>JAQQAC010022981.1:56248294-56511062 GCA_029783875.1 Phataginus tricuspis | reverse complement strand
GCAACTTTGCTGAATTCAGATATTAGTTCTAGTAGTTTTGGAGTGGAGTCTTTAGGGTTTTTTATGTACAGTATCATATCATCTGCAAATAGTGACAATTTGACTTCTTCTTTACCAATCTGGATGCCTTGTATGTCTTTGTTTTGTCTGATTGCCGTGGCTAGGACCTCCAGTACTATGTTGAATAACAGTGGAGAGAGTGGACACCCCTGTCTTGTTCCTGATCTTAGATGAAAAGCTTTCAGCTTCTCACTATTAAGTATGATGTTAGCTGTGAGTTTGTCATATATGGCCTTTATGATGTTGAGGTACTTGTGTCTATACCCATTCTGTTGAGAGTTTTAATCAAAAATGGATGTTGAATTTTGCCAAATGCTTTTTCAGCATCTATGGAGATTTTTTGTGGTTTTTGTTCTTCTTTTTGTTGATGTGATGGATGATGTTGATGGATTTTCGAATGTTGTACCATCTTTGCATCCCTGGGATGAATCCCACTTGATCATGGTGTATGATCCTCTTGTTGTATTTTTGAATTCGGTTTGCTAATATTTTGTTGAGTATTTTTGCATCTACGGTCATCAGGGATATTGGTCTGTAATTTTCTTCTTTGGTGAGGTCTTTGCCCGGTTTTGGTATTAGAGTGATGCTGACTTCATAGAATGAGTTTGGAAGTATTCCCTCCTCTTCTATTTTTTGGAAAACTTTAAGGAGAATGAGTGTTAATTCTTCTCTATATGTCTGGTAGAATTCAGAGGTGAATCCATCAGGTCCAGGGCTTTTGTTCTTGGGTAGTTTTTTGGTTACCGATTCAATTTCGTTGCTGGTGATTGGTCTGTTTAGTTTTTCTGTTTCCTGCTTGGTTAGTCTTGGAAGGCTGTATTTTTCTAAGAAGTTGTCCATTTCTTCTAGGTTTTCCAGCTTGTTGGCATATAGATGCTCTTAATATTCTCTTATAATTCTTTGTATTTCTGTGGGGTCCGTCGTTATTTTTCCTTTCTCATTTGTGATTCTGTTTATGTGTGTAGATTCTCTTTTTCTCTTAATGAGTCTGGCTAGCAGCTGTGCTATCTTGATATAGCTACTTACCTCTTCGAATGTCATTTTCCTCATTCATAAATAGAAGTAATTATGCCTACTTCTCAGCACTGTTATATTAAATGAGATATATAGATATGTGAAAAACTGGCATATAATAGATGCACAATGCATATTTTTAGTTCCCTTTGTTTGCAAAAGGTATAGATTACTCCACTAATGATGGTTTGGGAAGAAATTCTCTTGATGACAGTCATTAAAAATATAACTGTGTTTTAAAAATCTCTAGCAAAAAAAGAGTACAATTATATGAGTCGAGAGAGCCCTGCTTATCACTTAAATTTTTTTTCTTAGAGTTCACAGGATGAGAAATCCAATCTACTCCCATTAACTATTGGATGGCTCTTACTCTAGCTAGAGGAAAAGGCATTGGTTCAGCCCACAGTACATTCATATATTTTTAAAGACAAGATGTATGGTGTGTGTAGCTGTTTACACCACTTCATTCATTTTGAGAGTAAGTTCAGGCTTATCATTTCCCCCATGAGGAACCCAAGGTGAGAGATTAAGTGTCTTGATCATTATCATGAGGGGAGATAGGGATGCCAGCCCACTGAGCTGTGAGCTGATGGCATTTTGTAGATACAGAGCATTTTGATGTGTGTTGCATTTTATGAAATATGAATTTCAACACCAAAATACTGAAGTCCTCACTGCTAACCTCTTGTTGAAAGTTAAATAAAAGTATTATAACCGGCCTGACTCCATTATCCTCCAAATCAGTGCAAAAATTCTAAAATATATAAACTTCATGTGGAAATCACGTACTGCTGCCTACAGGAGGGTGGGGCTGTAGAGACACAGGCATTCTGGATGTCTATTTTATGGAACCAAAAGAATTTAATCACAATGTGGGCCTCATGAATTATAATGTTCATGAATAATTTATTGGAATCCAAGTTGGCTTTTGAATGACTGAAAGTGAATGAATTTGTACAGTTGTTTCTAGAAATATTACTGTTCCCTATTACTCCCAAGTGGCCCTGCACTGACCTTGGCAAAGGGAAAGTAAAAGCTTGATTAGGCCTGATGGAGAAGAGCAGCTTTTCTCCCAGTGCTCAGAGTTCTTTTGCAGTCTGTGAACACTAGGTGGCAGAAGTGCTCTTAAGATTGGCTGAGCTTTCTAGGCGATCACCTTTATTCTGACAGCAATGATTAGATTTCTTAATTCAATAGTCTCCATATACATGAAGCCCAATAGGATGTTCTGATTGAAAGAGACATGTACTTTGCAATCCACAGAGAATTTGTTTTTACAATATCGATGTCTTGGCCAGAGATGCTTTATATGAGGCCAACCTGTGGATGTCTGTGATGGAGGGGGGTCATCTAGGGCTTCTGTTGCTCATCCATCAATGAGGAATATTCAGAGAAAAATAAAATCTGGATTTAAACCCTAATAGAACATCATGTTTGCTCCTGAAAATCTCTGCTTGTAAGTCTTGGTTTCCAATAAAAATCTTGACAGAAAAAACAATTGAAGATTTTCTCTCTTATGGTCCAGGAAAGAGAAAGTTAACTACAGAATGGACCTTGGTAATGATCAAATAAAAGAATCTAATTCCACGCAGTACTCAGCTGTAACTATGCCTCAATATCTGTGTTGCTTTAAAAAAATCGCAAGTCTCTGGACACTCTCTCAGCCCCAATGAGTCAGAACCCCTGGACCATTATTTGAAAAGCTGTACAGGTAATTCTAAGTTCAGACTCTCATCCTTGTAAGTCTGAAATCAGAATCAGTGTGTCAACTGCCTTTGGGGAGGAAGAAAGTTCCTCTGCTCCTTGACGTTCTTCTAGCTTGTCTAAGAATCAAATTGACACGGGACAGATTTACAGGAGAGAGAAAAACAAAGTTTAATTATGTATGTTCAGGGAATCCATAGACGTAAATTCAAAAGACAGAGAGAATAAGGTATATCTATCCCCCTAGACCAAGGTGTAGTGGGTAGGGGTCTGACACTTCAAAGGAAATGGGAAGCAATTCGCAGGAATGTGAAAGAGTAAATGTTGGGTAAGCAGATGTTTGCGGGACCATGCAGAAACAATGGGGGATGCAGGAAATTCAGCAGATTTAGCCGCCTCCCTCCCCACCTACCATACTAGTGTACATTACAGTATGGTTGTCAAAGGTGGTAGCTCTCTTTCTGGAGCAGGTCCTCTATCTAAATTCCTTCTGAGCAGTAGGGATGGGGAAGATCAAAACAAAGTTCCTTGCGGAGTCTTTTGGGCCTTGATGGCTTTCATCTCTGAAATAATCTGCTTGTCACAATGGCACATCTTGGGGCAGCCTGGTTTTGGCCCCTACACTGCAAACCATGCTGGATTTTAGGAGCACTCAAGCGCCCCGTTCTACAAACCCATTCTCTCACTCAGCCTAAGAGTGATACAGAGTCTCCTCCCTGCACTTGCCTTGTGTCGTACTCACGGTTTAAAGTGTAACAGTTGTCTGGAATTTAAGTCATTAGCATACTTTAGCTTTATAGATTCTAGTTAATAGATCATCAAAAGCAATCGGTAAAGCCCTGACTCAAAGCACTGGGCTTATCAGGGTTGAGAAAGGTTTTGGATATTGAATCCTCTTAAGAAATACTGGAGTGAATACAGTGTGGCTCTGAAGCCACTAGTCATCCTGAAGGCAACCTGGGACCGGGGGTGAGGGGGTCATCTAGGAAGGAGAAGGACTCCTGTGCAGGAATTTGGAGGGTTCCCAAGCCAGTCTCCGTCTGCTTCTTGGATGTCATTCTCCTGAGGGTAGAAGTGGAGAAGTTGAATCCAGTGTTCTCAGCGATGTGTTTGCCCCAGGGGGGCAGTCAGAGACAGAAAAGTCACCTCTCATCTTGAACACTCACTTCTCTTTGCAAACTAGGCTTGGGGTTTTGTAGAGTAGCTGCTGGGACTATGTCTCTAAGTCATTGTAGTGGAAGGTCAAGAAGTAAAAAGTTCTATCAATCAGCCAAATGTGTGTGAACGCAATCTGCTTGATGATACTTTTCCCTTTGAGTTGATCTGTTTGAGTGTGATGTAGATACAGTTTAAATTGCCACTCGACTTGAGTAAATTGTGTCTTAACAAGTCACTTTAGTGAAAAAAATCAATCGAACTTACAATTTGATAACAAGAAGTATCCAAAACTCCTCTGCTTCACTTAGCTTTTACTTTGTAAGCACGTGTGTTGGCAAGGTAACCCTAGCTATCCTCAGTTATTGAAAAACACCCAGAGAAGCAACATTTTCTCTGTGGAGGAAAACATTTTATCTATTAACTGTAGATCATCCAACCACTCTGTTTTTTTATTAAATTTTACCAGCAATTTTCTCTCTTGACATCTTTAGTAACACATCTGTTGTTATAACCTCAAGGAAAGTAAACCCTGAATTCAAGAAATATAATAAGCATCTATGCCAGTGACATTTTGTATTCTCTGTTTAATCAGTGTCATAAATACATGCCTCAGAAAAGAGTCTTTCACAGCCTTCCAGTATTGATGGTGATCTTGACCCAGTTCAGGCACAGTGCCTTGGTGTCAGAAACAATAAGATTCAAAAGATCAGCAGGAAAACTCCCTCACCAAGTAAAGTACTGGTGTTTTTACAGCAGCCTGAATCTTTATGTTTTGCAGATTATCACCATTCGGAGTTCATGATTGGAGGGACCAAACCTCCTCATTTGCTGACTCCCTTGATCCTAACTTTTGCTGAACTGCAAGGAGACATACATTTCCCAAACTTTATTTTCTTATTACAGCGTTTATGGAGATGGCAATTATTTCTCAGGGGGAAACTGTCATAAATATTCCATTGGAAGTCAGTCAAACATTTATAGCTTTTAGCTTGGAGATGGAGTTGCTGGCAACATGTGCACATATTTGCCATTAGTGTTGAAGAATTCTCTCCCTCACAGCCCCAGGAAACATTGTTCTGTATTTGTGCTTCTTATGCTCATTGAATGAGAACATTACAAAAAGGCTCATTAAATTGTATAGAAGCGGCAATGTGTTGGCTTTTGAAAACTGGCTTTTAAGTTTATCAGGAAGAACTGCTTTTATCGGTGGTATAGTTATTGAAAGTGTAAAGTCATCAGAGTAGGCTGCCATAGGTAAAAATGAAGTGGCTGATGGACAGACCCTTCTCTATGAAATATTTAGTTAATGGTTTGCTTGTACATCTGTCCTAAACACTTCATTGAAGATTTATTTTATTCAAGTAAAATTTATTCAAATTTTGCCCTTGTTCCTTGTCATTAAGTTAATCAGTTATAAATAAGATAATGTGAATATTTCTATGTAAGAAATATTCAATGATAAGAGAGTTCTTTCCTTTAGGCCTGCACATAAAAATCCATTTCTTAATGAAAAGCACTTATAAAGATTCACTGCCTTAAATAGTACACGGTAAACTTACATAGCTCTGTGTTTTTGCCTGGTTAAGTGATAATGCCTTCACCTGGTGTGTTAATTCATCAAATTTGTAATGAATCTGTCGATGTAATAGATAAAATCTATGTGAATGTCCACTCTTGATACATTATCAGGTAATTGAATCACTACTTTGCCTGATTTGAGCTATAACAGTGAGGCCATCAGGCACTTTGGAACCATAGGAAATCACTAACATCATTGAACTTCGAAGTCAGAAGGGTGATTCTGTGCAGTGAAGAGCTCTCTCACTCCTGATCAGTGTTAAATCATAGCATTTCTCTAACTCCTTAGAAGCAATTGGTGTTTAGTTTTTGTAGTAAAACAAGATGGTAAGTCCCATGTCCTTTGATATCTTATGAATTTCAGGTGGTAGTTGCAAACTGATGTCTCAAAATTGACCTTGAGGTGGGTTTTGCTTAACCTGCATGTTTCTGGTCTACAAAGTTATGATTTTTGTAATTCTTGGTAATGTTCAAACTTTAAATTCAGATATTTCTACTAAAACTCTTATTTCTAGGTTCTGTAAAATAATGCAAGACCTGGCAACCCTGGCCCTGTATTTCTACATAGGGTTATTTGGAATTGAGTAGCAGTGGCCACATTTAGATGGAGAAAGGGTTCTCTAGTCTGTCACATTCTACGCCCTTTCCTAATTTTAATTCTAATGAGGTTAAGTGTTTGTTGTTTTTTATAATCATGTCTGCAGTTGTTTTTGTTATAATAGGGCTAAAAAGAAAATAAAACATTGCTTATAAGACTGTGCATCAATAGTGGAAAAAGAAAAGCCAGAGTGAGTGTCTTGTGAAATGCATTTTTCTGGACTTCTTCCATCTGTTCATCCATGGAGCAGAAATGTCCACATTCAAAAGCAGCTCCTGGCCACTGTGTCCCGTGACTCAAAGCTTCTTCCTCTTCCCATGCACAGCTCTGGGGCACTGGCACCTCATGGGCTGTCAGCAACACAATTGCTCTTCCTGGCTATAGGAAGTACTGATGACAGGATGACAACCGTCACACCTCTCCCAGGATGCGTATTAGATGCTTAGATTTTCTCTCTTCTTTTTTTTTTTAGATTTTCTTTTATTTAATTTTCTATTGTGATAAAGACCATCTGTTATTTTTCACCTTGTTGCAGAACAATTAGTACCATGACTTTGTTTTACAAATTACAGAGCTATCAGAAATTTTGGCAATTTTTTTCCATCTCTGCATTGTCTCATAATTCTTTGCTGATCATTCCTGGTTTCTCCAGGAACCATTTTATGATGATATATCACCTGGTATATGGAACCAATCAAACTTTGTTTTCTAGTTCAAATGTTGCTGAAGACTTGAGTTCAGAGAAGGGAGATGGGTACAATTGTAATTAGAGTGAAATGCTGTTTCTATTATTTGTGAGAACTAAAAAAGTGCAAGAGGATGAGATTAAGGTGTCATTTGAAAAAAATAATCCATTTAAGGGAGTCTGAATTTCCAAAGGGAATACATACTGTCAGAGTAAAATGATGGACAAGAGATCATTTTTCATTATGTTATGGCCTTAGCCCCAGAGTGCAATGCAGAACTTGACTGCATACAGAGAAACTGCCTGCCTATACCAAGGGCAGGCTTGGGGCTTTTACCAGTGCAGTATTTTCAATCTCATCAACTTCCTTCCCCTCAAATGCACCTGAGTCTCACATCTTCCTGCTTTACTGGCAGGGCTCAGAGGCAGCGAGGAGCTTCAGCTGCAGTAGCTAGCAGGCCCATGTTTTCCCACCATCTAAGTGGAATACAGAAGGTCTAGAAAGGGGGAGGGAAGTCCAGTAAAACAGAGGTGGTCAGGTTCTTATTTAGCCTGTCTCTTCCTTCATGGAACAAGAGTGTCAAAAGACAGAATATATATAATTTTTAACTCTTTTGGAAGACGCATCTCCAAGGACAGTAGTCTGATCCACAGACAAACTACTCCCCCTTGAGGAGGAAAAGAAGCAGGCTCTGCAAAACAACAGCATGTATATATGTAATCTCATTGGCAATTTTACTAATTAAAGTATGTATAGATCTCAATTTATAAATGATGATGAAATATATGGTGCTCTTTATTGTAAATTCCATATCACCAATTGATTTTTCCAGAAACTTTCACTGGCTTTTGCCAAACTCCTGTATCAACAGCCAAACTATGGTTGCAATTGATGAATAAGTGTTGTTCTGACATGAATGTTGAGTGATGTTTTCATTTACATTACTGAGTAAGACAAAAATGAAACAACAAGGACATATGCCAGAATTTCACTCATTTGTCAGCGAAGCCAGTGACTTTGCTAAATAAAATCAAATAGAATTTTTGAATACTGTAAGACTACATCCTTAATTTTTTATGCTATTCACAATGTAACAGCTACAGACACATGTCTTTTTAACTTTAACCTGAATTATTAACATCTTCTCTATCACTTTCTTAGTTATACCCAATGAACAAAATGATAAATCAAGCTTTGGGTTATTTAATCTGATGATTTCCATGCTGTAAATATCACCATCAAGACTGATATCAAGCTACCAAGATAATATCACTGAGCATGCAGTTAAGAAGAGGCACACAGTGGCACTCCATTTCATAGTATTCTACCATACGGGTACAATAGAAAGAATTAATCACAAGAGTATAGGTAATAGTAAGATGTAGTCATCCTATTATAAAGTGATGAGCAGTTTTGAATATTCATTTTTTATATTTTATATTTTTTATATAATATACCTTAGTTTTTAATAAAATCAATTTATAAGTTTATATAATTGCATTTTTAATAATGGCTATGTTTAACAACTGGCTCACAGAATTCCTGAAAATTAAGTGACCAGGTCTGTGTGTCAGTGTGAGCTGTTCCCTGCTCACCACTGGGTGAGAGAAACCCATGAGAGCATCACAGAATCTTGACCCCACTTTCATGGACCGTTGGTTCAGTTCTTGTCCGTGTACCTGTTTTAGGTGAGATGGGCTGGTCAGTTCCTAAAAGCTTTCATGAATACTTCTGATCTTGCTGTGGAAGCTTCTTAAAAACTAACTCCAAAGTCATGTTGTACACTAAGAAGTCACTCATTTTCTGGCTTGTTGCTTGAAAGGTTTTCAGTTATGCCTTATGTGAGGCAAAATAGAAGTGCTCTTGTTCAGATTCACCAGTTCCTAGTTATGTTGAACTTTGAGAAGTTTTTTGATTTCTTTGAACCATAGTTTCCTTATCCGCATACTTGTAGTTTCTACAATAGGATTCTAGTGAACAATACATGACATGATATATTGACAGGACCTATAATACGTGACAGTCTGGGTGGTACTGCTCGGCACAGAGCCTAGTACACACCTGTAGTTGGTCAATGGCAGATATTCCTCCTCCTCTTGTCCTAGTTCCTCAAACTCAGCTTACCAGATAGTATTACAATAATGCACCAAAAAATAGCAGAGCCAACATCTAACAACAGTAGTGATTAGTTAATATGTACTAAGCACACATGATGGGTGAGGCACTATTGACATGTCATTTCACTGAATCCTTACAGTAACATTATCAGGTAGATACTAGTCACCATGCCAGTTTTACAGGTGGGGAAACGTAGGGCCGAGGAGTTAAATGACTTGCTGAAATCCACAAGACTTTGGAAAGGAAGAAGAACTCTTCTCTGATTTTGTAGTCCAAAGTCTTAAAAGCCATTCTATAAAGATATGACATAAAATACCCTAAATTGAACAATTTATGAAATGTGAAGATGAATTTCCTTTTTATGTCAAGTTTGTGTTACAAAGCTGAAATTGAAGTTATAATAAAACAGATCCTCTATCCCTTTGTTGACAGAAAAATTGAAGTCCTGGCATATGTATAAGAGACACTCCATGTCCCATGCCTCCTCAGTGGACTCAGTCTCCAGTAGGAGGGGCTTGTCTAGAGCCTGGGTGCCTGTTTCAGTGGCCTCAGCAGAGGCTGTCTTCCCCTGGAACTGGTGTTGCTCGTCAACACCATTAGATATCTATGAAATCCAAAAAAAATGCAGCACAAACTCTCTTATACATTTCATTTTTCCAAAATCTCAGAAGATATATGCACATAAAAATTTTAGCACCAGATATTTGTACTGAAGTAACTCTCAACTTAAAAAAGAGTTTCCATATACAGTAGTATATCCTCCATAAACGGAATAATCTCAGAACCCAGCAAATATTGTATTCTATATATGCATTTTTGCTGTAGACCATGCCATAATTTTATCTTGGAGAAAAATGATGTATAGAGGAATCAGAAGAAAATATATATATTTTTTCATCTTTAGCGATAAAATAATTAATCTGACTCTAGGACCTGTGGATGGAAACTCAATTGGGAGAATGTCTCTGTTAAGCACTTAATGATAGCACAATAGTTATTTTAATATTTACAAATCTGATGTAGTGAAAACGCCAGTCTTCAAAACTTCCCTGATATTCTTCCTTCCTTTTGGTGTTCATTTTATAAATGTGAAACTTCTGTCCTTTCCACTTGCTCTTTGCTTTCCTGCATTTCTGGCATTCCAGTGCTGTATTAAAAGTTCTATCTAGGAATGAAGCTTTAATTCTACGTTTTTATCAGGCACCTCTAACAAAAGAATTTTCTCAGTGCTAACTCCTTCTATAGAATTACATAGACTTTGGGTTATTTTTTCCTAGAATAGAAGCCCCCGTCACTACATATCTGTGAACTAATCCAACTTATTTTCCTGTTTCCACTACTCAGAGCTCTGTCTTGTTTCCTTCTTGGGTGTCAGATGATCTACAGACATGTTCATCAGTCCAAACTCAGAGCATTTGGACACTGTTTTTCATAGTTATGAGCAGACCTCATGTATAAGAAGAGGCAGACCTTTCAGGAGAGAGGAAGCCTTCAAAATGGTTCTTAACTCTTAAACTTCTAGAAGGTGCATCTGAAGAGAGAAAGCACTTGTCTTTGTTTGGACTGCTATAACAAAAATGCCATAAAGTGGATGGCTTAAACAACAGAAATGTAATCTCATAGTTCTGAAGACTGGGAAGTCCAAGATCAAGGTGCTGGTTGCTTTGGTTCCTGGTGAAGTGTCTCTTCCTGATCAGCCTTCTTGCTCTAGTGTCATATGACATAGAGATCATTCTGTCTCTTCTTATAGAGGCACTAATCCCATTTGTGAAGGCTCTACCCTCATGAGCTAAGCATCTCCCAAAGGCCTCATCTCCAAATACCATTATATTGGGGATTAGGGCTTTAACGTGTGAATTTTGAGGGGACATAAACATTCAGTCCATAGCAGTGCCCATTTGCACTTGAACTTTAACCCCTACCAAAGCACCTCCTGGGCCTGTGATTCCATGATCTGCCCAATACATAGCAACATTCTGCATTATTAAAGGTAAAAGAAAAGTGAAGGGAGAGAGGAAGAATGGATCAATGGGCTTTCCTTGATTTCTGCACTAGACAGCACAGCTCCTGAAACCATGCATCAATCAGGCACCTGCACTTGTATGCAATAAATTGTCTCCCCAACATCTTACTTCCTGAGTATCTGTTTTCCCATCTCCATCCCTAAGGAAAACTACCTTCTCTCTAAAAGTAGGGGGAAGTCATTCCTAACATATCTTTGCCACATACCTTTGCAATCTTGGGAAGCAATGTAGTATAGTGATGAAGGGCATAGACTTTTTGTTCAAAATCTGGCCCCTGCCAATTAATACCCATGGGAACTTGGTCAAGCCTCCATTTCCTTATTGGGAGATTAGGGATAATGATAATAGCACCCAACTCAGAATGCATGAGAATGAAATGTGATGGATGTGAAACTCCTAGCGTAGTATCTGGCCCAAAGTGAAAACTAAATGAATTTAATGCATCTCTTCTCTTTCCTCCTCCTCTTCCTCCTGTTCATGATCTTCGTCTTCATCATCATGTTTAGACTACTCATTTCATCATCTTCATCTTTAGCAGCATCATTAACTCCAAGTGATGCAAGTTTGTGGAAGTGAAAGAGCTCAAAGGAGTGTATTATAGGGAAAAAGGAAGGATACGTGAGAAGTGTAGGATATTTTATTGATGACGGTAATAATAAATAATAGTTACCATTTTGAGGATACGTACAAGGTGACACCTACAAGTGAGTATCTTCTTTGTACTATCAATATTTAATTCTTACAAAAAATTGTTGTGATGAGTAATATTACCTTCATTGGCAAAGGGGGAAGCACATTCAGAGGAGCTAAGCAAGGAAAGACTGAAATGTTGAGTGATAAATGACACCTAGTTTTTCTGCTTCAATATTTATCCTTTTTCTACGTTTATACTTTAAAGAGAATAGAATAACAAATGGAGAAGAAGCAAAAAAGGACAAAGGACAGGGACAAAACAAAAGGGAGAATAGGGAAAGAAAGCAAACAGTGCTGGAACTTGGATATCTCATATAACACATTTGAACATCCGAATTAGAGACACACAATCTCTCATCCCAAAGATAGCTTCTGAATAGGATTTTCAAGCTTCAGCAGAAGTATTTACAGGCCTTGAGGTAGAAGCAAGATATAATTTAAGTGAGTGGGAGGTGTAAGTGTGTGGAGAACTAGAGGGTGTTGGAGACTTCTTCAAATTACACCTACAGGTGTTACTCAGGGACAATATTGGTGGGAAAAATGGTGCTAGCTGCTGGCTGTTCTATTCTATCCTCTTTGTAGGAACTAATTGAAGAGTCAACAGAAAAGAAGAGAGAAGGAATTGGTAGGTAAGAAATCAAAACTGCTCTTTTGAAGGCAACCTTTATGGCCATCTCAGGTAGTACAGATACCTGAGCCTTGCCGTGATTAAGATCATTTTCTTTGTTTTCCTGAATATGTTTAAATGTGTGTCTTCCCATAAAAGTAGACTCTGTTTATGAAACCCTAGCCATAGGCAGAAGATTTCCAGAACATTCCAAATTCCTGATCACTTGATGCTTCATTCTACGTATTTTCTCTTTCTGTTCTTGTGTGTGTAAAATGTATCATCAATGAAATATAACCCTTTTGGGCTCAGGACTGACCTTGCAGAAACCATTAAGTGAGGACACTATAACTAAAGGCACTCGATAGTGATCACCATGTTTCCCACAGAGTGCTGGTCTTGCTTCCTCTTGCATTGCTGTTAGTGTGTGTGTGTGTGTGTGTGTGTGTGTGTGTGTGTGTGTGTGTCCCCTCAAATTGACTGTGAGCTGCCAGAGCATAGGAATATCTCATTTGTTCATTCATTTGTTCTTTTATAATTTTGTGTATGTGAGTTTTTACTGATTAATCAAAAACCAGGAAAATCAGTTGCAGAATTTATATTGCTCAACCATCCATTTTCTTTTATTCTTATTTTTTAAGCTAATTATATTTCAGGCATTCTTTGTATATTCTGCAGCAGAGCTACTTTTCCTTCTTTGAGAAGGATTTTCCAACATGCTGCACTTTAAATGTAGAGCTAAGAAGCCAGACCTGTTCCATTTCCCCTGAGAGCATTCAGGGTTATGTAATACTCTGTGTAAAAGCCAAGCTGGTGTTTTGGAAACAGTTAGAAGAGTTAGAATCTAAAGTAGTGGGAATGAAAATCTCTTAAAGAGAATTATAATGGAATTGCAGTGACCATAATGTTCATATACCATGAAAGTAATGTCATCTTCTCCAAGCAGTTTTCCTGATGTTATCCTTTCCTTAGGATGGGATATATTTTTACCTCAAATCACCCAATACTATAAATTTCTTTAAATTAAAAGCAAATCTCATATTAATGGAGATGATGCAGCAGGGTATTTAATTGCCTTCCTATCACTGAATGTGACTCTTGGTATTTTCTAATGCAGTTAGAAACAATGGTATAAACTATATCTCATTGGAATTCTTACCTTAAATTCCATGATTTCTACCTTCTTATCCTCTTGGATGGTGCTTAGGATAAAAGAAATTGGTTCATGTATTCTATTTCACTCTAGGGAAAACTTTGTGCTTCCATGAATACTATGCATTTTCAAAGTACAACCTTCCCAGTTATCTGACTGATTCTGATTACATGGAGGCTCTGTGCCTTTCATTGCATTTCACCTATTTCATAACTCTTCAAATTTTAGAGAGCATTGTAAATAATTTCTGTCTATAGAAAAGCAAAGAATTTGGTCCAGTAGAGGGACAAATCCAGCCCCTATGTGGAAAAGCCAGTTTTGCATCCATTTGTAAATTCATGTAAATGTAAATCTTTCTATAATTCTTTGGATTTTCCTTTGGACTGGTTTTAAAATATGCCTGGCCCTCTCATTTAGTAATGAATTAAATAAAATCATTGCCATGTGTTCATTTTCTGTCTGTGCAAAAGAGATGATTTTACCATTAAAAAAATCCTCCTTTAACAATCTCACTGTCTCACCCAGGGAGCTGGAGGAGGGATCTCTTCCCTTTCACCGTATTCCATTTCATTCGCCAACATTTAAAATCAAATAATGACTCTGTTTGCTTTTGTCCTGAGGGTTTTGGCACTACAATATATTTGAAGTGCATAGTACAAGTGGCTTTCTAGCTAGAAATCTAAAAATCAGTTGTAGCACAGTTAATAAATAATAGTAGCAAAGAATATGGCCAAATAGAGATGTGGCTCTTGGTAGAGTTTAAAGCATAGGTGGTAAAGCAAACATTTCAGGTTTTAAACAAATGCATAAGTGATGAGGATGTCATTAGTTAGTAAGTTAATCTCTATATTCAACTTTATAATTTTATGAGCCTTAGGGTAAAATCAGCTATTTTATTTATTGTAAGACTCCTTATTGCTGCTGAATACAAAAGATCAATTATTAATAGGATTCTCCTTTATGGTGGAGCTCTATCCATTTATTTCAAAGAGGGTTAAATGCAAGTATAAATCCTTCTTGTGAATGTCATTCATTTAATGCCAGTTAAGACTATCTTTACAGTGGGAAAAGATTAGGGTCTTTTAAAATGGTCAAATATGGGTTATTCAATGGGAAATATAGGTGAGTTTTTAGCTATCTTTATTTATCCTGTTTCCAGGGGAGAAGCTGATCTCGAAGGATTTAAAGCTGCTTTTTGGGGTCTCCTAAAAAAATAGTTTCTCTCTCTCTGTACTTCTGTGTTATATGTCGCTTGACAATCTTTTCTCATAGGAAACAAGAAAAGGAGAGTGAGAGAGCTCAATTATATCCAGAATGTCAATAATATTCAGGACCATGCTTAAAGACATATTGTTGTCATTGTTCTGGTAGAACTTCTTGGGAAAAGTTTTCTAAGTGTATTTTAGAGAAAACTTGTTTATTTCCCACTGAACAATTCTATCTCTATGACAGTTATTTGGTTCTGTACCAACTTGATGTAGGAAAACTACTTGAATGACAGAGGCTGCTGAAAATTAGTTGCTAATGTTTAAAAACACAATGTTTTCTAGTAGAATAAAGAATAAGCTTGACAGCAAAATTCAGTTTTGGCAGTCTCTAAAGGTTGAGAAGACTTGGCATTTGGTGTTCAGATTTCATAATGACTAACTTCCTCTTCCTGAAGAAAACAGTCACAGCCACCACAGGATGGAGGCACTGATTAGCCGTGGAGGCACTGAGAGCATGCAGGCAATAACTAATAAAGTAGATGCTGAATAACGATTTATTTCCTCTCTCTTAGCCTCAGGTATCTCATTCATAAAATGAGGTGGTTGGTTAAGATAAGTCTTAAGATCCTTTTAAATTCAATTCTTTTATATTTTTGAATTTGACAACCTCATCTTTATCTCCAAGATTTTTGAGTCTCATTTACCAATTACAAAGGACTAGACAAAAAAAAAAATGTAGCTAAAGATTAAAAGATCATTCAAGGACCACATAAGCTCCTGAGGAGTGGAGAGAAAAATTAGTGAGAAAGTATATGAGAAGGAAGAAATGATCTTCTTTACTGCTTTTTCAACAAAGCTTTATCACAAAACTGCTGGTGAGGAAAAGGCATAAATGAAAGTAAGATACTATCTATGCCAGAGACGGCTGTTATTATTGTAACTAACAAATCTGTATTTTAAAAAAAGCTTTTGTCGGTCACTTATTGCCCAAACAAAACAAAATAAACAAAGTTACAAGAAAATTGAAATCTGAAATTTCCAAATAGTTTCTCCTTCAAGAAAGTGGCTTCACCTTAAAGAGTTAGCTTACACAATTCTTGAGGAAAGTATTAATGGGAGTCATCTGTTGCTTGCTACTTAGAACACCAGCTGATTAGTCAGTAACTATACCAGAGGTATTTCTTTTTTATCTCAATTTGGCTTATGTTTATCTTTAATAAAAACAAGAGGAAACAAAACACCTGCCAATCATAATGGTATATCTGTGTGACTATTTAGAAATAGAGATAATCAAGAATAGGAAAATAAAAATCATTAGTTATTCTACCATCTAAATATAAATAATGTTATATGTTGCTGCCTAATTAATAAATTATTTATAAAAAAGGATTTTATTGCATTTAAATAGATACAGTTTATAATTTCTTTTATTCTACTCCTTACAGCATTAATCTGTTTAAGTTATTAAATAATTACACTACTATATCTTTTTTTGTTGTTGTTATATGATGGTCCATTGTATGGCCTACCAAAATTTATTGAAATAATTTCACTTTTTGGATATTAGGTTTTTCTGAGGTTTTTTTGCATGCATATTCCCTTGAATTCTTTCAGTCAACAAAGCATTATTGAGCATTTACTATATCCCAGACACTGAGGTTAATAACAGGAGATATGGAGAACAGTATAAACAGAGTCCCTGCCCACATGGAACTACAGTCTAGTGTGAGAAACAAGTATAAATCTCAAACTCATCATGTCTAAAACTTGCTGCATTATCCCATCCCCTCAAATATACTCTGAATTTCCATGAATCATTTATACTTTTATAATAAAGCTGAATTTGCTTTCCCTTGCTCCTCATAAGCAAAAATTCACAATGTGTCAATTGTCAATTCTATCTTCTAAAAAGCCTTTGAAGACCTTCCTTTTCTATATTCTCACTGTTATTTCCCAAGTAAAAGTGTTCATGGTCTCTTACAGGACTATTGCCATCCCGTGTTACCTCTAAAATCTTAATACACACCCTCTTTTATGACCATGATTTCCTATCATTCTAGTTTTATTGCTCTAGTTTTGCAGCTAAATCTCTTCCACAAGTTCCATGAAATGTTCTTTTCTTTGGCTGCTCTATTTTGTCCTATTTTATAAATCTTTGCTGGCTTTCCCTCCTTTTCTATTTAATCTAGACATAGTATTTTATATAAGCACATAAGTCTCAACTTCCTCACAAGACAATTCACAATGGATTTGAAAGACATTCTATTTTCTACTTAGGAATGACATTGTTGAATAATCAGCTCTCACCTTCATTGCTATGTCAGCTTTTAGCTGGTGAAGTCCCTTTCCCTGAAATATTTTAAGCATCAGATTAGTGGTGACTATGCCTCTTGTCTGAGGAAAAACAGACAGGCTGAGGTTCACCGGGCTCCATGCTGGGAGCCATGTACTGCAGATGACACTCCAGTGTCCTGTTGACCTGCCTCCCATGAGAAGTCAATGTAATTGAAAATGATGACATCAAGTGAAAACATTTCCTTTCTCATTTGGGCATGGGCCCAGAGACTCTCTTATTCACTATTAAAAACATTCCAGTGTGGCAAACTGGCAAAATCCACATGATGTCAGATAGAACTGGATATAAAGGCTGAAGCAACTGACACGTTTTTGTTCCCTTTCCTCATTATACCTCATATAAATAGCTTGTGGGAAACCGTCTAAACTTTGTGACAGCGCAGTGTCCTGCTGAAATTAGGTCAGGTTCATGAGTTCCTCAATGAAGGAAACTGATGACTAAGAAGTCAGTAAGTTGAAGAAAGATTATCCAGTGGCTTTCTGACATACCAGTGTATGATGTCATCTTCATGATCTAACTTAATGTAGCTCGACAAACAATTATAAGGTGGTGTAATTTGCCCAGAGCTGCCCTTTGTGTAGTATGCAGAATAGTAGCCATGATATGCTTTCACTGTCAGGGCCAAGTGTTAAACAGTAAGAATAATGTTTTTACATGGCTGAGGAATGTATTATCAGGTGGATTTCAAATGGTAAGGGGTGCTCTCATATCAGAGCTCAGGCAGAGAAGAACTGCAGTTTCAAATGAGCAGATGTTTGTCACACCTACATGAGAAAGTGAAGTGAACAGCTCGCTTTTATAACACATACTAGGGGGGAGAAAAATCATTATAGGGACTATGATGAAAGAGAACTTTACATGTTTGTGGTGTAAAGACAAAGGGCCATCTATAAAGACTAAAGACACTGAACAAGAAAATGTCCTCCATATACAAAACACCATTGAAAGAAATGAAGAAACACCATAATTAGAATTAAGAGACAGGAGAAAGCAAATATTCACAGCAGATCCACCATGAGAAGGAGCTAGGGATTAATGTCTGTGAGAGTCATGATCAAAGTTGTCATTATCATCATGCTGCAGTACCGGGTACTTTGTGTGTGTGTTTATGCTAGTGAGTTTCTAATTGGGAAGGCAAACTGCCTTGATCAAGGTCATGCTGCTAGTATACATTACTCAACAAATCTGCACCTGATTTCAGCTATCTTAACCTCTACAGAACATAGCCTTACCCACCTGACACTAATCTACTCAATAATATTTCATTGCTATTATATGCGTTTACGCTTATGTTAATGTACTTTAAAATGTATACAATTCTCATGTCAACATTAGGTGGAGGCCTTCCCAAAAATCTTTTCAAATTTAAAATTCAGATTTAAAAACCACCCTCCAAGTATAGTTACGAATAAGATATCCACACTGAATAGACTCTCTCTCTTCTGGTCAAAATATTAGTATCTAGATATAGCACAAACTGTACCTTTTTTACAGAAATACCTGTTAAGAATAGTGAATTCTTTCTGGGCCTGCTGCTCATATTGTATTTATTATGATCATTCAAACCCCTCTTCACTCACAGGAGAAACCCTACCAAGGGAAGCATATAAACTCATTCACCGAGCTACCTTCTCCACTGAAGCAGTGCAAAAGACTTCAGAGGTGAGAATACGGTGAACCCCTTCAATATATGCTTTCTCTTTTTGCTGGCTCTTTCAAGTTGGTATGAATTGTCCTTTTGCTGTGTCCTCTGAAAAGAATTGGTTTTATTAAAGTCGTGACGACACAGTGAATACTGCACCAGCTGTGACAGCCAGCTTGCTGGCTGCTCTTCTATAAAGAATGCTGCCCCTCCGTTTTTGGCCATCATTTTCTTCTAAATATTTTCTCTCCCATTCAGTAGGGAAAATGGATTCTTATAATTTACTTTGTTGGGAAGAAAGGAAAGTCCCAAATGAGTATCAAATGTATCATTTAAAAATGGCTTTGTGTGTTTGCTTACCTCTGGGTCTTCATTGTGGAAACTGGAAATGCCTTCCTGGTAAACTAGATGTAATCTTCCTTTGCGAGTTTTGTACACTGCAGCCCAAGTTCATAAAAAAGGTATTTTTTTCCCTTTGGATATCATATTCACCTGAAAATGTAGGAGCAAAATGATCCACTTTTTTTTCTTTTACTGTGAAAATGATGTCATTGGTTATTTTTCCTCCTTAATGTTTTTTATAACTCAGCTAGAATTCATCCTGTGACATGAAGAAATAGATATTCCTGTTTTTCCCTTAAGTATTACACAGAAGATTCCTATTATTTAGGAGAACAAGGAAGATGAAGAGGGATATGAATATCAATGGAATGGAAAATAATGTCAGCAGTGATTGTCAGTGGGTAGAATCGACTCCGCTAAAGTTCTTCTGCCTTTCTCTACGTCTTTCTGGACACCCGGTCCTCAAGTGTCAGCCTCTTTCCTCATTTTTGCTTCATTCTCCTTCTCTGAGGACAGGTTTCACTCCTTATTCATCCCTATGTCCTAATGCGTGGACTTGGGAATTCACAGGCCGTTCAGCCCAAGACCTTCTCCTTGGCTCCTATAACTGAGTATAGTTAGTCTTAATAGAAATTCTTGAGAAAGAAAATATTGGCTGCTGACTAGCAAATGAATTTCCTAGTATTAGGGTGAACTGTTCATTACTGGTCCAGTTAGTCAAGGCCAGAATCAGGAGGTCATAAAATACTTTAAAGAGCCCATTTGGCAGACCTGTGGGCAGGGCAGGCATGTTTATATTGCACAATCATTAAGAACTGTGGCTGGTCAAAGAGGTACAAAGTGTCTTTGAGAAGATTACCTCTTTGAAAGGCCTTAAATATGTATTTCATATAGTCACCTGTTTTAAGGAAAGATTTAAAATATCTTCCTAGTCTTTCTTGATCTCATCATACCTTGAAGGAATTTTGACTCATTCGTCGTCAGAACCTTTCAGGCTCATTAAGAGCAGTTGCTTAGGACACTTCTCCCTTTTCTCCTCACTCTGGCCCTATTCCATTTTTCCCTTCTGCCTATCATTCATCTCCCACAGACCCCACTTGGCCTAAGAGTGGCACTTAGCATCCTTGGCTATTCCTCTGGCTTTTCCTTCTTCTTGCTGCCTTGGGTAGAGCGCCTTGTTTTAGTTTAGATTCTAAGACCCCAATTCAGTACTCAGTCACTCTGGGACCATGTCGGCTCCATTCAAGTTTCCAAGCCTTGCTTAGATTATTCATGTGACTATTTTGTTCAAATTATTTCTGTGATTCCCAGTTTCTTTCTAAGGAGAGCTAATATGAGCTGTTAATAATGGTAAAGGAAGTAGTTTCCTATAATTTTGTTGGCTATTTCTAAAAAGTAGAAGTATTGTAGAAAACACATGGGTATATTGTGGCAGAAAGTCTGGAATAGGAAAACCTGGTTGGAAGGACATTTTAACTGGAAGGTTATCTTTTGGGGCCAATAATACCAGTTAATTCTTACAAATTTTACATGTTCTGTTTTTTGACATTTGATCTTGGCAGTCTTTGAGGCCGAAATGTAACTCTAGAAAATCAGTCATTTCAGAGTTTTCTTGCTGGCCTCTTGATAGATTCACCTTGATAGATGGTCTTTCTTCCATCCCAAGAGAATTTAATAATATATCTGAGACTATGACAGCAATATCAAAACACCAAATGCTTTCCCAGTCTAGCCCTAGATCAGAACCTAACAGAAGATATTATGTCACATTGTCTTCCCAGCTCACTGGGATATTAGGATTTTTGAGGTTTGATTGCCCTGGAGTGGTTTATTTGGACTATTAAGATATGAGAAAGACTTTTTAACCAAAAGAGGTAAGCCAGCAATCAGCTTTCTTTCCCCTTAAATATTACCTATCTACCTCACTATGGATGGCTAATAGTTAGAGTATTAGACAGCTCCTAGAATTATGATTTTGGAGTTTATAAAATCTCTAAAAGCCAATTTCATTGAGTTAGGTTTGACCCAAGACTGAAGGTTTATAGAAGTATATACATGCCTGTAAGTATTCCCTAAACTTTTCAGAGTAGGAAGTCAGCACAGGGCACTGAATGGCTCAGACACCACTGACGTATTCAGACAGCCTGGATGTTCAGATAGCCACTATTTAGGTAAGAATTCACAAATACACAGTTAAATATGATTTACATTATTGTTTTTACCTACAAAATACTTTTCCTATGAGTAAACTCATGTTGGAAAAAAATTGTTTACCTGTGTATATATCCTGCCTCTTATTTTACATGAACATGTGCTGGAGAGTCATGTAGGTAGTTCTCAGGCCCTTGGAAAGCTCTCACTTGAGTAGTCTGGGATAGGATGATTAGAATCACATGAAGCTTGGAGTAAGCCTTACTTTCACTTGGTGCAATCTGATGGAATATTTTTTATTCATTTTCTTCTCCCTCCGTTTGTATACACTGGTACTCTAGTGCTATCTGGAAGTGTGTTAAATGGCTTAGAAGCTGTGATTCTTCAGCTATCAAGATGTTAGAATGGAAGTGGCTATCTGGAGGTGTTTGCATATAGAAGGTACCCATGTCCATTTAGTCTAAGTATGCAGGAAACTTACTAATACTTTACAGCATTTACAGTTTCTGCCTATGTGGCTTTTGAATCGGTGAAGAACTGATTTGTAAAAATTGTAACTACAAATAAAAGGCAAATGTGACAGGGGAGAAATAATAAATTTCAAATAAAATACATGAAAATTCATCTTTAGGAAGCTACAACAACTAAGGCAGTTTCCCATTCACTGTACACCGATTCCTCTGTGTGCTCTGTGCCCCAGGCCAGGATGATAAAGCAGCTCCATCAGAGGATTTTTAGATATTACTCCTCCATTTTATAAACACTTTCTGGTTGGAGGGTAAATGTGAACCGTTTTTGCATAGGACAGAATTTTTAACTTTTTCTGTTATTATTTATGAAAACTTACATTTGTTCTCAATCACAAGATCTATAATGCTACAAAGAAGAAGTCACCAAAGGACTTTTATCATTAGAATCTGTTCCAAATCAGGTTTTGATTCTCCATTTCAACCCCACAGTGCTTCAAAATTGGGTAGTTTCCCTCTCTTTCCTTCATCCTCTTTCTCTCTCCCTTCTCTTATCCTTTCCTTTTTCCCACCTTTTGCTTCCCCCTTATTGGTCTCAAACGTGTATTAATCTCTTATATGGCAAACACTGAGCACATGACAGAGACACAAAACAAGTAAGATGTAACCAATGACTTTGAATTATATACAATCCAGAAAAATGGTTTCAAACTTTTTGGACTGGGTCCATAGTAAGAAACACATTTTGCCTGGCAATCCGGTACACAGACACACATGTGATGGTCTGCTAGGGCTGCTGTAACAAAGTATCACAAACGGAGTGACCTAAAACAGCAGAAATCTATTGTCTTACGGTTCTGTAGGCTAAGTCCAAAAATCAAGGGCGTGGCAGGTGGCCATCCTCCCTCTGAAACCTGCAGGCGAATCCTTCTCACCTTTGCCTGGCTTCTTCTGCTTCCCTGTTAATCCTTGGCCTTCCCTGACTTGCAGCTGCAGCATTTCAGTCTCTCCAGGTCATCGCTTGGCATTTCCCCCTCGTGCGTCTTCTCTCACTGTGCCTCTTCTCTTCTCATAAAGGATGCCAGTATTGGATTAGGGCTCATCTACTTCACTTGACCTCATTTTAACTAATTACATCTACAATGACCCCATTTCAAATAAGGCCACATCATGTATTGGGAGTTAGGATTTCAACATTTTTTTTTTTTGGTTGGGAGGACACTCTTTAACCCATAACAACACACAAACACACATACACAGTGAAACAATAGTTTCATGAATTAGTATTAACTTTTTTTTTATGGTGTGATATTTTCTATCCTATCTTATTAGAGAAAATTTTGGTTTTGACCAACCGCATTTTTGCATTTCAATTTAGATTTCACAACCCACTAATAGGTACAAGCCAAGTTGGAAAAAGACTGTTTTAAGAAAGAGAGATAAGCATAGACATGGATACTTACAACATAGTATCATAGGTGTTAATAGAAGAATCCATAACATGAATATTCTAGTGTCGGGAAAATTTATGAAAGTAATGAAAATCTGCATAAGGAGGTAACCTGGGTTGAGCTGTAAAGGAAAAATATGAATCACCAGTGGTGGAGATGATTTGGGGAGAGATGAAGAAAGGTGTGTAGGGATGTTTGGAGGACAGATAAGCAGGAATTCCTGGAAACAGTGAGGCTAGTTTATAAAAGGTCTTCTGTACACTGCTAAGGAATTTGGCTTTTATTCTGTAACAATAGGGAATAGTGGACAATAATAACAGTAGTTAAGTATATGGGTGAAATTTATTTGGGCTTAATTCCCATTGTGATCTTGAATAAGCCACTTTTTCTTTGCTTTGGTTCTCTGATATATAACTGGGAATGAAAATACCACCTGTCTCATGGAGCTGTTGTAGGAATAAATGAGTTATTACATGAAAAGAATTGTGTCTGGCCCATAGTAAGCCCATGATAACGTTTAGTTATTGTTTTGTAGTTATTACTGAATGCTTTTAAATGAGGAGTAAAACGTGTGAACAAGTGTTCCTGGATAGTTTGAAGATCATTCCAGGCAAATCTGTAAGAGACTAAAGCCATTGAAAGAAAAGTAAAAACAGTTAACCAGTCCTACAAAGAACAACAGTGCCAAAACCACTCCTCACAGATATTTAATTCTACTCCCTTCCAGTCCCTGTTAATTGGAATAATTAGTTGTTCAGGTGTCCTCTAGATATAACTCAACAAGTCTCTTTCCTTCTAGACAGTTCTATTGACAAGAGTAAGTTCATTATTTTCTCAGTTTAAAACGTGAGGGCATTGTCTTTCTATTTCACAGAGATCTTTTCAAGGAAAGGCTTTGGGGAAATGCAAATACACCTGGAGGGCCCAAAACAACAATAATAAACAAAAATCACCAAAAAAAGAGAAGACACCCCAAAACCAAAAAACACCTTCTGGGTTAAAGAAAGCAAGTTTCAAACTGACAGATGAAAATGATCTGCTGTAATTGTTATGCCATTTTATTTTGTATAATATGTTTCATATAATAAAACATTACTGAATATTTGGCTAAGTCTTTAATCAAAGTCAAATAAAAATAAGACATTTTATCACCATTTGGGATTAATGAAGATTTAGATTCAGAGGTTTATTGTAATTTGACTTTTTCTTTTGTTTAAACACCTTCATTTTGTGTCTAGCCACCCTGTGGCTTTGACGTTATAAGAACAGAAACCTAAGGTCGCATTAGTAGCTGTAACTGCAGATGGACTGCGTGTGGTGAATATAGCTGAGCAGAAATCTGTGTCTCAATGCCACCCAGGGGCCGCTGCCTTCAAACTGAGCCAAAATCCGAGCCAGCCAAGCGACCCGTAGCGATAAATAAATATCAAAGGGAAAGGCAGAGAACCCCCTCCTCTCCCCCGGGAACTCTGGTCCGCCTAACAGCAGGATGGGGCCCGTATAGGTGAGCGGGCGAGCAGCCCAGCGCGGTTACTGCAGTGGACACAAGTCCTAACCCGGAGCATGACGCTCGCAATCCCGCTGCGCGGCCTGGAAGGTCTCCTTTGTCCTTTACCCTTTGGTGGTCTCCCGGCTGCAGGGCTGGGCCACGCATTGGCTCCGCAGTAGAGATTCCACAAATGACTGTTTTGCTCTTGCTAAAGGCAGCCCTGTGAATCATAGCGGTGAGGGTCACCTGCAGATTCTTTTCCTGCCTCAAGCTCTGAAAATTTTCCTTACAGAACTTGAAAAGTAAGGTCAGAGAACGCACCAGGCAAGATGAAGATTTTGTAGACATCGCCCCTGGCAGACAGAAAAGGACTAGTAACTATCAACAGACCCTGTGAGGGCCTTTCTTAGTCCAGCAAAGTGAATGTGGGATGGAGGGAACCCTGGGTCCAGACTTTCATTTTATATAACTGCTTAAAAATGCAACTTCTGTATGTAACAACTGTTGATTTGTTAACTCTTGTCCTAGACAAACAAGCATAGAAGGAGTATTTGTTAAAATTTTCTCTTTTAATTGCTTGCAAAGGGCTACCTACTCCTGTTCATTCCTATAAACTTTTCAAAGGTTTTGTAAACTCAGCTTTCACTCTTCTAGATATTCATGGATTCTTAATTGACTATAAGACCATTGCCTATAGGAATTATGTACAACATTACCTACAAGCTATTCATCACAGATATTGTCAATACATTTTTCTGATTTATATACAAAACAAATAGGAGAAGGCAAAAAGATTTCAGGCTCTTGTATTTTAAAAAATTTGTTCATTCTATCACAAAATTATACATATTAATTATTGAAATTTTATAAAATACTAAAAAGCAAAGGAAAGATAGCTAATGGCCACCATACCCTACTGCCCTGAGATAATGTAATTTGTATATTCTTTGGGGGTAGCAGCCACATATTACTTATTTCTGAATCTTCTCCAGAGCTCAACTCAGAACCTCATATAGATGAGGGCATTGGTTTCTACCTTGATTAAGCATCTGTGACATTGATGGGATGAAAAATAAGTGTATAAACAATGTGTGTCCTGGGTTTCACCTCAGACCTATTGATTTAGATGTTTTGAATGGTAGCCTAGATGACAGTATTACAAGGAAATTCCATAGGGGATTCTCCCAGGGTTGAAAAGTAATGGATTCAGTACTCAAGTACAGCTCTTCAATCAACATAAATATTTTTGTTGCAGTAAAATAAAACAAAATAAAAAAAGGGGTAGACAAATAGTACATCATGATCTTTCCCCCAGCTGCTGAATTCGCTTACATTCCATAAAGCCTCAAGGCAGCAGGGAGTTACCATGCATGTTTGAAAATTAGTGTTTCACATCTTAAGAGCTTAGCCTCAATCTTTTTGAACAAAGCACAGCCAATAATTGTACTTAATGACTTCATTCCTAGCTTTTTGAGTTTGGCGATCCTATGTACCACTTACTCTACCACCCAAGCACAAGCTTCAAATATCATTACATGCTTGGAGTTTTTGGCTGAATCATGCTCCAAACACTTGGGACCTCTCTTTGGCTTCTTAGGTTTTAGTTTCCCATTTAATTCTCTTTGGTTTTGGTTTTGGCCTCTCTTAATGTCTTCCGATTTGAAATTCTTCTCTCTTGCCTTGGCCAGGGGAAAAAACACTCCAAAGCTATGTTATAATCACATCTCTTTTGCTATTACTTATGTATCAGTGGGTTGACAAGGGTTTGGCTGATAGTTTTTCTACTGATTTCCCCTGGGATCTCATGCAGTCAGACAGCAACTGCAGCCAGGAAGTCCAAAATGCTGCCGCTCACATTCCCACGACAAGATGTGGAAGAGTGGACGCTTAGGGTCAGCTGGGACGTTGGGATGGTCAACCTTGCACCTCTCTCCATGCAGTTTTGGGGCCTCTCTGCCTCTACGTGGCCTCTCTAGGTTATTTCTCTGTGTGGTTTCTCCAGAACGCTAGCCAGACTTATTACATATCATCTCAATGCTCAGAAGAGCATAAAAGCAAAAGCCTTAAGGTTGAGCTCCAGAATCAGCTGAGCTGATTGGGTGAGTTCCACTACCTTGTCTTTCAGTTGACCAATCCTTTCTTTGGCTTCATCTAGACTGACATTGAACTTTGCTAGTGTATTGTTCAGTTATTGTATTCTTAGCTCTGTAACTTCTATTTGGTATTTTCTTATATTTTCCATCTCTTTGTTGATGTTCTCACTATGTTCATCCACTCTTCTCCCCAGTTCGGTAAGCATCTCTATGAGTATTACTTTGAACTTTTTATAGATTAATTATGTATCTCCATTTCATTAAGGTTTTTTTTTTTCCCCTGAGGTTTTATCCTGTACACTCATTTAGAATATATTCCTCTGTTTCTTCATTTTGCTTGACTCTCTGTGTTGATTTCTATATAGTAGATGATATAGCCATGTCAACCAGACTTGAAGGAGTGGCTTTGTGTAGGAGACAAACTTGTCATTCATATCTGCTTCTTCTCTTTGCTGTCTCTTGAGCCTTTGTGCCTGTCCAAGAAGCCTGTCATATTTTTGATAGCTTCCAGTAGTTGAGGATGTGTCAAGACTGTCAGTGTCCCAGATGGGAGGATCCCAGCACCTAGATTCAGTCTAAGTAGAAGCCAGACCTTCAGGATCAGTTTTTGAAAATATGTAAACATATACCATCCAATGGGACCGTGTGCATAAGCCCTGCTGGCCACCAGAGCCAGTTTATCCGGTGGTGTCCCCTAGGTGGCAGTTACAGAAATTGGGGCTCCAGATGAGTGTATCAACTCTTTTCAGTGTGATATTGGCAAGTTGAAGCAAGGGAGAAGGTGAATGCCAAGATGGCGTCCACAGCCTACATTTCTGGAGAATAATTCCCTATATCACTAAATGTGTGTCAACCTAATGCCTGTCCCTCATACTGAAGTTTCAGGCCGAGCAAAGGGACCTTCACAGAAAACTAGGGATTGTGCCTCAGTCTGTTCAGTGCCCTGGGCATGGTAGCTTACCAAAAATGATCTCTCTGATTGCCATAGTCTCATGACCGAGAAATGCAAGTCCCCCTGACACCTGAGCCAGATGATCAAGGGGCATCCCCTCTGTGGCAGCTGAAAAAACTGGGATGCTAAACACAAAAACCAGGTTACCAGACACTGGGTCTCTGGAATGTGGCAGAGAGTGAGTGTGACAGAGGGTAAATACAGGGAGACCACCCACCCTCCGATGTCTTTGGAAAGGATTACCGTCAGTCCAACATGTGTGTTTGCAGAAAGACTGAGCTCCTGGGTCTGCTGAGTCTAGCTGTGCTCTAGGAGCCAAGCTGTTTAAGAGCTCTTTCTCTGTCACAGTCCTGTGGAACCTGTGAGTGTAAGTCCCACTGGTCACCAGACCAAGGCAATGTAGAGGTGGCCTCAGGCAGCAGTTGCAAAAATTGGGGTACCAGACAGGAATATGAGCTCCTTTGTGGAAGGCACTGATTATGTGAGTCCCATGAGACCAGGAACACAAGTTCCCCAGCCCTCAAAAGCCAGGTGATCAAGAGGCATCCTCTTAGGCAGCAGCTACAAAAATTAGGGCGCAGGGCATATGCAAAAGCCCCCTTCAGAGAGAGCATGTTCTGAAGCATGTCAAAGGGAGACTGAGATGGTGCCCGCTAGTCTTTGTCTCCACGGAGTGTTCAGCAGGCTCCTAGATGTGTATGTTAAATGTGATGTCTGCTCCTAAGGCCACTGTTTTAATATAAGCAGGCAAGCTTCCTTTGCTTTAAGTCTGGGCATGATTGGCTGCCTCTGAGCTGGGCCCTAGGGTGGGTGAGTCTGAGCGCATTTGCCCTTTAAAAGCTATTTCTCAGATTACTACAGTCTTTCGGGTCTTGGGATGGGATCCACGTTGATTTTCAAAGTTAGATGTTCTGGAGGCTCATCTCTCCAGTTTATGTCTTACAGTTGAGAGCTCTAACGTAGGGTTTGAAGCCTTCATCCTCAGTGAGAAGCTCTAGGCTCTGAGTTGTCTTGACTGTGGGTTGCCATGATAGTGGTAGCGTTTATGGCAAAACGTCCCAGCCTCTCCTCCCTGTTTGGATGTGATTTTTTCTTGTTTGCCTCATGTGTAGTCAGCATACAGCCAGCCTTTAGGTTTTTTTTTAAAGAGGAGATTGTTTCATATGTAGCTGTAGACTCAGTGTGTCCAAGGGAGGAGGTGAGTTAAGGATCTTCCTACTTCACCGCCTTGAACCAGAACTGCAACTATCTACATTTAGCTTTCAATTGCCATTTAAACACTTTTAGGTCGCTTAATCTTTTGCAGAGCTCCAGCTGGGTCTAGCAAGAGTCACACAATTCCACTGCTCATATAGTTACTGTTCACTTCATATTTCTCAAATGCTTAGTATAGCAACATATTACCCACTAATTCCTTTCCTTCCACTGGGTGTCATCTCAGCGCACTACCTGTAAATTTTTTAAGAGTTGAACTGTCACTTTGTGCCAGGCCTTTCTGTGCTCTATTTACTACTGTTGATGGGACGCTCACTTAATTATCCTGAACTTCACTTCAGTTACCTTTAATACTTTATTGTTTTTAAATTACAAGCAGGTGAGGTGTATTAATGGGTCTATGACCATAGAGCAGTTCTGCTATGAGGCTAATTTATTTTTATATTTTATATCTATAATGATTATTCTATGAGTGGATTCAGCCCAAGCAGTCTCTGCAAATTTTGGACCAGTGAGACAGTTGGAGATGAACTCAGAAATCAGAGTAGTAGGTTAAGGCTGGTCATGCCTATTTATTGCAAACTTTTGAGAATTTAATAAAGGATGTTTTTATAGTTCGATCAGAAAATTTTAACATTCACAATAAACTACACATTTTCAATATTTAGGAGGCTGATTTTTCTTAAGTAGCAAGATTTAATGGAGGTTAAGCTAGAAGGGGCTCTGGGAGGCAGCCAGTCCCTTCTGTCTCTGTGTTCGTTTCTCCACGGCTGTTTGCACATTAGTAGCACTATAAATGTCACAAAGCTTTCTGAGCCACATGGATTTTGAGATTCCTTCTGGGGGGAAGTAAATGGTATTTTTCAAGGAAGAAATTAAATTCAAGTTAAACCAGGGCTCTACACATGAAAACCCACGCTCAGGTATTATGGTATGAAGGGCAAATTCTACATAGATTGATTTGGTAGGATTATGTGATTTATCAGCTGTTTCTGTTGTTTTATCAGTGAAAGCAGATTCTAACCATGCATATACCCTGGTGACTCTAGAACATCTGATCTTAAAGATTACTTTGGCAGTAGGAGTTTGCTAATGCTAACAGTGTATCCCGATCTCCATTTGGGCACAGCAGAGATTTCTTGTCAGAGAGCTGAATATAGGAATAAGTAAGATGAAAACTTCCTAACATGCCAGAAGAACGTTAGTCCTTACTGAGACTCTTGAGAGAAAAAGAAAGTGACCGCTTCTGGGCCACCGTTTTTGTTGTCTAAAGCTTACAAATTAATTCATAATGGAGATAAAATGGTCTGGACTTAGCTGACAGTTTAGAAAAATACCTCTTCACCATAAACTTAGGGATTGTGCCCTTAAGTAAATTAGAATGATGATTAAGTAACTCAGAAAAGATCCACTTTTGTTAATGAACTGTTTCCTTTGTGGATCTTAGGATGGTTGAACATATATTCCAAAATGGTCAGTGAAGTAGAAGCAGAGGTAGATGCCAGGTCTGTCATGGGATCTAGTTTGGGGCATGCTTGGATCAGGCCAAAAAGCTGATAAACCACTAGCAAGTTTGAGTACAGCTAATGACACCTTGCAAAGTTAGGCTCTTGCCATATTGGGAAATGCAATTACTGTATACCATTACTCTTCTAACCTTGGAGTTCTCACCTCTATTTCAAAAGAACTTACTCTGACAATCCCTGTGGTTCAGTTTAGAGGACTATTTATAGCATTCCTGGGGCTTGAACAGGATATCAACACAATCATGTTCTCATTCCTCAGAGAGAGACAACAGTCAATGCCCTGGTATCCGTGAATAATGAGTTTGCTTGCAGGTCTCCAGACTTCAGGGAAACCATTCTTCTACCAGTACTTATCAAATCCATTATAATCACATTTTGGTTCCACTATTCTATTAGACTCTGGACTTTCTAACAACAAATAAAAAGATATGAAAATGACTCATGTAAGCTGTGATCTAGTTCAGATTAATAAATTTGAGTTCAGAAAACTAGTTCTCAAATAGTAAATAAAAGCTCTTTTATTTTTAAAATTTCCCTAGTTTTACTGAGATATAATTGTAATACTACAGAAAGCTAGAAGGCATGTCACATAATTACTTGACTTATATATTATGAAATGATTGCCACATAATTTAGTTAATGTCCATCATCTCATATAGATACAAAAAAGAGAAAAAGAAACAGAAAGTTTTGTGTTTTTTCTTTGTGGGAAACCTATTTTAATAAGATGTTCTCTAGAAAATAGGTTTCGATTGAAAAACATCTTGATAAACAAAGGCCAGTTTCAGAGTTGATCAGACTTCTAAACTCTAATCTGATTACTTTGAGGAGCAATTGGCCCAGCATTGTACACAAGTTTTACAAGGCTCATAAAATAACCTTTCCCCTGAGCCTCTGGCATCCAGGCATCCAAGTGCATGCAACTTAGTAATATTTTCACAGCAGAATCCTGCATGATTTGAGCGATGTTGCCATTTGCTGGAGTTCTCAGCAGGGGAGTTCTTCCACCCAGTTGCAACCAATTTCACTGATCAGTAGCTCTGGCTTAGCTTCATCCTCATAAATTTAATAATTCACTTGGCAGGTGAGGAGCAGACAGATCCCCAAAAAATGTGCAGGTTCTTGGAAGAGCCAGGAAAAAGACTCACTGATTTTTTATTTGGTGTTGGATCCTGACATTTAATTTGGCTATGGGGATGAATCAGTAGTTCTAAGATGTTCAGGCATCAGAGATATTTTTCAGTTCTTTAATTTTTATTCTTCTTTCTTCTATAAAATGACTTCGATCTGTGGAATCCATTTAAAAGCCATGGATATCAACAAGTTGTTAAAGGTGGTCAGTCACTGGACCATAGTACAGTGTCAGCCTAGTGAAGCACAGGAACAAATCATCAATTTTGTGTCGGCTATGGACATTGCTGGGCACATCCTACTGTGATCGTATAGAGAATTGTTTTGTATTGTGTGTGCGTGACTGTGTGCACATATACACACAGTCACATACACACACACACAGCCAGAGTGTCTGGATCCAAATCTTAAGTTCTGCTACTTACTATCTGAAGAATCTTGGGTATGTAATTAAGCCTCCTTGTGTCTCATCTTTGATATGCAGAAAATGATCATTCCTTTCTCATTGTTTGTGAAAATCAAACAAGTAAGTACAAATAAAATAGTTTTAATAAGTGTCAGACATAGAAGAAGCTTTCAGTGAATGTTAACTATTATTATTACAATTATTTTCCTCACTCTCATGTAAAGATCTGACTTTTATGATTTTTTCTATATAGCCAAAATTTGCTCCTATATATATATATATAAAATGAAAAATTAAGTCTCCCATCTCTGTATACCTTCTCAGGGGTAACCTTGTTCCATTTCTTAAGTCTTGCAGAGATATCTATATGTAAAAATGAATTCATTTAAATCTCCCACCTCGATTTTTTAAATATATTTTGAATACAAATTGAAGATAAGGGAAAATGAAAGTTGTCTCATTTGAATTATGACAAATGATAATAAAGTAATCATATTTGAATAATAATAGCCGTCTTTGCTATGTAGGAACCCTAAGTTTTTAGTACCTAACAACAACCCTCTGAGATGGGTATTACCATCCCCACTTGATCCAGGAAGAAATTGTGGCCAAGAGAGGTTAATTTTCTGAAGGTCACTCAGCTACTAGGTGATAGAGCTGAGCTTTGAAACCTTTGTACTTAAAACTCAAGAAAGTTTTCAGTACAAGATAGACATGTACTTATTTTGGATTTCTTTTTTGAAAATGCTTCTTGTATCTTTCCTTTGATTTTGCTTCCTTTTAAAATGCCTTGACCTGGGTGAAAACACCCCCAAAGTGGACTTCTCACACAGCTTCTATGTCAGTTCAGCCAACACCTGCTCTATCAACCACCCTTTTGAAAATTCCATGTTTATCAAGCCTTAATGGTTGTTGGTAGTTAGTTCCCTGCTTGATAACATATATGTAGGGTATTCTAGGCTCCAAAAGAAAATGCCTGAAATGCCGAATCATTGTTAAGATGGTGCCCGCCGGATGCACAAAGGGCGGTGCTCTGCCTGCTTTCAAAAGGGAGGTGATTTTCTGCTTAGGCCTGCCTCCCGCTCCTGATTGGCGACTCAAATCTTCCGCGAACGTGATCAGCTCATGGACACCATTTACCTGTATGATGTGCCTTCCTGTGTGAAGGGTTTGTGACTGCCTGACCTTTGTGCTGATTGGCCCATGAGTATTATATATGCCTTGCTGTTTCTGCAATAAATGAGTTCCTGCTTCGACTGAGCTCCCTGTCACGTCTGTCTGTCCTCGGGAACGAGGGCTGGTGATCGGGCGGACAGCTGGCACTTACCTCTCCCGACCTTGCCTTGCCAGGGCGTGCTCTCCCCTCACTCCTCTGCAGGTTCGGGGGGGGGGTCCCGTGGAGGGCTAAAAACCCCGATACATATAGTCCCATCTCTCTTTGAATATGAGAATATTTTGAGTTCTTGGAAGTCAGGAGCTGTGTCTCCTTCATTTCCTATCCCCAGAACCAAGGACATTTCCTGGCACACACTCAGCATTAAGGAAGCATTGCCTGAATGAATGACTAGATGCAGGCAGCGTTCGTCCATGAAGGGGACTTCGGATATCAATTTCTTGAATGTGGGTCCAGGAGAGCCATTGCAAATTTCCTGGTGCTAGAGAATTGTAAGTTGTACAATGGGAAATTCTGGCTCATGAAACACTTTAGCAAATCTCAGGGACCTAAAGGTGTGGAAGTGTTGGGGAGGGGGTGTTGTGTATTTTCCTCGGATCTTGTCCCTGCTGCAACAAAGAATTGAAGGGCAGAAACACAGTAGTGAAGCAGAGTAAAAGTTTTATTTAAATTTACTTAGAGAAAAATACAGGTGACCTCAGTAAGGAAAGGTGCCCTGAAAGGTTGGAGAGAGAAAGTTTAAGGTAAAAAGGTTGGGAGAAAGTTAAAGTTACGCACTTAGAAAGTGTGGGCAACCCCAGAGAGAGGAGTGCACTGAAAGGTTGGGGTGCCCCCTTTTAAGGATTTTTCAGGAATGACAAAGGGCTGGGGGCACAGACTTGTTAAGTGATCTCTGAATATTTAAAATTAACAACACAAGAAATTTACTGCCCTGGTCCCCCCTCAGGATAACCTTCCTGGTTTGGGAGCATATAAATTAAGACTGCCTGCCCAGCCCCCCAAGGTGGGCTGCGTTATTGTCTGTTTGCTGAAGAGTAAGTTAAAAATCTTACTTCTTAACTTCTTTTTTTTTTAAATTCAATTTTAGCTTTAAGATGGAATATTCCTGTCTTTATTACACTGTTTATAGGTGGGCCTTTTAGCAGGCCTGAGTAAATCTTACAATGGCATGATCTAACTGACACAATGATGACAGGAGCTGTGCTCAGATACTTTTTCTTTCTGGGGAATATTCAAACATTCAAAGCCAAGTTGCTACTGACCTTTTGAGCTTCAACTGATTAGCTATCGGGAGCCAGTCCGATCCGTCCATCTGATGGCACAGCCCAGACACCCGGAAAGAAGGAACCGCAATGCGGACCTCTGAAAGGAACATCCCCGCTGTCTCTCATTATTATTATGTTGTTATTGGTCACTTTCATCTAATTTGGAAAACCAAATTTAATATACCCTGGGAGAAATGCCAGAGGCAAGACCCCCCTAATTCTTCCAGGTGGTAAAGATACCTCGAGACAGCTGCTGGGCATAAAAGCCACGGGGCATAAATCTGCAGAGAAGTAAGTAAGAAGAGCTGACCTCTTCAAAGAACATTGCTTCTCTCTCACTTACCAACTGCACATCTCCCTGTATGGCCCTGGAAAATGGCTGGTTAGCCAGAGACGGGTAAGATTCTCCAAGGGAGGAACAACCTAAGACAGGCACAGTCGCAGGGGGGCCATCAGGTGAACAATAGGTCAACAGAGGTGAGGCTCAGAACCTCAGTCCCCCAGTTTTGAGAGAAATCTTCTGCGCCCATGGCTGTTTTGTTGCCCTTGTCTCACTCGGATCTATACCCAGTTTGTAGGCATGGATCTGACAGTCTACACTTGTTTTCCTACTGCACTAAACTCTACTTTCCATCTTTATTTTACATCAAGATTTAAACAGCTTTCTATTAGAAACTGTAATCTTTATTACTTTCGCCTACTACTTCAACATTTTGTTAAAGAATAATAGGAGGGGGATGCAGAGAAGATACTGGAAACAAATATCAAAGTTATAAAAAATAAAAATTGTTTGAGTAAGTTCCAGTTCCCTCTCCCCACCCAACTCGCCCCGTGAGGAATTTCTAAATGACTCTTAGACCTGTTGGGTCTCGGGGTATAATAGAAAAATAAAGGAAAGTCAGCATGAATGATTGTGTGTGAAAGGGCCTGGCATGATTGTAGAAACTCTCCCAATGGGAAAAGTTTATTATTACAGATATTATTGTATATAGTTTAAAGAAACTCATGCCCCTGCCCTCCCTGGGGAGAAGGGTGGTCCGACTGGGTCCCTATGCCTTCTGATTCAGTGGTCATTATCCCCTTGCCTCATCCCCCCAGGTGCAATGCTTTCGTCTTTACAAAACTGGGCACCTACCCAAGAGTACAGTTTTCAGTTCCCGCAATTGCAGTTAGCTTAGTCTTGCGACACTGCTTTAATGATACACTGTTTTGATGTTTTTCTTTAAATCTGCATGTAATGCTCTAGAACTAGAAAAATAGACTTAGCTATATTTGTTAACCAGATGAATAGAAACCATGGCTATTTTAGAATCAATAATAAGGAAACTACAAGGGTTCAGGCCAACCAGGTGTGAGGGAACATTTTGAGAATTAAGTCATGTTTGTTCCGAAACCACCAGGGAAACCAAGCAAGTATAAGTGCAAAAAATTAGTGATTGCTAAGGCGCCAATAATCTAATCTCTAAAAATTGACCTTTATGTAATCATTATTTCTGAAAAAATCAAGGAGTCTTTGTGAAACTGCATACTCAAAACATATATAATCTTGTTAAACTTCAATAAAACAGACCAGGCTCAGTTTTTGCTAGTGTCTGTGTCCTCATTCTGTCAGTCACAGACCACCATCCATCCTTCAGGGACTCCTGGACTCACTGGAGCTGGACTCCAGCAATTAACTCATTAACTCTGAGTCTTTTCTGGCTTTCTAGTTTTAACTGGTTAACTGAGTCTTTTTAGTGGGCTTTACTGACCCTATTCTCTTTCCACCTGGCTCATATCTATTTTCTTGCCTAACAGAAGTAATTATTTTCAAGGTGTACTGGTAACGTAATGCCTATATATATTGAGAGCATCATCTTTGAACCAAAAAATGCCTTCTAATATGTCATGGAACAGTCCACAGAAGTGTGCTTCTGAGCAGAAGGGACTAAAAACTGTCATGCTTAGTTGGTTTCCAGGGTCTCAGAGTCATTTTGTCTATCACCACTTAAAGAATGATCTCACTGGGCAAACCGAGAGCAGCTTCTTAGATCTTTTAGCATAACTTCATAATTGTTTTTGAGGAGGAAGCTTGGGTATTCAGGCACGGGAGGAAGGATAGATGGCTCAAGTTGGAAGGAGTTTAAATGAGTTTCAGAAACAAATTACAGATTAAAATGATGGAACAGGAGAAGTTGTGCTCAGCTCTCAGCCTCTTTTCTGATTGCTATTGAGCTTAGCAAAGCCCTTCTGTACTCAGAGAAGCCCCTTCATACTCACACAGTCCCTTCCTTTATGAGAACTTGCTCTCAGACAGCTACCTATAAAATTTCCCTTATGCTGAAGTGTAGTTGACTAGCAGTCATGAGGGCGAATCCAACTAATAAGAGGCTTAATTCTCCCTGTTGAAAATAAAGTAAGACACTTCCCTCCCTTCCTTTTTCCTAGAACATTTATATTAGAAACCTTGTAATTTTGCAAATTCATTCTCCATCTCTTTGAAATATATGTAAATATTTTTAAAAGCTAAACAAGCCTCTTGCAAGGCCTTTCTCGAAGGCGTGAGAACCATTTCTTTCAAATGTAAATAAGGAAGATAGCACCACACTTTACAAACAGTAAAAGAGAGCCATTCCTGGGAATTTATCTGGCATGCAAATCTGACCTTACTGCCCTTCTAAATTTAAATATTTTCATTAAGTAACAAAAGAAACACACATTAAAGAATAACACATATTCCTTGAGCAGCTGTCTTGCCAATGGGTTTCAGCCCTGGGTAAGTTCGCTATGGTTTCAATGTGACCAAAGAAATTGACAGCAAAACTGTTCTTGGGGTGAAAGGGTTATACCCAACTTTATTTCCAGGTGGCAGGTTAGTCACTAAAATCCCTTTCACTCAGAGAGAGTCTGTATGCACCAAGCCGGTCTCTGCCTCTGGGCTCCTCTGTCTGCACAGTTGTCCACAGTCATCCCACACAGCCATCCTCTGGGCCTCTGTCCTCAGCACTGCCACCACTCCAGCCTCTGCTCTCCTGCAGCCTTGCAACTGCACCACCCTGTCGTGCCCTGAGCAGAGCTCTTTATATAGAGTCAACAGCCACGTATTGCCCACAGGTGTGCAGTGAGCTAGTCAACCCGGGCCAGGTGAGAATCCTGGCCACAGGAACTCTCATTTTATCCACAGCAGCTCAGATACCTTTTACTAGGTCCCTTCTCAGCTCCCTCAGACAATCTTTCCTGAGTTTTGGTGGTACACAAAGAGAATACTGTAGTTCCCCTAGCTATTGGTGATACCATCCATTAGGTTTGTGTGTCCCTGGAGACAGGGCCACGTCTTATTCATCTCTCTCCCTGAAAGTTCTGGGTACATTGTCTTGCCAATGGGTTTCAGCCCCAGGCAAGTTCTCTATGGATTCATTGTGACCAAAGAAGTGACAGTAAAATGTTCTTTGGCGTGAAAGGGTTATACCCAACTTTATTTCCACGTGGCAGGTCAGTCACTAAAATCCTATTCCCTCAGAGCGAGTCTGCATGCAGCACGCTGGTCTCTGCCTTGGGCCCCTCTGCCTGCACAGTTGTCCCACACAGCCATCCTCTGGGTCTCTGTCCTCGGCGCTGCCACCACTCCAGCCTCTGCTCTGCTCTCCTGCAGCCTTACAGCTGTGCCACCATGTCGCACCCAGAGCACTGGGCAGAGCTCTTTATATCAATGTATTGCCCACAGGTGTGCAGTGAGCTAGTCAACCAGGGCCAGGTGGGAATCCTGGCCACAGGAACTCTCATTTTATCCACATATATCAACAGGCTCATAACAGTTGTTCATTAAACACTTAGATGAGCAAATAAATACATGGAGACCCTCAATGTCCAAGATATAAACACAGTGGGGAATACATAGATGATAAAAAATAGCTAACAGTCCTTGAGTTCTTACATAAGTAACCTTGAAAAAGCCTGACTCATAGGAGATAAATATCAAATAACTTTACTGTGTCCCACTTTCTCTTTAAAAATCCTCTCGGTTGGGATTTCTTCACTTACCCATGTCTTTCCTGGCTATGATCTGATAAGACAAAGTCCTGAGTTATAATTAACACCTCCATTTCCATAGAGTATAAACTTCATATACATATATAATATTAGAGTATAAACTTTGAACTTGTTTTAACACTGAGACTTCACCTCCCAAGCTCAGGTCTGACAAAAAGGGAAACACAGTCAGGAGATGGGGGTGGCCAGATTCTTTTAACACACAAGGGATTTTACCTACTTGTGGTTTTATTTGTGTGGAACCACATGCCCTTGGACTGAGTTTCCTCTGGTCTTACATAACTTAATAAATGGCAGTTTGGTTGATTTAGTTGTTCAGGTAGAGGACTTCATCTTTGACACCTGGCTTGTATGCCCTACCGCCCATTCTCCAGCAAATCCTCCAAAATGCTTCCACCTGTGGCTATTTACCGCTAACTCCACCCTAGGCCGCTTCACGAACATCTTCTGTTTGAACCGTTGAACTAGTTATCTGTTCTCTCAGCTGCTTCCACCCTCCACTCCTAAGGATACTTTCCACATAATACCCAGAGGGATCCTTTTAAAATGCCAAATGATATCATTTCATTCTCTTAAACTCCCGAAGATTTCCCATCCCTCTTAGTCATGGATGCTGAGACCAGCTGATTGGAGAAGAAAGTGTACAAACGCGTCCTGTGACTGTATTTTTGCAGGTAAATGTGTCCGCAGAAAGGGATTCGGAGGCGCTTGTTTCAGGACGTAACCCCTAGGTGGCACTACGACACCGCGCAAATTTCCACCGCCTCGCCGCGCAGACAGGGCGGGTGTTTCACGCTGAGCGCCTTCCTTCAGTCAGGCTGGGCGAAATTGGACAGAATTTCCTGCTTTTCCTTTCCTTCTCTTCTCGTTCTAGTTTTAAAGGGAACAAATTGTAGTTTAAAAGAAAGAAAATGGAATGATTTTGAAGGTGCAGGATTCTGTCAGAGGAAACAGTTTGAAATGTCTGTTTGAGAACGTAGAGTAAGGAGGACTCCGGCGCAGGAGTATGGGGTCGGGAAGCGGGAAGCCCTCGCTCCCAGGGGCCCGGGCTCCCTCCGGGGCTGGTGAGCGCGCCCAAGGGATGCCTAACTTGTGGCGTTGCCATCCGAGTACCGTGCAAAAGTTTCATCCAAATTCATCACTTTTGGAAAACGCCTTCTTTCTTACGAGGCCCAGTTTTTGCAAATTAAGAAATTAGCAGGTTGTCCAGAGGAGTTCGGAGGCGAGCAGGTGCAGAGTAGCCGTGACCCTGACGGCGTTAGGGAGCCTGCTCTCTGACCCTGGGCTGAGGGGAAACTGAGCCTGCGCACAGGAGGGGTGGCGGGGCGGGTCCACTCAGGCCCTGGGGCCAAGGACCACAGGGCGGGGCCCGGGATTCTCCTGGGGCGGGCGCTCAGCCGCGGAGGAGCCGGCCGCCCCGAGGCCCCGGGGCCCAGCGAGGCCGGGTGCGGCGCGCCCTGCTGCTGCTGAGGCCTCACCCCGAGGGGACCCGGCGGGTCGGCCCGGAAAGCGCGTCCCGCCCCGGGACCACCGCCGCGCAGGCCCGCGCGAGGACCGCGAAGACCCCCGGGGCGCACGTGCCACAGGTGCCTGGTCCAGGCTCCCGGGACCTTCAGGTGGGGCAGGTGGGGTTGCGGTGACTTTGACACATTTAGGACAATAGACCCTAGAGCTGTTGGTCGTTTCCTGGGAATCTGGGTGGAGACAGTCACCAGAGCCGCCAGTTGGGGCTCCTCAGCCGTTGTTTCTTGAGGCTCCTAGCATTTCCTCTGGGTAATGCAGGCTACAGGATTGGCGGGACCCAGAGAAAAATTAAATCTGAGCCCCTTGTTAAAAAATGTAAGAATTTTAAGGTTGTGATAGCAAAGCATTAAATCAGGCTGGTCCTTCCAAGTGCAGAACCCTGTGTGACTGCTCAGGTGCGCCCACAAAGCCCGTGACGCCAGCCCTGCTTCTGGGCACCCTCCTTCCCCGCATACTTGATCGGGTGTGCGTTTAGCTTCGACTCTCTCCTATTTTCTTAAGCTTTAGGGGGCACTGATTGTTATTCTATGTGGGACCTGCAAGGGACGGACTCTGAACAACATGTGAAAAGAGCTGTAACTTTGTAGATACCATGCTCCTAACTCCTCTTTTCATTCACATTAATTTAATGTCTGCCTTGATGTCTTTCAAAGGAACTTGCTCACAATCGAGTGGTTTTGAAGCCCAGGCACAGACGCTTTCTGTGTTGTTCTGAAACACGCTTGTAAAGAGGAAAATCCTGTTTTTCGAAGGGCTCGGGAGGACACAGATGAACTCAGACATCAGGTAAGAGAGGCTTTGAGTCTGCCTGAAAGCGATCCTGTTTTGATGACAATGTGCAGGTATTTGGCTCTTTTTAACGCAAAGAAAAGATGTCATATTTCCAAAATGGTTTTGTTTTTGTGATCTGAAGTCTTCCAAATTATTTTTCTTCTCCCTTTTGAATGAAATTCCCTTAATTTTATGATAAATCAGTTGATTTACTATTCTTTCCTTCCAAATGGAGAAGTATACATTATCATTGGTACAATCGATTTTTAGTAATACCACCCTTACACATGAGATTTAATCCTACAGCATCCCTATGAGTAGACCGTCACCTTGCCATTTTCCAAAGGAAGACTGGTGGATCAGAAACATAAAGTGAATGACCAACACTAGGAATAAGTGGGAATGTGAGGCTGGATTCTCAGGTTCATGCAGACCCTCAGTTTCCCATCCATGCCTGCTCACTATGCCATAGTGCTTTTGCAACAGTCTCTTGCTAAGGGTATATAAAAGTTAGGGGTTAATCCTAGCTAGAATCTCTGTTCTTTGTAGCCAGAGATGTTTTCCTGATACTTTAAAATAAAATTCAGCCAGCATTAACTTCCTCTTGAGAACAATCAGTTAGTGGGCAAAGAATGAGATACTTTTGGCCTCATTTCCAGAACGCTTTCTGACAAAGGAGCCCACCTGGAACAATACCAAAAATATGCCCAACTGTGCCCTCCCCTATCAGTCAACCTCCATTAAATATATACAGTCCTTTCAGTATAAATATAAACAGATTTGTCCCAGTAACTTATCACTGACCATTTAAGTCTGGCATCATTTCTTAGTATTTCAGAGGTATGGTTCCAATAAGTAAGATCTATAAAATATCTAACATGTGAAAGACTTCAAATTCACCCATTTATTTCACACATTCACAAATATTTATTAACCTCATATCATGTTCCCTAGTTATTGGGGCTATAAAAGTAAACAACATAGACAACATCACTGCTCTCATGCAGTTTACATTCTAGTGAGGAATATGGCAGATAAACTTAATAAATATATACATCAGATACTTTTCAGTAAGGGCAATGAAGAAAAATAAGGGATAGAAAGGATATAGAAAGGCATAAGAGCTAGGTGTCATTTTAGGCGAGGTGTTTCAACTGAGGGAACATTTAGATAGAGTCAAATGAATTGGGAGAATGAAAAATAAACATTAATTAAAATCTCTCCTTGCTTTTTGTTTATAAGGCACACAATTGACCTTTCTTCACAGCCATTTATTAAGTTCAATGTTTTGTATGTTTTGAATCTCTGTAATCATAGTTTTATACATCTGCAGATGGGATGATAATATCATCTGAGTCTATCTCTCAGAGGAGTTGAGAAGATCAAATGAGAAAATGTATGAGCAATGGTTTTGAAATCTTAGAAAAGTACAGTTTACTCTCAAGGGATAACTGTCTTTTAAAAATCTACTTTTTTGATTGACCCCTGACTTGTCTTTTATTTGAATTTTTTAGTGGTGGCCCTTCTGGGGCTAAGTGTGCTTGCTATATTTCTACTTTATCAGTTTACTGTTTAGCTTTTGGTTAACAAGTTCCATCTCACATGTTTTGATGATTGACAATGACTTTGTAGAGCACTGTTGTGAGCTAATGTTCCCCACTATGTAGGCTATCCTCACAAACTCTTAATTACACTTAACTTGTCTACTCCTCATCTTCTGTAGACCCTTTATATTGGGGTTGAAGGAATAATGTTTTGATGTGGTTATTCTATCTGCTGTTGCCAAACAAGGGAACTCTAGTAGTCATCTGCCAGATACTTGCTGAATCTTTTTAGATCATAGTAATCTGTCCAGAGGTGATGGAAAGTGTTATCTCTGTCTTCCTGTTACTAGTTTACTTGTAAGGTATCCCAAATCAGTCCTCTGTTCTATGCAGATTTCCCTGGCATCTCAGTGACTCCTCATTCGGCTTTTGGCTTCCTCCTGGCAAACTGACTGATGAGTACCAGATGCTGTCTCTTAGCTTCTTTCCATTTGTCTTTCAGGAATATGGCCTAGGTCCTTCCTCATATGGTCGTCTGACTCCACATTTTGTGTGCTCTTGAAAGACAGTGGTCTCAGGCACAGAAGTTTTTCAGAAAGAAGTGTTTATATAGAAATTTTGAGTCTGACTGACTGACTAGAGTAAAATACATTCATCAGGTAGTTAGAAATTTGGAAATTGATTTGGATTATAACTGAAACTTCAATGATCTTATTTATGCCATGTAAATATTTTCCAACTTAACTCAGAATATTATAAAGTCATGAGAATTTTAACAACAAGGCAAGCAATGGTCTTTTAATTCATCTCTGAAGTTCAGCTTTCCAGGATGAGTTTAAGACCAGAAGTCTGTCCTTCTAAGTAAATTCAAGGGGAAACTAATTTGTGCCTGTGCATTTTTTTATCCACATTTATGGATTTTGAATTTGAAATATGAACAGAGGGAGCAAAGTGAGAGCTAACAGCAAAGACTAGAGGAGGCAGTGATTATGTGGCAAGGGCCGCCTGTAGTCTGAATCATATATAACTGGTTGTAGAGACCATCGAGTTCAACTGGAAATGGAACCCTCAGGCCAGCCTGCATAGGGCAGAGCTTTCACCTTAGGTTGTTTGTATTAACAGGTTAAGTTTATTGTTCCTTGGCATTGTGAGATTTTTCTCCCAAGTTATTGATCTTTATATCGTGATTTGTCTTTATCCTGTATTTGACTTTAAAAGTTCCCCGAAGCCTGTCACTGTATGTTTTTCCACTTCTCTGTGCCATGTTCAGGGTGATTTATTCACCAATTTATTTATTCTGTCTTTCAAATCATAAATTCTCCTTTTTGAATTGTCTGGCTTACCATTTGACCATTTTATTACTTTTTAAATTTAATAATAAGTTTTCTATTTCTAGAAGTCCTCTTGGTTCTTTTTAAAGTTTGCTTATTCTTTTTAATGTCCTGCCTATCTATTGAGTTGGTCCCTTCCTCTTCCTTTGGATGGGTTCAACTAAGTATTGTTGCTATTCCATCGGGAAATCTCTCCTAGGTTGCATTGGCCCATCAGGTGTCACTGTGGCTGGTTTCTTCTAGTGGTTTTTGTTTATATGTGTGAGCCCATTCTCAGTGGAAGTTGTCTTCTTTCTCAGTCCCCTTAGGCAGGGATTTCAATGCTGACCCAGACCATTTTCACACAAACTCTTCCTCTTGGGTTTTCATACCAAGTGAACACTTAGAGTGTGGTCTCACACTTAGAGGGCAGGATTAGGGTTACACATATTTAATATGATCATTCTATTCACTCACAGCTCAGAAGGAGAGTCTGCTTCCAAACTAAGCCTTGGAGAAAGTGGACAAAGTTTTCTTAAGTTTCTATTGTAGATGGGACCATCCTCTATCTTTGGCTTCTGGGTTTTGGCAAGAAGCACAGTTTTAGCCTTCCACCAAATATGACTTCAAAACCCATTTGAAGGTTGAATGCTGAAACCTAGTCCTTCATGTATGTATAAGGTTCAGGTACCACCAAAGACTTGCAAATTCAGCTCATACTCGATGCTGTGGTTTTCAGTTCCCATTTTTAGCTAAAGAGTCCCCTTTTTTGCTTTTGAGTTTGACATGGATTTTAAAGGTTTAGTTTTAAAATTGTAAGTGATGTTTCTAAGTGTTTGGAACCAGGAAATTGGGGGGTTTACTGAATCTGCCTTCCTCACTGGAAGCTTCTGAATTCTTTATGTGATTGTAATGAAAAACTTGTTTCAAGATGGTTTACCAGTCACAAGACCTGAACCTGCAAAAGGGAATGATGACTCACTGGTAATAAGGTTGGCTGTTAATGTCCCCTAAACAAAGTAGGATGCATTGACTGGAAGAATGAAGACGTCTGCTCAAAATGAAAGGAAGGCACTTTCTGAACAGAGTAGAATTTCATACATAATTTCAGGGCTTATAGACAGATATTCATAGCTATATTTCCCTGTTCTAACACAAATTCTTTCATGCCTCTCTACAAGGTGGGATTGAAAACCTGGGTATTCATGAGTAGTTTAGCAGGTTTTAGTTATGGTGCTCCATCAGCTTGTTCTGGATGCCCACTCTTTTCATCTTTGCTAACTCTGAGATCTCAAGTTGGGTAGGGACACCACTTTTACACAGCTTGAAAGGTGAGCTTGAGGACTGCTCTCGGAGCCTGACGGAAGGTGTGGAGCGCGGGTCTTCACGGCAGGAGCCCACTGACTGTTGTTAGCATCCCCTTGCAGGAGCTACAGATTAAAGACAATGTCAGGAAGCTTTTACTTTGTAATTGTTGGCTACCATGATAATCTAGTTTTTGCCAGCTTCAAAAGGCAAAAAGCAAAATCCAAAGATGACCATCGTCCTCTGAACCAGTTCATAGCTCACGCTGCTCTCAACCTCATAGATGAAAATATGTGGCTGTCAAACAAAATGTACTTGAAAACTGTGGACAAGTTCAGTGAGGGTTTGTTTCAGCATTTGTTACTCCAGCTGGTATGAAATTTATGATGCCTTCATGACATTAGGCAAGAAGATGGAATAAAGAGCTTCTTTACTGATGTCTATGATTTACAAAGTTTGCAAGGAATCCCTTTTTTGAACCCAGTTCTCCTATTTGATCAAGTGCATTTGACAGAAAAGTTCAGTTTCTTGGGAAGAAACACCTATTAAGCTAAATGGAGAAAAATTCAGAAATAAGCAGTGTCACTATGATGGGGTATACTCAGGAATATGTACATTTGTAAGTAACTTGATTAAATAACCTGGAAACATTGACCAAAAAAAAAGGCTAGATCTGAACTGGTTGCCTATGATATCTGGCGATCATCTGAAAATTAGAAAAAGTGGTCACTGGAGCAAAAATAGTGGACAAATGGTAGCAGTTTAACTGACTGGTAAGGCACGGTATTGTAAAAAAACAAAATCTAAGACCTCAAATCCAGAGCCATGGGCAGATATGAAGATGGAAGGTGTGATTTATAATTGAGATGCTTTTCCCATGGGCAACCTTCTGTGTTCTCCTTCAGGATAATTAATAAAGGGATATTGTGCTTACCTAATGATAGGTAATAATTCTTTGAATGTGGTTGGGTAGGTCTGCTTGTTGAGAAAAAGAAGATTATTTTTTCTATGGATAGTCAAAAAGAAAATATCACTGAAGAGCATGTTTTGAAATCAAGTTAATTTAAATGCTTTTTTAAAGTATATTTAAATAGTATTTTGTTAGTTTCCTTATGCCAGTTTTTAAGCTTTCTGTTTGTAATCATTGTCAATTTCAAAGCTCAGTCTGGCAGCAGAAATAGAAGAAGCTGTGGACACTCAACAGCTGAACACCGAAGCATAACCAATAAGAGTTCCTATCTTTTACTACTGAAGGGATCTTTTCTAGCTTCTTGCTATTTACTAGCTCACAGACTGTGCTAGGGAAGTAAAGCATTTGAGATAAAAAACCATTTTGTCAGGCTAATCGGAGTGATTTCCTTAACAGTTTCCTAAATACAGCACAGTTAGGTGAGGGGGGATTATTTTTAAATTGAGAGAGAATTTCTCATGTGAGGAAATTCCTCAGGGAAGTTAGGTCCAGGTAGTTGGAGATAAAAAGGAATAAATCACATTTCTTAGTGACTAACACTGGGAAATAGGAGGATGGTAGAAGTAATCTCTTGTTATTATCCCTTCAGTAATGAGAATGCCAAGGAATTAATATTTAAAGAGTAATAATACAAAGTATTGTATTTCCTAAGTATTGTCAATAAACAATCTTTCCTTTCTTGCATCCCTTCCTTTCTGAAAAGATTATGCTCTGAGCTGTTTATTTCTGGGCATGAAGTCCAGAAACTCCTTATGGAAAAGTGTTAAGTGAATATCAGTATTAAAATGATAAACAGATTTACACACACATGAAGAAAATATCTCTTCTGAAAAGTAAACATCAACACTTGCTAAATGAACTTGAAAATAAAAACATTAAAATGGACATCAGTACCTTTGCATCAATGTTCAGTTTTACAAGCTGTGTGTTAAGCAGTTTGTATTTATTTTTTCTAAAAGAAACTTTTCTGCATTTTAGTATTTTGTGTTCTAGTACTTGGTCTTCTCTTTGTGTCTTAATAATGCAGTTATGGGAGATATGGGAAATGTCAGAGAAAGTAAATATAATATGCTTAATTTCTCTTAAAAAAAGGAATTATAGGTATTGATCATCGACTAAATTCTACACTTTGGGGGACAAGAATGAAACATAAGCACTTCAAAATGCTTACAACTTAGTTATGATTATAACATTAAATGTCAATGAACATAGAGGATCATTGAAAATATATTGGCTGGGTCTGTCAGTCTATGTGAAGTGAAAAGAAGGGAAAAATCTCCTTGGTGGAGTCGTCTTGGGTAGCCCAGAACATCACTATGAATGGTTTCTGTTTCACCTCCAGAAGGGAAGGGAGACTTTTCCTTTCTAGGGCTAAGTCTTCTCTCTATCTTTTGCCTGGGGTAAGGGCCTAATTATTCAGACTCTTGAAGAGTTTTGGAAGATTAAGTAAAGGAGGAGGTGGGCAAGATGAGGAGGTTGTAATGGGGAATTCCTGTACACCTATAGGTCTTCATTAACCAAATCTGAATTAGAGGGGTGGAAAAGCAATTAAATATTGTTTCATTATCTGAAAGTAAATATACATTTACAATCTGTTAACTAAACACTGTGACCAATCAGAGGTTCAGTGGGTCTTCAGTGTCAAGACTCGGTTTACTGCTACAGTGTATTTCACCTTGGTTGCTGCTTTCATACTTTAGAAGATTTTTGTCTAAAATTTCTTCCTGTTCTTTTATGTTTTCTTGATAATACTATTTTTAGACAGTGGAACAATAAGCTTTGGTCCCAATTCAAAGCAAATGGTCACAAATTTAAGATCTGAATTTATAATATATCTTTTACATGGCTTTTTTTTACAGGTGATTTGTTGAGCATTTAACAAATATTTTTTGAACTCCTACCACATACCAGACACTGTTATTGAGACAATGAAGAAGAGAGGCAGAGTGGTAAAAAGACAGTCCCAGTCTCTGCTTTCATGTAACATATATTGTGGTTAAGGAGTAGAGAGTGGGAAGAGCACAAATGAAGGAAAAGCCAAAACACAAGAAAATTTAGGTAGTGATAAGTGTTATGAAGATAAATAAGTGGGGCGATGGGTCAAGATGGAGGTGAAAGGCATAGGTAGGGCTCTTTTGGGTAGAGGGAGTTGGGAGGGCCTCTGTGGAGATGACTTTGAAGCTGAGAGCTGAACAATGAGAATGGGCTGACCTTGAGAGATGGGAGAACATTGCCGACATGGAGCTGCAAGAGTAAAAGCTGTGAACAAAAGTGAACTTGATTAGTCTGAGGAATGTGAAAAAGGCGTGGCTGTAATACAGACTAAGCAGAGTGGTGTGAGATAAAATTGAAGGAGCAAAAAAAGACTAGATCAGGTAGGATCTTGTAAACTACAGTGAAAAGTTTTTCATTGTTCAGTGTACAAAGTATTGGAAGGTGTGAGTAGGAAAGCAAAAGGGCACTTGTATTTTAAAAACAGGGTTTTTGGCCACTACCTGAAGAATGAATCATGGAAGGCAAGAGGGAAACAGAAATGCCGGTTGAGGATTCTCCGGTTGTCCAGGGGAAGTCCTGGCGGCTGTTGTGTTTGGTGGAAGAGACTGGGTGGGGTAGGTACAGAGATGCTTGGGGACTTGCCTGAGCTCATATAATATGGCCTTCCTAATGCAGTCCATTTTTCCTTATATCCCAAAGTGAGAACATGTTGGGACTGGGAGTCTTTGCACCATTGCGCCTTGGCAGGAGGAGCAGATTTGGTGGTGGAAGGGCCTGTTCAGGCCCCGGCTCTGCCACCTACAAGCTGAGAACCTGGGGAAGCCACTTGGCACCCAGTTTCTGTCAACTTGTAATGTCATTTTCATAGGGTTCTGTGATTTTTATGAGAAATAAGATACACTCATGAAATACCTGTGTTAGGTGATGGAAATAAAAGAGCTACAATTTTAATAAATGCTTCATAAAAATAGAAAAGTTGAAAGGAAAGTAATGAAGCCGGGAGGTTGTTTGCCTTCCTGAGTTTTAAGAACTGTATACGTTCAGGTTAAATTCATCAGGGATACACTGACACTGCTTTCACTGGCTTGAAGCCAATGATGGGTCAAATATCTAGAACCCAACCTCCTTTCTACTGACCTTAGGAGGCTGGCAATGTGTTTTGTGGGTTACAAGGCTTGTTTTTACCTAAAGTGAATGTCCAAGCTCATAACTAGTGTATTTAGTTGAGGTCACAAGAGCTACACAATTCAGTGGGGGCAGACGTCTGTGTAAAGAGAAAAGCACAGTAGCTATTTGGCATTATGTGAGCCAAAACCCTCTGGTTTGGACTGAATATTTTCCTTCTCATCCAGGGTACATTTGTGCTCTGTTGGCCTGGCTTAATGCTGATGAACTGGATCAGAAGAAGGAGGATTGTTGTCTGTCACTTGGCTCTGGGCCATTTTGATGCTTAAAGAAATGTGATCCTGGAACTTCTGAATGCCAGCAGGGAGTGGGCATGGGGTGCAGGTACTACCTTGACAATTTAAACAGATTGTACTGGAAAGTTGAAACTAAAGCCCAACACATTTTAAAAATTGTTGGATACGGGTTTGGTGGCAGAAAGCCTAGGACTAGGAATAATTGCCCTGATTGCTTTCATGGAAGAAAATGTTAGTTATCTCTCATCTGTTCAACCTGATCTAAATTATTTCTTGCCTTTGAACCTCTGTCCTAACCTGAAAAGTATGGGGAAATACCATACCTTCTCTGGGTTTCTATGGTAGATAAATAAAGTAATATATTTGCAGAACTGAGTGTCTGAATCATAGTAGACATAGAACCTATGAATTTCTGACCAGACCAGAGACATTGTGCTAACAGTGAGGTTTCTGGCAGTGCAGACCAGGGTCTTTGGCTTAAATATGCTAAATGCTAGTAATGTTGACCTTTGGTTACATTCTATATGGGTTTTTAAATTTAAAAATATTAGGTTATGAGCTGGGGTGTAAATTAGGGGGCAAAAGAGGAATATTTTCTGTGTGGGTAGTTATCTGAGTAGATTCTTAGGAGTTGGAGGAAGCAAGAAACAGCAGAGAGAGCTTGGACTTTCATGTCAGACAGGCCTTGTTTTCAGCGTAGCTGTGGTAATTACTAGCTTTGTATGGGATGGGGGAAGTTTTAATTTTGGAATTCACAGCTCTTTAAGCCAGTTTTTCTGTCTCTGAAAACTGTCTCTATTAGGTCTTGATCCGGCCAACATCCTTTCTCTCTGTATATTCTTTCCCTGAGTCATCTTGAGAGTTCCTCACATTACCATGCTTTAACTACTATCCATACGCTTGTGACTCCCAAATGTATCTTTCCTTACTGATCTCTCCTTGGACTTCAGATTTGTCTATTAATGCTTACTGACATCTCTATTTTGATAAAGGTGTATCAAACTTAATAGTAGTCAAAGGAGAATTCATGATTCTCCTCCAAGGATTCCTCCACTCTCCTCTATCCCGCACTGCCGCTCCCTCACATGTAATCCATTAAGAAGTTGTGATTAACCTTCTAAAACGTTAACTTCCATCACTACCTACTGCCTTATAATCCATCATCCCTTCTCTCCTGTTCTGCTGAAAAGGCCACCAAATTGATCTTCTTTCTACTTTTGCCCCCTTTCAGTCCATTCACTACAAATCAGCTAAAGTTATCTCTTTTTTTTTAAGACTTAATTTTTTTTAGAGCACTTTTCTGTTTCCAGCAAGATGAGAGGAGGCATAGAGAGTCCATATGCCCCTTGCCCATGTACACCTGCAGAGCCTCCTGCATTATCCGTGTTCCCCAGCAGAGCAGTACATTTGTTGTAATTGATGAGCCTGAATTCACACGCCATTATCACCCAAAGTCCATAGTTTACTTCAGGATTTATTCTTGCCGTTATGCATTCTCTGGGTTTGGATAAACGTATAATGACATGAAGCCAGTTTCACTGCCCTAAAAATCCTCTGTGCTTTGCCTTCTCACCCCCTGACACCACCCACACCCACCCAGCCCCCCCATCCCTGGTAACCACTGATCTTTTAATCATCTACATAGTTTTGCCTTTTCCAGAACGTCATATAGTTGGAATCATACAGTATGTAGCGTTTTCAGATTGGCTTTTTTCACTTAGTGATTCACATTTAAGTTTTCACCGTCTTTTTGTGCCTAATAGTTATCTTTTAAAATTCTAAGTCTGGTTATGTTTTCCCTTTCACTTAAATACAACCTTTATTTTTTCAGTATTTCAAGTGTAAAAATCAAACTTCTTTGTCCTGGACTGTGTGGTGTGGGACTGTCCCCAGCTGTCCTCTTGAACTCACCTCTTACATCCCTCTGAGGTGCTCATCATGCACCACGGCCACCTTCCTGTCCCCACACAGGTCAAGCTTGTTCCTGCCTTGGACCTACATTTGCCATCGCCTCTGCCTAGGATGTTTGTGTCCCTGTTTATTGAACTGGTTTATCATTTTAGGTCTCACCTTAAATGTTATTTCAAAGAGGCCTTCTCTCATCGCTCCACCCACAAGAGCCTCTAGCACTTCCTGTCACAGGGCTCTCACAACCTGAAATTATTGGAAGTGCTATTTTTTTACTTATCCATCCCATTAGAATGTGAAAGTAAGCCTCAGAGCAGGATGGTTATTTTGTTGATAGAAAGGCAGCAGCAGATCCAGGTAAAGATAGAAATCCACTCTCTTATTCAAACTTTTGGGGTAAATAATATTTTGGAATTTAATTTTTTTGAGAAATGATTCCAATTTAGTATTTTAGAGAGGTGTTATGATACATATACAATATATTATATAGTATCACCATCTGGGTTTGGAGCAATATCCCATAATCAAACTTAATGTTTCTTCAGGGACATTTAAGAATATTCAAATTAAGTAGGATAAATAAAGACTTACATCAATCAGGTCACATTTTGCTGTCAAGTGCATTTAAAAAAAATCTTTTGTGTTTTAGAACTTTAAAGATTTTGGAATTGTGGATAATGGATTGTGGAACTATATGAAGTTTCATTAATGGTGGGTATAAAAAGTTCCATTCTCATGAGAGATGCCTGCCTTCTGCCAGGTGCAAATAATCAATATTAAACCATGTAACTTCATTACTGAGAGTTTCCTACCTGGCTGAGTGAATTAAGTCTCTTTCCCAACCACAGCATTTCAGAGCAGGAACACATGAGACTTACCTGAACCCTACTCTTAGATGTTGCGATTTTAAGACAAATAGGTGGAATTGGAAAAGAAAAAAGACAACAAAATGCAGGAGATTTTTAGACTTGGTTGCATTCTTGCTTCTATAGCTTTTCCTCTCGCTGAGTTTCATTTTAACTTAAGACCAGATTTGAGTCTCATTCTAATAGATCACCATAAGAAAGCTAATTGCACAATAGTAGGGAATAAAAGAGAGTAATTTTATTTCTAACGTAAGCCATTTAGAATTTGTAATAAATAAGATATTTAGTTATTATTTTCCTCTACTGATTTAAAAAATAGGTTTAAATCTTACTTCAGAATTTTAAAATTTAGAAGGTAAACTTTTATGTTGTGTTAAATTTTATAAAGCAATAGCAATATTGAAGTGAGAGAGAATTTTTGATTTACCACCAAATATGTAAGATCGCTTAATAGAATAATTTATACTATTCACATGGTAAATATTTCTGTGTTAAACTACTTCATTTTTTAATTACATTGTAGACCCTGAAATAGCTTGAGTAGGAATAGAATTACTGAGCTTTAGATGTCCTTTAGCTTCACTGCATTTTAAAAATGGAACCATTTCATTTCTGTGGCATTGCTCTCTTTTAATGACATGCACTTATTTTTTTTTCTTTTAAGTGAAAACAATTCATTTCTAGATGTTAAAATATGTCCCAGGGAGCTTCTTCCCTATGTTTCTCTTCCTCACATTCTTCTAAGAGTTCTATGGTATGAGGTTTTATGTTTAAGTCTTTGATCTATTTTGAATTAATTGTTGTGAATAGTGTGAGATAGGGATCCAGGTTCATTTTTCATATGTGGGTCTAGTTTTCTCAACACCATTTGTTGAAGAGACTATCCTTGTCCTATTGGTTGTTCTTGGCTGTCTTATTGAATATTAGTTGACTCTATATATGGGGGTATAATTCTGGGATTCTCTGTTCTATTCAATTGGCCTATGTGTCTATTTTTATGCCACTGTCATACTGTTTTAATTATTATAGGTTTCTATTATAGTTTGAAAGGAAGAAATGGGTTGCCTCCAGCTTTGTTCTTCTTTCTTAGGATTGCTTTGGTTACTTGGGTTTTTTTTTTTGTGGTTCCTTTCAAATCTTAAGGACTGTTTTTGCTATTTCTGTGAATAATGCCATTGGAATTTTGATAAGGATTGCATTAATCTATAGATGGCTTTGGGTAGCATGGACATTTTAACTATTAATGTTTCTGACCCATGAATATGGGATATTTCCATTTGTATGTGTCTTCTTTAATTTCTTTCAACTAAGTCTTATAGTTTTTGTTGTACAGATCTTTCAGTTCCTCGATTAAATTTATTCCTCAGTATTTTATTGTTCTTGATGCTATCATGAATGGGATAGTTTTGTTTTCTTTTCAGATGTGTCATTATTGATGAGTAGAAATGCAACTGGTTTTTGTGTGATAATTTTATATTCTGCTACTTTACTGAATTTCTTGATCAGTTTCAGGCTTTTCTTGGTTGACTCTTTGGGATTTCTATGTACGAAGTCATATAATTTACAAATAATGACCATTTTACTTGACAATGATTTTTTTGGGTTTTTGGATATGACATTAAAAACAAAAATCAACAAGTAGAACTGCATTATACTTAAAGGACTTTGCATAGTAAAAGAAACAATCAACAAAATGAAAAGGCAACCTACTGAATAGGATAAAACTATTGTGAACTACATATCAAAGGCTAATAATCTAAAATATAGCCAGGGGATCTGAATAGGTGTTCTTTCAAAGAAGGCATCCAAATGGCCAACAGGTACATGAAAAGATGCTCAATATCACTAATCCCAAGGGAAATGAAAATCAAAACCATGAGGAGATATCACTTCATAGCTGTTAGAATGGCCATCACAAAGAAGACAAGAGATAAGAGTTGATGAGGATGTGGGGAAAAGGGAACACTTGTACACTGTTGGTGGGAATGTAAATTGCTTCAGCCACTATGGAAAATAAGATGGAAGTTCCTCAAAACATTAAAAATAGAGTGACCATATGATTCAGCAATTCTACTTCTGGACATATCCCCAGAAGAAATGAAAACAGGATATCAAAGAGATACATGCGTGACCATTTTTATTGCAGCATTCAGTAGTTGAATGGAAAAAGAAGATGTGTGTGTGTACATATATATATATATAAACATATAGTGGATACAATTGAATATTATTCATCCATGAGAAAGAAGGAAATCCTGCCATTTCAACAACATGGATAGACCTTGAGGATATTATGCTAAGTGAGATAAGTCAGTCTGAGAAAGACTTTCTATGATATTGCTTATATGTAGAATCTAAAAAAATGAAACTCATAAAAACCAAGTAAAATGGTGATTATCAGGGGCTGCAGTGTTGGAGAATAAGAGAGATGTTGTTTAAGGGTACAAACGTGCAGATTTATTAGTAGATAAATACTAGAGAGCTAATACAGAGTATGGTGAATATAGACAACAATATTGATTATAATCAAACATGCTGAAAGACTAGATTTTAATTATTCCCACCATAAAAAAATATAATAATTATGTCCTATAGAGGTGCCAACTATTGCTACAATGGCAACCGTATTATAATATATGAATACCAAAGAAACGTCTTGTACACTTTACATTTATACAATGTTATATGTCAAATATAGTTCAATAAAAAATAAATAAAAACACATGTAATTAAAAAAGAAGAAATCTAGTTCCATGGAAGCAAAATGCCTAAAGAGATATGGCTGCTCTACTCATTTGTCATGAGCAGGCTACCTTTTAGTGGGATGCAAAGTTTTGCAGATATACTCATATCTGATTCCTCCACAATTGAGAGATTGACTAGAATTATTAAAGCCAATAAAAATGATTCCAAATGCCCAGTGGACTGTATCATAGTGGTATGTTTTAAAGTAAAAATCAGGTCTTGTTAACAAAACTATGCTGCGACACCAGTAGAAGTCTGACTGGAATTTTGATTTTTTTTTCAGTCACAAAGAAAGAGAAGTCTATTAGAAAGTTACTTTCACATAAAAGCACCCCTACTGATTTTGAATTCTGGATTTTTGCTCCTTGACCCGACTGCCAGATTTTCTCAAAGGGCTAATTTTTTTGTTTTTTGTTTTTGTTTCTTTTTTGTATTTTATTTATTTATTATTTATTTTATTTTGCTATCATTAATATACAATTACATGAACAACATTATGGTTACTAAACTCCCCCCATTATCAAGGTCCCACCACATACCCCATTACAGGCACTGTCCATCAGCATAGTAAGATGCTATACAATCACTACTTACCTTCTCTATGATATACAGCCTTCCTCATGTCCCCCCCACCTACATTATGCGTGCTATTGATAATGACCCTTTTTCCCCCTTATCCTTCCCTTCCCACCCACCCAACCTAGTCCCTTTCCCTTTGGTAACTGTTAGTCCATTCTTGGGTTCTGTGAGTCTGCTGCCGTTTTGTTTCTCCAGTTTTTTCTTTGTTCTTATACTCCACAGATGAGTGAAATCATTTGATACTTGTCTTTCTCCACCTGGCTTATTTCATTGAGCATAATACCCTCTACCTCCATCCATGTTGTTGCAAATGGTAGGATTTGTTTTCTTCTAATGGCTGAATAATATTCCATTGTGTATATGTACCGCTTCTTCTTTATCCACTCATCTACTCATGGAAACTTAGGTTGTTTCCATTTCTTGGCTATTGTAAATAGTGCTGTGATAAACATAGGGGTACATATATCTTTTTCAAACTGGGCTCCTGCCATTCTGAGGGTAAATTCCTAGGAGTGGAATTCTTGGGTCAAATGGTATTTTTATTTTTAGCTTTTTGAGGAACCTCCATACAGCTTTCCACAATGGTTGAACTAATTTACATTCCCACCAGCAGTGTAGGAGAGTTCCCCTTTCTCCACATCCTTGCCAACAATTGTTCTTGTTTGTCTTTTGGATGTTGGCCATACTAACTGGTGTGAGGTGATATCTCATTGTGGTTTTAATTTGCATTTCTCTGATGACGAGTGCTGTGGAGCATCTTTTCATGTGCCTGTTAGCCATCTGAATTTCTTCTTTGGAGAAGTGTAGGTTCAGCTCCTTTACCCATTTTTTAATTGGCTTATTTGCTTTTTGTTTGTTGAGATGCATGAGCTCTTTGTATAATTTGGATGTCAACCCCTTATCAGATATGTCATTTATGAATATATTCTCCCATAGTGTAGGATGTCTTTTTGTTCTATTGATGGTGTCCTTTGCCGTACAGAAGCTTTTCAGCTTGATATAGTTCAACTTGTTCATTTTTGGTTTTGTTTCCCTTGCCCAGGGAGATATGTTCATGAAGAAGTTGCTCATGTTTATATCCAAGAGATTTGCCTATGTTTTTTTCTAAGAGCTTTATGGTTTCATAACTTACATTCAGGTATTTAATCCATTTTGAGTTTCCTTTTGTGTGTGGGATTAAACAATAATCCAGTTTCATTCTCTTAAATGTAGGTGTCCTGTTTTGCCATCACCAGCTGTTGAAGAGGCTGTCATTTCCCTATTGTATATTCATGGCTCCTTTATCGCATATTAATTGACCATATATGCTAGGGTTTATATCTGGGCTCTCTATTCTGTTCCATTGGTTTATGGGTCTGTTCTTGTGGCAGTACCAAATTGTCTTGATTACTGTGGCTTTGTAGTAGAGCTTGAAGTCGGGGAGCATAATCCCCCCTGCTTTATTCTTCCTTCTCAGGATTGCTTTGGCTATTCACGGTCTTTTGTGGTTCTGTATGAATTTTAGAAATTTTGCTCTAGTTTGTTGAAGAATGCTGTTTGTATTTTGGTAGGGATGCATTGAATCAGTAGATTGCTTTAGGCAGGATGGCTATTTTGACAATATTAATTCTTCCTATATGTGAGCATGGGATGTGTTTCCATTTATTGCTTTCTTCTTTAATTTCTTTCATGAGTGTCTTGTAGTTCTCATAGTATAAGTCTTTTATTTCCTTGGTTAGGTTTATTCCAAGGTATTTTATTATTTTTGATGGAATTGTGAATGGAATTGTTTTCCTTATTTCTCTTTCTCCTAGTTCATCATTAGTGTATAGGAATGCAACTGATTTCTGTGTATTAATTTTGTATCCTTCAAATTTGATGAATTCAGATATTAGATCTAGTAGTTTGGAATGGATTCTTTAAGGTTTTTTATGTACAATATCATGTCATCTGCAAACAGGGACAGTTGGACTTCTTCCTTGCCAATCTGGATGCGTTGTATTTCTTTCTTTTGTCTGATTGCTGTGGCTAGGACCTCCAGTACTATGTTGAATATAAGTGAATAGAGTGGGGATCCTTGTCTTGTTCCCGATCTTAAAGGAAAAAGCGTCCATCTTGCTGTTAAGTATAATGTTGGCTGTGGGTTTGCCACATATGGCTTTTTTTATGTTGACATACTTGCCCTCTATGCCCATTTTTTTGAGAGTTTTTATCATGAATGGATGTTGAACTTTGTTGAATGCTTTGCAGCATCTATGGAGATGATTATGTGGTTTTTGTCCTTCTTTTTGTTAATGTAGTGGATGATGTTGGTGGATTTTCGAATGTTTTAACATCCTTGTATCCCTGGGTGAATCCCACTTGATCATGATGGATGATTTTCCTGATGTATTTTTGATTTCGGTTTGCTAATGTTTTGTTGAGTATTTTTGCATCTATGTTCTTCATTTCATCAGGGATATTGGTCTGTAATTTTCTTTTTTTGTGGTGTCTTTGCCTGTTTTTGGTATTACAGTGATGTTGGCCTCATAGAATGAGTTTGGAAGTATTCCCTCCTCTTCTACTTTTTGGAAAACTTTAAGGAGGATGGGTATTAGGTCTTCACTAAATGTCTGATAAAAATCAGTAATGAAATCATCTGGTACAGATGTTTTGTTCTTAGGTAGTCTTTTAATTACCAATTCAATTTCTTTGCTGTTAATTGGTCTATTCAGATTTTCTGTTTCTTCCTGGGTCAGCCTTGGAAGGTTGTATTTTTCTAGAAAGTTGTCCATTTTTTCTAGGTCATCCAGTTTGTTAGCATATTGTTTTTCATAGTATTCTCTCATAATTATTTGTATTTATGTGGTGTCTGTCATGGTTTTTCCTTTCTCATTTCTGATTTTGTTTATGTGTGTAGACTCTCTTTTTTTCTTGATAAGTGTGGCTAGCAGTTTATGTATTTTGTTTATTTTCTCAAAGAACCAGCTCCTGCTTTCATTGATTCTTTCTATTGTTTTATTCCTCTCAATTTTATTAATTTCTGCTTTAATCATTATTATGTCCCTCCTTCTACTGACTTTGGGCATAATTTATTCTCTCTTTTCTAGTTTCATTAGTTGTGAGTTTAGACTGTTCATTTGGGATTGTTCTTCTTTCCTGAGGTTGGCCTGTAATGCAATACATTTCCCTCTTATCACAGCCTTCGCTGAGTCTCAGAGATTTTTTTGTTGTTGAATTATTGTTGTCATTTGTCTCCATCTATTGCTTGATCTCTGTTTTTATTTGGTAATTTATCCACTGATTATTTAAGAGCATATTACTAAGCCTCCATGTGTTTATGGGCTTTTTCATTTTCTGTGTCTAATTTATCTCTAGTTTCATACCTTTGTGATCTGAGAAGCTGGTTGGTACAATTTCAATCTTTTTGAATTTACTGAGGCTCTTTTTGTGGCCTAGTATATGATCTATTCTTGAAAATGTTCCATGTGCATTTGAGAAGAATGTGTATCCAGTTGCTTTTGGATGGAGTGTTTGTAGTTGTCCATTAGGTGCCTCTGTTCTAATACATTGTTCAGTGCCTGTCTCGTTACTTATTTTCTGTCTTCTTGATCTGTCCTTTGGAGTGAGTGGTGGGTTGATGTCTCCTAAAATGAATGCATGCATTCTATTTACCCCTTTAATTCTGTTAGTATTTGTTTCACATATGTAGGTGATCCTGTATGGGTGCATAGATATTTATAATAGTTATATCCTCATATTGGACTGACCCTTTTATCATTATGTAATGTCCTTCTTTGTCTCTTGTTACTTTCTTTGTTTTGAAGTCTATTTTGTCTAATACAAGTACTGCAACTCCTGCTTTTTTCTCACTATTAGTTGAATGAAATATCTTTTTAAATCCCTTTACTTTCAGTCTGTGTATGTCTTTGGGTTTGAAGTGAGTCTCTTGTAGGCATCATATAGATGGGTCTTGTTTTTTTATCCATTCAGTGACTGTATGTATTTTGATTGGTACTTTCAGACCATTTACATCTAGGGTGATTATTGATAGGTATGTACTTATTGCCATTGCCGGCTTTAGATTTGTGGTTACTAAAGGTTCAACTATCTATCTAACAGTCAAATTTAACTCACTTCCTATGCTATTACAAACACAACCTAAAAGATCTTTTTTTTTCTCCTTTTTCTTTTTTTTCCTTCTCCATTCTTTGTATGTTATGAATCATATTCTGTATTCTTTGTCTATCCCTTGGGTGACATCTATTTAGCCTTAGAAATTCTCCTATCTATAGGAGTCCCTTCAAAATGCACAGTAGAGATGGTTTGTGGGATGTAAATTCTCTCAGCTTTTGCTTATCTGAAAATTGTTTAATTCCTCCTTCAAATTTAAATGATAACCTTGCCAGGTAGAGTATTCCTGTTTCATGGCCCTTCTGCTGCTTCACTGCATTAAATATATCATGCCACTCCCTTCTGGCCTGTAAAAGTTTCTGTTGAGAAATCCGATGATAGCCTGATAGGTTTTCCTTTGTATGTGATCTTTTTTCACTCTCTACCTGCTTTTAAAAGTCTGTATTTATCCTTGATATTTGCCATTTTAATTATTATATGTCTTGATGTTGTCTTTCTTGGGTCCTTTGTGTTGGGAGATCTATGCACCTCCATGGCTTGAGAGACTGTCTCCTCCCAGATTGGGGAAGTTTTGAGCAATTACCTCCTCAATGACATTTTCTATCCCTTTTTCTCTTCTTTTTCTGGTACTCTATTATGCGAATATTGTTCCATTTGGATTGGTCACACAGTTCTCTCAGTCTTTCATTCTTAGAGATTCTTTTTTTCTCTCTCTGCCTGAGCTTCTTTGTATTCCTCTTCTCTAATTTCTATTCCATTTACCATCTCTTCTACTACATCTAATCTGCTTCTAAATCCCTCCATTGTATGTTCATTTCATATATGGAATTTCTTAATGATTGAATCTCCATCTTGAATTCATTCCTGAGTTCTTGAATATTTTTGTGTACCTCCATATGCATGTTTATGATTTTTATTTTGAACTCTCTTTCAACAAGATTGGTGGGTTCAGTTTCATTTCACCCTTTTTCTGAGTTTGTGAGATTTTGGTGTGAACCAGGTTCTTTTGATGTTTCGTATTTCTTTGTGCTTCCCTCTAGTGCCCAGGAGCTCCAGTCTCTGGAGCTGCTCAGCCCCTAGAATGAGGTTGGGTGTCACTGTGGAGCAGAGCTAGTGCCTGGGGGGAGGAAAGATCTGTTTCCTGATTCCTGTCTGTGGTACCTGTCTCCAGTATCAGAGCCAGTGGACTGAGCACACAGGTGTAAGTGCTGTTTTTGGCATCTCTAGCTGATGTAGGTGGGGCCTCCCTCTGGCTGGCCTGATGCCAGTGCAGTGACTGCTGGTTTGTGATTCAGTTCTGTCAAGCCAGGAGGAAGGCTCAAAAGGGTGCATTTCACAGTGGGTGGCCTCAGAGCTGAGCAGCCAGTCATGGGGATGGAGCACCTGAAGCTCCTCAAAGTTCCCAACCTGCTAGGCACTGTGCACCCAGACAACATCATACCCCATCCCTTCTCCTGCGCAGCAAGATCCGTGCAAACCCCGCCCCATCAGCACCCCTCTCACTGCTAGGAAGACTCTCAGTCCGCCTGCCTTTCCTCTGTCACAGAGTGGCCAGATGTGGATCCCATTTTCCACAAATGGTCAGAATATCAGTCTCTCAGGCACTCCACCTATCCCAGCTCCCCAACCTCCAGAGCATCACACAGAGTAGGTTTCTGCTTGCAAAGCAGATCTCCAGGGCTAGGTGTTCAGCAGTCCCAGGCTTCCACCCCCTCCCTGCTCTGTTTCTATTCCTCCCACTGGTTAGCTGGGGTGGGGGAAGGGCTTGGGTCCCACTGGATCAAGGCTTTTGTACGTTATCCTGTTTGGTGAGGTCTGCTCTGTTGACGAGGTCTGTATGCAGTCTGGTTTAGCCTCTTTCCTGTTGCTGTTTTAGGATTAGTTGTATCAATTAACTATATTTTCGTACTATTTGTGGTTTTGGGAGGAGTTCTCTGTCTCACCTCTCACGCCGCCATCTTGAATCCCCTGTCATTCCTCAAAGGACTGATTTTTTATGATTAGGGACATAGCAGGCAACATCATAGGGTAGACTTTCTTCTTTTCTATCTCTTATCATTCTTAATTTATCCCCTCACCCTTCCAAAAAAAAAAATGACCTCTGTGAGAAGCAAATTATTCCACATAAAGATTTTCCTATCGTAACAGTTTTCCAAAGGTGATAAATCACAATAATTTACAGTTTTGTTGATATCAAGAATCATCTAATTAAATTGGTAACTCGTGGCTGTGTGTCACTTTCTGAATAATTTATCAATTTAAAATTGTGTTTGAAGAGAAATTATGGTTCAATATTTACTTTATTGGTAAAAAGTAATTAACTAGATTGCTATAAGATAATCTAATTTTGCATGATGTACTTATGTGCATTTAATGAACAGAGGTCATAACCTGATATTTGGGGGTTGACTTGGATGAGGCATGTATTTTATAATGTATTACTACTGACTGACTATAAAAATCACATTAGAACATTAATGTAATATGTTCATTACCTCTTTGCATCAATGCAAAATTAACTTTAACTATCTTTTATAAGGATTAAAAAACTTTGTGTGGATACTACCATAGGAATCCCTAACTTTACTGTAATTGTTTTATAGTCATTTCTATAATTGATTCTCCCTGTGTACAAGTCATAGCATTTACGTTTGTTCAGACCAGGAACTTGAGTATAATAACCTATCCAGAACCAAAATCAGTCTTTTGAAGCACAACCCTTTATTTTAGTGCTTCATGTATTTCAAGCCTACTACCTTGAAGAACAGATATTTACTGAAAGCACATTATTAAAACATGCTGTTGAGTTGTGGAGTCCAGAGGGGAGGTAGTGTCCTACCATTGCACCTCCCTACTTATTCTACCACTGATTTCTCCACATTCCCCCATACTAAGCTTTTATTAAGTATTGGGATAAATGGTTTACAATTCCTCCAGACTGCTTAGAATATTTATTACATCTATCTAATTTTTTTCTGTGTTGTAGATGAGATCTTTGCATAGTGATCATCCAGTCTTCCAGGAGCCCCCTATAAGTTTGGTATAGGTAAAAATGTTAATAAAGGTAGTTTCCCATCCCCACTTTGCCTCTATGCTTTTAGTGTCTTATATTGCTAAAGAAAGAAGTGGACAAGGTGATGCATTAGAAATTATGGGAAAATATCAAAATTTCATTCTTATTAAAATATTTATTCACTTTATATATCAAGATATTGTAAAATGAATGGACAAAATAAATTTTTCCTTCACGGGCAATATCCTTTGTTGGATATTAAGATGGACTGTACTTGGATAGACAAGGAAATAATGCTCTGTGTCCCTTTGTGATATAGTGGTTGTTAAAAGCAGTTATTTTTAATTTTGGGAGAATTTATTAAAGAAAGACTACCAAGACAGAGATATAAGACATGGGGGATGGAGTCCAGGAATTCACATTTGAATAAATGAGCATGGTGATTCTGATGCAGATGAATCTCAGAAATCTATTAGAGAAGCACCATGCTTACGCATTTATTACTTAATAATGACATTATGTATTTGTTAATGCTTTTTGTTATTTGCTTGCTGTAGAAACTTTTTATGCTTTCATTAAGTCTGGTCTTCTGATACTTGGTTTTGTTAGTCATACTTAAAAAAAAAAGTCTCTTGGTCATCCAGCTTAGCTCCTAATTGTTCTTATGTTTACCTAAATTGTGTACAGAAAAGAAAATCTACTTAGTTATAATGAAATGAACTAAATCTGCTTAAAGCCAAGACACAATGTTTTATTAATGAGATTTAAAACATGTTTTAACTACTTTTTTGGGGTGGGGGTGGGAGGCCAACCTGTCAATTATGTATTAAGTTAGAATCTCATATACACAGTGCAATGCGACATCAAAGTTCTATGCTGAAATAATTTCTCAGTAACATTTAAGTAATATATGTTTTATCAATATTGTCTCAGTGATAGGCAGAAACCAAAGGGGTTTAATAAGCACATCATTATTGAAGGGCAGGCCCCTAACAGAGCCCTTAATTAACATGTGGGACATCTTAGGATGGAAAAATCTCTTGCCAAGTGATTACTTTAATGGCCGGTTCACTCATGTGGATGATAGAGAGCATGAAAGAGTTTGTGGCTGAAACTTAACTCACATTGTCCTCCATATTATACGTGTATTTTCTGCGTTCATAATTTCTCTGCTGACTGAATTATGTCCTAAAGGGATGGATAAAAGAGGAACAAACATTTCCAGGAAGGTGAAGGAAATTTCAAATTTCACTGGGAATTTGGATAACAACATAATTTACCAGCATTTCATTAGGTTTTGGCTCATGAGCTGTAACAAATAAGTTGGGGATTATAAATAATGCCTTTGCATTTTAGGACCATTTTGTGTTTTGTTAAAACACATTGTGAAAATATGGCACAATTCCTTCTTTTTAGGATCCTTCTTTGTTGTTCAAGGTTGACTTTTATTAGCACTTTTTTTCTCTCAGTCAAAATCTTTCTGATTCTGACACTTCACCAAGTCCTGTTACTGGGGCCTGAAATCCAAACATGTTTTTAAAGCCTTTTCTAATAAAAACATAGCTTAATGAAGAATTGTTATATTAGGACTAGGATAGAATTTGGAAGTGGTCTGTTACTTCACCATTTTCTACAGCATTTAATCATATTCTCTAATGAGTAATTATTATTCACAGATATTTAGAGAGAGGGTCCTTTGTTCATATCTATCTGTTTGATATTAGGCAAGTTGTGTAACCTCACTGACATTCTGTCATACAAAATTGTATAAAATAAGTGAATTGGATTGAATTTTTTCTGAATTCTTTCATAAACATTCAAGGGATCTTGGTGTTTCTAATTTTTATTTGTTTTTGTGTCTTCTTGATATATCTAGTCTGGGAGTAATTACTTGGTGTTGCAATTTGATTAATTTAATTCAAAATGGCAAACTTTTATGAAGAAACTGCTCTGTGCAGAGCACAATAATTAAATATAAGTCAGGTCAGTGTGAGGCAAACAGCAAGGCTTGTTCTTGCAAAATCAAAAAAGAAATGAGGAGCTGGAATGACCTCTGTGGAGACCAGGACTGGGGCTGAGGAATGGGCGCAACTGGTGAGTGCGCAGAGTGGAGGACCTCGGAGCCTGTGGTGCAAGCGGGGAGTAAGCAGGCTAGGACAGCCGGTCCCAGCTCTGGGGTTCTCAGGAAGCTGTTTATGCTTAAAGGGCACATAGATAAGGACTTATTTATCAGTCTGAACTCTGCCAATCCCTAGTCCACACCAAGCTCAAAACTGTATCTAAGATTCCCTGCAGTAACATGTCAAGTAGTCATGCAGATGAAGAAACATTTCTTTTTTTTTTATTTTGGTATCATTAATATACAGTTACATGAGCAACATTGTGATTACTAGAGTCCCCCATTATCATTTCCCCACAACATACCCCATTACACTCACTGTTCATCAGCATAGTCAGATGCTATAGTAAGAGTCACTACTTATCTTTTCGGTGCTCTATTGCCTTTCCTGTGCCCCCCACACCACACTTATGTGTGCTAATCGTAATGCCCCTTATTCCACTTCTCCCTCCCTTCCCACCCATCCTCCCCAGTCCCTTTCCCTTTGGTAACTGTTAGTCCATTCTTGGGTTCTGTGAGTATGCTGCTGTTTTGTTCCCTCAGTTTTTCCTTTGTTCTTATACACCACACATGAGTGAAATCATTTGATACTTGTCTTTTTCTGCCTGGCTTATTTCACTGAGCATAATACCCTCTAGCTCCATCCATGTTGTTGCAAATGATAGGATTTGTTTTCTTCTTATGGCTGAATAATATTCCATTGTGTACCACATCTTCTTTATCCATTCATCTACTAATGGACACTTAGGTTGCTTCCATTTTTTGGCTATTGTAAATAGTGCTGCAATAAACATAGGGTTGCATATGTCTTTTTCAAACTGGGCTCCTGCCATTCTGAGGGTAAATTCCTAGGAGTGGAATTCCTGGGTCAAATGGTATTTCTATTTTTAGCTTTTTGAGGAAACTCCATATTGCTTTCCACAATGGTTAAACTAATTTACATTCCTACCAGCAGTGTACCAGCAGTGTAGGAGGGTTCCCCTCTCTCCACATCCTCGCCAACATTTATTGTTTGTCTTTTGGATGGTGGCCATCCTCACTGGTGTGAGGTGTTATCTCATTGTGGTTTTAATTTGCATTTCTCTGATGATGAGCGATGTGGAGCATCTTTTCATGTGCCTGTTGGCCACCTGAATTTCTTCTTTGGAGAAGTTTCTGTTCAGATCCTCTGCCCATTTTTTAATTGGATTATTTGCTTTTTGTTTATTGAGGTGCATGAGCTCTTTATATATTTTGGATGTCAACCCTTTATCGGATATGTCATTTATGGTGTCCTTTGCTGTACAGAAGCTTTTCCGCTTGATATAGTCCCACTTGTTCATTTTTGTTTTTGTTTCCCTTGCCCGGTGAGATATGTTCATGAAGAAGTTGCTCATATTTATGTCCAAGAGATTTTTGCCTATGTTGTTTTCTAAGAGTTTTATGGTTTTATGACTTACATTCAGGTCTTTGAAGCATTTCGAATTTACTTTTGTGTATGGGGTTAGACAATGATCCAGTTTCATTCTCTTACATGCAGCTGTCCAGTTTTGCCATTACCAGCTGTTGAAGAGGCTGTCATTTCCCCATTGTATATCCGTGGCTCCTTTATCGTATATTAATTGACCGTATATGTTTGGGTTAATACCTGGACTCTCTATTCTGTTCCACTTGTTTGTGAGTCTGTTCCTGTGCCAGTCCAAATTCTCTTCGTTACTTTGGCTTTATAGTAGAGCTTCAAGTTCAGAAGCGAGATCCCCCCTGCTTTATTCTTTCTTCTCAGGATTGCTTTGGCTATTTGGGGTAATTTGTGGTTCCATATGAATTTTAGAATGATTTTCTCTAGTTCATTGAAGAATGCTGTTGGTATTTTGATAGGAATTGCATTGAATCTGTAGGTTGCTGTAGGCAAGATGGCCATTTTGACAATTCTCCCTACCCAAGAGCATGGGAGGAGTTTCCATCTGTTAGTGTCCTCTTTAATTTATCTTAAGAGTATCTGGTAGTTTTGAGGGTATAGGTCTTTCACTTCCTTGGTTAGGTTTATTCCTAGGTATTTGATTCTATTTGATATAATTGTGAATGGAATTGTTTTCCTGATTTCTCTTTCTTTTAGTTCATAATTAGTGTATAGGAAAGCAACAGATTTCTGTATACTCATTTTGTATCTTGCAACTTTGCTGAATTCAGATATTACTTCTAGTAGTTTTGGAGTGGAGTCTTGAGGGTTTTTTATGTACAATATCATGTCATCTGCAAATAGTGACAGTTTGACTTCTTCTTTACCTTAATCTGAATGCCTTGTATTTCCTTGTTTTGTCTGATTGCCATGGCTAGGACCTCCAGTACTGTGTTGAATAAAAGTGGGGAGAGTCTGCATCCCTGTCTTGTTCCCGATCTTTGATGAAAAGCTTTCAGCTTCTCGCTGTTAAGTATGGTGTTGGCTGTGGGTTTGTCATATAAGGTCTTTATTACATTGAAGTACTTGCCCTCTATACCCATTTTGTTGAGAGTTTTTATCATGAATGGATGTTGAATTTTGTCAAATGCTTTTTCAGCATCTATGGAGATGATCATGTTGTTTTTGTCCCTCTTTTTGTTGATGTAGTGGGAGATGTTGATGGGCTTTTGAATGTTGTACCATCCTTGCATCCCTGAGATGAATCCCACTTGATCAATACATCTTCTTGATGTATTTTTGAATTCGGTTTGCTAATATTTTGTGGAGTATTTTTGCATCTATGTTCATCAGGGATATTGGTCTGTAATTTTCTTTTTTTGTGGTGTCTTTGCCCGGTTTTGGTATTAGAGTGATGCTGGCTTCATAGAACCAATTTAGAAGCATTCCCTCCTCTTCTATTTTTTGGGAAACTTTAAGGAGAATGGGTATTATGTCTTTCTATGTGTCTGATGAAATTCAGTGGTGAATCCATTTAGCCCGGGGGTTTTGTTCTTGGGTAGTGTTTTGATTACCAGTTCAATTTCGTTGCTTGTAATTGGTCTATTTAGATTTTCTGTTTTTTCCTTGGTTAGTGTTGGAAGGTTGTATTTTTCTAGAAAGTTGTTCATTTCTTCTAGGTTATCCAGCTTGTTACCATATAGATTTTCATAGTATTCTCTAATAATTCTTTTTGTTTCTGTGGGGTCCTTCGTGATTTTTCCTTTCTCATTTCTGATTCTGTTTATGTGTGTAGATTCTCTTTTTCTCTTAATAAGTCTGACTAGGGTTTTTTTTTTATTTCTTTAAAGAACCAGCTCTTGTTTTCATTGATTTTTTTTATTGTTTTATTCTTCTCAATTTTATTTATTTCTTCTCTAATCTTCATTATGTCCCTCCTTCTTGTGACTTTGGGCCTCATTTTTTCTTCTTTTTCCAATTTCAATAATTGTGACTTTCGATTATTCATTTGGGATTGTTCTTCCTTCTTTAAATAGACCTGGATTGCTATATACTCTCCTCTTAGAACTGCTTTTGCTGCGTCCCACAGAAGTTGGGCATTGTGTTGTTGTTGTCATTTGTTTACATATATTGCTTTATCTCTGTTTTAATTTGGTCATTGATCCATTGATTATTTAGGATCATGTTGTTAAGCCTCCATGTGTTTGTGAACCTTTTTGTTTTCTTTGTACCGTTTGTTTCTAGTTTTATACCTTTGTTATCTGAGAAGTTGGTTGGTAGACTTTCAATCTTTTTTAATTTACTGAGGCTCTTTTTGTGGCCTAGTATGTGGTGTATTCTGGAAAATGTTCCATGGACACTTGAGAAGAATGTGTGTCCTGCTGCTTTTGGGTGTAGAGTTCTGTAGATGTCTGTTAGGTCCATCTGTTCTAGAGTGTTGTTCAGTGTCTCTGTGTCCTTACTTATTTTCTGTCTGGTTGATCTGTTCTTTGGACTTAGTGGTGTGTTGAAGTCTCTTAAAATGAATGCATTGCATTCTATTTCCTCCTTTAATTATGTTACTAATTTTTTCACATATGTCAGTGCTCCTATATTGGGTGCATATATATTTATAATGGTTATATCTTCTTGTTTGACTGACCCGTTTATCATTGTGTAATGCCCTTCTTTATCTCTTGTTACTTTCTTTGTTTTGAAGTCTATATTGTCTGATACATGTACTGCAACACCTTCTTTTTTCTCCCTATTGTTTTCATGAAATATCTTTTTCCATCCCTTCACTTTTAGTCTGTGTATGTCTTTGGGTTTGAGGTAAGTCTCTTGTAAGCTGCATATAAATGGGTCTTGCTTTTTTATTTATTCTGTTACTCTGTGTCTTTTGATTGGTGCATTTAGTCCATTTACATTTAGGGTGAATATCAATAGATATATACTTGCTGCCATTGCAGGCTTTGGATTCATGGTTACCTAAGGTTCAAGGGTAGCTTCTTTACTCTCTGTCTAACTTTAACTCTCTTATTACTTTATTATAAACACAGTCTGATGAATCTTTGTTTCTCCGCCTTCTTATTCTTCCTTCTCCACTCTTTATATGTTAGATGTTTTATTCTGTACTCTTTTGTGTTTCCTTTGACTGATTTTGTGGATAGATGATTTTATTTTTTGCCTTTAGTTAGTATTTTGTTAGTCTGTTTTCTTTGCTCTGATTTTATTTCTCTGGTGGCATCTATATAGTCTTAGGAGTACTTCCACCTAGAGCAGTCGCTTTAATGTACGCTGTAGAAGTGGTTGGTGGGAGGCAAATTCCCTCAACTTTTGCTTATCTGGAAATTGTTTAATCCCTTCTTCAAATTTAAATGATATTCTTGCTGGATACAGTATTCTTTTTCAAGGCCCTTCTGTTTCATTGCATTAAATATATCATGCCATTCTCTTCTGGTCTGTAAGGTTTCTGTTGAGATGTCTGATGATAGCCTGATGGGTTTTCCTTTGTAGGTAATCTTTTGTCTGTCTCTGGATGACTTTAATATCCTGTCCTTGTCTTTGATCTTTGCCATTTTAATTATTGTATGTCTTGATGTAGTCCTCCTTGGGTCCCTTGTGTTGGGAGATCTGTGGGCTTCTGTGGTCTGAGAGGCTGTTTCCTTCCCTAGCTTGGGGAAGTTTTCAGCAATTATTTCTTCAAAGACACTTTATATCCTTTTTTCTCTCTCTTCTTCTTCTGATACCCCTATAATGCAAATATTGTTCCGTTTGGATTGGTCACACAATTCTCTTAATATTCTTTCATTCCTAGAGATACTTTTATCTCTCTCTGCCTCAGCTTCTCTGTATTCTTGTTCTCTGATTTCTATTCCATTAACAGTCTCTTGCACCTCATCCAGTCTGCTCTTAAGTCCTTCTATTGATTCTTTAATTTCTGTAATATCTGTGTTGGCTTCCGCCCTTAGCTCTTATATATTTCTCTACAGGTCCATCAGCATGGTTATGACTTTTATTTTGAATTCTTATCCAGGAAGATTGGTTATATCTATCTCACCATGCCCTCTCTTTGGGGTTGTCTGAGTGATTTTTGACTGGACCAAATTCTTCTGCCTTTTCATGGCAATAGAAGTGATCGCTGGCAGGTGGTGCATATGTCAGCTGGGAGAACAAAGTCCCTTCCTGCTTGCTGGTTACCTTGCCCTTCTCTGCTGCCTGTGCTGGTTACCTGCACACTGTTAGCAGTCTCTGGGATAACCTCTTGAGCTGCCGTGGGCACAGCAGACCTCAGGATAGCCTAGGGCACTGGATGTGTTATCCTGCAAGAGTGGCTCCCCTTCGTGCCTTCCAGACCTTGCTCTGGCTTCCTCTGTCTGTACTGGGCAGCTATGCACCAGCTGCAGCCTCTCGGTCTGTCCTGGTTATCTGCGTGCTAGGAGAAGACTCTATGTGGTTGCTGTGGCTTCGCAGCTGTGGTGGTTCAGCCAGTTTGCTTGCAGCGCTGGCGGGGGACAATGAGTGGCAGGCTGCTTATTGCCGTGAGGGGCCTCGGAGGTGCATTGCCACCCAGGGGTTAGGGCGCCTGAAGTTCCTTAAAATTCCCAGCCTGCTGGGCTGAGTGTGCTAGGATGATTTTGTCCATCTGTTAAGCCCTTGTCCCTTTAAGGCTTTTAAAAATGCCTGCTTTTCTTTTGTCCCAGGGGAGCCTGCTGTGGGGACCTGCTTGCAGTCTCCATCTCGGAATTTACTTCTCCGTTTCTCTAATATCCAGTACACCGTGAAATGTGTGTCTGTGCTCCTGGTGCAGATTACTAGGGCTGGTTATTTAGCAGTCCTGTGCTTCCACCCCCTCCCCACTCTGATTCTTTTCCTCCCACTGGTGTGCTGGGGTGGGGGGAGTGCTCGGGTCCTGTCGGTTCACGGCTTTGTATCTTACACTTTTCGTGAGATGCTGAGTTCTCGCAGATGCAAATGTAGCCTGGCTGTTGTACTGTATCTTCTGGTCTCTCTTTTAGGAATAGTTGTATTGTTGTACTTTCAATAATGTATATGGTTTTGGGAGTATTCCACCCCTTGCTCACATTGCCATCTTGAGCCTCCTCCCCAGAAACATTTCTTTAGGACTGTCAGTTCATTTTCATAAATGATTTTTATAAACTCGTCATTTTTTCAGTTTGGTTCTCAGTGCTTGTATAGTAAATTGAATGCTGCTGACACAAATTTGAAAAAGGTGACCCTGGGTAAGTTGAATGAATCAGTCTTAACCCTCAGTTGTGTTGTGTAGAAAATAAGACATACAGGGCTTTCTGAGAAAAAAGGCAAACTTGACAGGTGAGGGAAGATGCTCCTCTGTGAGAACTGATTGAGGTGAGGGTGGTGGCAGAGGAAGAGAGACTTAGTATGGTTCTTTGGTTAATTTTTACATTCTTAATCCCTGGGATTTCATGATCACTCTGTAGTCATTTGACAATTTATGCAGTTGAACCTAGTTTAATAAGGAAATTAACGTGATTTGTGGACATACTCCTGTCCATTTCTGCATCATGGCAATTAATAAAGCCTTTAATTTTGCTCACTGCAAACTATCTTAAGGAAATATGATTATTTAAAGAAATAAGATCATGACCATTTTTGATTTTGCTCACTTAGTGCGGGTCCATTTTAATTAGACCATTAACTTGAAGCAAATCCTTTTTGAAAATGATACTCTTTTTGACTGGAATTGGGTATGTGCATACTTCTGTCCTTCACTGACTTGCCATAGAGGAAGCCAAGGACTTTGTTTCTGCCCTTGGATTCTCCACACTGGGCACTGGCTTGCTTAAAGTTAGATTTCACCTCTGTATTGAGGCCAGCTTGCCCCAGGACGTTTTTAGGTGAGAGAACTTGAGAACTCACTTACTGTTTATTATTTCTGGTATTTATGATGATTAAAAGCAGTTAATCATCAGGAGAAAATAAAGTGTACTTTATTAGAGAGCAGTAACTGAAATGCACTTGGGAATGTTGTGAGTAGACACTTCAAACCAAATTTGTCAGTGGCTTTTAAATGGAATGTGCCAGGAAATTTACTCTTGCCATCAAGATAGGAAGAGAATGATATTATGAACTGAGGCACATCTTTCTTTCCTAAGGAGGATACTGGGAACCATCCTGGCTTGAAATGATGTCTCTGGTATAAGAGAATCTCAATTCAATTTGAAGAGCCAGACAGACATACTGGCAGCTGAGGTTTTCATCTCAGAAGCTTCTTTCTTCAGAGTAACAAAGGCTGGACTGCGTGCTGGGTGCTTGGATTTGATGGCTTTTCAGTTTCTATCCAAAGGAAACAATCTAAACTTGCAACAGAATTAGTACAATTAATTATGCTCAGACCTAGAGCCTCCCTCCAACCTTCTCTCTCAAAACAGGGCACAGAATTCAGTGAACTGGAATTTTTAGTTATGTTCTCATTTCTCCCCTCAATACAACTTTGAGCTACCCTTGAAAAAAGATAAGAAAATTAATAGTGCAAGAAAGAGATTATAATGCAAAATATATAGTGATTTGCAATAATAAAATTTTCAATAAAATAATTTATCCATTCCATACTTACTGAAATGTACTACATAGCAGTAGGCACAGATGGTGTTTACAGTCAAGGCCTGACACCCACCCATGGATCTTTTCTGAATCCCTGCAGCATCCTGAGTGGTGGTTAATGTATTGGTTTTAAGATTCAGAAAGTCTGTCTTTGAGTCCCAGCTTTTCCACATGCTACCAGTGTGACTTTGGGCAAGTCACTTAATCTCTAAACCTTTGTAAAAGGACATGTAATAAAGCCTAGATCATGGGGTTAATATAAGAATTGTAATACAATGTATATAAACTGTTCAGCACCGTTCCTGGTGCATAGCTAGTACTTTATAAATTATTATTATTGTAATAAGTATTACATTTCCCTTTTTATGGAAGGGTAACACACCACCTACAAATAGCCTCTCTGTATAGGAAGTGGAAATTTGTATAGCCAAATGCCACTAATTCAGATTAATGGAAAATGAAACCATATTTAATTAGTTAAGATAAGGTTATACTAGCGTGAACTAATTCAATATGACTGATTACATTATAAAAAGGGGAGATTTGGACATAGAGACACACATACACAGTAATTTGTTATGCAGCCACAGAAAGCTGGTAAAGATGGTTATATCTTTCCTTTATCACTTCCTTTCTTCCATGAGGAATTTGAGATCATTTAACAACATTGGCTATTAGCTAATGGGCACTTATTTTGTGCTAGGACTGCTGTACTAAAGAATTCCCACTATTTATGTGAACATCTGGATAATATGATGAGGTAGGGATTAGCAATCTCCTTTTTATCTATGTAAACACTGAGATTGGGAGGGTTTAAGTAGCTTGTATAAGGCCGCACAATTGGCCTGGTATTTATGTAGATAGAAATCTAAGATAGTTTGACTCCAAAGCTTTGTGATTTAAAAGTGTTGTTGCTTATATGTCCAAAGTGGCATTTGAAGCCTGTGCAGTGTCCTGAGGACCTGTGGGGTGTGGGGAGGCAGCATGCAGCCTTCCTTTCATGGCCGACCCCTTCCCATTTCATCTGGGTGGCTGGATGTCAGGTGCTTTTGGGCCTCCCTATCAGCTCTTAGTACAAGGAGGACTGTGATGCTGCCCCAGCCTCAGCCTGAGTCTGGGAAAGTGTATGGGCAACATTTCTGAAGGTCTCAGTTCCTTTTTACTTTCATGTGTAAAGTATTTCCAGAGAAGTGAAGGGAATTCAGCTTGTTGTGAATGAAACTCTAGAATAAAACAGGTGGCTATTTTACACAATGGGTGAATTTGAAGGCTTTTTCAGATCTATTGTTTCCCTGTTGCAAAATTCCCATGTAAAACTATGGGAGTGGAGGGTAGGGTCATTCAGTGGCCCCATTTTTTTTTTTTGGTATCATTAATATACAATCACATGAACAACCTTGTGGTTACTAGATTCCCCCCACCCCCATTATCAAGTCCCCCCCACCAACCCCATTACAGTCACTGTGCATCAGCGTAGTGAGATGCTATAGAATCACTACTTGTCTTCTCTGTGTTGTACAGCCTTCCCCGTGCCCCCCCTACATTATGTGTCCTAATCGTAATGCCCCTTATTCCCTTTATCCCTCCTTTTCCACCCACCCTCCCCAGTCCCTTTCCCTTTGGTAACTGTTAGTCCATTCTTGGGTTCTGTGAGTCTGCTGCTGTTTTGTTCTTTCAGTTTTTGCTTTGTTGTTATACTCCACAGATGAGTGAAATCATTTGATACTTGTCTTTCTCCACCTGGCTTATTTCACTGAGCATAATACCCTCTAGCTCCATCCATGTTGTTGCAAATGGTAGAATTTGTTTTCTTCTTATGGCCTTTATCCATTCATCTACTGATGGACTCTTAAGTTGCTTCCATTTCTTGGCTATTGTAAATAGTGCTGTGATAAACATAGGGGTGAATATGTCTTTTTGAAACTGGGTTCCTGCATTCTTAGGGTAAATTCCTAGGAGTGGAATTTCTGGGTCAAATGGTATTTCTCTTTTTAGCTTTTTGAGGAACCTCCATACTGCTTTCCACAATGGTCGAACTATTTTACATTCCCATCAGCAGTGTAGGAGGGTTCCCCTTTCTCCACATCCTCACCAACATTTGTTGTTCCTAGTCTTTTCTGTTTTGGCCATCCTAACCGGTGTAATGTGTATCTTATTGTGGTTTTAATTTTCATTTCCCTGATAGTTAGCGATATGGAGCATCTTTTCATGTGCCTGTTGATCATCTGAATTTCTTCTTCGGAGAATTGTCTATTCATATCCTCTGCCCATTTTTTAATAGGGTTATTTGCTTTTTGGGTGTTGAGATGTGTGAGTTCTTTATATATTTTGGATGTTAACCCTTTGTCAGATATGTCATTTACAAAAATATTCTCCCATACGGTAGGATGCCTTTTTGTTCTGCTGATGGTGTTCTTTGCCATACAGAAACTTTTTAGCATGATGTAGTCCCATTTGTTCATTTTTTATTTTGTTTCCCGTGCCCAAGGAGATCCATTCAGGAAAAAGTTGTTCATGTTTATATTCAAGAGATTTTTGCCTGTGTTTTCTTCTAAGAGTTTTATGGTTTCATGACTTACATTCAGGTCTTTGATCCATTTCGAGTTTGCTTTTATGTATGGGGATAGACAATAATCCAGTTTCATTCTCTTGCATGTAGATGTCCAGTTTTGCCAACACCAGTTGTTGAAGAGGCTGTCATTTCCCCATTGTATATCCATGGTTCCTTTATTGTATATTCATTGACCATGTATGCTTGGGTTTATATCTGGGCTCTCTAACCTGTTCCATTGTCTATGGGCCTGTTCTTGTGGCAGTACCAAATTGTCTTGATTATTATGGCTTTGTAGTAGAGCTTGAAGTTGGGGAGTGTAATCCCCCCTGCTTTATTCTTCCTTCTCAGGATTGCTTTGGCTATTCGGTGTCTTTTGTGGTTCCATATGAATTTTAGAAATTTTGCTCTAGTTCATTGAAGAATGCTTTTGGTATTTTGATAGGGATTGCATTGAATTTGTAGATTGCTTTAGGCAGTATGGCCATTTTGACAATATTAATTCTTACACTGAGGGTTTTTAAGTAGTTGGTTGTTCGTTAGAAAGCTCATTCTGGGAGTCTTGGATAAAGTGAACTGAAGGAATGGTGGGGTTGAGGAAAGGCTGAAGAACTGAGATCAGTGAGGAGGCTGCTTCACATGAGCGATGTGGGGCCTGACCATGTCTGCACTTGGGCAGTGGTGTCAGTATGGAGAAGCCAGTGTCCTATAATCCAGGAAGCAGAAATGACAGGATGTTTGGCCTGTATGGAAGACATGGCCTTTTCTATTAATACTCTAAACAACTGAAGCAAGTGTGAGTTCTCAGCTATCAAGCTGTATACCTTCTCTGCTATCAGATTAATTCTAACCCAGCTCATCAGTGTTATAACCAGCTCATCTTTACACTTGAGGAATATTGAGAGCTGTTAAGCAGATAGTTTTTTGGGCTGCAATGCTTAATATGGTTTGAACCTTCACTTACTAGTAAATATTCCGTCTAAAAAATTCACTTGCTAGATACAGTGAGTAAATTAAAATCCTTTTTAAATTAATTTACATTTCATGTGCTTTTTGATAAAATACAAATGCAGTTTTTCTGGTTATCTCCTCTGGGTTCACAGGGTTCTCCCAAAGTGCCAAGTATCTAATAATCTCTCTTTTGGTGGGTGGTGGTAAGCTCTTGGGTATAGGTTGCTTTATTAGACAGAAAGACTTTCACAGGCTGCTGCTTCTGGGGGTTTCTGAGATGCTCTTCTTCCTAAGGACTGACCTTGTTTACTCTTTATTAAACCAGCATTGGTAAGTTGTATCAGCTGTAGCACCAGGAAGGGCAGTTCTGTGTCTTACACAGGAATTCCCACAAAGTAGTTTATTAATATCAAGTAAATACATGTTTGGTTTTATCCCATTCTGGATTCTAAATACAGGGAAGGTAGACTGTACTCTTGGAAAATAGAAATCTATGCCTTATTTATCGTGCAGAAGATAACAAGAGAAAGCATCAACTTCCTCTCCTGGGAATCTTCCAGCAGGTTGTTTTCTTATTAAAAACGTGTACAGAAAAATTGTCTCTGGCATAAAAAGAACATAGAGTAAAAGAAATACAGTGTTTAATTTTTCTCATCTACTGCCTCATAACAAAGATAATTATAATATTTGACAATGCATTGACAGGTTGAATTAAATGTTTCTGATGGGATTCAATATGAGAGTCAGTGGTTTTCCAGACTGACACGGGAGAACTTGAAAAAACAATATGCTTCTCTTACCAGGCTGAGGCATAGTCATTCTCTCCGCTCCTACTTCCTATTGCTGATTCTGGCAGTAGGTAAAGGTAAGTAAATTGTACAGCATTTCCCAAATGCCAAGATGGTGGGTTTAAAAAGTAATTGTATGCTGTCAAACCGTTTGAAGAAAACTGGCTGAACAAAGCCAAACAAATTTATGTACCACAGAGTTTTTCATTTTTCAGAGTCTATAAATGCTGATTAACACCCAGGAAAATAAGAACCAAAATTTATTGAGTGCTTACTGTGTATCAGGCACTATTCTATGGGCTTTGCCTCAGTTAACTTGCTTAATACAATGACTCTGTTAAGTGAGTGTTAATATTATCCTCATCCACATAAGGACACTGAGACCAGAGAGGTTGTGAACTTACCAACTTCCATGGCTAGCAGAATCTTCTTTGAAGACAGGATCCAATTTATAGTGTTTAATAAACTCATTTGACCACATTCTTTGTCCATCCCATTTTCCTTTCTGACATCTATTGAGTTAATATTCCATAGGATACAATGTGGGAAATGCAGCAGAGGGAATATATGGAAGAATTTTGGGAAGAATGATGTAGAATGGTTCCTGTTTTCTCTAACATGAGAAATATATTGTTCTATCCCAAGACTCAGGGATCTTTACCTCCTCTCAGGGTCCTCAGTAATACTATAGGCCCATAAGTTAGAATTAAAAAATCTGTAGAACCTAGGCTTTAATCCAGGATGAATTCTTTCCATTTATGTTAGGTAAGTATTTGCTTAGATGGTACTTAAAAATATTTTCATTGAAGAGACAGAAAAAATTCTGGTATATGCTGTGTCAAGCATGAGCCCTGTGTCCAGAATCCTTTAACTTTACTTAGTTTATGGCTTTACCACACTAGCTAAGTTTCAAATCTGGCTTTAATCAGATAACAAAGAATCTTATCAGTTTGTCTCAGTTCTCTGCTCATACTAAAACTTTGTTCTTAAATTATCTGAACAGAGTAGGTTTCCTAATCCTATAAGTTAAGAAAAACAAGTGGCCAATAGACATAAAGTTCTCAACTTCTCTCATAATCAGGAAAAAGAAAAATAAGAATGATGAAATATCAAATTGAAACATTTAACACATTTGATAATGCCAGTATTGGAAAGATCCTTTATGCATTTCTGGTGGGAAAGTAAATTATCACAACATTTTTAGAGGATAATTTGGGACCATCTACCAGACTGAAAAAGAGGAAAAAAGTCCATATCCTTGGACCTAGAGATGTCTATTGTATAAATTACCAGGAAGTTCTCCTTTGTTCTTTCTACAGTTCATCATTTTTAATGGTGGACTATATGTCATTTGCAGATTGACTTGTGCTCTGCAGTGCTTCTCTCAGGAGAGTGAACTTCTTACCCCACTGTCATAGCCCTTGGCAGCATGACTCACTTTGGCCAGAGGAATGTGAGTGCACGGGGTATGCCACAGCTGAGCAGAAGTGTGAAAACCTAGGATTGCCTCCTCCGTTTCTGTTTTCTCTCTTTCAGCAGGTAGAAATATAATTTTCCCCTTTAGTCTCATTCCTGGAACAAAAATGAAATGGAGTCAACCTGAAGCCAACTATCAGCTGACCTACATGTGCACAAGACATACTGTCATTGTAAGCCAGTGAGATATTTTTTTTTTAACCACAGCATAACCTATCATGAGATAATAGAATATTAGTATGTAATTTTTCCTTAAAAACTCATTGTAAACCCTAGCTCTGGTTTCTTTTCCTTTTCTAAGATGTACAAATATTTGAATGTTTTAATGCATTTTAAGTATGTATTTTCTTACACTGTTTTCCAATTATATTACATACATAGGTTCTCTCCCAAGGTGTACTTTAAATAGTCCCATCCCATATTTTACACACATATGTATATGTTTATACACACACACACATATATATATAATTCACATATAAAATTGCTCATTGTAAATTGTGCAATTCAGTGGCATTTAGTAAATTCATCATGTTATGCACCCATCACTTCTATGTAGTTCCAAAGATTTTTATCACCCCCTATGGTAACTTTGTACCCATTAACCAATCACTCCCCATTTCCTACCACTTCCTCACAGCTCCTGGCCACTACTGATCTGCTTTGTGTCTCTCTGGATTTACCTACTTTGGATATTTCATATATGAATGCAGCCATACAATATCTGCTATTTTGTGTGGCTTCTTTCACTAAGAAGAATGTTTTTGAAATTCATTCATGTTATAGCATGTATCAGTACTTCATTTCTTTTTATCATTGAATAATACTCCATTTATGGATATGCCCCATTCTATCTATCCTTCGATGAGCATTTGGTTTTTTTTTTTGTATTGTGAATAGTGATTATTTGGGGGCCATTTTCTATCAATACTGTGTACAATTATTTGCTTGAATACTTATCTTTAAATTTTTTGGGTATATACCAAGGAACTGAATTGCTTGGTCGTGTGGTAATTCTGTCTTCAACTTTTTGAGAAACCACTTCAGTGTCTTCTACCATGGCTCTACCATTTCACATTTCCACCAGAGTGCATGAGACTATCAAATTCTGTATGCTGGCCAACATTTGTTATTTATCCCCTGATTTTTAAAAAAAAATTCTAGGTTTTCTAGTAGGTTAAAATGACATCTTATTGTGGTTTTGATTTGCATTTCCCTAATCAGTAATAATTTTGAACATATTTTCATGTGCTTCTTGGCCATTTATACATCTTCTTTGGGAAAATGTCTGTTCAAGTTTTTGCCCATTTTATTTGGGTTATTGTTTCTTTTTTCATTTTTCATTTTTCTTTTTGTTAAGGTATTATTGATATACACTCTTATGAAGGTTTCACATGAAAAAACAATGTGGTTACTACATTTACCCATATTATCAGTTACTGTTTCTTTTTGTTGTTATTATTTACATGCATCTTATATATTCTAATAGCTAGACCTTTAACAGAGATATGAATTGCAGATATTTCCTCCAATTCTGTAGGTTTTCCACTTCTTTGCTAGTATCCTTTGGTGCAAACAAGTTTTTAATCTTGATGAATTCCAATTTTTTTTTTCCCCGTTGTTGCTTATACTTTTGGTGTCACATATAAGAATCCATTGCCAAATTGCATATCATGAAAATGTACCCCTATGCTTTATTCTAGGTGCATTATAGTCCAAGCTCTTAAATCTTTGATCTGTTTTAAGTTAGTGTTTGCCTATAGTGTAAGGTAAGAGTCCAACTTCATTAATTTGGATGTGAATATTCAGTTTTCCAGCACCATTTGTGGAAATCACTATCCTTTCCCAATTAAATGATCTTGGCACACTTGTCTAAAGTTAATTTGCCATAGATATGTGGGTTTATTTCTGAACTCAATTCTATGCTGTTCTATATGCACATAACCTTACGCCAGAGCCAGAGTTTAATTAGAAGGTGTGCATGCTCCCACTATGGTCTTTTTAAAGATTGTTTTGGGGATTTGGTCAAAAGAGTCCCTTTCAATTCCATATGAACTTTAGGAGTGGCTTTTCTGTTTCTACAAAAAAGGCCATTAGGATTTTGATAGGCATTGGATTGAATCTATAGATTGCTTTGAGGAATATTGCCATCTTAACAATATATGTCTTCTAAATCGTGAATGCAGGATGTCTTTCAATTTATTTGAGTCTTCTTTAATTTCTTCCAGCAATATTTTATGGTTTTCAGTGTGCAAACGTACATCTTCTTTGTTAAATATAGTCCCAAGTATTTTGTTTGAAATATATTCCCAAATATTTATTTAAATATATTCCCAAGTATTCTAAGTGGAATTGTGTTGTTAGGTTCATTTTTCCTGTTGTTCATTGATGGTTTGTAGAAATACAACTTATTTTTGTTTGTTAGTCTTATACCATGTAACATTGTTGAATTTACATATTAGCTCTAAGGTTTGTGGGTTTTATTTTGTTCTTTAGGATTTTTTATATATCATATAATGTCTGTGAATAGAGATAGTTTTATTTCTTCGTTTCCTATTTGGATGACTTTTATTAATTTTCTTGTCCTATTGTTCTGGCTGGCATTTCTAGCACAATTTGAATAAAACAGGAGAGAGCAAGCATCCTTATCTTGTTCCTGATTTTAGGAGTAAAAATCCAATCTTTAATCATTGACTATTATGTAAATTGTGAGTTTTTCGTAAGTACCCTTTATTAGATTAAGGAAGTTCCTTTTAAGCTTGTTGAGTATTTTTGTTGTGAAAGGGTATTGATTTTTGTAAAAAGCATTTTCTCTACCCATTGAGAAAATCATATAGTTTTTCCTTCATTCTGCTTTATGTGGTTGTTTTTGTTGTTATATATTGATTGCTTCTCATATTTTGAACTACTCTTGCATTCCTGGGATAAATTGTATTTGGTCAGGGTGTACATTTTAATATGTTCTTAGATTTGGTTTGCTACTATTTCATTGAAGATATGTGCATCTGTATTCATACGGGATGTTAGACTATAGGTTTCTTTTCTTGTCTGTTTTTGATATCAAGGTAACACTGGCTTCATAGAATGGGTTAGGAAGTGTTCCCTCCTTTTCTGCTTTTTTGGAAAACTTTGAGAAGGACTGATGTTCCTTTTTTAAATATTTGGAAGAATTTATCAGTGAAACCATATGGTCCTATCCATTTCTTTTTTGGGAGGTTTTGATTACTGCTTCAATTGCTTTACTTGTAATAGCCTCTTCAGATTTTCTTTCTCTGAGGAAGAAAAGACTTTGTGAGTCATTGTGGTAGTTTGTGTGTTTCTAGGAATTTGTTCAAAATGTATAGATTATCTAATTTACTGGCGTACTGTTCATAGTTTCTCACATAATTCTTTTTATTTCTAGAAGATCAGTAGTAACATTTCCTACTTTCATTTCTCATTGTAGTAATTTGAGAATTCTCTGTTTTCCTTAATCAGTCTAGTTCAATATTTGTCAATTTGGTTGATCTTTTCAAACAGCTAAGTTTTAGTTTTGTTGATTTTCTCAATTTCATTCCCATTCTCTATTTCATATATCTTTGCTCTAATCTTTATTATGTCCATCCTTCTCTTACCTTTGAGTTAGTGTGCTTTTTTTTTCTAGTTCCTAAAGTGAAATGTTAGGTTAACTTTGAGATCCTCCTGATTTCTTAATATAGGTGTTTATAGCTATAAATTTCCCCCTGTGCACTAGTTCTGCTGCATCCCATAAGCCTTGGTTTACTGTGTGTTTGTTTTTTTTATTTTATTTATTTTTTAATTTTTTAATTTTTTTACAATTTATTTTGGTATCATTAACCTACAATTACATGTGCAATATTATGGTGATTAAACTACCCCCTTCATCAGGTCCCCCCCATCAACCCCATTACACTCACTGTCCATCAGCGTAGTGAGATGCTATAGAATCACTACTTGTCTTCTCTGAGTTGTACAGCCCTCCCCGTGCCCCCCCACCTTACGTCTGCTAATCATAATGCCCCTTTTACCCTCTTATCACTCCCTTCCCACCCATCTTCCCCAGTTGCTTTCCCTTTGGTAACTATTAGTCCATTCTTGGGATCTGTGAGTCTGCTGCTGTTTTGTTCCTTCAGTTTGTTTCTTTGTTCTTATACTCCACATATGAGTGAAATCATTTGATACTTGTCTTTTTCGGCTTGGCTTATTTCACTGATCATAATACCCTCTAGCTCCATCCATGTTGTTGCAAATGGTAGGATTTGTTTTCTTCTTATGGCTGAATAATATTCCATTGTGTATATGTACCACATTTTTTTAATCCATTCATCTACTGATGGACACTTAGGTTGCTTCCATTTCTTGGCTATTGTAAATAGTGCTGCAATAAACATAGGGGTGCATCTGTCTTTTTGAAACTGGGCTGCTGCATTCTTAGGGTAAATTCATAGGACTGGTATTCCTGGGTCAAATGGGATTTCTATTTTGAGTTTTTTGAGGAACCTCCATACTGCTTTCCACAATGGTTGAAGTAATTTGCATTCCCACCAGCAGTGTAGGAGGGTTCCCTTTTCTCCACATCCTCACCAACATTTGTTGTTGTTTGTGTTTTGGATGTTGGCCATCCTCACTGGTGTGAGGTGATATCTAATTGTGGCTTTAATCTGCATTGCTCTGATGACCAGAAATGTGGAGCATCTTTTCATGTGCTTGTTGGCCATCTGAATTTCTTATTTAGAGAAGTGTCTATTCATGTCCTCTGCCCATTTCTTAATTGGATTATTTGCTTTTTGTTTGATAAGTTGCATGAGTTCTTTATATATTTTGGATGTCAACTCCTTATCAGATACATCATCTATGAATATATTTTCCCATACTGTAGGATGTCTTTTTGTTCTACTAATGGTGTCCTTTGCTGTACAGAAGCTTTTCAACTTGATATAGTCCCACTTGTTCATTTTTGCTTTTGTTTCCCTTGCCCAGGGCGTTATGTTCATGAAGAAGTCACTCATGTTTATGTCCAAGAGATTTTTGCCTATGTTTTTTTCTAAGAGTTTTATGGTTTCATGACTTACATTCAGGTCTTTGAACCACCTTGAGTTTACCTTTGTGTATGGGGCTAGACAGTAGTCCAGTTTCATTCTCTTACATGTAGCTGTCCAGTTTTTCCAACACCAGCTGCTGAAGAGGCTGTCATCTCCCCATTGTATATCTAAGGCTCCTTTATCAAATATTAATTTACTGTATATGTTTGGGTTAATATTTGCATTTTCTATTCTGTTCCACTGGTCTGTGGGTCTGTCTTTGTGCCAGTACCAAATTGTCTTGATTACTGTGGCTTTGTAGTATAGCTTGAAGTCAGGGAGCGTAATTCCCCCTGTTTGATTCCTCCTTCTCAGGATTGCTTTGGCTATTCAGGGTCTTTTGTGGTTCTATGTGAATATTAGAATTATTTGTTCCAGTTCATTGAAGAAAGCTGTTGGTTGTTTGATAGGGATTGCATTGAATCTGTAGATTGCTTTAGGTAGTATAGCCATTTTGACAATATTTATTCTTCCTAGCCAAGAGCATGGGATGCATTTCCATTTGATAGTGTCTTCTTTAATTTCTCCTAGGAGTGTGTTGTTGTTTTCAGAGTACAGGTCTTTCACTTCCTTCATTAGGTTTATTCCTAGGTATTTTATTCTTTTTGATTCAATTGTAAATGGAAATCTTTTTCTGATTTCTCTTTCTGTTAATTCATCATTAGTGTATAGGAAAGCAACAGATTTCTGTGTGTTAATTTTATATCCTGCAACTTTGCTGAATTCAGATATTAGTTCTAGTAGTTTTGGAGTGGAGTCTTTAGGGTTTTTTATGTACAATATCATGTCATCTGCAAATAGTGACAATTTGACTTCTTCTTTACCAATCTGGATGCCTTGTATGTCTTTGTTTTGTCTGATTGCAGTGGCCAGGACCTCCAGTACTATGTTGAATAACAGTGGAGAGAGCGGGCATCCCTGTCTTGTTCCCGATCTTAAATGAAAAGCTTTTAGCTTCTCGCTATTAAGTCTGATGTTAGTTGTGAGTTTGTCATATATGGCCTTTATGATGTTGAGGTACTTGCCATCTATACCCATTTCATTGAGATTTTTAATCATGAATGGATGCTGAATTTAGTCGAATGCTTTTTCAGCATCTATGGAGATGACCATGTGGTTTTTGTTCTTTTTGTTGATGTGGTGGATGACGTTGATGGATTTTCGAATGTTGTACCATCCTTGCATCCCTGGGATGAATCCCACTTGATCGTGGTGTATGATCCTCTTGATGTATTTTTGAATTCTGTTTGCTAATATTTTGTTGAGTATTTTTGCATCTACGTTCATCAGGGATATTGGTCTGTCATTTTCTTTTTTGGTGAGGTCTTTGCCCGGTTTTGGTATTAGAGTGATGCTGGCTTCATAGAAAGAGTTTGGAAGTATTCCATCCTCTTCTATTTTTTGAAAAAATTTAAGGAGAATGAGTGTTATTTCTTCTCTATATGTCTGATAGAATTCAGAGGTGAATCCATCAGGTCCGGGGGTTTTGTTCTTGGTTCGTCATTTGATTACCGATTCAATTTCGTTGCTGGTGATTGGTCTGTTCAGTTTTTCTTTTTCTTGCTTGGTCAGTCTTGGAAGGTTGTATTTTTCTAAGAAGTTGTCCATTTCTTCTAGGTTTTGCAGCTTGTTAGCATATAGATGCTCATCCTATTCTCTTATAATTCTTTGTATTTCTGTGGGTTCCGTCGTTATTTTTCCTTTCTCATTTGTGATTCTGTTTATGTGTGTATATTCTCTTTTTCTCTTAATGAGTCTGGCTAGGGGTGTATCTATTTATTTTTTCAAAGAACCAGCTCTTGGTTTCACTGATTTTTTCTATTGTTTTATTCTTCTCAATTATATTTATTTCTTCTCTGATCTTTATTATGTCTCTCCTTCTGGTGACTTTGGGCCTCATTTATTCTTCTTTTTCCCATTTCAGTAATTGTGTCTTTAGACTATTCATTTGGAACGTTCTTCCTTCTTTAAATAGGCCTGGATTGCAATATACTTTCCTCTTAGAACTGCCTTTGCTTTGTCCCACAGAAGTTGTGGCTTTGTGTTGTTGTTGTCATTAGTCTCCATATATTCTTTGATTTCTGTTTTGATTTGGTCGTTAACCCATTGATTCATTAGGAGAATGTTGTTAAGTCTCCATGTATTTGTGAGCCTTTTTGATTTCTTTCTAAAATTTATTTCTAGTTTTATACCTTTGTGATCTGAGATGTTGGTTGGTAGGATTTCAATGTTTTTGAATTTACTGAGGTTCTTTTTGTGGCCTAGTATGTGGTCTATTCTGGAAAATGTTCCATGTGCACTTGAGAAGAATGTGTATCCTGCTGCTTTTGGGTGCAGAGTTCTGTAGATATCTGTTAGGTCCATCTTTTCTAGTGTGTTGTTCAGTGTCTGTGTGTCTTTTTTTTTTTTTCTCTGTATGGTTGATCTATCCTTTGGAGGGAGTGGTGTGTTGAAGTCTCCTAAAATGAATGTATTGCTGTCTATTTCGTCCTTCAATTCTGTTAGTATTTGTTTCACATATGCTGACACTCCTGTGTTGGGTGCATATATATTTATAATGGTTATATCTTCTTGTTGGACTGACCCCTTTATCATTATGTAATGTCCTTCTTTATGTCTTGCTACTTTCTTCATCTTGAAGTCTATTTTGTCTGATACAAGTACTGCAACACCTGCTTTTTTCTCCTTGTTTGCATGAAATATCTTTTTCCATCCCTTCACTTTTAGTCTCTGTATATCTTTGGGTTTGAAGTGAGTCTCTTGTAAGCAGCATATAGATGGGTCTTGCTTTTTTATCCACTCTGTTAGTCTGTTTCTTTTGATTGGTGCATTCAGTCCATTTACATTTAGGGTGATTATCGATAGGTATGTACTTATTGCCATTGCTGGCTTCTGATTCGTGGTTACCAAAGGTTCAAGGGTTGCTTCTTTACTATCTAATAGTCTAACTTAACTTTCTTGTTCAGTTATTGTGAACACCGTCTGATATTTCTTTATCCCTTCCTATTCTTCCTCCTCCTTTCTTTATATATTAGGTGTTTTATTCTTTACCTTTAGTTAGTATTTGCATGGTCTGCTTTCTTTGCTATGATTTTATTTTCTCTGGTGACATCTTTTTAGCCTTAGGGGTGCTTCCCTCTAGAGTAGTCCATTTAAGATATCCTGTAGTGGTGGTTTATGAGAGGCAAACTCTCTCAACTTTCGTTTGTCTGGAAATTGTTTAATCCCTCCGTCATATTTAAATGCTAATCGTGCTGGATAGAATATTCTTGGTTCGAGGCCCTTCTGTTTAATTACATTAAATATATCATGCCATTGTTTTCTGGCCTGTAAGGTTTCTGTTGAGAAGTGTCATCATAGTCTGATGGGTTTTCCTTTGTAGGTGATCTTTTTTCTCTCTCTAGCTGCCTTTAATACTCTGTATTTATCTTTGACCTTTGCCGTCTTTATTATTATGTGTCTTGGTGTTGTCTTCCTCGGGTTCCTTGTATTGGGAGATCTGTGGGCTTCCGGGGACTGCTAGACTGTTTCCTTCCCCAGTGTGGGAAAGTTTTCAGCAATTATTTTTTCAAAGACACTTTCCCTTTTTCTCTCTCTTCTTCCTCTGGTACGCTTATAATGCAAATATTGTTCAATTTGGATTGGTCACACAGTTCTCTCAATATTCTTTCATTCCTAGAGATCCTTTTATCTCTCTTTGCCTCAACTTCTCTGTATTCCTGTTCTTTATTTTCTATTCCATTAACAGCCTCTTGCATCTCATCCAGTCTGCTGTTAAGCCCGTTGATGGCTTGTCTCATTTCTGCATAGTCTTTCCTCACTTCCCTCACTTCCTCCCTCAGCTCTTGCACATTTCTCTGTAGATCCGTTAGCATGGCTATGACTTTTATTCTGAATTCTTTTTCAGGAAGACTGTGCATGTCCATCCCTTCAGGTTCCCACTCTGTGGTTGTCTGGGTCTGAAGCTTTGTCTGTACCATATTCCTCTGTCTTTTCATGGCTATAGACTTGGTTGCTGGTTGTTACCACGTATGTCAGCTGGTCTCTTTATGGCTTTAAAAAGGAAAAAAAAATAAAGAAAAGAATAGAAAAGAAAAAAATCAATAATAATAAAAAAAGAGAAAGGAAGAAAGTAAAGAAAGAGAAGAGAAAACAACAACAACTAAAAAAAAAAACAACAAAAACGCCCACTGGGAGTGGATTCTGTGTGAATGCTGTTGGTGGTGCTGTTGCTCCACTATTCCAGAGCCTTGGCTGCGCCACTCTGCAAGGCCCTTTATAGCTCTGGGTGGAGTGGGAACGAATGAGAGGCTGTTGAGCTCTGTGCGAGTCCTAAGTGCAGCCACCCTTTCCCATTCACCAGCTAAGGGTCCGAAGCTCCCCAGTACTCCCAGCCTGTTGGGCTGAGTGTGCCGGGGCAATGCGGTCCTCTGCTGGGCTCCTGTCTCTTTAAGACAGCTGAAAACAGCGCCCACTTTTCCTCTTTTTTTTTTCCTTCCCTGAGCCAGCTGTAAGCAACCTGGCACATTCCCCGCTGAGACCCTGCACCCGCTGTCTCTCCAGTCTCTGCTACACCACGCGATGTGTGTCGGCGCTCCCGGCGCAGATCACTGGGGCTGGTTATTTCCCAGGCCTGTACTTCCACTCCCTCCCGAGTCTGAATCCTCTCCTCCTGCCGGTGCGCTGGGGTGGGGGAGCGGTCAGGTCCCGCCAGGTCGTGGCTCTGTATCTTGCCCACCTTGCCGGGTGCGGAGTCCTCTCATGTGTAGCTGCCCACCGGTGCGCTGGGGTGGGGGAGCACTCGTGTCCTGCCGGGTCGCGGCTCCGTATCTTGCCCACCTTGCCGGGTGCTGAGTCCTCTCAGGTGTAGCTGCCTGCTGGTGCACTGGGGTGTGGGAGCACTCGGGTCCCACTGGTTTGCGGCTCCGTATCTTACCCGCCTCACCGGGTGCCCAGTCCTCTCAGGTGAAGCTGCACGCTGTGTACTTTTCTGTGTATTCTGGTCTCTCTTTTAGGAATAGTTGTATTTGCTCTGTTTTCGTGGATAAATATAATGTTGGGAGGAAATTTCTGCCATTCCATTCACGTCTCCATCTTCCCGGAAGTTGTGTGTGTTTGTTTTTATTCACTGCAAAGTATTTTATAATTTCCCTAGTGATTTCTTTTACCCATAGTTTTAATACTGTGCTATTTAATTTCACATATTTGTGAATTTTCCAGTTTTCCTTCTTTTACTGAATTCTGGCTTCATTCCATTTTGTTAGAAAAGATATTTTATATGATTTCAGTCTTTTATAATTGACTGAGACTTGCTTTATCACCTGACATGTGGTCTATCCTGGAGAATGTCTCATGTATACTGTGAAGAATGTGTATTCCTCAGTCTTTCAGTAGGAGGTTCTATATATGACTGACAGATCTAGTTTATTTATAGTTTTAAGTCCTGTATTTCCTTCTTGATTTATATGTTTTATCCATTACTGAAAGTGGATTGAAGTCTCCAACTATTTATTGTAGAACTCTGATTTCCCCTTCAGTTCTGTTGATTTTTGCTTCATATATTTTGCTCTTTAGCTGCTTATATGTTTATAATTGTTATATATTCTTGACATACTGACCCTTTTATCAATATAGAAAGTCCTTATTATTGTTTCATAATTTTGATTCAAGTCTTTTTTGTCAAGACGTAGGATTGCCACTCCAGTTTTTCTTCAGTTATCCCTTGGCTACTATTTGCATAAAATATATTTTGTTATTCTTTCACTTTCAATTGATTTTTGGTTTGGATCTCAGTGAGTCTCTTGTAGGCAGCATATAGTTGATCATATTTTTAAACATCTATTCTTGCAATTGCTGGTCTTTGGTTGGAACATGTAATATCTTTACATTTAAAGTAATTACTCATAGGAAAGACCTACTTTGGTGATTTTGCTATTTGTTTTCTACATGTCATATTTTTTTTGTTCTTCAATTCCTCCATTATTGCCTTCCTTTGTTTTTAATTTTTTTTTTAATTTTTAAAAATTTTTTATTTTACTATAATTAATATACAATTACATGAGCAACATTATGGTTACTAGACTCCCCCTATTATCAAGTCCCCACCACATACCCCCTTGAAGTCACTGTCCATCAGCGTAGAAGGATGTTATAGAATCACTACTTGTCTTCCCTGTGTTATACTGCCTTCCCCGTATCCCCCTACCCCATCCCCACCCCCGTTCCATTATATGTACTAATTGTAATAGTCCATTTTCCCCCTTATCCCTCCCTTCCCACCGATCTTCCCCAGTCCCTTTCCCTTTGGCAACTGTTAGTCCATTCTTGGGTTTTGTGAATCTGCTGCTGTTCTCTTCCTTCAGTTTTTTCTTTCTTCTTATACTCCACATATGAGTGAAATCATTTGGTACTTGTCTTTCTCCACCTGGCTTATTTCACTGAGCATAATACCCTCTAGCTCCATCCATGTTGTTGCAAATGGTAGAATTTGTTTTCTACTTATGGCTGAATAATATTTCATTGTGTATATATACCACATCTTCTTTATCCATACACTTAGGTGCTTCCATTTCTTGGCTATTGTAAATAGTGCTGCAATAAACATAGGGGTGCATTTGTCTTTTTGAAACTGGGCTGCTGCACTCTTAGGGTAAATTCCTAGGAGTGGAATTTCTGGGTCAAATGGTATTTCTATTTTTAGTTTTTTGAGGACCCTCCATACTGCTTTCCACAATGGTTGAACTAATTTACATTCCCACCAGCAGTGTAGGAGAGTTCTCCTTTCTCCACATACTCACCAACATTTGTTGTTGTTTGTCTTTTGGATGGCTGCGATCCTAACTGGTGTGAGGTGATATCTCATTGTGGTTTTAATTTGCATTTCTCTGATGACTAGTGATGTGGAGCATCTTTTCATATGCCTATTGGCAATCTGAATTTCTTCTTCGGAGAAGTGTCTCTTGCCCATTTTAATTGGTATACTTGGTTTTTGTTTGTTGAGGTGCGTGACCTCTTTTTATAATTTGGATCTCAACCCCTTATCAGATATGTCATTTATGAATATATTCTCCCATACTGTAGGATGTCTTTTTGTTCTACTGATAGTATCCCTACTATCTGTACTAGCTGCTGTACAGAAGCTTCTTAGTTTCATATAGTCCCATTTATTCATTTTTGCTTTTGTTTCCCTTGCCTGGGGAGACATGTTCATGAAGAAGTTGCTCATGTTTATGTCCAAGAGATTTTTGCCTATGTTTTTTCCTAAGAGTTTTATGGTTTCATGACTTACATTAAGGTCTTTGATCCATTTTGAGTTTACTTTTGTGTATGGGGTTAGACAGTAATCCAGTTTCATTCTCTTACATGTGGCTGTCCAGATTTGCCAACACCATCTGTTGAAGAGGCTGTCATTTCCCCTTGTGTATCCATGGCTCCTTTATTGTATATTAATTGACCATATATGCTTGTGTTTATATTTGGGCTCTCTGTTCTGTTCCATTGGCCTATGGGTCCATTCTTGTGTCAGTACCAAATTGTCTTGATTACGGTAACTTTGTAGTAGAGCTTGAAGTCAGGGAACGTAATCCCCCCTGCTTTGTTCTTCCTTCTCAGTATTGCTTTGGCTATTTGGGGTTTTGTGGTTCCATATGAATTTTAGAACTATTTGCTCTAGTTCATTGAAGAATGCTGTTGGTATTTTGATAGGGATTGCATTGAATCTGTAGATTACTTTAGGCAGGATGGCCATTTTGACAATATTAATTCTTCCTAGCCAGGAGTATGGGATGAATTTCCATTTATTAGTATCCTCTCTAATTTCTCTTAAGAGTGTCTTGTAATTTTCAGGGTATAGATCTTTCACTTCCTTGGTTAGGTTTATTCCTAGGTATTTTATTCCTGTCGATGCGATTGTGAATGGAATTGTTTTCCTGATTTCTCTTTCTGCTAGTTCATCATTAGTGTATAGTAATGCAACAGATTTCTGTTTATTAATTTTGTATTCTGCAACTTTGCTGAATTCAGATGTTAGATCGAATAGTTTTGGAGTGGATTCTTTAGGGTTTTTTATGTACAATATCATATCATATCATCTGCAAACAAGGAGAGTTTGAGTTCTTTCTTGACGATCTTGATGCATTTTATTTCTTTGTGTTGTCTGATTGCCGTGGCTAGGACCTCTAGAACTATGTTGAATAAAACTGGGGAGATTGGGCATCCTTGTCTTGTTCCCGATCTTAAAGGAAAAGGTTTCAGCTTCTCGGCTGTTAAGTGTAATGTTGGCTGTGGGTTTGTCATATATGGCCTTTATTATGTTGAGGTACTTGTCCTGTGTACCCATTTTGTTGAGAGTTTTTATCATGAATGGATGTTGAATTTTGACGAATGCTTTTTCAGCATCTATGATGATCATGTGGTTTTTGTCCTTCTTTTTGTTGATGTGGTGGATGATGCTGATGGATTTTCTAGTATTGTACCATCCTTGCATCCCTGGGTGAATCCCACTTGATCATGGTGGATGATCTTTTTGATGCATTTTTTGAATTCGGTTTGCTAATATTTTGTTGAGTATTTTTGCATCTATGTTCATCAGGGATATTGGTCTAATTTTCTTTTCTTTTGGTGTCTTTGCCTGGTTTTGGTATTAGAGTGATGCTGGCCTCATAGAATGAGTTTGTGAGTATTCCCTCCTCTTTTACTTTTTGGAAAACTTTAATGAGGATGGGTATTATGTCTTCACTAAATGTTTGATAAAATTCATCAGTGAAATCATCTGGAACAGGTTTTTGTTCTTATGTAGTTTTTTGATTACCAATTCAATTTCTTTGCTGGTAATTGTTCTATTCAGATTTTCTGTTTCTTCCTCAGGCAGTCTTGGAAGGTTGTATTTGTCTAGAAATTTGTCCATTTCTACTAGGTTATCCAGTTTGTTACCATATAGTTTTTCATAGTACCTCTCATAATTCTTTTTATTTCTGTGGTGTCTGTAGTTATTTTTCCTTTCTCATTTCTTTTTCTGTTTGTGTGTAGACTCTTTTTTCTTGATAAGTCTGGCTAAGTGTTTATCTATTTTGTTTATTTCTCGAAGACTGCTTTCATTGAGTCTTTCTTTTTTTTATTCTTCTCAATTTTATTTATTTCTGCTTTAATCTTTATTATGTCCCTCCTTCTACTGCCTTTGGGCATCGTTTGTTCTTCCTTTTCTTGTTTCATTAATTGTGAGTGTAGACTGTTTATTTGGGATCGTTCTTCTTTCCTGAGGTAGGCCTGTATTGCAATATACTTCCCTCTTAGCACAGCCTTTGCTGCTTCCCACAGATTTTGCAGTGTTGAATTATTGTTGTCATTTGTCTCCATATATTGCTTGATCTCTGTTTTTATTTGGTCATTGATCCATTGATTATTTAGGAGCATGTTATTAAGCCTCCATGTATTTGCGGGCTTTTTTGTTTTCTTTGTGTAGTTTATTTCTAGTTTCATACCTTTGTGATCTGAGAAGCCGGTTGGTACAATTTCAATCTTTTTTAATTTACTGAGGTTATTTTTGTGGCCTAATATATGATCTATTCTTGAAAATGTTCCTTGTGCTCTTGAGATTAATGTGTATCCTGTTGATTTTGGATGGAGTATTCTGTAGATGTCCGTTAGGTCCATCAGTTCTAATATGTTGTTCAGTGCCTCTGTCTCTTTACTTATTTTATGTCAGGTTAATCTGTCCTTTGGAGTGAGTGGTGTGTTGAAGTCTCCTAAAATGAATGCATTGCATTCTATTTCCCTCTTTAATTCCGTTAGTATTTGTTTCACATATGTAGGTGATCCTGTATTGGGTGCATAGATGTTTATATAGTTATATCCTCTTGTTGGACTGACTCCTTTATCATTATGTAATGTCCTTCTTTGTCTCTTGTGACTTTTTTGTTTTGAAGTCTATTTTGTCTGATTCAAGTACTGCAACTCCTGCTTTTTTCTCCCTATTAGTTGCATGAAATACCTTTTCCCATCACTTTACTTTCAGTCTGTGTTTGTCTTTGAGTTTGAAGTGAGTCTCTTTTAGGCAGCATATAGATGTGTCTGGTTTTTTTATCCATTCAGTAACTATATCTTTTCATTGGTGCATTCAGACCATTTACATTTAGGGTGATTATCGATATGTATGTAGTTATTGCCATTGAGGCTTTAGATTTTGGTTACCAAAGGTTCAAGGGCAATTCCCTTACTACCTAACTGTCTAATTTAACTTACTTCCTATACTATTACAAACACAACCTAAAGGTTCTTTTTTTTTCCTCCTTTTTCTTCCTCCTCTTCTTTGTATGTTATTCTTTGTATGTTATGAATCATATTCTGTAGTCTTTGTCTTCTCTTCAATGATATCTGTTTAGCTTTACGAATACTTCCATCTATATGAGTTTCTCCAAAATGCCCTGTAGAGGTGGTTTGTGTTAGGTAAATTCTCTCAGCTTTTGCTTCTCTGAAAATTGCTTAATCCCTCCTTCAAATTTAAATGATAACCTTTACGGGTAGAGTATTCTTAGTTCAAGGCCCTTCTGCTTCATTGCATTAAATATATCATGCCACTCCCTTCTGGCCTGTAAGGTTTCTGTTGAGAAGTCTGATGATAGACTGATGGGTTTTCCTTTGTATGTGATCTTTTTTCTCTCTCTAGCTGCTTTTAAAAGTCTGTATTCATCCTTGATCTTTGCCATTGTAAATATTATATGTCCTGATGTTGTCTTCCTTGGGTCCCTTGTGTTGGGAGATCTGTGCATCTCCATGGCTTGAGAGACTATCTCCTTCCCCAGATTTGAGAAGTTTTCAGCAGTTACCTTCTCAATGACATTTTCTATCCATTTTTCTCTCTCTTCTTCTTCTGGTACCCATATAATGCGAATATTGTTCCCTTTGGATTGGTCACACACTTCTCTCAATATTCTTTCATTCTTAGAGATCCTTTTTTCTTTCTGTGCTTCAGCTTCTTTGTATTCCTCCTCTCTAATTTCTATTCTATTTACCGTCTCTTCTACTACATCTAATCTGCTTTTAAATCCCTCCATTGTATGTTTCATTTTCAATTACCTCCTCAATGACATTTTCTATCCCTTTTTCTCTCTCTCTTTCTGGTACCCGTATAATGCAAATATTGTTCCGTTTGGGTTGGTCACACAGTTCTCTCAACATTCTTTCATTCTTAGAGATCCTTTTTTCTTTCTATGCCTCGGGTTCTTTGTATTCCTCTTCTCTAATTTCTATTCCATTTACCGTCTCTTCTACTACATCTAATCTGCTTTTAAATCCTTCTATTGTATGTTTCATTTCAGATATGGCATTTCTTAATGATCGAATCTCCATCCTAAATTCTTTCCTGAGGTCTTCAATATTTTTCTATACCTCCATAAGCATGTTGATAATTTTTATTTTGAACTCTTTTTCAGGAAGATTGTTGAGTTCAGTTTCATTTGGACCTCTTTCTGGGGTTTGTGAGATTTTTGTCTGAACCATGTTCTTTTGACATTTCATTTTTATGTGTGTTGCCCACTAGTGTGCAGAAACTCCAGTCTCTGGAGCTGCTCAGCTCCTAGAGTGAGGTTGGGGGTCGTAGGGGAGCAGAGCTGGTGCATGGTGGGAGAAAAGATCTGTTCCTGATTCCCGTCTGCGGTGCCTGTCTCCAGTGTCAGAGGCAGTGGGCCAAGCACACACAGGCAAACTTCTGTGCTTTGCGTCTCAGCTGTTGAAGGCGGGGCTTCCATCTGGATGGCCTGGTGCCTGTGCAGTGACTGTGGGTTTGCGAGCAGGTGCCTGCAGGTTAGTAGGAAGGCACAGTGGGGGTCCTCGGAGCTGAGTAGGCAGTCAGGGGGATGGAGCACCCTATGCTCCTCAAAGTTCCCGACTAGCTGGGCAGAGCATGCCCAGACTACCTTGTCCAGCTCTCCCTTCTCCCACAGAGCAAGGTCCGTGCAAACCCTGCCCCTGCAGCAGCCCTCTCGCTGCTAGGAATCCTCACTCCCTGCCTTTCCTCTGACACAGAGCGTTTGGGTATGGATCCCCTCCTCCACAAATGGCCGGAATGTCAATTTTCTCCAGCAGTCTGCCTGTTTGAGCTCCCCAACATCCAGAGCACCACACAGTATAGGATTCTGCTCACAAAGCAGATGTCCAGGGCTAGGTGTCCAGCAGTCCCAGGCTTTCACCAACTCCCACGCTTCTTTTATCTTCCTCTGGCGGTGAGCTGGGGTGGGGGAAGGGCTTGGGTCCCACTGGATTAAGACTTTCGTACTTTACCCTGTTTCTCAAGGTCTGCTCTGTTCCTGAGGTCTGTATGCAATCTGGTTCATCCTTCTTTCTTGTTGCTGTCTGAAGGTTAGTTGTATTAATTAACTATATTTTTGTGCTGTTTGTGGTTTTGGGAGGAGCTCTCTGTCTCACCTCTCATGCCGCCATCTTGGAAAAGCCCTGTTTTTAATTGTTTTTTACTTTTAGTGTACTGTTTTGATTCTTTTCTCATTTCCTTTTCTGTATCTGTTTTTGTTATTTTCTTAGTGGTTACCTTCAATATTACACTGAACCTCTTACATTTATAACCTCTAATTTTAATGAATAGAAACATCGCTTCAACAGCTTAAAAACTGCTCTTATGCTGCTCTGTCCATTCCCGTTTATATTTTTATTATCATGTATTATAACTTTATACATTTTGTGCCCATTGACATATATTTATGATTATTGTTTTGTGCACTTGTCTTTAAAATAATGTAGGAAACAAAAGAGGAGTTACAAGCTAAATATGTATTAATACTGGTTTTTGTATTTGCCTATGTGTTTATATTACCAGTATTTATATTTCTTTATATGGCTTTAGGTTATAATTCAGTGACTTTCCTTTCAGCCTGAAAGTCTCTTTCAGCATTTCTTATATGGTAGGTGTACTAGTAATGAACTTCCTTGAATATCTTAATTTCATCTTCACTTTTGAAAGTTTTGCTGGATATAGAATTCCAGTCTTTTGATGTTTTTTTTTTTCTTTCAGCACTTTAAATATGTTATCTTGCTGCATTCTAACTTCCATGCTTTCTGATGATAAATACACTATAATCTTATTGAGAATTCCTTGAAAATGATAAGTCACTTCACTCTTGCTGCTTCCAAGAGTCTTTCTTTGTCCCTGTTTTTCAACGTTTTTGTTACAATGCATTTCCATGTATATCTTGCTTGGCATTTATTGAGATACTTTGATGTTTAGATTCATGTTTTTAATCAAATTTGGAGAGTTTTTGACCATTATTTCTTTAGATAATCTTTATTTCCCTTTCTCTCTTGCCTGTTCTTCTGAGACTTCTATTCTGTATACATTGGTATGCTTGATGGTGTCCCTTAGGATCTGCTTATTTGTCTTCATTTTTCTTCCTGCTATTCACACTGGAAAATTATAATTGATCTATCTTCAAGTTCACTCAGTCTTTCTTCTATTACTCATATCTGCTGTTGAAAGCTTCTAGAGAATTTCTTATTTCATATACTTTCCATTTCCAAAATTTATTTTTGGCTCTTTTTTATACTATCTCTCCCTTTATTAATATTTTTTAATTGTCAAGACATATCATTTTATTTCATTCATCTCATCTCATTTTTTTCTTTGTCCTTCATTTCTTGCATATTTTTCTAGCATATTTAAGACAGTTTATTTAGTCTTTTTCTAGTCCAATGTCTGTGTTTCTCTAGGTATAGGTCAATATCTTTTTCTGTGAATGGGCCAGATTTTCTTTCTTATTTGCATGACTGATACTTTTTGTTGAAAAGTGGACATTTTGAATAATATAATGTAGTAACTCTAGACCTCTCTTCAAGATTTATTGCTGTTGCTTGTGGGTTAGAGTTGTTGGTTTTATTGACTTTTATGAACTGTTTTTGTAAATACTGTATTCTTTGTCAAATGTGGTCTTTGAAGTTTCTAGTCTGTTAGCTTATGATCAGCTATTTGGCATCAGAGGTTTCCTTAAATGTCTGGAATCAAATTTTAAAACTTAAATAAGTTAATATTCTGCCAGTCTTGCAAAATAGCTCTGTGTTGGCTCACTCCTTTGTTTAGCTATTCTGTATACAACATTGTCTTAGGTTTCACTTTCTGTTTGCCCTGAGCCAAAAGATCAGTGTGAAGTGAGAGCTTTGGATCTTCTCAAGTTTTTTTCAGTGCATTGTGCTTTGGGTATGTATGTGGCTTTTTAGATTCTCCATTATATATAGGAACTTTTCAAAGTCCTTGCTAATCAAAGTGTATCTCTCCCAGCTTTTCCTCTCAGGCTTTGGTGTCTGTTGTTTAACCCAAGTGTACTCTTTTGTCTAGCTTGGCAGTGACCTACTCATTTACCTTTTAATGTAATCAAGAAGCACCCTCAGCATTGCAGTTATCCGCCTTGAGAGAGTTCTGGGTTAGGCAAAACAAAGGAAAGTGCCTTGCCTTACTCCCTCAGGAAACCCTCAAAGAGGTAAAAAAACAATGTAATTTCATTAGAACAAGATCTTCTCTGCTCCCTTTGGCTTGAGGAACCCATACTGGAAATTTGGTCTTTTGTTTAAGGACCATCAAGTATCTGTGTAGGAGGTAGAAGCTTGGGCAAATTAAAATGTCAAATAATTATCCTGCTGTGTTTAAGTCACTTTCTCTTGATTGTTATTAGTTTGGTTGCTGTAAACTTTTGACTAATTTCTAGAGTTTCAACTAAGTTCATTCTGATAGTTTTTGCTTCTTTTTTGGTGTTTCTGCAGAGGGCCTATTCCAGTATTTTTCAGATGTCCCATGTCATATACTTTTAAATAATTTGTTTTACTGTCAGAAACATAGTAGTTGCTGATTAAATAAGTCAATGCATTTATAGCTATTGGTTGAGGTACCTTTCATTTGAAAACCACTGGTATCTTCTTAGTTGGTGAAAATGATAATGAAAGATTTTTATTTTTGTTTAATGAATAGGGAGTACCCACTCCTTTTGAAGGAAGTAGTAAGTTCTGAGAAGAATTTACTTGCTGACTGATAAGTTCAACGACTTGCTCTACATTGTCTTTGGTTAACAAACCAGCAAGAAACAAAGAAAACCTTTTCAAAATGCATGCAAAGAACAAAAATTAAAACTCAACTTTTGCTTCCTTTTTGGGGAGAATCCCCTTTTAAAGTAGACTGATATATAAAATTGTGTTTAGTTATTTTTAAGTGAAATTAACTTAGTTGAGGTTTATAGATTTCCCTTGGAGGTTGTCCTTACAAGCAATGTTTATATAAGGTAAGTCAAGAGGAATAAAAATAATGATCAATAAAATTTCTTCTGGAAACAACTCACATTTTATCTGGAGGCATTACTTGGACTGAGGTTTATTTGTAGCTTTTAATGGTTTCTTAATAAGGAATATCTTTTAAAAAATATTTTTACTTGCATGATCCTTCAGCTTATATGGTATGCCTATGCTTTTTAATCAAAGTAAAATTAACATTTTTTCTACGTTGAAACGAAGGCATCTTCCTGTATCTATAAGATGACTTTTGCATACTTTAGGAAACTGTACCAGTATATTGGATGATTAGGCATGACTTCCGTGAGAGAAGAAAGGTGATCCTGAAAACTTAGTGCTGACACTGAAAGAACAGTTTGGGGACTTGATATAAGGGCATTAGTTGTTTGAAACAAATATTTCACATGTGGGTACCTGTAGGCCACAGGCTGTATTTATCTGCCATAACATTTATGATATTCTCAAGTGTATGACATCTCTGCTTTTTCCTATTTGACAGTATTGTAACGATATAAGAATAAATTTTAGAATAAATTATAGAAACATTACAAAACATAGAATAAATTTTATTCAGTCATTGCACAGTTAGCCTTGTAATATTGTTGGATGTACTTACCTTTCTGTAAAGACAGCCAATGTAATGGATGAATAGGAGGCATCAGCCAAGGTTAAAGAGTTATTAATATTATTTTGCACATGGGTCATTTTAAGACCTGGCAAAGAGGAGGTTGCTATTTTTCAGAGGGAATATGTATATTGTGAAGTTGTCACATTGGAATATGGATATTAATATAGAAAACTCCATAATCTCTTAAGGTTTTGTTTCTTCATCAAATCAGTACACTTTAATCAATGGATTTCTCTGAACTGTTTGGAAGAAAAGGTTTAGCAGAACTCAAAGAATCATGTAGACTTTGACTTGTAAGAAACTTTAAAATCATTTAGCCAAACATACCTCTTTTTTTTTTAAAGAAAATAAATCCCAGAGATGTAAGTTATCTTGCTTAACATCCTTCATGGTGATAGATCTATAGTAAAAGAATTCATATTAAAAGAGTACTTTAGGTATAATAAGTTAGAAAATCAAGATTATCTAAAGAAAGCATCATCAGGATAGAAGTCAGTTATCTTAGAGATACCACAATGATTTTGGGGGATGGGACTCTTAAAGAGCTTATTTGAAAGAAACACTAATAATAGAAGGACAGAGAAAATAATACCATGTTAAGAAAGTAAACAAGGACAACTACAAATATGGGAGCAGATATACAAATGGGAAATTGCCCAAAGTATGCTGATGACCGCAGTTACATCTGCTTGTGTGTAATTGAGGGAACTTTCATGTGTCTGTTCTTTGGTTTGGCCCTTTGTACTGAACTGGCCCAGTGCTTATGTTGATGATTTGTGTGAACATATTGATGACATGCAGAAGACTCATAGTTGGATGGGGAAGATAGTATACTTTATGTTAGAATCAATATTCAAAATGATTTGAACTTTGAACTCATGAAAACAAAAATGGTTAGTTCAGTATGTAGTCTAAAAGATAAATAAAAACATAAAACACTCTAAATCATTTGACTAAGAAAGGCAAAATTTGTTGGCAGTGCAAGTGGTTTTATTTTTTTGGTCTATAAACTCTGTGTAGGGCAACAGTCTGTTAAATTGAATGCAAATTTTGTTTATTTTATAATAGTGATTTTTAAAAATATATCCAGAATAGGTAATAGCACAATACTATTTAGACCTTTGTCAGAACATTGCATCAATTGGATATTATATTAGAAAGAAAACAGTGAGATACCTGTAGTGATCCTTAAAACTGTCCCAGGATGAGCACTTTGAGAATCTGTTGGAAGCTATATTTCTTTTCATTTACAAAGTAAACATGGTCACAAAATTCTACCTATGATATCAAGGGGTTCACATACCAGTGTTAAAAAATCTTTAGAGTAGCACTGGAAGGAAGCCAGGAGAAGAAGGGTAGAGGAAACCATGCCATTTGAAGAAAATACAAAAGAATTAGGAGTGTTTAGATTGGAAAATAAAGTCTCAGGAGACCTAAGTTGTAATGTGATTGACCTAACCAGGGCTTACCAATATCAAGTTTGCTACTTCTCCTGGCACTTGGAAGATTATTTCTATGAGATTAGTTCTGGCCAATGAGACATAATTAGAAGGTGCATGTATTATTTCTGAGCTATGACATCTAATTGCTGCCGTGTGATACATCAGCGCTCTTCCTCTGCCATTTGCATCTAGAGGTAGCATATTCAAAATAATGAAGTTAATGTTGGGGAATTTCTCACCAGGTTTGGTCTCTGAGTAACTGTATTAACTCATACATGTAGTATGAAATAAGTCTTCATTGAGTTAAGCACCTGGAATTTTTGGGTTAATTTGCTATTGCAACATAATTTATTGTATTCAGACAACTGCTTCCATTTTCTTCTTTTTAAACAACTATTGAGGCATAATTGATATACAAAGAAGTATACATATTTAATGTGTACAATTTTATGAGTTTGGATAAAAGGCATTATTATTATTTTTTTTACAATTTATTTTGGTATCATTAACCTACAATTACATGAGCAATATTGTGGTGATTAAACTACCCCCTTCATCAGGTGCCCCCCACCAACCCTATTACAGTCACTGTCCATCAGTGTAGTGAGATGAGAATCAATACTTGTCTTCTCTGAGTTGTACAGTCCTCTCTGTGCCCCCCACCTTATGTCTGCTAATCGTAATGCCCCTTTTACCCTCTTATCCCTCCCTTCCTGCCCTTCTTCCCCAGTCCCTTTTCCTTTGGTAACTATTAGTCCGTTCTTGGGTTCTGTGAGTCTGCTGCTGTTTTGTTCCTTCAGTTTTTTTCTTTGTTCTTATACTTCACATATGAGTGAGATCATTTAATACTTGTCTTTTTCGGCTTGGCTTATTTCACTGAGCATAATACCCTCTAACTCCAGCCATGTTGTTGCAAATGGTAGCATTTGTTTTTTTCTTATGGCTGAATAATATTCCATTGTGTATATGTACCACATCTTCTTAATCCATTCATCTACTGATGGACACTTAGGTTGCTTCCATTTCTTGGCTATTGTAAATAGTGCTGCAATAAACATAGGGGTGCATCTGTCTTTTTGAAACTGGGCTGCTGCGTTCTTAGGGTAAATTCCTAGGAGTTGGATTCCTGGGTCAAAAGGTATTTCTATTTTGAGTTTTTTGAGGAACCTCCATACTGCTTTCCACAATGGTTGAACTAATTTGCATTCCCACCAGCATTGTAGGAGGTTTCCCTTTTCTCCACATCCTCGCCAACATTTGTTGTTGTTTGTGTTTTGGATGTTGGCCATCCTCACTGGTGTGAGGTGATATCTCATTGTGGTTTTAATCTGCATTTCTCTGATGATTAGCGATGTGGAGCATCTTTTCATGTGCCTGTTGGCCATCTGAATTTCTTCTTTAGAGAAGTGTCTATTCATGTCCTCTGCCCATTTCTTAAAGGGATTATTTGCTTTTTGTTTGTTAAGGTGCGTGAGTTCTTTGTATATTTTGGATGTCAACCCCTTATCAGATACATCATTTATGAATATATTTTCCCATATTGTAGGATGTCTTTTTGTTCTACTGATAGTGTCCTTTGCTGTACAGAAGCTTTTCAACTTGATATAGTCCCATTTGTTCATTTTTGCTTTTGTTTCCCTTGCCCGGGGGGATATGTTTATGAAGAAGTCGCTCATGTTTATGTCCAAGAGATTTTTGCCTATGTTTTTTTCTAAGAGTTTTATGGTTTCATGACTTACATTCAGGTCTTTGATCCACCTTGAGTTTACCTTTGTGTATGGGGTTAGACAGTAGTCCAGTTTCATTCTCTTACATGTAGCTGCCCAGTTTTTCCAACACCAGCTGCTGAAGAGGCTGTCATCTCCCCATTGTATATCCAAGGCTCCTTTATCAAATATTAATTGACTGTAGGTGTTTGGGTTAATGTTTGGATTTTCTATTCTGTTCCACCAGTCTGTGGGTCTGTTTTTGTGCCAATAACAAATTGTCTTGATTACTGTGGCTTTGTAGTAGAGCTTGAAGTCAGGGAGTGTAATTCCCTCTGTTTTATTCCTCTTTCTCAGGATTGCTTTGGCGATTCGGGGTCTGTTCTGGTTCCATATGAATTTTAGAATTATTTGTTCCAGTTCATTGAAGAAAGGTGTTGGTAGTTTGATAGGGATTGCATTGAATCTGTAGATTGCTTTAGGTAGTATAGCCATTTTGACAATATTTATTCTTCCTAGCCAAGAGCATGGGATGCATTTCCATTGGTTAGTGTCTTCCTTAATTTCTCCTAGGAGTGTCTTGCAGTTTTCAGAGTACAAGTCTTTCACTTCCTTGGTTAGGTTTATTTCTAGGTATTTTATTCTTTTTGACGCAATTGTGAATGGAATTATTTTTCTGATTTCTCTTTCTGTTAGTTCATCATTAGTGTATAGGAAAGCATCAGATTTCTGTGTGTTAATTTTGTATCCTGCAACTTTGCTGAATTCAGATATTAGTTCTAGTAGTTTTGGAGTGGAGTCTTTAGGGTTTTTTATGTTCAGTATCATGTCATCTGCAAATAGTGACAATTTGACCTCTTCTTTACCAATCTGGATGCCTTGTATGTCTTTGCTTTGTCTGATTGCCATGGCTAGGACCTCCAGTTTTATGTTGAATAACAGTGGACAGAGTGGGCACCCCTGTCTTGTTCCCGATCTTAGATGAAAAGCTTTCAGCTTCTCGCTATTAAGTATGATGTTAGCTGTGGGTTTGTCATATATAGCCTTTATGATGTTGAGGTACTTGCCGTCTATACCCATTCTGTTGAGAGTTTTAATCATGAATGGATGCTGAATTTTGTCAAATGCTTTTTCAGCATCTATGGAGATGATCATGTGGTTTTTGTTCTTCTTTTTATTGATGCGATGGATGATGTTGATGGATTTTCGAATGTTGTACCATCCTTGCATCCCAGGGATGAATACCACTTGATCATGGTATATGATCCTCTTGATGTATTTTTGAATTCAGTTTGCTAATATTTTGTTGAGTATTTTTGCATCTACGTTCATCAGGGATATAGGTCTGTAATTTTCTTTTTTGGTCAGGTCTTTGCCCGGTTTTGTTATTAGAGTGATGCTGGCTTCCTAGAATGAGTTTGGAAGTATTCCCTCCTCTTCTATTTTTTGGAAAACTTTAAGGAGAATGGGTGTTATTTCTTCTCTATATGTCTGGTAGAATTCAGAGGTGAATCCATCAGGTCCGGGAGTTTTGTTCTTGGGTAGTTTTTTGATTACCGATTCAATTTCATTACTGGTGATTGGTCTGTTCAGTTTTTCTGTTTCTTGCTTGGTCAGTCTTTGAAGTTTGTATTTTTCTAAGATGTTGTCCATTTCTTCTAGGTTTTGCAGCTTGTTAGCATATAGATGCTCATAATATTCTCTTAAAATTCTTAGTATTTCTGTGGGGTCCGTTGTTATTTTTCCTTTCTCATTTGTGATTCTGTTTATGTGTGTAGATTCTCTTTTTCTCTTAATGAGTCTGGCTAAGGGTTTATCTATTTTGCTTATTTTTTCAAAGAACCAGCTTTTGGTTTCATTGATTTTTTCTATTGTTTTATTCTTCTCAATTTTATTTATTTCTTCTCTAATCTTTATTATGTCCCTCCTTCTGGTGACTTTGGGCCTCATTTGTTCTTTTCCCAATTTCAGTAATTGTGTCTTTAGACTATTGATTTGGGAATGTTCTTCCTTCTTTAAATAGGCCTGGATTGCAATATACTTTCCTCTTAGAACTGCCTTTGCTGCATCCCACAGAAGTTGTGGCTTTGTGTTGTTGTTGTCATTAGTCTCCATATATTCTTTGATTTCTGTTTTGATTTGGTCGTTAACCCATTGATTCATTAGGAGAATGTTGTTAAGTCTCCATGTATTTGTGAGCCTTTTTGATTTCTTTCTAAAATTTATTTCTAGTTTTATACCTTTGTGGTCTGAGAAGCTGGTTGGTAGGATTTCAATATTTTTGAATTTACTGAGGTTCTTTTTGTGGCCTAGTATGTGGTCTATTCTGGAAAATGTTCCATGTGCACTTGAGAAGAATATGTATCCTGCTGCTTTTGGGTGCAGAGTTCTGTAGATATCTGTTAGGTCCATCTGTTCTAGTGTGTTGTTCAGTGCCTCTGTGTCTTTACTTATTCTCTGTCTGGTTGATCTGTCCTTTGGAGTGAGTGGTGTGTTGAAGTCTCCTAAAATGAATGCATTGCTGTCTATTTCCTCCTTTAATTCTGTTAGTATTTGTTATGCTGGCGCTCCTGTGTTGGGTACATATATATTTATAATGGTTATATCTTCTTGTTGGACTGACCCCTTTATCATTATGTAATGTCCTTCTTTATCTCTTGCTACTTTCTTTGTTTTGTAGGCTATTTTATGATACAAGTACTGCAACAGCTGCTTTTTCTCTTTGTTGTTTGCATGAAATATCTTTTTCCATCCCTTCACTTTTAGTCTGTGTATATCTTTGGGATTGAGGTGAATCTCTTGTAAGCAGCATATAGATGGGTCTTGCTTTTTATTCACTCTGTTAGTCTGTGTCTTTTGATTGGTGCATTCAGTCCATTTACATTTAGGGTGATTATTGATAGATATGTACTTATTGCCATTGCTGGCTTTAGATTCGTGGTTACCAAAGGTTCAAGGGTTGCTTCTTTACTATCTAAGAATCTAACTTAACTTTCTTGTTAAGTTATTGTGAACGCCGTCTGATGTTTCTTTATTTCTCCCTTCCTATTCTTCCTCCTCCTTTCTTTATATATTAGGTGTTTTATTCTTTGCCTTTAGTTAGTATTTGGATGGTCTGCTTTCTTTGCTATGATTTTATTTTTTCTGATGACATCTTTTTAGCCTTCGGGTGCTTCCCTCTAGAGCAGTCCATTTAAGATATCCTGTAGTGGTGGTTTATGAGAGGCAAACTCTCTCAACTTTCGTTTGTCTTGAAATTGTTTAATCTTTCCGTCATATTTAAATGCTAATCGTCCTGTATAGAATATTCTTGGTTCGAGGCCCTTCTGTTTAATTACGTTAAATATATCATGCCATTCTCTTCTGGCCTGTAAGATTTCTGTTGAGAAGTCTGATGACAGTCTGATGGGTTTTCCTTTGTAGGTGATCTTTTTTCTCTCTCTAGCTGCCTTTAATTCCCTGTCTTTATGTTTGATCTTTGCCATCTTAATTATTATGTGTCTTGGTGTTGTCTTCCTTGGGTCCCTTGTGTTGGGAGATCTGTGGGCTTCCCTGGACTGCGAGACTATTTCCTTCCCCAGTGTGGGAAAGTTTTAAGCAATTATTTCTTCAAAGACACTTTCTATCCCTTTTTCTCTCTCTTCTTCCACTGGTACTCCTATAATGCGAATATTGCTCCGTTTGGATTGGTCACATAGTTCTCTTAATATTCTTTCATTGTTAGAGATCCTTTTATCTCTCTCTGCCTCAACTTCTTTGTATTCCTGTTCCCTATTTTGTATTTCATTGATAGTGTCTTGAACCTCATTCAGTCTGCTGTTAAGCCCGTCCATGGCTTGTCTCATTTCTGCTTTGTCTTTCCTCATTTCCTCCCTCAGCTCTTGCAAATTTTTCTGTAGATCCGTCAGCATGGCTATGACTTTTATCCTGAAATCTTTTTCAGGAAGACTGTGCATGTCCATTCCTTCAGATTCTCAGGGGTGGTGTGTGTCTGAAGTTTTGTCTGTATCATATTCTTCTGTCTTCTCATGACTATAGAATTGGTTGTTGGTAGTTGTCACGTATGTCAGCTGGGCTCTTTATGACTTTAAAAAGGAAAGAGAAGAAAGAGAAAAAGATAAAAAGTTAAAAAAAATACTACTACTAATAAAAAAAGTAAAAAATAGGGAGAGGAAAAGGAAAAGAGAGGAAAGAAAAAGAAAAAGCAGGAACACCTAAAAAAAAAAAAAAAAACCCCCCGGGAGTGGTTTCTGTGTGAATGCTGTAGGTGGCGCTGTTGCTCCACTATTCCAGAGCCGTGGCCGCGATGCTCTGCATGGCCCTTTAAAGCTGTGGCCGGGGTGAAAATGAATGGGAGGCTGTTGAGCTCTGTGGGAGTCCTAATTATGGGTACTGTTTCTCAGTCTCCCACTGTTGGGTCCGACGCTCCCCAGGACTCCCAGCCTGCTGGGCTGAGTGTGCCACTGCGATGAGGTTGTCTTCTGGACTCCCATCTCTTTAAGACCGCTGCAAAACAAAGCGCTAGCTTTTCTCCTTTTTTTTTTTCTTCTCTTTTCTCCATCCCTGAGCCAGCCGCGAGCAAACAGGCACGTTCCCATTGAAACCCTGCACCCTTAGTCTCTCCAATCTCCATCACACCGCGCTTTGTGCGCCCGCGTTCCCGGGGCCAATCCGAGGCTGGTTATCTCCTGGGCCTGAACTTGCACTCCCTCCCAGCTCTGAATCCTCTCCTCCCACCAGTGCGCTGGGGTGTGGGAGTGCTCGGGTTCTGCCGGGTCGCGGTTCGCGGTTCCGTTTCTTACCCGCCTCGCCAGCTGCCGAGTCCTCTCAGGTGTGTCTGCACGGTGTTCGCTTTCCTGTGTGTTCTGGTCTCTCTTTTAGGAACAGTTGTGTTTGCTGTGTTTTCGTGGATAAATATAATGTTGGGAGGAAAATTCTGCCGCTCCATTCATGCTGCCATCTTCCGGAAATCCTTCAAAAGGCATTATTTTTATCATTTTGATTGTAATGGAAATTTCAAGACACTGAAAAAATAGGAACTGTCTAAAATGTTTCATAGTTTACATTTATATAAAATCTGTGCCAAGTAAAAAATAGTGATCATGCACTCTTATCATACCCACTGCATGAATGTGGCACTCTTAAACTGGCTAATGTGTCCTGGGGCCCTGAGCTGACAAAGCTCAAGGGACAGGTAGATGACTTATTGTGAGATCACTAACTATAACTGGTCCTTTGCCAACCTTGGTCAATCATATATTCCAGGAGGGTTGGAAATAGAATGTGCTGAAGCCTTGAATTGCTTCTTTCTGGGAAGAAACTGTACTCATGTGGCCATATCTAAGCCTAATTCCCACTCATCATTTGAGATAATGAAATCTAAAAATAAGACACACATTATATCTAAAAAAAGGGGCTCAAAGCATGAGACTTTCAGATAGTCTGCCTTCTTTTCCCTAGATGTATGTATGTAGTCTATGCTCTGGGAAGGGGCACCTACATCTTTGTGGCTTATTTAAAACCATTGTTAATATTCTTAGTCTGGTTGCCATGAGAACACCAAATGTTGCTTGCTATGAAGTGATCTCATGTCTCACGATGAGGATTTTCCCAGGGATTCTCTACAATAATAAGGAAATCTTTGATAATTAGTGTTGATGAAAATTAAATGAACCAGGTGTCTCCTCATGACTAGAAATATTCAAATAGTGATTATATGGAAGGGATCTGGTACCAAGTAGGGAATTGGACTCAGTGACCTCTACATTACAATCAAAGGCTGAGAGTTAATATGTATTTTTTTTGCCTATATGTCTCTAGTCCTCTTAATTTTCTCAGGCACTTTTATCATGAGCAATTGACAGCACATATTTTTATCTAATGCATATGTATAATGAATGTTGATGAACAATTCTAGAGAGCTTTATAAGATACTACTTTTTAATATAGGCTGTAAGTATAAAAGTCTAAATTTTAAAAGGCACAACCAAATTTGCTTATAAACTAGTTTATGCAAAGGTAGAGTGGAATTGAATGCTTTAAGAAAGTGTCAGGCAGTACATAATAAGCAGCCTTAATAAAGCGACGAGAGTAAATACCAGTTCAAGGATCACCATCTTTTAAAATTTTTATGTCCATGACACTAGTCCATGGCTCTTAATTCAGAAGAGTAATTCCTTCTTAATGACCTTCAGCATCAAGCAGTAATTTTGCAGCTTTTTCCCCACTAACCTGGAGGAGTTGCCACAATCTCCTTCCTCTGACCATTTTGTGACTTGTTTTATTTGTGCTTTAAGAGAAATGTGAATTCCCATCCTCCAGAAACTGAATCTTGCTCTCTTGACTAGCAATTCCAAAGAACTGAACTTAGCATTCGTGAATATTAGTTACCATCATTGTTATGAATTCCAGGGGTACTCATTTCTGTTTTAGGATCAAAAATAAAGATGCATCATTGTTTCATGAAAAAGTTTGTGTCTTTTTTTTGGTATGGTAAATACTTTTTTGACACAAAATTTAATTCCATTGTCTGGCCGTGTAAGTAACATATTCAAGTTAAAAAAACTCTTAAGAGAGTTGTTATATGATTAAATTTTCTGTTGTTTACCTTTGTAAATGATTTCAAGGGCATCAGTATATTATTTCAGGTTGAAGTAGCACAGTTCTTGAGAAGCAATTAGGTATATCCTGATGGTATGCTAGCTAGTGTGGATGAAAGATAAAAAGAATGTTTTCATCAGAAAGGAATAATAATGGTAATATAATGGTTGAGGCAAAGATTGTTGCCTAAGCACAGTTAACTGGCATTATCTTGATGTAAATTTCTTTATCAGTAAAATGGGGTCAGCTGTCTCATTCATACTATTGTATGATTAATGAGGAAATACTTAAATACAAAATGTGTAACAGATTGTTTAGGATATGGTAAGTGCTGGATACATATTAGTCTATTGTTATTGTTATTATCGTTACTGTTTACTCTTATTGTGAATGAATGTTGTTGGTGTAGTCATGAAAGTAAGGCCGGCTTGGGAAAGAACTATGGTGGTGGAAATTGTAGATGATTATATACTAGCAAACCTGGCTTCTCATTCTTGTTTTTCTGTGAACGAACTGTGTGATCTTCAATCATTTACCTCTTTGAGTTAAAGTCAAGATACTTGTTTGTAGCTTATTATGTTCATTTAGACTGTGTTAGGGGGACATTTTTTATTTTCCTCGGTTCTTGTCCCCCCCACAACAAAGAATTGAAGAGCAGAGACACAGTAGTGAAGGAGAGTCAATGTTTTATTTAAAGTTACTTATTTAAAGAGACAAAAAGTGTGGGCATCCTCAGAGAAGAATGCCCTAAAAGGTTTAAGTTTTTTTTAAAGAGAGAGAGAGGCATGCCCTGAAAGGTTGAGAAAGTTTTATTTAAGGTAAAAAGGCGGACACTCGGAGAAAGGGGAGTGTGGGCAACCTCAGAGAAGAGACACACTGAAAGATTGGGGGTTTCCCCTCTTAAGGATTTTTCAGGAGTGTGACAAAGTGCTAGGGGTGTGGACTCATCAAGTGGTCCCAAGATGTTTATCTTTGGTGAGACACATTATGTTTCTTCTATTATCAGCCCTCCAGGTAATTCTGCAAAATTAATTTAACACAAGAAATTTACTGATCCGGTTCCTCCCCAGAATAGCAGCTTCCCTCTGGGAACATATCAATCAAGACTGCCTGCCCTGACCCTAAGATTGTCTGAGTTAATCGTCTGTTTGCTAAAGAATATCTTAAGAATCTTACTTCTTAACTTCCTGGATTTTAAAATGCAATCATAGCTTTAAGATGGAATCTTTCATGTTTTACTGTGCTGTTGATAGCTGGGCTTGTTTGCTAAATTGATTATGATGCTTGTCTCCTGCCCAGGTTGCGAATTAAGTGATTAGGGGCTGGAGGAGGAGAAAAACAACATGTAAGTTAAGTTAAAGAATAAGCTGGGCCTTTAACCAAGCTAAAGAAAATCTTAAAATGGCATGATCTGATTGACACAATGGAGACATGGGCTGTGCTCAGATTCTTTTCTTTATTTGGGGAATATTTGGACATTCCAAGTTACTCCTGGCTTTTGGTGCTCAACTGATTAACTCATTAACTCTGCGAGTCTCTTCTGGTTCTCTAGTTTTATCTGGTTAACTCTGAGTCCCTTTTCGTGGGCTTTACTGGCCTTATTCTCTTTCCACTCCACTCATATCTATTTTCCTGCCTAACATAAGGAATCCCCAATTTTTCCCAGTACAAATTTCTTTCATTTTATGGAAGCCTGCATTATGATTTTGAAAACATCTTAGTATACATGTTTTATTAATTTTAAATGTTGAAAAGTATAAATAATGATAGTCAAGTGATTCAGAGCTTTAAATAATTACCAATTCCATAGCCTTTTACTGAGAACCGTGCTGAGTGAGGGCCTTGTGGAGCCGAGGCAGAGTGTAGTAAGGCCTGTACTCAAGGAGGTCAGAGTTAGGAATTGTAAAGTGATCCTCCAGCCATTTTTCTGTAATCTTTTCCTTTTATTTAAAAATACAGTGTTGGTTATAACACTATAAGATTATATTTGAAAGGATGTTGACCACACTAGTTGGTGATGTTGAAGTTAGTATTCTGTTCATATCTACTTGAGGTCGGAGCAGTTTGGATAAAAATAAAGAGAAGCTAAGTGAAATAAATCAATATTCCTGACATATAATAACAATTCATTATACAAAGTCTGAAAAGAAAATGGTAGGTTTGTCCAAGTTACTGAAAAAAATGAGCCTTTTAGGGCTGAAATTAATGGGATTTTTTGGGCTGATGCCACAGCACTGCCTTGAAAAACAAAGGGTGTCTAGTTTTTAGAATGGAAAGTATTCTATCTTCAGAATCCATGTAATGGATAAAGGGAAGTTATCCTGAATAGAACTGAATGCTGAAGAATTGTAGGACCTAAGCAGTTGAACTGTCTGGTGCATTTCTCACTCAAAGTAAACTGGCAGTATAAACCACTGCAGAGTTTTTATTTTCAGAAATGGTCTCAACATTCACTTTTCAGTTAAGAATTTTGGATAAATTCACACTTTATGTAAAGCATTTTTCACAAACTGTATTCTCGAATCTGTCAGTCAACTAACTGTTCTGAAGGAGAACAGAACTTGGGGGGTAAACAGAAGTGACACTTGGAGCAATTCCCTCTCTTGTGGTTTGTCTAGGGAGTGACTGTAATTCACATTCACAAAGTGAAAGATATCAGAAAAATATGAGCAGAAAGGGAGAAGCACTCTTGGTAAACACCAAATAGGATGGCAAAGGAGATCATAGTTAATTTCTCAACTTTTCCAGGTAGAAATTTGCTTTTGATTTCCCTTTAAATACCTTCAATCATAGAGTCTAAGAGTACACTTTGCTGACCAGATGTATCTGCTAATTATGATCCTATCCCTTTCAGTCAGCCTTTCAGATGAAAGAGAATCTTGGGGCAAGGAGGCATGAATGAACCTGGAGAAGGATGATGGGTTGGGCTTTCAGACTGAAGGTGGCTGATGGCCTTTTGCTGGGCAACTCTGTTACATAGAGAGGATCCTATAAAACATACAAAGGGAAGGCTAAATGAGAAAAGTATGTGCAGCTAGAAAAGAGCTGAGACATCTTCAGAAGATTATGGGACATCCTGCCCATTTGTATACATATGAACATGTAAATTTTAAGAATCTATATAAATATGTAGAGTATATAAATATAAAAAAATTAATAGATGGTTATAAAATAATGTTGAATGTTATTTTTAAGAATAACATTTTATAAGAATAAAATAAATACATAAAGTGCTTATTAACATAAATGTAATTTACAGATCAGTAAACATATAATACCTATGTAAATAAATAAACTACATAATATTTGAATTTTTATATAAGATTCTATTTTTCAAAGCAGTTTGTGGTAAATCCTCTGATATTTTCTCTGCAGTTTTGTTTTACTTTTTTTTCTTTCCCTGACTGAGATAACCTAGTAGTATCTCTTTTGGACTTGGATTACTTGTTGGTGGTCAACAGTGAGAGAGACTGACTTGGATGAAAGGACACAATTCTCTTTATTCCTGCAGATCATGCTGTGTCTCTCCTTAAACTAACCTTAGCAACCCCAGTAAGATAGTTTGGGAGGCCAAAGAACACAGAAATAGACTGTTATCCTCTGCCACAATTCTGTTTTTGGCTCTACTTAGAAAGAAGTAAAAGCATATACTTCTTCACAATTACAATTCTTTTTTACTTCCTTATGCATTGTAATTTCAAGATAAAATGTATTCAAATTAGATAACTTTCTTTATTAGAATTTCATGGCATTGACTTTTTCCTGCTCAGAATAATAAATTCATGGTTTTGGAATTCTATCTTCAGAAAGAAAAAAGAAGAAAACATTAAATGTTAAGTATAAACCAATTCATAACTAATGAATCCTGATATTATCTTTAAGTTGTATTTGTGCTGTGTATGTTGAGTCTGTTTACATTTAATCATGTTGATAACACCACAGGAAGTTGGTCAAATGCACAATCAATTTACAAGAACTGTTTCAAGATTTAAATTCAACGTAGTTGATTCTCGTACGGCTGGGACAGAATTCTTGATATCCCTAGGGTCATTTTATTGAGCCACATTCATTATGGCAGCACTAAAAGAAGTTTGTGCTGCAACTTAAAGATTTCTATCACACAATAATTTTTAACTCAGCAAGCAGCCCTACTTTCAGTAAGCAGCTTTTCAGATATAATAACTAAATTATTACAAAATTGAAGTGGTTGATTTTTTCCCACTATGTGTCAGGTTTTGTTAAGTACTTTAAAAATTTGTTAAAATATAATTCTCACAAAAATGCTCTATGTAGGTGATGAAAATGCTAATAAGCATTTACTCAGCAACCCATTGTGTCCAACTGGACATTTTACATTATATCCTATTTTTGCTGCTAGGAAAAATTGAGGCTCTAAAAAGTTAATTAGCTCATCCAAAGTTCTGATTACACTGTAAGGTTCAGTTTCCTAATATTGGGGCTTTTGATCCCTAGAAGTCTCCAAAAGCCAATGCATCGTATGGCAAAGAGGTGTGGGGGAACAGGTATAATAGTATAGATGCTCTTCCACTCTCACCTTCTGGCTGACAAAACCTAAAGTCTGGAAGAGGTGAATGAGGGTAAATACAGTGTTGTCACCCTCTGTCATGGGCGGTCACCCCTTACTGTATGCTCTGGCAGTAGATCTCATTTCCATTTTATCCCCACACTACTTGGGTTCTACCTCTTCCTGAGCACTTTGAGCAAAACACTACCTTTCACAAGAGAATCACCTTGAACTTAATTTAAACCTCTTTGGCCAGCTCCAGATCTAAGAGTGAATAAATGAAATGTAGACCAGACATTGTGTTTTTTCATCTCTTTGAGATTGCATCTCTACAACACGTAGCTCTTTCAAGGTGTTTTCCTTGGATTAAGTTAGCCAAGCACCCCTCAAATGTATTTGAATTGCCCTTCATGTTACTTAATACTGTTAGGCAGGTATGCAAATAATGTTCAAGTATTTTGGGAGGTTATTTGAGACCTGCCGTTTTATCAAGCAACATTTGAGAAACACATAGTAGTAGAAGAATGTGTGCATATACTACATCATTTGAGATATAATGAATTTTAGTTGTTAGGTTAATACACATTTTGTTATGTGTTTCAATGTCTTGCCTGAGGGTTTCAGCCCCTGGCAAGTTCACTATGGATTTGGTGAGACTGAGCAGTTACAATGGAACATTCTTGGGGTAAAAGGGTTTATACTGGCTTTATTCTCCTGGTGGTAGGTGGAGCACTAAAATCATGTCTGCATTCAGCAGTCTGCAGGTCTGTAATCCTCCATCTCTGCACTAGGCGGAGCTCTTTGTATAGTGACTCAGTCAATAATGGCCCGTTGCTAACAGGTGTGGAAACATTAGTCTAGCAGGAGGCCAATTACATCACCAAGAAGTTTAGGGTCAGGTGAGGTTCTTGGCCATAGAAACCTCTATTTTCTCCACATTCAACTAAGAAAATGTATATTATTTGAAGTGTGAGATTCTTGTCTGCAGGTACTCATGAGGACTTAAAAAATATTTTGCAAAACGAGATCACAGATTTTAAAGTATCAATTTTAGCTTAAATTGGATGTTGGTTAAATAAGCCAATTAGGAAGGCAGCTACATGTAAAAATCTTCCTACATGAAGTATTATTTTTAAAGCAAATAATCACTCCAGGAAACTGTTAAACCTGTGATCTTGGGTAAACCACAAGAGGCAATGGGAAACAGGGCAAAGAACAGTAGTGAGCTACTGTAAATAAAGTGAAGGTTCCTGTAGCCAGAACCTTCACCTTTTCCTGGTTGGCTCACTCACTACACACGTCTGGGCAATACATTGTTATTGACTCTATAAAAGTGTTCTGCCCAACACAGTGGCATGGCTGCAGGAGAGCAGAGACTGTAGTGGTGGCAGTGCCGAGGACAGAGACTGAGACAGCTGTGGAGGCAGAGAGGCCTGGAGGCAGAGATCAGCTCGCTGCATGCAGACTTGCTCTGAGTGGATTGGATTCTAGTGATTGACCTGCCACCATGGGAATAAAGTTGGGTATAAACCCTTTCACCCCAAGAACGTTCCATTGTCATTTCTTTGGTCTCGCTGAACCCACAGTGAACTTGTCTGGGGCTGAAACCCATTGGTATGACAGCTCCCAATCAGCAGTTGCTCTGCCGGAAACTGTTTGTGTGACCTTGAACAAGTCATTTTACCTTTCTCATCTGCAAAGTAAGTGTTTGAGAAAGTTTCTAAAGTCCCATTAAATTGTATATGTGGTGACTTAAAGTTTAGGTAGGTTTAAGTATTTACTCTCAGTAAGGTTATTTATTTTCTATTTGTCTCCTTAGATGTCCTTTAATGAAATGAAAGATAACCTTAGGTAGTTGAATTTAAATAGTACAGGTCTGAGAATTAAAACTTGACCCTTTCTTGTCACATCAGCATTTGGAATATATGCATATTTCTACCAGTTTATATAGGTAGGTGTCTTGCCAATGGGTTTCCCAACTTTATTTCCATGGTGGCAGGTCAGTCACTAAAATTCTGTTCACTAAGAGCGAGTCTGCATGCAGCAAGCTGGTATCTGCCTCTGGTCTCCTCTGTCTTTGGCGCTGTGTCCCCTGGGCCCCTCTGTCTGCACAGCTGTCCTCTGGGCCTCTCTGCACGGTCATCCCACACAGCCGTCCTTGGCGCTGCCACCACTCCAGCCCCTGCTCTGCTCTCCTGCAGCTGTGCCACCATGTCACTGTAGAGTCTACAGCCATGTATTGCCCACAGGTTTGCAGTGAGCTAGTCAGCCAGGGCCAGGTGAGAATTCTGGCTACAGGAACTCTCATTTTATCCACACTCCACCCCTCCAGGATTCTCTCCTCTCAATCTATGTGCCCTTAGTCCTCTGCAATGGTCCTGTGCAAGGAAGCTCGAACATTGTTCTCCAGCGTTTCCAACAAAAAGTCTTGCAGACACACAGGCTGGACTCGTGGCTCTGTCTCTGACCTCTGCCTCTTTAGTCTTAATGGCTTGAACTGCTGCACTGGTTTCAGTTGTTGCTATAGCTCCAGTAAGATCCTATTTGGCTTCCTGTCTAATTTCCTTCCATCTACTCCTGCCAGTATTAAATCAACCCACATCTGGGTCTTCATAACCTTCATGGGGCCCCTTAAATTCTTCTTGTGAGTCACCTCGCATTTTGTAATCACTGCCTCAAGGCAGGCTGCACTGTCAGGGAAGACAGCTTTCCCATCTCTGATCCCAACAGAACAATTCCATCCACCCCCAAGTCCCACAGCCACCAGCTCAGCCTGAGTATAGGGGCAGACCATAGAGTGCTCCACAACCTGGGGAGGGTGCTGCTCCTCTCTTTGGGGAACTTTCAGCTGCTGGGTCTTTATTTTTTTTACCACCACTGGGTGTGCTTTTAATACAGGAGGGGCCAGTGCCTCCAGCACCACCCTTTCATCCTTTCCCAGCTCCTCCATTTCTGGGGCTGATTGCACCTTTCTCTCCACTCCCCCAAGTGGCTCCTCTGCTACAGTGCCTCACAGCAATGCTACCTCAGTCTTCAGAAGCTCTACCTTCACCTCAATGCTTCGCAGCTTACATTCTCGTGCCACCTCCACCTGTGCTTCTCTCAGGAGTTTGTTGTTTTCCTTGATGGCCTCTTCCTCCTTCAGAACACCTGGCAGCACTGCCATCTCATTCTGTAAAGAATTGTTTACCTTTCCAATGGCACCTTGCTGCTGGCGTTCTCGTGCCATCTCCTCTCGCATCAATGCCATTTCCTTTTTCAGGAAATCCACAGAGGTTTGCAGCTCACATTCTCGTGCTGCCATGTCTTGGGTCTCTTCTGTAGACCTTTTTAATACTGTGAGAAGCAGCCAACCCACAATCCCCACTGCCTCATGGGCACTCTGCTTCTCAAAGGATGTACATACTATACCAAGGGCCACCCCTACTGCCTCAGGTGTTACCTCCACTTGCCTCCAGCCCTGGGGTGGGGCCCAGTCCTCTAGGAGGCAAGCCACCTCAGACCACATACCCACTGGAGGACAATCCACTGTCTCCCCATTCACAGGGGAAGCCTGCTGAAGCACCCCTCCCATAAGGGCAGCCTGTCTTTTTCCTTGGTCAACAAGGAACCCTGCCGACTTCCACCAATTGTCTCCTGCAGCCTTGCAGCCATGCCACTGTGTCCTGCCCAGAGCACTGTGCAGAGCTCTATAGAGTCAACAGCCATGTATTGCCTACAGGTGTGCTGTGAGCTAGTCAACCAGGGCCAGGTGAGAATCCTGGTCACAGGAATTCTCATTTTATCCACAATAGGACAAGGTAATAGCTACCCAAATTACACTGGCTTTACTAATATGTAACAGAAGTATTAGAGCATAGAGTCTTCCTCATTCTAGACAAGTGATTTACATTTTCCTATTCTTACAGTAACTCTAAAAAGTAAATGGGCTATTTTGTGTTCTCTCCCAAATTCACACGTTGAAGCTCTTATCCTCACTCTCAGAATGAGACTGTATTTGGAGATAGGGCTTTTAAAGAGGTAACTGAAGAAAAATGAGGTTATACAGGTGAGTCCTAATCTAATTTGAATTGCTGTCCTTATAAGAAGAGGAGATCAGGACACAGATAACACACAACAAGGGATAACTGTGAGGATATCGTGAGTAGGTGGCCATCTGCAAGCCAAGGAGAGAGGTCTCAGAAGAAACCAAATCTGCTGACTCCTTGGTCTTGGACTATTAGTTTCCAGAATTGTGAGAAAATAGATTTTTGTTGTTTAAGCCACCACTGAGTCTGTGGTATTTTGTTATGGCAGCTCTAGCAAAATAATACAGTAAGTATTATTCTCATTTTTTGGCTGGGAAAACATGAGTCAGAGAGATTAGGTAAACTGAGTAAAGATCATGTGGTTGGTAAGTGGCAGAACTGGGATTCTGCCCTGCAGTTTCCATGTCACCACACAGTTTCCTTATTAAACATAAATCAAGACCTGCCCCCTTCCGTGGATCATTATAAATATCACATGTGGTAGTCCATCTGGGAGTAATTGCTTGCATATAATTTACAAAGATTTTCCAAGCAGGATACTTTTACAAAGAAGCAGTCTGTGTTCAGGACCCTGAGTTCCTCATTAGACTGCTTAGAAAGTTATTTAAACTTTCTATGCTTTTTTTCTCCCTCTATATCTTTATTAGAAATAAAAGTTTGTACCTTACAAGTTTGTTCAAGGGATTAAATGAGATATATTCATTGCAATGAGCTTGCCATATTTTCAGGACTCAATATATGTTAGCTATTCATCATGCTATTATTATATTAATTATTTTGTTTGGATCCTATAACTACTATGAGTGATAAACAGCTTAAAGGGCCTCTGAAATTTTCATGACTAATCCTTTTATGTTCAAGAGGAAGTAACTAAGGCCCTGAAAGTATAGCAAATGAATTTGAATGAGCTCAAAGCTCTATTTTGTTTTTATTTTACCTTAATATTTTTAACTAAATTAGCTTATTCATAATAGTATGATTATGACACTTAATTTTTTTTATTTAGTTACTGAAATAATGGGGTGATGGATATGCAGTATAGACAGGTTGGTTGAAGTAAACTGTGGTTTTCTTCTTTTTTACCCCTTTAAGATACTGCCCTCAGTATAAAAATAACTTGTTCATCTGTAGTGTTCTTTTATAACTCAGAGTATTTTTATTATACCCAAAGACTATAATTTTCTCCCCTTAAACATTTGAGCCTTAAAAGTCCTGGGTCTTAAAAAAATTTTTAAATCATTTTACAATTACTGTTTCCTGCCCAAAAAAACAAATTTGCAATTTGTAACAAAATGCATGGTGACAGAAAGGATTTATAAACCATGGCTATATAGGAAACCTTTTTAGTAATACTTTGTTAAATGCCCTCAATATTGAATAAATGCCTTTAGCAACAAAGGTTGAATTAATTGAATTAAGCAAAAACAAAAGGATTTTTCACTTTAGCATTTTCTGAAATGGGAATTTCAATAGAGTGGATAAATAATAACAATTTGATCATTTTACATTTTTTATTAAACTGATTAAACATTTAACCATGTCATTTTGTGTTTAAAAAATCATTAATAACTCATTTAGGAGTGATTTCTTAGTCCTTTTTCCTGAAGCACTTTTTTACACTTTCAGGAAGCAGTGGGGAATTAGATGAAAAGAGTTTAGGGCAGCTGTTGGTGAGGAATAAAGTGAGATAAGAATTATATTATATAGGGAGTAAGGAATCTTAGGAGATTTCTTAGTAGGAAAGTGACTTCTTATGAATTCCGGAAGATTAATTTGGCAGAGGTACCTCCAATCTGCAAGAACAGAAACTGAAGTTAGGAGTTTATTTTAATTGTCCTGGTAGAGACAATGAGCATCTGAACAATGACACCTGCATTGAGAATGGACGGGAGATAAAGGAGATGAGAACAATCTCTGATGTTGATTAAATATGCATGAGAAATATAGGAGAGGCAGAGTAAAAGTTTTCTTGGTTAGGTTAAAGAATTATGTGTAAATGAGAAAAGTGGAAAGATATTTAAGAGACATTTAAAGCACAAGAGAGTGGTGTTTTAGTTTAACGATTAAAGGCGTTTGCATCAACAGGTTCAGGGGAATCATATTCCAGGAAAATAGTAATAGACATAAACCTTCATGAAAATGCCAGGACAGTTACCCCTTTCTCTTAGAATAACACCATGTCTTTAAAGTCAGGTTGTTGGGCAAAGGCAGTAGGGGCTTCAGTAACCTTCCATATGTTACAGTTGATGGAGCCCTTCTGCCCTATGAGTGGGGACTAGGTGCAGAAGGAGAGCCCTAGGTCTCTCCCCTCTGTTTGCCCAGAGTAGGGAGTTTCTGCGCGATGGAGCTAAGTGTGTGTTAGTGAATGTTGGTGGCCTGCCCTTCCCAGGAAGAACAGTAGCTCTAGACTGGGAGCCCTGTGTTCTTGGCTGCTCCTGTAGGGGTAGAGTTTCTATTATACTGAGCTGGAGATAGAGGGAGGGAGTGGGTTGTGGATTAAATGCCACAGACTCTTGGAGTTCTTCCTGAGATTTAGTAGGTTTTCTTGAATAAAAGTATTTTAGTTTGCTGGATGCCCTTTCGACACTTTAGAGAGTCTTTAAATAATTCCAAGTGTTGTTTTAATACTTTTCACCAGTTATGATTGTTTCACTGCAGAGAGAGTCCAGAGCTTCTCACACTGCTATTCCAAAAACTGTCTCTTTATTGTCATTTGTTAATTTAAGATGGCAGATGAAATGTGTTTAAAAGAGGAAAAAGGAGTGTGAACGGGTCTGAAAACCAGGCCATCCAAGTAATATCTAGGAGAACTGAAACATGGAACAGATATGCCAGAAAGGAGTGTTTTCAGAGATATAAAATGGAAAACATAACTTTAATCTGTGTAGCTTCACTGAGCAGGACTAAAATTAATGCACAAAATTACTGGTAGGCAGATATTACTAAATTTTTGAAACAAATTTAGTCGGGTGAAAAATAAATAGTAACCAAATGTGTAGCACTGAGCTTGCTTTTGCTGGAGATGTGTGAATAAAGCTAAGAGACTATCTTTTAAGGGAATGCCAGAGGAGATGTCTACAATAATAGATCATCAGGCAGGATGAACCGTAGAAATGTTTATGTTGCCCAGAAGCCAGTTTGGAGACCATTGTGTTAATCAAGGTAAAAGATGATGCAGGTCTGAAGGGGGTAGTGGCAGACAGAATGGGGAGAAATGGACTAGCTTCTACTATGATGGTAGTAAGTGCTGCAGGAAAAATACAAGGGTGTATGAGATTAATTACAGCCCATTGTAGGCTAACAGAGCTCACCTGCTTTAAGGTCATGCTCTCTCATTCCTTTTCGTTTATGGTCTAATAGGCCAGAGCTGTTATTTAAGGGAATATTTAGGTACCCATGTATGTTGCATCTTTTCATCTTTGGTTACATGTAGAATTGTTTCATTGGAGCTGAACTTCATATAATATCAAGACATTTGAAAATATGAGTCTTAGAACCTGACATATCAAGCAACAAAGAGAAGAATAAAGTGTTTACTAGCTCACAATTTCTTAAGTTGACTTTATCCCTATACCCAGTAACAGTAGATGATTTTAGAAGCAACAAGATGAGCAGTAACACAAGTAGAAACAAACAAAACAATGAAAAAATGTTTATAAACTACAGACACAGATCACAAGGTCACATATTCTTTCATGAATTTTTTAAATCAAGGAATATAATGAAGAATATCTCTGGACTGAAGGTCTGTAAGAAAAATTGCTGTAAAGCAGTACAAGCTCAGAGAAATAAATGGGCATAAGTTTGAATAAGATCGCCTTTAAGTAGCAAATACATAGAAAATCTAAAGGCATTATAATGTTTTAAGAAAAATTCTTGGCATCCAACCACCAGTTTGCTAATAATGAAAAGAATTCAAGAACCTCACAATTTTAATTGTGATTCTGTACAGCTCAATAAACTTCTTTTTTGTGTGTGTGTGTGTGGTAGAAACACAATATTTCAATTATACCTTATGAGGGAGCATGCTAGGAACATTTTTCTATGTGTGTATTTTTCCAATACTTGTAAAAATATTTGATATCTTGCTTAAAATTGTGCATTTTGCTATTAATTTCTCCCTGGGTTTAAGTGTAGGTTCATTTAAATCTCAAGATCCTATAATACAAAGTGGGACCTCTAAATATTCAAGAATATGAAGCCAATATTCTGTAATAGTTCTTTACTTATGTTTTGATAATGAGATTTACAGAATACTTATCTATTATAAAATGTATTTCAGGAAGAAATTCTCAAGAAAATTAGTTTTGTTGACTCCTACTTATAATTGAAGTAATGCACCGAAATACAGTGAAGGATCTGATAGAAAAACATATTATAAAGAAGATCTGCTATAATTATTGGATAATTTTTTTCTATCCTGTAGCTGGAAATTTTCAAGTTTTATATTAAATTTTCTTTGTCATTTTGATAGTACATTATTGATGAACTCATGGTATAATGGGGATGACACTGTAGAATAACTGAATTTATATTCTTTCAAATATAAATCAACAATTAGGAACAGATTAGAAAAAATATTAAGAGAAAAAAATGTGTTAAAACTATGAACACAGCCATTAATTTGAATTCTCCAAGTACTCGTATGTCTCCTTTCCTTCTGAACAAATATGATTTTCATTTTCATAAGATGATAGTTTCCTATGTTGAGATTTTTAAAGACCATTAACAAATGATAAGTACATATGTAATATAAATTTGCTTTAGAAAGGATTTCATAAAACTTTTTCATCAAAGATAACATGTTGTTATAAGCAGCCTGAGTCATTGGATAGTTTAACCATAAAGTTCTTAATTATTTACCATAAAAAATGTGACTAAAGACCTGTACTCTGAAAACTACAAGACACTTCTAAGAGAAATTAAAGAGGACACTAACAAATGAAAATGCATTCCATGCTCTTGGCTAGGAAGAATAAATATTGTCAAAATGGCTATACTGCCTAAAGCAATCTACAGATTCAACGCAATCCCTACCAAACTACCAACAGCTTTCTTCAATGAACTGGAACAAATAATTCTAAAATTCATATGGAACCACAAAAGACCCTGAATAGCCAAAGCAATCCTGAGAAGGAGGAATCTAACGGGGAATAACGCTCCCTGACTTCAAGCTCTACTACAAAGCCACAGTAATCAAGACAATTTGGTACTGGCACAAAAACAGACCCACAGTCTGGTGGAACAGAATAGAAAATCCAAACATTAACCCAAACATATATAGTCAATTAATATTTGATAAAGGAGCCATGGATATACAGTGGGAAAATGACAGCCTCTTCAGCAGCTGGTGTTGGAAAAACTGGAGAGCTACATGTAAGAGAATGAAACTGGACTACGTCTAGCACCATACACAAAGGTAAACTCAAGGTGGATCAAAGACCTGAATGTAAGTCATGAAACCATAAAACTCTTAGAAAAAAACATAGGCAAAAATCTCTTGGACATAAACATGAGTGACTTCATGAACATATCTCCCCGGGCAAAGGAAACAAAAGCAAAAATGAACAAGTGGGATTATATCAAGCTGAAAAGCTTCTGTACAGCAAAGGACACCATCAGTAGAACAAAAAGACATCCTACAGTTTGGGAGAATATATTCACAAATGACATGTCAGATAAGGGGTTGACATCCCAAATATATAAAGAACTCATGCACCTCGACAAACAAAAAGTAAATAATCCAATTAAGAAATGGTTAGAGGATATGAATAGACACTTCTCCAAAGAAGAAATTCAGATGACCAACAGGCACATGAAAAGATGCGCCACATCGCTAATCATCAGAGAAATGCAAATTAAAGCCACAATGAGATATCACCTCACACCAGTGAGGATGGCCAACATCCAAAACACAAACAACAACAAATGTTGGCGAGAATGTTGAGAAAGGAGAACCCTCCTACACTGCTGGTGGGAATGCAAATTAGTTCAACCATTGTGGAAAGCAGTATGGAGGTTCCTCAAAAAACTCAAAATAGAAATACCGTTTGACCCAGGAATCCCACTCCTAGGAATTTACCCTAAGACTGCAGCAGCCCAATTTGAAAAAGACAGGTGCACCCCTATGTTTATTGCAGCACTATTTACAATAACGAAGAAATGGAAGCAACCTAAGTGTCCAACAGTAGGTGAGTGGATAAAGAAGATGTGAATTGAATATTATCTAGCCATAAGAAGAAAACAAATCCTACCATTTGCAACAACATGGATGGAGCTAGAGGGTATTATGCTCAGTGAAATTAGCAAATGGAAAAAGACAAGTATCAAATGATTTCACTCATATGTAGAGCATAAGAGCAAAGAAAAAAAAAACTGAAAGAACAAAACAGCAGCGGACTCACAGAACCCAAGAATGATCTAACAGTTACCAAAGGGAAAGGAACTGGGGAGGATGGGTAGGAAGGGAGGGACAAGGGGGAAAGAGGGGCATTATGCTTAGCAGACACCATGTTGAGGGGGCAAAGGGAGGGCTGTACTACTCAGAGAAGACAAGTAGTGATTCTACAGCATCTCACTACGCTGAAGGACAGTGACTGTAATGGGGTTTGTAGGGGGACCTGATCAAGTGGGGAGTTTAATAACCATAATATTGCACATGCAATTGTAGATTAATGATACCGAAAAAAAAAGATGGTGGGAAAGGTAATGAATTCATGGTCAGAATTGTTAAGATAGAATCCTTCCTCTTTTTGTGCTTGTATTTTAGAGCCAATGAAAATATGCTTAGTTAGGAATTTCTGAGTTCTGATTCCAGTTTTGCAAAGAGTTACTTTGTGATATTGGAAGAGTGTCCTAACTAGTTTATTTCTTCATTTGTAAAAAGAAGAAAGTTAACTATGATTTACAGGGGTCTTTGGGTAACAGAGTTTTATGTGATGTGAAAAGTTCTCAGTGTCAATCATAAGACTGAGAAATTAGCTGGGAAATAGGGACTCTTATTAGGTAGAGGATGAGTGTTGTCTTGTTTTGTCATGTTTCGATAACCTCAGAAGCAAAAAAAAAAATGAGAGCTCTGCTGATCCTATAGACAAAATGAGGAATGTCCATAAGTCCACATGACTTCCAAAATCTAGAAATGGAAATTAAGTGTGTTTATTCTTGAAGCATAGAAGAAGGTTCAAATGTGCCCTCAGAGTTGTAGTGGTACAGGAGTTGCAATTTTACTGTAGATAATTCTTATTTCACCAAGAAGGAAGTACATTAGGGAAAGTAAGGCAAGACTGAGCCAGTAATACTGTTGCTTAAAGTTAATGTCATAGGTAAATGGAGCAGCTCTGCTCCTCTCAACTATTCAAGAACCCTGGTTTCTTTTAAGTTATTTCTTTCTTCTAGGGCATTGTGCTCATCTGTATGATCAAAATTGGGTTACTGCTGAATCTGCTTTCCAGTTGGTAGGGAAGAAAAATGAGTAGGTAAGAGTACATGTGCAATGAAGGTAGCACACATCATTTCTTCTCTCTCTCTCTCTTTTTTTTTTTTGGTGAGAAGGTAGTCAAATGACTACATCTTGATTTAAGTGATATCCTTTGCTATGTGTTCAGGAAGCAAGGGAGAATAAATTTTGAATGACATAGAAATTTGCCACTCAGTGACTATATTATATGACATTCTTTTAATCAAAAGAGAAATGGCCAAATACATTCACTAGGTACCTTTTTATATGATGAATAATTGTACACTGTTGATTCATCACCCAGTACTTTACAAATATATGTTTCTTTGGCATATGAGCATATAGTATAAACATATGTAATGTGGCCATTAAAATTATTTTGCACAAATGTATTTAACAGACTATAAGTGAATTCACAATATGTTAATTTAAAAATTCAGATTATGAAACAAAAAATATCTAATTTTTGTCAGTCTGTATAGATGGAAATGTTGGAACAATATACATGAATATATAGGACTTACTGCTAATATTTTTGTTTTACATAGCTATGTTCTCTAATTTTCCCAATGAACACATATTTATTATGTAAATAACAAAAATAACATTTATATAAAAAATTAAATATAAAGGTTTAAAATGATCATAGGAGAATTTAAACTCAGGTTCATTCTAATTTGGCTATAATTTGGCTAGAATTAGTAATTTCTTTGGTCAGAAGTTTCAAGGAGGCTATGGTAGCCCAACATAAGTTTGCCAGAAAATTTAGGGGTAGGAATATAGGAAGGAGAAAGTTAAAACAGTTGGCCTGTGATCTGTTTATCTCATGATTATTATGGGGTGTTACAGAAGGGAAAAGAAAAAGGCAGATAACTGGTGTGGTCTTCTTGTAAACATGATAACTGGACCTCTGTGTCTATGTACTAGAATTTACTAGAAGGCAAATTCTTATGTATAGTGCTTGGAGTGAACAGACAGTTCTCCAAAGAAGAAATTCAAATGGCCTACAGGCACATGGAAAGATGCTCCACATTGCTAATTATCAGAGAAATGCAAATTAAAACCACAAGATATCACTTCACACCAGTTAGGATGGTCAGCATTGAAAAGACGAAGAACAACAAATTCTGGTGAGGATGGGGAGAAAGGGAAATCCTCCTACAGTGCTGGTGGGAATGTAAACTAGTTCAACCATTGTGGAAAGCAGTATGGAGGTTCCTCAAAAAACTAAAAATAGAAATACCATTTGACCCAGGAATTACACTCCTAGGAATTTACCCAAAGAATACAAGTTCTCAAATTCAAAAAGACACATGCACCCCTATGTTTAGCGCAGCACTATTTACAATAGCCAAGAAACGCAAGCAACCTAAGTGTCCATCAGTAGATGAATGGATAAAGAAGAAGTGGTATATATACACAATGGAATACTATTCAGCCATAAGAAAGAAACAAATCCTACCACTTGCAACAACATGGATAGAACTGGAGGATATTATGCTCAGTGAAATAAGCCAGGTGGAGAAAGACAAGTGCCAAATGATTTCCCTCCTTTGTGGAGTATAACAATGAAGCAAAACTGAAGGAACAAAGCAGCAGACTCACAGACTCCAAGAAGGAACTAGTGATTACCAAAGGGGCAGGGTGGGGGGGTTGGTAGGAAGGGAGGGAGAAGGGGATTGAGTTCACATGGTGTTGGAGGGATCATGGGGAAGACAGTGTAGCACAGAGAAGACAAGTAGTGACTCTGTGGCATCTTACTACACTGATGGACAGTGACTGCAATGGGGTATAGAGGGGACTCCGGGATATGGATGAATGTAGTAACCACATTGTTCTTGCTTGCTTATATTCTTAAAATTATTAATAAAGTTTGATACCGGCTCTTTTACTTTGCTAGGGCTACTGTAACACAGTACCACAGGCTGGGTAGCTTAAACAACAGAGTTTTTTTCTTACAGTTTTGGAGTCCCAGGTAAAGTATCTAGCTTTTGGTTAGAAGCAATATTATAAGAAAAAGAGGTAAGTTAGATGGATAGATGACAATAGGTGGGCAGGCAGGCAGGTAAGTACATAGTCTTTGAAAATTTGACTCACATCCAGCATGGAGAGATACATTCTTGGAAGCCTGCAGGAACTGAGCCTGTACAGAGAACAGCAGTTTCACAACTTTGATGTCATACTTAGTCCAATATGTGCTTCCAGTGAGTATATTAGTTTGCCAGGATTATCATAAACAAAATATGACAGACTGGGTGGCTTACATAACAGAAATTTATTTTCTCACAGTTTTGTATGTTAAAAGTCTTAGATCTATATATTTAGCAACTTTGGTTTCTCTTGAGTCTTTTTCTGGCATACAGATGGCTCACTTCGCCCTCTATCCTCCCATGGCCTTTTCTCTTTGCTGTCTCTACCTCATCTAATAAGGACATCAGTCATATTGGATTAGGTTCTACCTGTGTGGCCTCATTTTACCTTAATTTCTTCTCCACAGGCCCTACCTCCAAATGCAATCACATTCTAAAATATTAGGTGTTAGGACTTCAACATACGAATCTTGAGGGGACATATTCAGTCCATAACACTGAGTAAGGTCTCAAATCTACATATATCTGATTTGAAAACTTAATCCTTTATGTTAACTCAGGAAAACTTAATCCTTTATGTTAACTCAGGAAAACTTAATCCTTTATGTTAACTTAGGTTGTGAGTTGTGCTGCTCTCTCCGTGATATAAGAGCTGTGTTATTTAGTATGAAAATGGTTGCATATCGTAAAAACTTCACATGGAAAGTCATCACAAGTACATAACAATAAAAATGTAAAGTGAATGTCAGAAATCATGCAATATTTAAAAATGAGTCCTACCTAAATGGTGTAGTTGGTTAAAAACATTGCCCTTCTGCATTGATTTCTGGGTCTTGATGTTGAATATTTGCTAATTTGTTTTCCCAGCTGTAGTATATAAACTAGCAACCATTTTACCATTAGAAAACTTGATTCCTATTGGAAGATGATATCATAGACTTTTAAACAGGCAGAATTTTTTTCCTTTCTAAACCAAACTAAAAAATGATCAAAGAAAGGCTTGATATTAGTGTTAATATTGCTTCTTCTTTCTTATACCAGTTCATGAGCTTATGTCCATAAGTAATGTGTTGAACAATTAGGATTTCATCAATGCATAACCAACGTAATAATTTTAAACTAATTATTTGGTGGCTCTTTTTTTCCCCTTTCACAGGAAATGCTTTCTCCAATATGCAGTCTAATTAGGTTTTTCATGCATTCGATCTCACACTGACACTGCCTGGATGCCTCTGGTGCAGTACCGCTCTTGGCTTTGGCAGCGTGGAGTGGGGGTGGGGTGGGGTCACCCACCCTCTGGGGAAACCATAACCAACTGCAGCTCTGAGCACCTGTTTACTCATTCTGCAAACTTTTCTCCACTGTAGCCAAGGAGATGGGGTAGATTTGCTTCCCTTTCCTTTGCTTCTTTATCCTTCACTCTGTAGATGGATAATATCGAAGTCTGCATAGGTTTGTAGTAGGAATGTGCCACATTTTGGCCTAATTCATGGTACAGAGCCAAGTTGGCTACTTGCCATTAGTTTTTGGCTTTTAGTATCTGACTAACAATGTTCACTTCAACATCACACAAATATGGAGAACAGAACAAACATGGACATGTTCTCTGTGATTTTGGAAGCATACTGCGTTTTGCTCACAAATGCAGGTTTGTGTTCAGAATGTAGTTGTAGAACAGGACATGCCACAGAATTGCTCACTTAGCCATGGGAGCGTGGGCCTCTTTCATCTTTCTTCAACTATGCAAAAAAGATTGGAAATTCTTTACCATGATCTTATATAATATTTTCAAATAATCTGGAAGAGCAGTGATTACATGTTTAAAAGATTTCTTGAAAAAGTTTTAATATTATACTTTGCTTAAGTAGATAAATAATGGCACATTAATATGAAATAGACTTACTAAAAACACTTTGTTGATACAAACACTGACAGATATATTACAAATTGCACATAAATACAAAAATAGACTTAGTAAGAATCAATGATTGCTTTAGAGAAAAGAGATTGTTCTCTGGAAAGCACTGAACTATACAATCAAACTGATGTGTCCCATACTCAGGTATTCTTACAGGATGATTGTGTCCTATATCTGGGAAATAAAATTGTTAAAATTGGTAGACATTCAATGTCTTAAATCTGAATGCACTTGGGAATTCAGAGGTACTTTGTTATCATGAACCAATTATGTAGCTCCCTTGTGACATTTATAAATCAGACATTTAAGGGCATTTTCCTTAAGTGACTGTGTTATGTGGCACAAATACAAACAAAAAGTCAGAAGTAAAAATTAGAGTGAAGAGAAGGGCAATAAGTTGGCTTGTGTGAACATTCAGAAAGCATCTTCAAGTTGTGCACAGAGCTTCAGTGAAATTGTATCACCACCAACCAAAATCAAGTCTAAGGAAGAGTTGTCTTTAACTGGTTCTTTATTATTAGCAATAAAAGAAAACTTATGAATTTCAGTAGTATCACCCTTGACTATAACCTATTGAAGTTTAGCTGAACCAAAACATATCTTGCTTCTCCACTGGTCTCAATTTAAAGTGAACAGTGATTTAATATTACAAATATTCATTTTAGTATCTTCAGAAGGATTTAGCAAATGATGATGTTGAGAATTATTTTTTTTGTAATGCCAAAATTTTAAACCCCCAAAATCCTGATACTACCTTTTTAAAAATTACAGATTTACAGTACTATTTCACAATTTGGGGAAGTACTTTACCTTTATTTGTATATTTCAAATCTTTTTCCCTTGATGGTGATATTCAGCTTTATCCTTGGTTTGGAATAAATTGCAGTTTTTAACACTCAGCTATTTAACATGTAGCTGAAAGGTTTATTCATTCCACTTTTAATATAGACATTTCTTTGCTAAAAGCTCAGGGCAGTTTATGAAGGAAATTATATTGTAGGAAATTAAAGGTTAAAGCTAATAACGTGGTCTTTCTTTGGGTGTCAGGTAGAGAGTCCCCAGGAGACACCTCCTCTCACAACCTGATTTCTTGACTTTAGGTTGACGTGGGTTTTCAGCCCCTCAGTCTAAATCAAATAGTTTCCCACAGTAGGAGAGCTTGCTTCCTGGTGTCCGCCACCTTCCCCTGGTGCCAGCCTCCACTCTAGGCAGCATCATCTCCGGAAGTGCCCAACACTCAGTGTTCCTTATCTCTTAGATTAACAAGTGTCTGGGAGCTGATACGTGAGATGTGCTGTGGGTGGGCTACTCTGCCACTCCCATGAGCTAGATACATGCTTTTCTTTCAATTCAAGTTTCCTTTTCAGTATTCCAGCTAGTGGGAACTGCAGCCTGCTCTTCTATTACTGTTACATAATAAATACTGACCTATTCAATAAGTACCTCTTTTCCAAGGACAAACATTAATATTTTAAGAGACTGTATGCTTTTAGTTCATGTTTAGAAATAACATTTCCTACATTAACGATGTCTCTGCCCTGCCCTTGGAGTATATGGCTCCTCAGTGTTGCTCTGAGGGGCTTTTAATTTCTTTTCTACTCTTTTCATGGCCCACAGGAATCATAAAAAAATGTACATTAGCCTTTAATGTCCACTTTTATTGAGACCTAGGGACAGAGTCTCTATTCCATCCTACTCTTTGGAGTCAGAGCCAACCTTTGATTTAAAGGAAATAGAAGCTAGTGATGCCAATGTGTTCTACAGCTGACCCACGAATAAAGAGTTAAAGACCTGAATGGGCACATTATTGTGCTGCATAGCGAATAGACATTCATAGGAAGAAAGGTTGGAATTAATAATAATAATTCACACTTCCAGTTCACAGTGCAGATAATTTTATCCCACTCCATCTTTCAGAGGGTACAATGGCTGTTTGAAATGGGCCTTAGGGTGATCTGAGAGAATTTCTTTCCAGAACTAGAGAAAGTAGAATTCTGGGAACAATGACCACCTGATAAGTGTTAAATGAACCATCCAGAATTATTTAGCCTGCTGAGGGGAAGATAGACTGCTGAAAGGAAGGTATTTCTTGGTTCAGTGGAGGGAACAAGCAGCTGGGCAGAGCAAGAAGTTGTTCTGTGGACACTCAGAAAGCTGCGTTTTCTTAGTCTTCCAACGAGCCATATCAATCACCTGGTGTTCCAGGAGGATTGTGGCATCTGAGGATAGATTCTTGTTTCTAGGTACTATGTTCATCACTGTCTCCTTTATTTATAAGTACTCAACCACTGATTTATTGAGCTCTAGGCTTTGGAATTGTCTGTAGCAGTGAATAAGATAGTCAAAGATCACTGTCATCATGGAGCTCACATTCTACAGGGGAAAGACAGACAAGAAAAACAGTGAAATAATAATAATAGTAGTTTAGGAGATCATAAGTACTGTAAAGGGAAAGGCAGGAAGGGGATAGGGATAGCTTGGTGAGGAGTAGGTATAAAGATTTTAAGAGATGGGTCTCTGAGAAGGCCGCATTTCAGATGAGGGAATGAGCTCTGCTAACTTCTGGAAGAAGAGAGTTCTAAGCAGAGGGAGCACAGATCAGAGACCCTGAGGCAGACCATGGCTGGAGTATTTCTTCATAAGCAGCAAGGAACACTTTATAAACTAGCATGAGTGGAAAGGAGTGTGCATAGAGGAGAGAGTAATGGGAGACAAGTCAGAGGACTGATGGGGCATGAGAATCATGTGCAGATTTGTGGTCCATTGTACAGTCTTTGGCTTTTTCTCTCAGTGATAAGGGATTATCCTCGAGGGTTTGACCAGAACAGAGACATAATATGATTTATTTTATAAAGAATCTCTCTGACTGCAAAGAGGGAAAGAGTAGAAAAAGAGAACAATTTACAAGGCTAAACCAGGCAATATTCTATGGTGTTTTGGAATAGGGATATATGAGAGAGAAGTAGACAGATAAAAACACCTTCAGAATATGTTTTTAAGGAAAAACAATGATATTTTCTGATGTTGGATGTGAATTATTTGAGAAGAGAGGAGTCAGGATATATCCAGATTCATAACTCATGCAACTGGGGGAGGAAATGCTGTTTAATATTAAGTTGGAAAAATACTGGAAGAAGGGTTTATGTACAAGGAGTGAGTTGGGGAAAATTAATATTTATGGTTTTGAAAAAGTTGAGTTTGACATCCTAGTAGATATCCAAGTAGAGAGGTCAAGTAGCACAGTTGGATATAGGTCTGGCTTTCAAGGCACATGTGTGGGTGCAGAAAGTAATTTGGGAATCAATATCATTTATGAATTATGATAAAAAGTTCTCTGGTGTTGAGGGAAAATGGGAAAGCAGGGCTAATTTTGACATGTCTCCTTAATCAGCATTTTGCATCTGATTCACTAATATACTCCAGTGCTTATATGAACATATGCATTGATGTGTTTCTCATGAGACTGTATAGTCTATTGGCTAACAGCAGAGCTTGAAATAAATTGTCTGAGTTTTAATCCATCTACTTTGTCACGGACAATTAACTTAATCTCTTTATGTCTCAATTTTCTCATATAAGAATTGTAATGAATAATATTACCTATCTCAAATATTATAGTAAGAATAAAATGAATTATCATATGTTAAGTGCTTAGAACAAGTTTTGATACATAGTGAATTGAATGCATATTAAATATTTTTATCATAATTTTTGCTGTTAGTGCTTTTATTCTGCATTAGTATATTTGGCACAGCATGTAATTTGAGCACATTATTGCCTTCTGTCAGTTTTGAGTGGAGAAAATTACCTTTAGAGCAGTTACCTTATTCATATTTATATATAGTGTGTATTTTGATTGTTTCTAAATTAGAATTATTATTAATTATTATGAAGCAATAATATTCCCCAAACAAATGACTTTTTTGGAAAAAAAAATTTGGAAAGGACTTTCCAACATGTTTCTTGTAATGATTTTAAGTAAAACTCTTTGATCATTCACCAAGCTGTGTGCTATAGATCCTGGGCAGCTGTTATTTTTTTGTTTTTAAATACTATATGAATATATATATAGTAATATATAATAATATATCCCTTTATATTTTTAAATTGAGAATAATTTGCATATATTAAAGTGCACATAATTAAAGGTATAATTATGAATTTTGATAAGTGCATTCACTCATATAGTATACTTTCACAATGCAGAATATTTTCATCACCCAAGAAAAAAATCTGTCTTGTTGGTACCAGGTAATCTATCACCACTATCCACTCTCAACTACTCTTCTAATTTACTTCATCATGTATTTTGCCTTTTTAAAGAAGTTCGTATAAATGGAGTCATACAATATTTGCTGTCTTGTGTCTGGCTTCTTTCATTCAGCATAAAATGGTTGAGTTTGATATTTTTGGGTGGGTTAGTTTGTTTCTATTGTGAAGTTTTTTTTTTCATTGTAAGGATACACCAAAATTTATTTATACATGTTTTTCATTGATGGGCATTTTGATTTCTTTACAATCTTTGGCCAAGCTGCTACAACATTATTACACAAGTCCCTTTGCTTACATATGTTTTCATTTTTTCTAAGTAAATATCTAGAAGTGAAATTACAGGATGGTAGAGTGGTTGTATGTTTCCCTTTGTGGGAACTTATTAGACTGATTTCCGAAGTAGATTTATAGGTTTCCACTTCCATAAACATTGTATAAAAATTGCAGTTGTTCTGTAGTCTTGCCAGCATTTGGTATTGTCATTTGTTTTGTTTTGTTTTTGCTTTTGTTTTTGTTTTCCAGAAGAAGTGTACTGACTTTCTCAAGTTTACTGCTACGCTCCCCACATAGGGCTTAGCATAACTCCATGTACATTTTTAAAGATGTCTTTTATTTATTTATATTTAGAGCCATGTTAGGTTCACAGCAAAATTGAGAGGAAGGTACAGAGATTTCCCATATGTCCCCTGGCCCCATACTTGTATAGCTATGCCCATTATCAACATCCCCCATCAGAGCAGTACATTTGTCAGTTGATCAACCTACACTGACACATTATCATTACCCCAAATCCATAGTTTTATTAGGATTAACTCTTGGCATTGTATATTCTGTGGGACTGAACAAATATATAATGACATGTTTTCACTATTACAGTATCATATAGGTACTTCCAGTCTTCTAAAAATCCTGTATGTTCCCCCTATTTATCTCTTCCTCCCCTCAACCTCTGACAAATGCTGATCTTTTATTACTTTCATAGTTTTTTTTTCTGAATGTCATATAATTGGAACTATACAATATCTAGTCTTTTCAAATCAGCTTCTTTCACTTAGTAATATTTATTTAAGATTCCTTCCTGTCTTTTAATGGCTTGATAGCTCATTTCTTTTTAGCATTGAATAATATTACATTGTCTACATATACCATAGTTCATTAATCCATTCACCTACTGAAGGACATCTTGGTTGCTTCTAGGTTTTGGCAATTATGAGTAAGCCTGCTGTAAACATCCATGTGTAGATTTTTCTGTGGACGTAAATTATCAACTCCTTTGGATAAATACCAAGGAGTGTGATGAATTGTATGGTAAATATATGTTTAGTTTTGTTAGCCATTTCCAAACTGTCTTGGAAAGTGGCTGTACCATTTTGCATTCCCATGAGCAATGAATGAGAATTCCTGTTGCTCCACATAACCTTTGGTGTTGTCAGTGTTCTGGATTTTAGCCATTCTAATATGTGTGTAGTGGTATCTCATTGTTTTAATTTGTGTTTCCCTGATGATATGTAATGGCGAGCATTTTTCATGTGATTATTTGTCATCTGTAAATGTTCTTTGGTGAGGTGTGTGTTAGGGTCTATGGCCCGTTTCTTTTTCTTTTTTTTAATTTTAATTTTAATTTTTTTTACTTTTATTTTGCTATTATTAATATACAATTACATGTGCAACATATGGTTGCTAGACTCCCCCTATTATCAAGTCCCCACCACGTACCCCATTGTAGTCATTGTCCATCAGCATAGTAAGATGCCATAGAATCACTACTTCTCTTCTCCGTGTTACACTGCCTTCCCCATATCCCCCCACCCCACACCACCCCACTACATTATGTGTGCTAATTGCAATAGCCCTTTTTCCCCCTTATCCCTCCCTTCCCACCCATCTTCTCCACTCCCTTTCCCTTTGGTAACTATTAGTCCATTCTTTGGTTCTGTGAGTATGCTGCTGTTTTGTTCCTTCAGTTTTTTCTTTGTTCTTATACTCCACACATGAGTGAAATCATTTGATACTTGTCTTTCTCTGCCTGGCTTATTTCACTGAGCATAATACCCTCTAGCTCTGTCCATTTTGGTGCAAATGGTAGGATTTGTTTTCTTCTTATGGCTGAATAATATTCCATTGTGTATATGTACCACATCTTCTTTATCTATTCATCTATTGATGGACACTTAGGTTGCTTCCATTTCTCGGCTATTGTAAATACTGCTGCGATAAACATAGGGGTACAAATGTCTTTTTCAAACTGGGCTGCTGCATTCTTCCGGTTAATTCCTAGGAGTGGAATTTCTGGGTCAAATGGTATTTCTATTTTGAGTTTTTTGAGGAATCTCCATACTGCTTTCCACAATGTTTGAGATAATTTACATTCCCACCAGCAGTGAAGGAGGGTTCCCTTTTCTCCACATCCTCACCAACATTTGTTGTTGTTTGTCTTTTGGATGGCAGCCATCCTAACTGGTGTGAGGTGATATCTCATTGTGGTTTTAATTTGCATTTCTGTGATGACTAGTGATGTGGAGCATCTTTCCATGTGCCTGTTGGCCACCTGAATTTCTTCTTTGGATAAGTGTCTGTTCAGCTTCTCTGCCTATTTTTTAATTGGCTTATTTGCTTTTTGTTTGAGGTGCGTGAGCTCTTTATATAATTTGGATGTCAACCCCTTATGGAATATGTCATTTATGAATATATTCTCCCATATTGTAGGATGTCTTTTTGTTCTACTGATGGTATCCTTTGCTGTACAGAAGCCTTTTAGTTTGATATTGTCCCATTTGTTCATTTTTGCTTTTATTTCCTTGCCTGAGGAGATATATTCATGAAGAAGTTGCTCATGTTTATGTTCAAGAGATTTTTGCCTATATTTTTGTCTAAGAGTTTTGTGGTTTCATGACTTACATTCATGTCTTTAATCTATTTTGAATTTACTTTTTTGTATGGGGTTAGACAGTAATCCAGTTTCATTTTCTCACATGTAGCTGTCCAGTTTTGCCAACACCAGACATTTCTTTTTTATCAAATTGTTTATGTTATTGAGTATTGAGAGTTCTTTGTGTATTTAGGATAACAGTTCTTTATCAAATGTGTCCTTTACAAATATTTTCTCCCTATCTATGCCTTGTACTTTCATTCTTTTGACAGCGCCTTTTGCAGAGCAGAAAATTGTAATTTTAATGAAATATAGCTTATCAGTTATTTCTTTCATGTTGAGTGCCTTTGGTGTTATGTCTAAACAGTCATTGCCAAACCATGGTTATCTAGACTTTTTCCTCTTATCTTCTTGGGGTTTTATAGCTTTCTATTTTACATTTATGTCTGTGACTCATTTTGAGTTTTTTTTTTTTTGAGCTTTTTATGGTCTGTGTCTAGATTACCATTTTTTTTGCATGTGAATGTCCAGTTTTTCCAACACCATTTGTTAAAGAGACTGTCTTTGCTCTATTATATTCCTTTTCCTCTTTTGTGAAAGAGCAATCGACTCCTAGGTGTCTATTTATAGCCTCTATATCTGGTACATTTGTTTATTATTAGCTTCTTTCACCAATTCCACACTGTCTTGATTATTGCAGCTTTATGGTAATCTTGAATTTGGGTAGTATTCCAAAATATGTCTTCACTATTGTGTTGTGTATTTGGGGTCTTTTATTTCTCCATATAAACTTTATAATCAGTCTATCAATATCCAAAAAAAAATGTAACTTGGTGGGATTTTGATTGGCATTGCATTGACCCATAGATCAAGTTCTGAAGAATTGATGTCTTGCTATACTGAATTTTCCTATCTGTGAACATGGGTTATCTTTCCAGTTACTTAGTTCTTTGATTTCTTTCATCAGAGTGTTGTGGTTTTCCTTATATAGATCTTATACATATTTTGTTAGATTTACACCTAACTCTTGTATTTTGGGGGACACTAATGTAAATCATATTTTAAATTTCAAATTTTACTTGTTCATTGCTGGTGTATAGGGAAGTGATTGATTTTTGTATATTAACCTTGTATCCTGCAATCTTGGTATAATTTCTTGTTAGTTCCTGGTGTTTTGGGTCAATTATTTCAGATTTTCTATATGGACAATCATGTTATCTACAAAGAAAGTTTTATGTCTTCTTTCCAATCTGTATACCTTTTATGTTTTGTCTTATTGCATTAGCTATAATTTCCAGTACAATGTAAAAGAATTGTTGAAAGGGCATATTCATGTTTTATGCTTTTAAAATTTGTTTTTACTCTTCTTTATGCCCTTTCTGTATGGCTAGATCAGCTTATTCCTAGAATATGTATTTTCTGAGGTGTCTACTGCATGTTCCCTGTATTTACAAATTTCTCACCAGTCTTGCTGGGGTTGTAAACTGAGCATCTCCCAGCCCTGTGCAAGAGTCTAAATTCCCTTGCTTTTATTTCCCTGGTAGTTGTACTTTCTCAGGTTTTTTTTCTTTGTTTGAGAGGCCTCCTAGATTCTCACCTTGCTTATGTTTAGCTTAGTATTTGGAAAAAGTATCAAGGGGAATCTTATGAGATTTCTAGAGGTCCTGTTATGCTTAGGTCCTTTCTGTTTGGTACCATGGCCTGGGAAAAACCCCACTTTGTTGTGATGTATTATCATTTTCATATACTGTGGATTTTCTCTGCTAAAATTTCACATAAAATTTTTGCATTTTTATTCATGACATGTTGTTCTTTAATTCCCTTTTCTTGTAGTATCTTTGGTTTTGGCGTTAGTGCCATGTTGACCTCGTAGAATGAATTGGGTATTATTCTCTCCTATTCAGTATCTCAAATGAGTTTGCTTAGAACTGGTTTTCTCCTTTAAATGTTTGTTAGAACTCACCAGTACGTCTGGCTGGTACAGAGTTTTCTTTGTGGGGAGTTTTTAATTATTGATTCAATTTCTTTAGTAGAAATAGGACTTTTTGGGTTATTTCTGTTTTTCTTTTTTTAATTGAGTCATAATTAACATACAACATTTGTTTCAGTTGTACAACCTAGTGATTCAATATTTGGGTATATTGCAAAATGATTAGCACAATAATTCTAGTTAACAACTGTCACCATAGTTAGTTAACAAAAATTTTTTCCTTGTGATGAGAAGTTTAAGGACCTGTTCTCTTAGCAACTTTCAAATATTCAATGCAATATTATTAACTATAGTTGCCATGCTGTACATTACATCTCCATTGTATATTTATTTTATAACTGGAAGTTCATACCTTTTTATTTATTCTTGATTGAGCTTTTATACTGTGTGTCTTTCAAGGAATTTTTCTGTTTTATGTAAATTATTAAAACTAATAACAGCATTAATCATATTTCCTCTTTTTTTTTTAAAATAACTGCAATAACTGTGATGATGTCAATTCCTTATTCTTGGTAATGGTCATTTGTAATCTCTTTTTTTTTCCCAAAATGGTCTGGTGTCTGTTTTTTCATATTCTATTTGGAAAATCTTTGGTTTCATTGCTCAATATCATGGAATTAAATTATAAATTAATTACTGAAAGGTCATTAGAAAACCCAAAAATATTTAGAAACTGAATAATACACTTCTAAATAACCTGTGTGTCAGATTAATTGAAATAGATATTGAAAAGCATGATTTAATGAAAATGGATGAAATGAATACAAAGTCTGCATAAACTTTTAGGATTTTTATGGTCTCTTGATGAATAGGCCTTTTCCTATTAAAATACGACTTATTTACTTGCTTATATCCCTGTTGATATGCTTTGCATTTGACTGTATTTTGTCTTTTATTACATAGTGACTCCAGCTTCCTTTTTTGGTGGGTAGGGTTAGCATGATAAATGTTCACACATCCTTTTATTTTTAATTTAATTATGTCTTTAAATTTGGTTTCTTGTGTTAAGCATATTGTATTAAATCTGACAATTTCTGTCTTTTAGTTAGGATGCTTAGACCATTAACATTGCTATTGTTAGGTTTAAATCTATCATACTATTCATTTTGTTCTATCTGTTCTTTGTTCCATTTTTCCACTTATTCTCCTCTTTTTTGCATAATTATTTTTTATTCCATTTCATCTTTTGTGTTGACTTATTCTCTATAAATTTTAGTTGTGTTGTTTTAGTGCATGCTCATTATTTAAGTACATATTTAAATTATCTTTAAACATTCAGTAGTCAACATTCGAGTGATATTTTGCCACTTTACTTACAGTATAGGAAGGGTACTTTAGTACTGTCTATTTACTTTTTCATGATATTTTTATTATTGTTATTCGGTCATACACTACCTATGTGATTTTTGTCACATGTCTTATATGTTATGAATTTTGTACTCTATATTGTTGTCATTTTTGTTTAAATAGTAGATTAACTTTTCAACATACTTAAAGTAAAATTCGCGTATTAATGTAATTTTCACTTCTGCTTCTCTTCATTCCTTTGAGTATCTCCATAGTTCCATCTTGAATCATTTTCTTTCTGAAGGAACTCCTTCAACATTTCTTGTGCTATATCCTCTGGTGATTAATACATACAGGTGTTATGTATATGAAAATGTCATTACATTCTTTTCAGAGATATTTTCACTGGATCGGTATATCTAGGTTGATAGCTTTATTCTTTCAATACTTTAAAGGGATTCTACTGTCTTTTACTAGCATTTATTTTCCTACAATAAATCTGCCATCATCCATATCTTTATTTTACCATAAGTAACATTTTCTGGCTGCTTTTAAGATTTTTCTCTTTATCACTTGATTTATATAGCTTTCCTCAAATTTGGAACATTTTCATACGTTATTTCTTAGAGTATTTTGCTCTCTTCCCTTTTTATCTCCTTTAAGGAGTCCAGTTTTCACATGTATTCACTGCTTGAAGTTATCCATAGTTCACTGACATTTTTTAAAAAAAATTTCTATTTCATTTTGCCTTTAACTTTACTACTCTTTTCTTTTTTTTAATATATAGGAGTAGGTAGTTAAATATATGTCTTTTTCCAGATTATTTTTATTTTAGTGAAATTGATGCTGGGGTTCTTGTTCATAGAGCTGAAGAATGAACTTTGCAGACAAGGTAGGAGAGCAAGGCAGAGGCTTTTATTTAGAGAGAAAGCTATAGAGGACAGAGCTCCTGGCTCAGGCCAGGAGGGGACAAGAGAGTCTCCTAAATTCACTACTCTTTTAAACTGTAATATCTAACTCCTATTCAGTATATATTTTTTCATTTCAGATATTGTTGTTTTCAATTCTACATATTTAATTTGGGTTTTGAAAAATTTTTTATATCTTTTTATCTTCTTCAAGGAGTCCAGTTTCCAGTTTCCATGTCTCTTCTTAAAATTTTAAACATGTAATACAGTTATAATAATAGCTTTTAACATTCTTATCTGCAAATTACAGTATCTTTGTCAGCTCTTACTCAGTTACAATTGATTGATTTCCTCTCACCCCACTAACTATGGGTCATTTTTTCTTGATTCTTTTCATGCCTGGTAATTTTTTAATGGATATCCCTCAGACATTATATATTTTATCTCTTTGGATGCTGGATTTTGTTTTCCTAGCAATACTTTTGAACTTGTTCTAGGATGAAGGTAAGTTACTTGGAAGTGGTTTGATCTTTTAAGTCTTGCTTTTAAATTTTATTAGAGAGGACTAGAGAGCAGTGTTTATTCTAGGGCTAATTATGTCCCACTATTAAGGCAAGAAACTTCCATCTGATCAAGTCCCCTAAATTATGGAATTTACCAGCCTGGATGGTGGGAATAAATACTATGCCTGGCCATCTTTTCCTGCTGTGTATTGTATTTTCTAATCTTTTGGGTGGCTTTTTTTTTTTTTTAACTCTGGTAGTTTCATTATGCATATGCTCTTTTTGGTACTTATTTGAATTCTCAGGGGAAATACTCTTGAGTATGTTCAACATTCTCCCTCTTTCCAACTCCTTCCTCTCTGGCACTTTGTTTTCAAAAGTCTATCTGCTTTGCTTTCTCTGTATTCCCAACAACGTCTCAACCTGAGTTTGTTTGTTGCCTGGCTCCCTTTCTCCTGCTATGCTATGTTCTCAAAATCCTCTCAAGATAGTAAACTAGAGTAATTGTATTATCTCATTTGTTTCTCCTCTTTCAGGCAACCACTATCCTTTTTTGCCTTGTCAAAGATTTAAAAACCCATGTTTCATATATTTTGTCTATTTGGTTGTTTCTGGTAGAAGGGTGAAGGTAGTCTCTGTTACTCCCTTTTGGCTGGAAGTATGTCTCTGTACGTACTACAATGATTGTAGCTGCAGCCTCACAATAGCACAAGCAGATGAAGCCTTTAGGAATATATGTTTTAATTTAAAAGATGTTTGAAAACCACTGGTTCAAAAATAGGATCTCTTGTCACATATCTCATTACTGAGATTGATACGATCTAAAAATCATTATAATTAAAAAGAGAATATATTTGGGAAGGTTAAGAAATTTAGGAAAATAAGGAGCTGTCATAAAGTTTTTATTTGGGTGACTTAGTGTGTGACCGCAAGTCCAGTCATGTGCCCAAGTGGGTGAGTTGCAATGAGAAAGCATTTGAAAAACCAAAGGAAAGACCGGAGACTCCATATGAAACATGAGGGTTTATTGGGACCTATGGGGAGTCCAGAAGTAGCTGGCTGGATGAGGTTGCACGCCACTATGGTAGACAGGGAGGGAACTGCATATATGGGGTGAGGAGACAGAGACTACAGGTGTGCAGGGGCCAGAGACTATGAGCATGCCAAAGAGGGTTCGTGATTTATGATTATACTATGCGTTATGCTAGATCGAATCATTCCTGTGCGACTAGCACCTCAAGGAGTAAAACCTCTGATAAGAGGGGTCTGCATTCCATTAAGATGTGTCCATCTATAAGGCAAGCCTGGATTTGGCCAGCCCCAGGACATCAGATACCTAGCATACCACCCGAAGAAGGGGGCCACATGGACACGTGGTCATCCTGGGGCAAAAGGTTATGAGCAGGCAATGCTTGTGCTCACACATAGTTTAACCAGATTTTCCCCCTCATACCCAGTTTAGATTCTTTCATGACATAAGTAGCTTTTTGAAAAAGAAATAGGAGGTGTAACTATGGAGCATGTAATATTGTAAGATAGGTCATATTTAGGAGATCCCTAATAATAAATCTAACAGCCAGTAGTTAGTATGAAGAAATTGAATTCTTAGGGAGTGATGTGGGGTGTGGGAGAATTTAAAAGTAACAGAATGAAAAGCATTAGCATCAAACTCTTAAAATTTAAAATTTTGCATGAGCTAGTCACTTTCTTGTCTATTATACTTCCTGGATAGGGAAACAAAGGTATGCATATCAGAACTGGGTACAGGCCTAGCTATGTGTAGTATCTGCATAGTCAATGTGTTTTTCAGTGTGTTGCTTCTCCAAATTTTATGCCTATGAAAAATTCTGGAATATTCTATGGACAAGAAGAAAAAAGGTCTACACCCAAATGCAAAAACTTCTAGTTGTAGAAAATGGTCCTAATTATGACCTACTTTTTATAGCAAAAGTCAGTGGTGTTCTAACTCAAAACAAGATCCAACTAATTAATATGTACTTGACTTTCATCTTATTGCCTCTTAAAATTTGTTAGGCTATTCCTTGAAAATGCAAATCTTGAACTTTGGAGATTGCATTTTGCACTAGTGAATGTCAGAGGACAGAAACCAAGAAAAATAAATTATATTCCAGGTACTAGAATATGCAAATTTATGCAAGCTCTATCTCTGTGGTTCATCCTCTGAAAAATAGGAATAGTAATTCCCTATTCTTGTGTAACTATTAAGCATGATAGAATGTTGAATATCATGAAAGCTTTCCCTTTCTAATCTAAAAGATACATTATTTTCCCCAAATATGTTATTTTGCCCAATAGTTTCTGGATTAAATAAATTTAGATTAGTTTACCCTTGGTACTTTGGCTGATTGGTTTGAGATAAACCACTTCCTCATTCCTGGAAGGCACCTATATAAACTCTTCTACAGTCTGACAGTTATCTACATGTTTATAAAATGCTTAGAATTCTAACTTCTGAATATTACGTTTGGTAAGAATATGGTCAGAGACAAAAGCAACAAAAAAAACATGTAAGGGGAAATACTTCAAGAAAACATTTTTAGATCTCATTCTTCTCCAAGACTGTTGGATTTAATCTGGTTCATTAAAACAGCAAATACATTCCATCCCTCCACTGAACATAAACTCTGCTTAGTCACATACTTTCTTCCTATCACTGAGATCTGTTTTGTCTTCAGTGGTTTCTTGATGACACTAAAGCACCTGTGTATTTCAGGTTCCTTCCAGTGATGAGAAAGTTAAGTATTAACTTGACAACCTAAATTTTTGCCTGTGACTTTAGTAGAACTATCAAAATATGTCAAGGAGGAAGGAAAGCTAGCTGATAAGATTTAAGTACATCTCTATTACATGAAGATGTTTAATGTTAATACAATCAGTATGTTTCTATTTTGCTTAAAAAGAAACAACATATCTTTGTCCTAATTGATTCTGCCACATAAAAATGAGAATAAATCTTAGGTAGTTCAAGTAAAATTACTTTTATCTTTTATGAGAAAATTTGAAAGAAAACTTTGAATTATTATATTATGTGATTTATGGCTCAGATAAAGGTACATGACATCCTTTAGCTGACCAGAAAATTCCTGACTGACTACATTTGGTTAGGTATTAAGCCCTACTTTGGTGATGTGGCCCAGCAGAAGCGAGTCCATATTGCTCCTGTGGTTTTCAGTTATGTTAGGCACAATACATATTTTAATTGTAATATCACAAAGTTATTTTGATTAAAAAAAAGATCTTGAAAGAGGACACTGTTTTGTTTGATTTAGTTGAGTACTTTTGTGCCATGCAAGATTGTGGCTTATAAAAACATCTCAAATCATTTCCACATTTTCATGGAATTTGAACGTAAATCCTGAGTGTGGGAGAAATGTGATCTCATGTATGAAAACAAGGTGATAGTAGGTGCTGCCTCCCCTAAAACAATTACAATTTATGTCAAAGACCATGTGCTTTATATCAAAGCCTGAAATATGAGATTATTAATTAAAATGGAAGGCATGTTGTATTTTGGGAAGAAAGTAGATTGACTCTTACGAGCCAGACAGTGTGCATGGTGCTGTAGTGTGAAGTTTCATAGACTATTAAGAGGCAATCAGTAAGTTTACATGACCTGAATTTAAAAATGGGTACCTTTACTCCCAATTTTTATGCCATATGTCAGCACCTCCAAAGCTTCTAAAATAAATAGGAAAATCCAGTCTAGTATTTATCCTAAGAGGTGAAGAAACTAAGTTTAAAGGAAGGTAAGGCAAAATTATTCCTATATCAAAATTAATTTAATGTCAAAGGATTTCTTGGGGAGAAAAATGAGGAAACACTGCTGCTGTGACCCTTCCAAGTTAGTAATATGTAAAGAGGTTCATAATTTTGGAATTAACCTGTTGTGAAGAGTCTTGATTATCAGGTGTTTTATAACCGTTAAAAAAATTCATAACTTTGAATATTTTCCTTTTGAGATGAATGTATTTTTCTGCCAGTTTTGGATTCTGACTGGTTCTTTTTAGTCATTCATACAGGTCACAGCAAGAATGACTGTCAATAAAAGAGCAATTTGTCTTTTAAACTAAACACTCTAATAGCTGCTTTGCTGCCACTAGCTATTGATTGTAGCCTAAAGGGTTTGTCCTTTCTTTTCAGAAGTTTTAAGACCATTGCTTTGTGTTGTTAACCAGACTAAATTCCACTCTATTTCTTTTGCATAATTCTCAGTAACATTCACAACTGAGAGCTGAGCCTTTTCTTCTTGATGTACTCCAGAGTTGTTAGGGAATCATACATATAGAGAAATTTGAATTTTCTTAGATTGTAATTGCAATAGGTGTTTTTTTTTCACCCAAAATTAGTTGTAAATTATTAAGTCAGATTTGAAAAGGGCCTTTTGGGTGATGGCATATATTTTAAGGAAAGGCATGAGACCTTTTGATATGCAAGAATCAGGCAGGAAAGTTAGGTAATGCTGGGGTAGTGAAAAACCGCTAGATGTTTTTTTCAGATTTGATATATTTTTAAACTTTCATTGATATACTATATTATGTTGGTTTCAAATATACAACACAGTGGTTCAACAATTACCCATATTATTAAATCCTCACCACCTCTAGTGCAGTCACTATCTGTCAATGTACTAAGATGTTACAGAATCATTAACTGTATTCTCCTTGCTGTACTACCATCCCCATGACTAACCTATATTGTGATTGCTAGTAATTGTACCCCTTTATCCCCTCCCGCTCCCCTCCTACCCTCCTCAATGCCTTCCCCTTGATAAACACTAGACCCTTGTTGGTGTCTATGAGTTTATTGCTATTTTGTTCTTTCCGTTTTGCTTTGTTTTATAATCCACAAATAAGTGAAATCATTTGGTACTTGTCTTTCTCCACCTAGCTTATTTCACTGAGCATAATATGCACTAGCTCCACCCATGTTGTTACAAATGGCAGGATTCTTTTCTTTTTATGGCTAATTATATTCCATTGTGTATATGTATGACTATTGCAAATCAATAAACATAGGCATGCATATTCCTTTTTTTGAATCAGGGATCTTGTTTTCTTTGGGTAGATTCCTAGGAGTGGAATTGCTGGGTCAAATAGTATTTCCATTTTTAGTTTTCTGAGGAACCTCCATAGTGCTTTCCATAATGGTTGCACAAATTTACATTCCCATCAACAATGTAGGAGGTTTCCCTTTCTCTGAATACTCACCAGCATTTGTTATTTCTTGTCTTTTGGATAGTGGTCATCCTAACTGGAGTGAGGTGATACCTCACTGTGGTTTAGTTTTCATTTCCCTGATGATTAGTAATGTGGAGCATCTTTTCATGTGCCTGTTGGCCATCTGAAATTTTTCTTTGGAGAACTGTCTGTTCAGGTCTTCCTCCCATTTTTTAATCAGGTTATTTGTTTTTCTGGGTATTGAGGCATATGAGTTCTTTATATATTTTGGATGTTAAGAACTCTTTTGATAAGATGAGTTGTTTATGAACATATTCTCTCATATTATAGAATGCCTTTTTGTTCTGCTGATGGTGTCCTTTGGTGTACAGAAGCTTTTTAGTTTGATATAGTCCCACTTGTTCATTTTTTATTTTGTTTCCTTTGCCTGAGGAGATGTGTTCAGGAAAAAGTTGCTCATGTTTATATTCAGGAGATTTTTGCCTATATTTTCTTCTAAGAGTCTTATGATTTCATGACTTACATTCAGGTCTTTGATCCATTTTGAGTTTACTTTTGTGTATGGAGTTACACAGTAATCCAATTTCATTCTCTTACATGTAGCTGTTCAGTTTTCCCAACATCAGTTGTTGAAGAGGCTGTCTTTTCTCCATTGAGTATTCATGGCCCATTTATCAATGTATTAATTGACCATGTATGTGTGGGTTTATATCTAGACTCTCTGTTCTGTTCCACTGATCTATCTGTTCTTGTGTCAGTACCAAATTGTTTTGATTACTGTCAATGCCCAGATTTTAGGGGCTTAAAGTAACAAAGGTTTATATCTTGCACGCATAGCCTGTCCATCATGGGCTACCCGAGAGCTCTTCTGCCTGTCCCATGACCCAGGATGATGTAATCATTATCAACTTAAACATCTCAAGTTGTGTCAGAGTAAAAGAGATGCACTTGTTTTTAAAGCTTTCTTTTGGTAGTGACATAAGATAATCCTGTCCATATTTTCATTGGCCTAAAATAGTTGTATGGCCATGCCAAAATTCAAGTGCACAGAGAAAATTCAATTCATCCATGTGTCCAAAAGCAGAAGAACCAAAGTATTTGTAAATACTATTGACATCTACCACAGAAATCATGTACATATTTTAGTATATATATTTGAAAAAAAAGTCTTTTTTGAGGAATTTGTGACTTGGGGAATTATTTTCCATATTATATCACATTCTCTGATTTTATGGAAGAATTATTTAGAATTATAGTCTAAATAAAACTATAATACACATAGACTGTAATAAGTTTTTTTTTTTTTGTCAAAGCTGCATCTGTTTAATGTCCTGACAACCTGCATCTGTTCAATCTGGATGTCATTATCTTGTTATAGTTACTCATTTGGTTAATCTAGCTTTGACTACAATACTAATACTTGAAGGAATTATTTAACATACAGTTGTAATGACCACAAAGAATTTCTTGAAAATCATTGAACACAGAATTCAGAGTATAATGGGAGCCATACATAGTTTACTGAACCAGTTAATCTGATTTAGGTATCAAACTATAACAAATATGCATACTAGTCCTATTTAAAAGTTCAAATCTTATAAAACCTAGGTTGCATTTTTGTTAAGTCTTTCCTAATTGCAAATATTTCAGGACTTTGTTGCATAGCTCTTCTCTGGGTATTATGGTATCCATTTTCTCTGAAATTGATGCTGTTTTCCTATTGAAAAAAAATTAATCTATTTCTTAGATTTGTGGTTGAACATTAGAAAATACAAGAGAATTTACTAAACTATTTTCCTGAGTAGGTTTTGGAATGTGTGCTATCCAGGAAATGCTGATGCAGTGAGATCTTTACATATGCCAGATATTCTTGGAGATGTATAGTAAGTAATCATTGAATAGCTTCTACTGTAAATGAAAGAACTAAAGCTCAGGCAAGTAGTGAGCACAGAAATAGGAAGTTTAGAGTAAGACAGAGGTCACCCCAAGTTAGTGATTACTAATAGTATGATCATAGGCAAATTAGAGTATTATCTTTACAGGTGCTTGGAAGAAGTAAATAATATATATACATAACACACTTAACATTTCTTGGTATGAAGTAAGCTTTTAAACAATATTGGTTTATGTTATAATTGCTCTTATGGGTTAGTCTTACTACAATTTTTATTTCTCATCCTAATTGAGCTTTTTGCGAATTCTGCAAGTAAGTTTAATGAATAGTAGGAAAAAATGGCTGGAAACTTTTTTTTTTAATATTCTAGATTTATGTAGTATAGTTTAACTTTTAGGTAGATGCTAATTAACATGAACCTCTTTGAAACTCACTTTTTAGTTTTTTTTTGGCATTATTATTTCAGAATGGTTTGTGAATTCGAGAGGAAAATCCTCTATTATTACTCCTTTAAAAATGTTTCCCAAGTGTTTGTAATAATATATTTTTGATGTAAGTATAATTTATGAATTCTCTTATGGAGTTTTCTTCTTTGTTTACATGTTTAAAAAAAAATTTCTAATGGATGGGAAGAATAAAGTATATCTCTTTTTCTGTCTTTAGAAGTGACCCAGAAGTGACTGGCTAGAAACTCTATTGTAACATTAATTTGTAGAGGTGATAACAGGGATATTGTACATCTGATTTTAATAAGACTCACTAAAGATTTCACCATTCAGTATGGTGTTTGTTATAGGTTTTGAGATTAAAGGATATTTATATGAGCATAAGTTGGGTATTTGAGTGTATTTTATTCATCTACTGATATAACAATATGAATTTTTTCTCTTTTAATTTGTCAAAGGGATCAATTACACTGAATATTTCCTGACATTTCACTGATCTTTGCAATCCTGGGATAAACTTTAATGCTCATTGATGTAGGGGTTCTTGCTCGTGGAGTCAAAGAATGAATGTCATGAATGAGCAAGGTAGGAGATTTACAGAGAAAGTTTTATTCAGGATAAGAGAAAGTATGGGACTCCCAACAGGTTCAGGGAGAGGCAAGGCTGCCACTTGGGGTCTGGGGTCTTGGTGTCTAGTATTTTATGCCTGTTACAGTGGGAGCTGTCTGTTTTTTATAGGTTCGGCTAGAATGCTAGTTATGGTTTAACCAATCTCATTAAAGGTTACCCTGTTTTAAACTAATGTGCCTACCTGATTATAATCAGCAAGCTGTTCCATATCACTGGGTCCCAGTGGCAGGGAGACCCAGAGATTCTTTAAATAAATTTCTTTAAACATTTGTTTTACAGCTCAATAAATAGAAGCTTAGGACATTCAAGTCTCTAAAGTGCCTAAACAAGGGAAGGTAAAGAGATTGGAAAGAGATGAATTTGCAATATCTAAGGTGCTGAATCAGGCATTTCCCCCCTAATACTAATAGGTAAACTACACTCCTAAAATGTGTTTATCAAACAGAATCTTAATAAATACAAATAGATGAAATCTTATGAGTCATTATATTATGAGTGATTATGAGTTAATAGAAATGCCTATTTACTATAGAGTACAATTAAAATAATATACCCACTTGAAATAAAAACTTAAAAATGTAGCATAAAACAGAACAATGTCATAGTTAAATAATTTAATTTTCATAAATGCGAGAAGAGTTTGAGGAAAAAGAATATTCATGGGGAATGGCAGAAACTTTCTAAGAGATTTTGAAAGGACTCTCTCTGTTCAGAGAGCTGGCTCTCCTTCCGTCTGTCACTTCAAAATATACAGCCCTCTTTTACCTAAGTGCAGGTGTAACAGTAGCTCTGACACTGAGCAGCTATGAACTGAACTGAAAAGGCACTAGAGGTGAGCAGGAAGAGCAGGCTAAGGTGCAGTGGAGAGAAGGAGGCGAGCAGAAAGAGATGGGAGGGAGATTTCATGAAGAAACCAGTAAAGATTAGGAAATAAGAAGACAATTAAAGAGGATGTGTGTCCTTGAGAGAAAGATTGCCATACAGATCAGTTAAAGACCAAAAGGGAGAAAGAGAGAATGTCAGGCCACATTAATCCCTGCCCAAACTGAGTACCAGGAGACAATGTTCTGAGTATGGGAGAAGGTGCAGTAGGTGAAAGATGTGGGACTCTGCCAGGTATGTGGGTGCCTGGCTTTTTCTGTATTAGGAGCCCATAACTCAAGATGTGTACAGAGGTTAAATGACTCTTGTCTATCTTTTAGAATATAACTGAGTGATTTCTTAAGTTGTGCTAGAAATAATTATGTATGTTCTCATACTGGAAGAAACCTAAAATATTTTCAGTGGTAAGACGTAAGTTTACTGCTAAAATCAGTACCAAAATCTGTACCTTACCCAAGGTCCCAGATTGGTTGGTTGCAAAACTGGGAATGAAACCCAGGTTTCCTTACACCATGTCTAGAATATTCCTTTTATCTGACTCTGTTGTATTGCTTGCATCTGAAACCATTTTCTTTCAAAAGTGGAAAATAGCATGGGATACTGAAGAGAGTGCTAAATTTGGGAGATAGTTTGAAATATGAGAAATTTATTTTGTGAAAAAGATGATTTATTTCAGTTTGTCATTTTATCATCTATAACATGAGTACACTAATACCCTTAGATTCTTGTTTTGAGGAATTAAGGAGGTAAGGGAATTTTATAAAATGTTAAACACAATGCCTGCTGTATATAATAAGTACTTAATAAGTGGTAGCTGTTGTTATGTTTTGCATTTCATCTCAGTGTCAGAATTGTTATTTGATTTCCTATTGTAGCAGCACAAAGAGCAAAAGCCCTCATCCCCCTTGGATTTGAAAGTTGCAGTTAGAGCAGGTGGTAAATAGATGCCTTTCAGGAATTCCCTGGGGCAAAGAATCCCACCACAAACTCCTTCATTCCTGGCTTTAGTCTAGTCCCATAGACTATCTCCCAGAGATATTTGAGGAGGTAAATGCATCAAAACATAAAGAAAAGTTTCTTTCACAGACAAGTTTAGAATTTAATTTGGAGAACTGTTGTAGCTATCCAGAATTCCCTTAGGCTAGCTAACTTAGAAAAGACATTAAAGGGAAAATAAGTGAAATTTAGAAATGTCAGTAGGTACTTCTAGAAATTTCTCTATACTGTATACCAAAAGGTGGCAAATACTTCCTGTTAGAGAGATAGAAAGGGGGAAAACCGTGAGGGGCAGAAACCTCTAGCTGCCTCCATTAAATTCCTTAATTTCTTCCTTACTAATAGGAATATAAAGATGACTTAAACTGACCTTCCTTATAGTTAGTGATGGTCATTTGAGGAGAGAATCCATGTGCTCAGGATGGCGTAGCTGAAAAGATAATGAGCCTTGGTCTGTGGTGTGTTAGACTTGTCAGACCTGCCTTAGGCTGCCTATGTCTGGAAAACATTAAATTGTGATCTTGTTTAATTTTCTCTTAATTTCCTTATCTGTTACTCTCTGTTATATGCAACTCTTAGGGAGAGAAGGGAAGATAACAAGAAATGGTTGGAAAGAAAAATAGCTTAAGAAAGATGTACAAAGCAGGAGAATGAAAGAACTAGTTGAAGATGATGAGGTCTGGGCAAATAGTGAGATTATAGAGAAAGAGGATGATATCTGGACAAAGGGACAAAGAGAGACAAAGCGGGATTGGAGAAGGAAGAGAGAAGTGGGAATGAAGTGAGAAAATAAAAATGAGACACATTTTGTGCCCTTGGGTTTACCAGATACATGAGTTTGTATAACTTTCTGTTAGGCTTGGTTGACTTAAGTGTCTTGTCACTTAAAACCCAAAATATATTGTTTACATTACTGTTTTGTGTAATTCTTCAGTTTCTTCATATGCCTTTAATCTTATCTGTGATAACACAGTTAAGATCTTAAAGGAATGTTACCACATAATACATTTTAATTTTCATCTTCTTCTCTTGGGAAGAACCTCATATAGTGATAAGCACATACTTAAAAACAATCCAATATTTTACAGAAATAAATTTCAGCAATTTTATTTTATATTTTATAATATATGTTTTATTTTAATAGAACTATTACATAGAGGAAATAGATGTAGTGAGCAAATAATTTTGAAGCATAAAGCAGTCTCCTCATAGTGCGAATATATTTTGATCACCCTGTAGGAAATCTTGTTTATCAGTTATATTTATGTAAAAGTAAAATATGTATAAAAGTAAAAAAAAAAGAATTTTCATTTTTTGTCACTAAAAAATTTTAGACTAATTTCTTAAAAATGATAATTTAAAATATCTGTTGGAACGTAGATGTGCTCAACAACTTGAATATCTTTAATTACTAGCATAAATACAATCTCAGTGATTTTATTAACATTAAAATAGGTATTATGTTTCTTTCTGTACCAGGTAAGATAAAAAAGCTATATATTCCTGAGGTAATTTCAGATTTTACTAATTTTTTTATGAACAAACTATAAAATGTTGGAAAAGAATAAAGTAAATTTTTGTGAACAGCTTCTATTTTCAAAGTAGTGCCTCAGTGGTAGGAGTGATGTATTCTTTGCCACCTGCTTACAATGGTACAACTTGGGTTCCTAGGAACAAACTACTAATGTCTGACTTCATTAGGATTTCTCTTCACCATCTGGAGCTGGGCAAAGCTGCCTTACTTTGCTGGGCCAACGTTGAATCAATAAAAAATAAGAGGGAATAAGAGGAGAGTTGTTTCAAAGTGGGCTAGCTGCCAGTAGCAATTAGTGGGATTCTCCTTTATCTCAGCGCATTTTAAATTAACAAACAAACAAAAAAACCTCACTGAATGCAAAGACCATACCTTTTCAGAATAAAGCAAGGGTGAATGTTCATTATAGTCACAAGCAATAATCACAGGCAGAAGAAAAGATATTTCTAAAACATTACCTAATTTTTAAACAAATATTTTTATGAAAACATCACAAATCTTTGTAAAATGTGCTTTTGGGAGTCAATTCAAAGTAGTCAAGGAGAATATTACACTGGAATATTAATGTTTGATGAGGAAATGGTAGTTTTTCAGCTAAGTATTTTCTTTACTAGTAGGACTTGAGAGGAGAGCTCTGGGTTTTGAGTTAGTGACTTAGGTTTGAATTTCAAATTTGCCACTCTGTAGTATTGCTACTTTGGGTCAGTTATTTAACTTTCTCACCTAAAATATTTTACTTGGACAGTTAAGCCTGACATTTCTTAGAGGTAGAATGGTGAGAATTGGTTTGCATCTTTCTTGTGCTGGTATTAACATATAAGAAGCTGGTTTATAAATATTCGAGAACAAAGTAACAATAGAATAAAAAGTTAAAGTTAGTTATATACCTTCCATTGTCCACTAAGTCAATAGTATGTTTTTGTTAGATTCACCAGGAGTTTATATCCTACCAGTTCTTCCTTACTGGCCATTAGTGGACTTTGGGAGTCTGTTTCAGGGTTTAAATCAATCAAGTCTTTATTAAGAACTTATATATGCCTAGCATATTTTGTGTTAGATGCTCAGATTTTGTGTTCCAATTGGAAGATTAAGAATAGTTATGAATACACTGTAGTACATATGCTTTCCAGGATTGGAAGGTATAGCTACTAATTTATCTTTTTTCTGCATTTGTTTTGCATAATAAAAAAGCCTAAAAAAACCACTATTAGATCCTTCTGTTGGGAGAAAGTAAATACATGATCAAGATGGCACATGCTTCTTGAAATTTCATGTATATGTCATTACCTTAGAGTATTCAGTCTCAAAAGTGAAGGAAAAGCCAGCCAAGATCTCATATCTAATACTGACATTCTACTCAGATTCAAAATTTTCTACTTTGGGCTCAGGTAGGCATATATAAGCCCGTGTATTTCCTGTTATGAAACAATCATATTGCAATGTTCCTGTTTTATACTACATATTTCAGAAACCATCAAAATGTCAGAGAATGATTATGCAGTGCTTCCTCATAATGCAATATATCTGGATATAAAGAACCAATCTTAGAAGCCATATCTGCATATCTAGATATGTGACAAACTAATGTCATACATGTGACACAAAGTCAGGTGTCTAAGTATGAGACTGCTTTCTGGTTTATACCATTCACAAAAATTAACTTGAAATGGATTAAATGTAAGACTTAAAACCATAGAACTCCTAGAAGGAAACAGAGAAAGTTCCTTGACATTAGTCTAGGCAACAGTTCTTTGCATATAACACTAAAAGCTCAAGCAACAGAAACAAAAACAAACAAGTGGGACTACATCAGACTGCAGAGGTTCTACACAGCAAAAGAAACAAAGAATGAAGAGGTAATCTACGGAATGGGAGAAAATATTTGCAAGCCCGGGTCAGATAAGGGTTAATATCCAAAATAAATAAGGAATATGTATAACTCAATAGTCAAACAACAAATAATCCATTTAAAAATGGCAGAGAATCTGAATAGTCATATTTCCGAAGAAGACAAATGACCAGTAAATGGTATACATACAACATGTGGTATACAAGACATACAAATATATCTGAAAAGATGTTCAGCATCACTGATCATCAAAGAAATGCAAGTCAAAGCCAGGTAGTGGGAGACACCATTTATTAAAAAGTCTTTTTTCCCCATTCAGTATTCTTAACTCCCTTGTGAAATATTAGTTGACTGTCATATTGATTTCTTAATTTAAATTTTGGACTGTTCTAGTGCCTAGAAATATAATTTTTTTTGTGTATTATTATATCTTACAAATGTTTTAAAATTATTTATTAATTATAGTGTTGTTTTATAGATTCCTAAGGAACTTCTACATATGGGATCATGTCCTTTGCAAATAAAGAAATGTTTACTTCCCCTTCTTTAATCTGGATGGCTTTAGTTTCTATTTCTTGCTTTATTATATGGGCTTGAACCTCCAATAAAATGTCAAAAAGAAGTAGTGTTCTCCATTTTATACTTTCTTGTTCTTCATTTTAGGGCAAACACATTCAGTCTTTCATTCTAAGTGTGATAGTAACTGTAGGTTTTCTTTAGATACCGTTTAATATGTTGAAGAAATTTCTCCTGTTCCTGGTTTATTGAGAGTTTTTACCATGAACAAATGCTTTCTGTGCAGTTATTGAAATGATTTTGTGATTTTTGTCCTTAATTGAATTCATATGGTGCATTTAGTTGAGTTTTGATGTTACATCAAGCTTACATTTCTGAGATAAATAATTTAGTCATGATGTATAAATTTTTTTACATGTTGATGGATTTGAAAATAATAGTTTGTTCAGGTTATATGTGTATATGCTTATGCAGAATATTTTTCTATAGTTTCTATTTCTTGTGATTCCCCCCCCCCCAGATTTAGTGTTAGGGTGACAATATTGACCCCATAGAATGAGCTGGGAAGTATTCCCTCATTCTCTATTTTTTCCCCCTCATGCTGTTGTTTATTGGGCATTAGATCTATTGGACTGATATTCTAAATTCCTTATTATTTTTATGCTTTAGCTTTTTTTATATTGTGGTAAATTATACATTATATAAAACTTGCCATTTTAAACATTTTAAGTGCACAGTTCAGTCTCATTAAGTGTATTCAAACTGTTGTGCAACATCACTACCATTGAGCACCAGCATTTCATCTTCCTAAATTGAAGATTTTAATTCATTATAGAATGAGTCTCCATTATTCCATCTCTCTGGCTCCTGGCAAGAACCATTCTACTTTATGTCTCTATGAATTTGACTACTCTATGTACCTCTTATAAGTGGAACCATGCACTCTTTGTCTTTTGTGACTTGTTTATTTTACTTAGCATATGTCTTCAAATTTCACCCATGTTGTAGCATGTGTCATATTTTCTTTTCTAAGACTAAGTATCATCCTGTTATATGTATATGCTGCATTTTGTTTATCCATTCATCTGTTGATGGACACTTGGGTTTCTTCCACTTCTGGCTGTTGTGAATAATACAGTTATGAATTTGGGTGTACAAATATCTCTTCAATTTCCTGCTTTAAGTTCTTTTGGATATATCCCCAAAAGTGGAGTTGGTGGATTATATAATTCTATGTTTAAGATTTTGAGGAACTGCCATGCCATTTTCCACAGTGCTATACTGTAGCACATTCCCGCCAGCAATGCAGAAGGATTCCAGTTGCACCACATCTAAGCCAGCACTTATTTAATTATTTTTCAGTAACCAAATCATCTTAATGGTTAGTGAAGTCATGAAGTGGTATGTCATTGTGATTTCCATTTGCATTAGTGATGTTGAATATTTTTTCAGGTGTTTATTGTCCATTTCCATATTTTCTTTGAAGAAATGTTTATTTAACCCCTTTGTCCAGTTTCTAATGAAGTTGTTGTTTCATTTAAAAAAATATCTTCAGTAATTATGTCTTAGGTCTTTTATTTCCATTTGCATTTCAGTTATCATATATATTTAAAATTTCAAGTGATTTTAATGTTTTCTGTTCTCCCAGCTCCCATGCTGCAATATTTTCTATATCTACTGGGGAATGAGTTTTCAGTTATTATCATTACATTTGCTCTTCATATTGCCTACATTAACTATAATTGACTTTAAGATTTTGTTTTGATCTCTATTTCCTATGTTATTGCTGTAAATAATTTCATGATCTGTAGTCTTCTGTTTATATTTAAGAGTAAGTTTCCAAATACATTAATTTGAATCTATATACATATTGGCAACTGGCGAACTTTATTTTGGGTGATCTTGCTCATCTGTGTCTTTGGTAGAATCCCCTCTCCACACCATAATTTATTTATCTTTTTTTTTCTTATTTTTGGTCAGGGGGCAGTTTTCCTAGAGAGAAATATAATCTGTTTTTGGAGAAGGGGATGAGGTTGCAGTAGTTAAAAGCCTGGTTGTATGTGTTCTCAGAGATGAGGCATTTTAGTATTTAGTATTCAGATTTTTGAATTCTACTTTGATTACATGTCTTGCTCTGAACTGTGTCTAGCTTTCCTGAGTCTAAAGTTTCTTTTTGGAAAACAGAACTTCTGCTCAGGTATGTGGGAGAGAGTCCCTGGTGTACAGGAGAGTAAGAAGGTCTGGAGTTCTAACTCCCTCTCCCCCTCTCTCTCTTTTTAATATGCAATATAAGTCAAACTTCCAGCTTTCACCACAATTTAGCACACATTAGGGTTCCTAATATTGGCTGGATGTCGGAAGTACCTTGAAAGTTTAAAGAAAAACAAAATCAAAGAGAGAGAGAGACAGAGACAGAGATGAGAGAGAGAGAATTACAGAAAGAATCAAAAGAAAAGAAAGAAAGAGAGGAAAAGGAAAGAAGGAAGGAAGAAATGAAGGAGGAAGAAAGAAGGAAGGAAGGAAAGGAAAATCAAGATGCTTACTATCCCAGAGAGTCAAATTTAATTGGTTGATGGATGGGGTTATGAATTATTGGTCTTTTATAAAACTCTCAATGTGACTGCAACCAGAGTAGGGAACGATTGCCCTTCTTGCCCTCCCCTGTCTTCCATATCCCCTTTTTTATATCCTCTCCTATGTCGGCCCACTTTTGTCACAGTGCTCTAGCAGCATTGGTGTGTTGGCTGTTTCTTTAACACTGCAAGTATAAGCTCTTCTTGGGGTCATTGTCATTGTTTCCCTTTTGCTTACAATCTCATTACCAGGATTGCTGAACTCTCTTCACTTTCCTTCTTCAGGAAACTACTGAAATATCAGGATTTTTCCTGGTGTTTTTTTGATCATCTGATTTTAAATAGCAAAACTCTATTCTTCCATTTTCCCTGCTTCAGTCTATTTTTTGTTTCTCCATTGCATGCCTATTTATTTGAAAGAGTTTGTATTTTATTTATTTTCTCCTGCTTTTCCTAATAGAACAGATATCCCATGAAGCAGGAATTTGTAGTTGCTCTATTCCCAATTTTTTCTTTATTAGAGAGAGCTAGGTAATTTGATGTTTAGTTAAAAGGTCTTGACTATAGGAGTAAGTGAATGAGAGAAGAAACAACACATCAAAATAGATAAAAAACATTAGAGACAGAATAATAATATAAAACTTTAAGTTTGCTTTCTCAGATTTTGATAGATGAAACAGACTCAGTTAAGGATAGAGGGACACTGAATTATATTTATAGTATATTATTAATGTTTTTTAACAGAAATGATACTAAACACTCAATGTAAAAAAAATCTAGAAAAAAATAAATGTAGAATTAAAAACCTACAGATGCTTGGAAATTAAAAGCAAATGCAAGACAAAAACAAACAACCTTCCTAAATAATTCCTAGCCAATGTGTGATAAATAATGGTAAAATGTCTGATTTTAGACTCTTTAATTAAAGTATAAGCAAAGAAACAGAAACTCTACATGTTAATAATCTAAAAATTACCCAGTCTGACCCAGATAACTTAATCTGTAAATTCAACCTGCTAAAATTTCACTTGAATATGTATTGAAATCCGTTGAAACTAGCTTCTAACCAACCAAGAAGTCTTAAAAGAAAATAGAATATATTTAAGTATGCATATGTTGGGAAAGTTTTTAAAATATATATTTTATATGTGTTCTTATAAAATATGTATAAATCTTCATTCATATATTCAAATGTGTTTTCTTATTACATTTCATATTTACTATTTCAATAAAAAACATTTTCTCTGAGGCTAGTAATAAAACCAAGTTAATGTCTTCGCATAGGCTTTTATCCTCTTTTTATGTTATGAATCTCCTTTTGTTGTTGAGAAGAGTACCCACCTGTGGTTATGAAGAGCCACAACTCTCATTTTCAATCAGTTCAACTCTGTAAGCAGTAATCCCATGATTGGAAACGATGTATAAAGCAATAAACTCCTCCTGCCTCATGAACAGTGAGCCTTGAAAGCTGAGCACTTATGATAGCAGGAACATTTGCACTGAATGTCATCTTCTGTCACTTTGGGAATATTGTGGAAGTGAACAAAGCAAGATTATTGTGCCAAGGATATGAAGACTTTAAAAGTTTTGTTTGCAGAATTTTAAGAAATAGATTTTAAAGAAACAATTAGTAAGCAAGGAAACTTATTACTGCATCCAAGAACTGTGTGAGCTATTTAGTGAGTCGTCAAAGGCAGGACTTTGGATCCACTATGGGGAGAGCCAAAAGATGAACAGGTCATTCTATACAGTACCATTGGTTTAGGGGCTTTTTCTACTGCCAGAAAATATCAAATATGATGGAAGAAACAAATAGGTAAATAAGTACAGGAAAGAGTAAACCAGACTGTTAATGGAAAAATATGTTCTAATATAATGCCTGTCAGTTTTATGTTAATTAAAAAAGAACTGGAAAAAAAAACTAGCTGGAGTGTAAAAGTAAGTGGAAAAGTACTTATTCTTTGTTCATTATAAAGTTTTGTGCCTATAATTAGCAAGAGGCAGGATGAAGTAAATCACAAAGATCCCAAAAGAAATTAGTATCAATTTTTATATAAAACTACATGATTTTTACCATACATCAGTAATCCTACTCAAATGTCTCCTAAAATTCTCTTCTAATGTTAAAATATCAGTGATTTACAAAATGTGTTTCTTCTTTTCACTTTAGCAAATGAAAATATTTGGCAATAGTTGTATTCAGAATGTAGGATCCTATTAAATAATTTAAATGGTCTATTGAAACACAGTGACCGGCAACTGCTAAATATCAGGATAAAAATACTACCCCTGGTAATCTGGAGAACTGTTAAGTGAAAAGGAAAGAACTGGAATCCTGCAAACCCCTCTATATGAATGTACAATGGTTTTCCTGTCACATCCGGTGTGGTCAGGCAGGCGGCCAGTTAACAGATGATTTTTCATGCCTCCCCTTCACAGGGACCACATGCTGCCCCTCAGGGTTGGGCTGAGCACAGTCTGGCTGAGGTGCTGTACCAAAAAATGAAACCAAAAACTGAAGACCAAAACAATGTGTTATGAAGAATAAGATCTGAAAGTACAAATATCAACAAATACTATTTAGGTCTCTAATCTCAAATATCTTTCCCCTTTCTCTTTATTATTAACTGGTTTAAACTCACTCTGAGAAAAGGCATTGTTAAAAATGGTAATCCACAAAGTGGCCTTAATTCATTTTCCTAAATAATTGTGAAGTCATACTTAATATATTTTATGCAACAAACAGATCCTGACTCTGACAAAGCAAATCACTGAACATACAGAAAAGCACAAAAGTACAAGTTTCTTTTAAGCAATTTACAACTTTCATTAAAAAAATTAAAATGTTGATTATATTTTTGCTTTTAAAATTAAGAATGCTTATTGCATGCAAATACAATTCCCTATAAACCACTACATAAAGAATTTAACCATTTTGAAGCATCTCCTTTGAATGTTTTTGATGTATGTATTTCTTGAGTCTTTAGTTTTAAAAATTATTATTAAAATACATATTCATTGTAGTAATTCAAACTAGGCTTCACTGCATAAGAAAATGATTGACTTTTCTCAAAATTTCTCACTTCAGAAGAAAAAAATGTGTCAGTTGTATTCTTTTATACATATTTCTATGCACATATATAAACTTACATATATGTAATATATGTAATATATCACACAAGAATGTGATTTAATTTGTAAAAATATAAGATTTCAGATATATACAAAAATTGTTGTTATAAAAAATTACATCCTTTTTAACTTATGCTAATATGACATTTCATTTCCCATTAGTGTATAACCTTCACAGTCACTTTTTATGTTTTACTATTGTTGTGTTGAGAGAAGATGCCAGAATTTAAATACTGCTTATTGTTATATATTTAAGTTACTTGAATTTTTTACAGTTATAATGAATAACTTTTAGGCATAACTTCACTCTTCTGTTTTTGAAATTATATCCCTAAGTAAATAGATTTCCGGGAGTTAAATTAGTGAAAGAAAGCTCTTACTCTTTAGTGTAAAATTGATTTTCAACTGGCTTATATTCTTTATATATTAATCACACCAATGTGTCAGAGTCATTGAAGCTTAATCCTTGAAAGATTATAAAAAGAGAAGATTATACAATGAGATTTTTTTCTATCATAAAAGTGATATTTTCTCATTCACAAGTTGGGGAGAGGAATGAAATACTATGCAGGGGAACTCATTAGGAAGTGATTGCAATAATAAGGTAAGAAATAATGTGAAGACCTGAAAACATGTTGTAGCCTAAGCAACTATTTATTTATTTATTTTCAACTGAACATTGATCAAGCACCCAGTCTGTTTAAGAACTGTTCTGAGCACTGTGCTAGGTACTGGGTGTACAAAGAGTCACGGGCCCAGACACTCTCTTCTGTGTATATAAATAAAAAATAGAATGAGGTTCAGATATTGAGGTTATACTGGGGAAAACTTGGTGAGAAAGATGACTATCCATTTTTAGTTACGGTGGCTAAGTGGATGGTAGTATTATTTATCCCTTTTCTTGCTTTATTTCTCTAGCGTTTCTTTCTTTCCTCCATCATCTCTAGTACCATCTCAGCTGGATTACCCCTACTCGTCTTTCAGGACTAGAATAGAGTTCTTTTCACCCAGGAACTCATTCATGACTTAACTGAGAATTAATTCTAAGACACTGTTTTTGTCACTTTTTTATTCCTTAAAAAAGAGCAGAGGGGTGGATTCCTTTACTTACACATTTAATTTTCAGCACTGAATTGTGTTGGTCATAGCAACTTGTATTTTTCATATATTTCTGAAGGAAAAAAGTTACAAATCTCAAAAAAAAGAATTACAAATAAGAAGACATGAACTTCTTTACATTCACAGGTGTCAATCATTTCTAGAGAAATATTTTTCCCTCAACCATCTCTTCTTTGCCATAATCCACTGTAGGATCAGCACCTTGCCAGCCCGGCATATTTATTCTTTGTCTCCCTCTCAATCTCAAATAACAAGTTCCATTATTCTGCCTGCCCAGCAGTTCATAGATAATGTAATTATATGTATGAATTTCTTTCATATCATGCAAGGACATATGGTGTACAAATGTCCTGTATTGATTCATCTGTCATGGAGTTGACTCATACACAATTACTGCTGTTTCACTCCATTTAAGAGTTATAGCTCTTTAGAATCTTGTAGAATTGATAGTCTTTTAGGGAACAGACTCTAATGTATATTTTGAAGTGCAATACTGTAAAATTTATAAACCGAATAGTAATTAACACAGTTCCCTCTCAAAATGATCTCTTTTCTCTTGGGAAAAAAAAAGTATTTTCTCATAGTTAGAAAATGAAGAATCTGTTTTATACCACTTTATTGACTTCACATTAAGTCTGAGAGATATAATAGTATCTTGGCATATTGTAAGTGGGAAGTACTCATAAGTGCTTTTTTCCACAATTATAATTTCTCTTTAGTAAAACTACTTTACTTGGTCATGGCAATATTTTGAAATTATTGTGATAAGTGAAGAATTTTATTAAAAGTGTCATAAAATGATTTGAATTTGACAATAATACATGCAGAGACTATATTCACATCTCTGCCAATATCTCATTTTGACATTGAGATAATATCTTTTTTGAATTACCAAGTTTTAAAAGTTGAATATATTAATTCACATTCCACTGGGAAATATAAAAATGAAAATGTACAATTTTTAAAAATAAAGACACATTTTCTAGCTTCTGTGTTTTTCATTTTCACTGTCATCCGTCTTCATGAGTGTTCCACCGAAATATAATTAACAATATTGTTTTCTTCTTTGTTTCAAGGCAAGAACTTTATCCAGTAGATTTCTAAGGGAAATTGGAAACGTTTACATTTGCTTTGTAAAATATCCTTAAAATTCATTCAGCATCTGTGCTTACCAATATATACTTTAAGAATTCCTTCCCAAACTGTTTAGTTAATATTGACCTCCAATTTTTCTTAAGTTTTACCATATGTATAAGTACTTCTCAGGAAATAGTACTTGATCATATGCTGTGCTACATTATTGCTAGTCATTTTTTGTTTTAAGATCCATCAAATTTGGGACTGCCGACTTTTACATGGATATTGTCTATCACAGGAATCAACAAACTTTCTGTAAAGGGCCAGGCAACAAAAATGCCTTTGGGGTCACATAATTCTGTTGCAACTATTCAGTTCTTACATTGTATGTGAAAGCCATCAAAGGCAATATGTGAGTGAAAGAACATGATTGTTACAATAAAACCTTATTTACAGAAACAGACAGTAGGCTGGATTTGGACAGCAGGCTATTGTTTGCCTTGGCCTATAGCAAAGTCTAAGAACAACAACACTCTTAGTGGCTGGCATGGGTGCAGCAAGGCAGATGTATTTCTTTCACCCGAAGACTGTCTTGTGTATTAAAGAGGTAAGACTTCAATAAGAAAAATATGTGTGCCTCTGGTTTTCCTAAATATATCTCTATTTGCTGAATTCTAGAGAGTTGGATGCAATGAATGTTTAATTATTTTCCACTTGACTGTAAATGTAAGGACATCCCAATCAACACTATGCTTTGGTACCGATAGAAGAGCATGGAGTAGTAGACTGTGGCAATGTGGATAAGGCCATGTGGGAAGGAGGCTCGGTGTTGCCAGATATTCCTAATTATTCAAATTATGAAAAGGATTTGCACTGGGATTTTTCTCAGATTTTAAGTGTTTGCAAATAATTTAAAAAATTATGTGGGCCAAGAAGATATGATTCCAATAGTGCATATCTTCAGGCTAAGATTGATCCATTCTTTGCAACATTGGTTTGATAACAGACAGCATACAAAAGTTGTTGTAGGAATAAACACCAGTTTACTAGGCTTTCACCTGATGTTAAGTGTCATGTTATTTACTTATCTTATTTATTAAATTTTTAATTGAAGTAGAGTTGATACGTGATATTAGTTTGGTTTCAAGTATATGTGCAACACAGTGGTTCAGCAGTTACGCACATATTAAATCCTCACCCCAACAAGTATAGTTACTCACTGTCAACATAGAAAGATATTCAGAACTATTGACTGTATTCTCTATGGTGCACTTCCATCCCCACAACCCCAACTTAAGATTGAGATCTGTGTTTGTCATATTATTAAATGGCTGAAAATATAAAGTATATTAAATTAGAAAGAACTGAAAATATCAAGCCTCTCATTTTCTTTTGTAGACTCAAAATGGTCACCAGCTGGTCATCAGCCATAAAGATAAGTCTAAAGAAGTTCCTTTGATTAGAACATGTATTAATTAGTGTCATTAGAGCAGGCCTTTGTAGTGATCTTATTTGGTAACTGCTTTCCTTGCTTATTGTTTAATTTATATATATCAGTCACTTGGTAAGTAAGATCTAGTTGATAAACACAGTCTAGTTATCAAAGAAAGAATGTGAGAAATCCTCTCCATACCTCATCAGCTGTGGTTAATAGTGGATGCTGGTCTGGCCACAGCATGGCAGTAGGTACTAAAGGTTTGCCCACAGCTCAGTAATTAAGTCCAGTATATTATCTAATTCTAACCTCCTCACTTTTTTGAAGAGGGATTGGGCAGAGGCTGCCTTGACTTGTTCTTTAGATGAAGAGTAGGATGATAACAGTTTGGTTGGATTTAGGGAAAAGGAAAGAATTTCTCATCTTGGATAAAAGGAGGTCCTGAAGATGGAGAACTATGTGAAGAAAGCTTAAGATTAAGCAGATGCAGAAGGCCAAATGTAGAAAGAGGTTAAAAAAAAAGGCTATATTGTGTATGGAGTTAGATAGACTGAGGAGTAAGGTAGATATTAAAGTTGGATAAAGAAAGTGTAAGAAGTTCAGAATCAAATAGCAGATGAACTCTGAGTGAGGGCAAAACTCAAATGAGTCTAGACTTTACTGGAGGTAATACATAGAGATCTATTACCTAATGGGGTAAAGACCTAGGCATCAAGTTTAAAGAACCCATTCACTATGAGGATGATAAAGTTTGTGGCAGGGATTTGAGATCCATTGGTTCATCAGTTACCTCCAAAATGATTCTTAAAATATTGATGGAGAGAAAGAAGCCATGCCTGAGGTCAAGAGACTTTAGTTAAGTATAATGAGGAACTGGCTGTGAAGCATTCCACACTGAAAAAATCCTGGGGCTTTCTTAGTATTTTCATATATTTGTGATCAAGAAAGCAACACCCCTGTCACTGAGCTGTGACCAGATGCTGAAAGCTGTGGGTACGTTTGGGTGATGGTGTTGTACAGATTGAGTAGCTTTGACAGGCAGGTTAGACAAGAGGCAGCACTATTTTACCCTTTGGATTTAATCTAATTAAGAAAGATAAATTCTTCTCTTATCCCGCCCCCCCCACCCCCCCCATTTAAGGACTAATGGTAACTCAGCTCCATCAGGGTAGATTTGGTATGGGTTTTGTATGCGTTCCTTACCTGGAATTCCTAGTGGTGACATTTCTGGAAGAGCTCTCAGCTGTACTGGGATGTGTGTCAGTTCCAGGTTGAGGTTGGCTACAGCCGTTCATAGTTTAGCAGTATTTAGATAGTCTAATAATCTGTGTAGGGTGAATGTACAACACAATGATATCTTCTAGAGACTCCTTTTACAATGTATTCTTACCCACAGGTCCAGTAGATTACCACCTCCCCTCTCCCTCCCTCCCTCTGTCCTTCCCTTCTCTCCTTTCTTACCACCTATACCTATCCTATACCTATGATCCAAACACAGCCCGCTGTGTTTGGATCATTTCTCTGGTGACTGACATGCATTCATAGGCACCGTTAGTGATGAATGACAAAGATGGAGGAAGAGTTGATTTTTATAAATGCCCACTAAAGATACATGATAAAAGAATTCAAGATGATTTGTCTAAGCTATATTTTGAAGCACTCACATGGTTCAAAATAGGAACCTCTAAAACACTGCAATAAGCCATTTAATATTTCACATAGCTGCAAACCTATAGATTGAGGTCAAATTAAACTATAAAATGTGAATGTTAAATTGTAAATTTATTTACATAAATTCCAGTTCAGATTGAATATGTAAACTCCTAGCTGAAGGCAGAGGTATGTAATAGGAAAAGGGTTGATAGAGAAAAGGGTTTTGCCTGCAAGATTAATAAACAAGGGGAATCATATTGTAGATAATTTTGAAATTAGAAGAATACATTATCTAAAAAAGGTCTGTGCAAAGATTCTTTTTCCAGGTTTTGAATTATCTTAAGTATAATTATAAAGTTGTTTTGGTCAATCTTAAGCATATTACAATAGACTATTCTTTTGTTTCCGTATTATACCTGGCATAATCAGAACACAAATGACAATGGAAAGAATTCCAATTCATTGCATGGTACCAAAATAAAGGTATATCATCAGTACCCAACTCTATTCTTTTTTTGTTTGTTTTTTTTCAAGGTAGGAAAGCCAGGGCAGATGCTTTTATTGAGAGATACAGTGAGAGGATAGAGCTCCTGGCTCACGCCAGGAGGGGACCAGAGAGCCCCCCAACTCTATTCTTTTATCTCTCGCCAAGTTAGGGATTTCTCAAGAAGGGATTTTTTTTTCATAGGATGCCTATGGCTTAGAATGCATAAATCTTGAGCACCTCATTGCTTGACTTGCTCTCATAGGGAAAATTGTCTAGGCTGAACTCTGTCTCAAAGCATCCTCTTGAAATCAAGATATTCTCTGAAGATGCCTGAAGGAGTAACACTCCACTCTTACCTCATCCAGCATGAATAAGCCTTTTCTTAATTTGTTCTTCTTCCTGACATTGTTATATTAAAAGCAGACTCTTTATTCAAAGGTCGGTTTCTCTTAGTACTTTGAGGTGGTTCAATTCTTTATTGACTTTAAAAACCAGTTTTACACAGAGGGTTGCCAGATTTAGTTTAAAAAGTGCAGGATGCATAAATTTGAATTATTCCTGTTTGCCTATGCATATGCTTATTGGACAAAAATTAAAATAATGCATGAGCCACACTTACATAAAAAATTTGTTAATATGAAATAATTGTATCTCTAAATTACATCCCTTTTTTTATTGTGTTTTTCTGATGATTTGTCTCTCCATAATAACTCCTTGTTTTGTGAAGTTTGCTGATAAAATTACATGCAGTTGCAGTTTATGTTCCATTTCTATCATAACAGAGCTTCTGTAGTGGTCACATTCAACTTATTTCATTCTTTCGCTCACTGAATATTTATTAATGAGAAAACACACTCATCATTAGCACTATGAGCCAGTATACTGAACATGTACTGACATAAAGTTAACAACTCTGAGAATTGCTCTATAAATTTGATTTGTTGAAGCACATAATACTCTCTCTCATGACATAATAATTATCCACTTCAGATTGGAATTTCTTTTCCTGTTAATAAGTGATGTTGTCCCTCTTAAGTACAGCCTTGACATTTAAAGGTATATGAAGTTTATTAGTTCTTTCTTTAAGGTATTCAACACATTTCTTTAAGCAATAAAATACTTTATTATCACTGTTGCACACTTCTTTCAAGTTGCATAAGTCTACACCTAAAGAGGTTTTTTTAACCACTCAGATCAAAATGTCAAACATTTTCATTCTCACTATTTTTTTCCCCCTTCACCTTTCTTACCCCACTCTCCTCCTCTATGGCAGCCAACAGTCTGTTCTCTATTTATGAGCCTGTTTCTGTTTGCTTGTTCATTTGTTTTGTTTTTCGGATTCCACATATAAGTGAAAGGGTACGGTATTTTCCTTTCTCTAGCTTATTTCACTTGGCATAATAAGATTCATCCATGTTGTCACAAATGGCAAGATTTCATTTTTTTTGTGGCTGAGTAATATTCCATTGTAAATATGTACGCATTTCGTTATCAATTCATCTATTGATAGACACGTTGGTTCTTTCCGTATCTTGGCATATGTAAATAATGCTGCAATAAACATTAGGGGTGCCATATGTCTTTTCAAATTAGTGATTTTGTTTTCCTTGGGTAAATTTGCAAAGTGGAATTACTGGGTTGAATGGTATTTCTATTTTTAGTTTTTGTTCCATACTTCTTTCTATAATGGCTGCACCAATTTACATTCCCACAAATAGTGTACAAGAGTTCCCTTTTCTCCACATCCTTACTAACACTTGTTATTTCTTGTCATTTGGATAGTAGCCATTCTGACTGGGGTGAGGTGATACCACATTGTGGTTTTGATTTGCATTTCCCTGATGATAAGCGATGTGGAGCATCCTTTCATGTGTCCATTGGCCATGTGTATGTCTTCTTGGAAAAATGTCTATTCAGGTCCTCTGTTCATTTCTTTAATTGAGTTATTTCTTTGTTTTTTTGGTGTTGATTTGTACAAATTATTTATTTTGGCTATTAGCTCCTTATTGGATATATCATTTGCAAATACATTCTCCCATTCAGTAGACTGCTTTTTCATTTGGTTGTTAGTAGTCCCATTTGTTTGTTTTTCTTTTGTTCCCTTGCCTGGAGAGACATACCCAGAAAAAAATTGCTAATGCCAGTGTTCAAGAGTTTACTGTCTATGTTTTCTTCTAGGATTTTTATGGTTTTAGGTGTTACATTTAGGTCTTTAGTTCATTTCAAATTTATTTCTGTGTGTGGCATAAGACAGTGATCCAATTTCATTGTTTTGCATATACCTGTCCAGTTTTTCCCAACACCATTTATTGAAGAGACTATCTTTTCCCTATTGTATATTCTTGCTTCCTTTGTCATATATTAATTGACCATATAAGCATGGGTTTATTTCTGGGCTTTCTATTCTGTTCTGTTGGTCTATGTATCTATTGTTGTATCTATTCTTGTGCCATTATCATACTGTTTTGATTACTATAGCTGTAGTATAGTTTGAGTATATTACTATACTGTAGTATAGTTTGAGTGTGATAGTCCTAGCTTTGTTCTTCTTTCTCAAGATTGCTTTAGCTATTTGGATACTTTGTAGTTTCATAAAAATTTTAGGATTATTTGCTCTGGTCCAGTGAAAAATTCCACTGGTATTTTGATAGAGATTATATTGAATCTGTAGATTGCTTTGGGTAGTTTGGCCATTTTAACCATATTAATTATTCCTATCCATGAGTATGGAGTATGTTCCATGCTTCAAACATGGGGCATGTTTGAACATTACGCAAAATATGGACAGGTTAGTCAACATTTTTCATAGAATCAATCATGCTTTCCTTTAGCTTTGCATAAACATGTCTTCCCTTACCTTTACACAGATATTCACCAAAATACATATTTTCTTCACCAAAACAATTCAGATTTTCTCCTTAACGCCTGACTCAACATGAGACTCACTGCAAATATTGTTTCTCGAGTCTCATCTGGAAAAGATTTTACTTACAATAGCCTTATAAGGGAGCCTTTTTCTCAAGAAAAATATTGCATTAGCAAAAAAATTATTTCTACATTATTATTACTTGTATCTTTGGCTATGCCATTAAAATGATACACTTAGATCTTTGATAATATCTGTAATTGTAAAAAGAGCTATTACTTTTTTTATTGTAGTAGATTTCTTCCTGGCAATTGAAAAGTTCCTTGAATTTTGGGATCTGAAAATACTTCTGGCAGTGGTACACTCAATCATTTGAACTTAAAAACTGATGATATTATATAACATATCATTTTATTACTACTTCTTTTGTGATTATTTCATCTTCATTTGAATTTATCAAAATTTTTACTTTATCACTTTATTTGGTATTTGTTGAATAAATCATGTTTTACGGTTTATATCTGACTTTCTGCCATTTTTGATATTGAATGAATAATTGTATACTGTAAAAATTACATCCAAAGGGCTTTTTCCTTGTTTAATAAATATTCACTGTTCATCAAGTTTATCCAAAAACATACATTACCAGGTGTTCTGGCATTTTGGGTTTCCAAATACACACACACACACACACACATACACACAATAATCACCAGAACTGGAGATTGAATTTGATCATCTCATCATTAATGGGTATATCTGTCATTTACAAGTTTGAAGTATTGAAAGACTGGGGAACATGCAAATTAATAACTCAAGTTCACATCTGTTATAAAAAAAGGTCAACTATCCATGCGCCTTCAAGAATAGAAGTACTTGGAAGGCACAGGTTTCACCAATCTCACAAAATTTTGGGGAGACCAGTCTTCAGGGACTGGTGGATTTTAAGAAGCAGAAGTGTTTAGAGCTTGATGGGTTTGTATGATCTTAATGTGGTTTTGAGAGTAAGGCTTCTATGGTCGTCTGCCTTTTAGAAACATTGGCACTAGAACAAGGCACTTAGTGACTGGCTGTTACCTGGAAGCAAGAGACCATCACCCTTGACTGACTTTCAGAGAAGACATACAGATCTAAAGTTTTCCCTGAAAATGGCTAATTGTTCAGACCTGAGATTTTAGCCAAAGAACAATTTTTTTCTCTCTTGAATATGAAACATAAGTTTGCTTAATTCTCATTCCCCCATTTTGGTCTTCCTTCAGCCAAGTATGCAGGAAAAAGCATAAGGAACATCCAGATTTTTATTTGTTTTGGCATGTAAGTAATTAAGTGATTAATAACTGTAACCTGAAAATAACTCCAACTGTTCATTTAAAAAAAAGGTATTGAGAAAAGCTGAATATAGGGTATTTAAGATGATCTGTCAAACTGTCAACATAGCATACACGACTAAAAAATAGTTAATTATAGGAGATGATCTACATATATAGGACATCTTGCAACACTTCTCACAAAAAAAGTTATTTCTCTAGTTAGATCTCTTTCTCTGTGTTGCTTGTTTCCTCACCAAAGTTCTCTCTGATTCCTTGTTCACCATTTTAAGCAGACGGGATTTTTTTTCAGACACCTAAACATAGGTGTGTCTTCTGATTTGTTTCCCAAGGAAAGCACATTATAACAGTGTTCTCAATAGGAGAATGCCCAAACACAGATTGACTTGATTTACACTTTTTATCTGATATCTAAAAGTTATAATTTTAAGAAATACCTCTATTTGAGGAGTTAAGCATATAATAGTATGAGCAAAGCTGTGTTAGGAAGTGGTTAACCTCTGAGCAATTTAAAATTTTCTAATCCTGAATAAGAATTACCAAAAATAATATTTACCACTAGAAGGAACCATAAAAGTCTGAGGTGCAGATGGGTGAAATAGTTTGCTTAGGATCACACAGTAAATATTAGTGCTGGAGCTGGGTTCAGGTTCCTGGTGTCCTGTCTGTCATTCCAGCTCTTCTGCTAGAATAAACTATGCTGAAAGTTAAGTGGTTAATTCCATAGGCTTGGTTGTTAGTCAGGCATGGTTCAAAAACTTTCTATTGCTTAATAGAAATTAACAATGTAGATGACTGTCAAATTGCTATGTTGTATACTTGCAGCCAGTGTAATAATGTATATCAACTATACTTCAATACAAAATAAAAAACAAAAAAGCCAAAATGCTTCTATTTCTTACCAGCTGGATGGATATGGGCAAGTTATTTAACCTCCCTGAGCCTGACTTTCCCATAAGTAAAATAGAGAAAATGATAATGCCTGCCTTGTAGGTTTGATGTGAGTGTTAACTGAGATCAGTCATGTGATATGCCTGACATAATGCTTGGCATGTAATCTATGTTCAATAAATGTTATTATTTCATTGTATCATGTTGTACTATTATAAAAGAAGTCAGTGTATGACAGTTACAGTAATTACCCTTCAGCAGTTGAGTCTATGCTTGTAATCATCTTTTCATTTAAGGTAGTGGGGTCTGTTACACATACTTTCTTGAAAATGGTTTGAGATCTGCGAATCATTCTTTACCCATGTATTAGTGACATTGGTTGTTGCTGTAACTGCATATCTCAGCTGCTGTTCACAGTGCCACTTTATTTCTAGAACATGGGTTTTCAGGGGCCTCACCTTCATGCAGTCACTCTGGAATGAAGGCTCCTCTTGTCGGTGACACCACAGTTCCCTAAGGTCTAGGGTTCTCCACTGAGTTCTCTGCACTTGGTTTTTCAAAGAAAGATATCAGAGATGATTATACAAATTTTTAAAAGCCAGGTCTGGAAGTGTCATTTATCATTTCTGGCAATGTTCCCATGTAGTGAAGCTGTGAGCCCACAGTGGTCGAGAAAGAGAGTTTGGAGAGCAGGGCCAAAATAGAGACTACAGTGTGCTTATGCCTATGGAAGAAATATGAGGATCTGAGTAACCTTGTTACAGATTATTTATTTGAAACTCATACCATACCAGTTAATTTGCTCTGTATTGTCATCCCATATAACCAATGAAGGAACTGAGGACATAAGCGAATTGTTCAAGGTTACTTACTTTGATACTTGCATAACCAGAATTCTTTAACAGGCACCTAAATACAAGGATCTTGATTTTACATCCATGTAGGCTCTTTGGCTAGAATCCTTCATCAGTGTTTCATTAGAAAAGTGTTTAAATCAATGAGGTTAATGAACAAGCTAGTCACTGATAATTCTTATGTTTTTAATATTTTCATTTACGGGTCTATCTTTTCATAACAGGTATATCTTAATGGGTTAAACTTTTATTCTATATCATTATTTTTTGGAGGCAACAAGACAGATTTTACTGATCCAGTATTTTGTAGATTATTCTTAACTGCTTTTCAAGATATTATAATGCTTTTGCTTTCGAATAAAATTTCAGTTTGGTTAGCAAAATGTCACCTTTTTCTAAACCTCATTTGTTATGTAAAATGTTCAGAATATATTAATATTTCTTTTAAATTCCGTTCTTGCTTAAATAGCATCTTTCTTAAGGAATCTTCTGAAAGCATTAATACTATGCCTTGATCTTTACAAATTAAGGAGTTTTAGGCAAATGTTTTGTATGTTTAAAAAATTTCCAAGTTATTAAGTGAAAATTGGATTATAAATAATATTCCTATTTTATATATAGAAGTAGTAACTTTCTAAATGGTAATACTGGATATTTTTATATGGGTTATCTCAGTGATACTTTTAATTAATAAAGTTGGAAATTGCTGAGGAAATTATTTAAGCCTTTAATTTTTCTTTTGTTAACATTGGATAATCCTAGGAAACTTGCTTTTAGCTAATGTATGTTTACTGGGATTTTATGAAAGGCACCCTGGAAAAGGCCAATAACTCAAACTGGTAGTGAGGCTAATTACATACTAGAATTAGCATTTGTCTCCAAAGCTAGTTAAACTTTCTTATTGAAATCTTACAATAAATTTTCAGTTTGTACTTAGTGCTTTTTATGTTTATTCAAGGAGGTTAACATAGTTGTCCTTTCATGAGTGTCACTATCTTGATTCTTTGACCCACAATGAGGAGATTAGCTTTAGAAATAAATTTATTCAAGTTTCTTCAAGACTTTTTTCCAAGAGATTTCTTGGTTTTATGCTTTTCTGTAGAGTTGGAAAGAGGAAATAGCCACAGAAATTAGTGAATGTAGAGATACTACCTGCATTTTCTTACTCCTTTAAAAATCTAAATGTGGAGGTCCCTAAATTTAAACTACTTGCTCACTGTTTTGAGCTAATTTTTTTAAATGTGAAATTGAATTTTTTATAAAAGAGGTGGAGTATTTCAAGAGGGAAATCCTAGTAATCACAGTAAATTCTACAGAGAGGTAATGTAAGATGAAGACTACAATGTCCTTTGTATAGAATGACCGCTGGCAGCTGACAGTCTCCGACAGGTGTGTGTTCCAAGATCATCAAGAGATACTAAGATTGCCAGGTAAAGTACAGGACACTCAGTTAAACTGGAATTTCAGATGAACAATGAATAATTTTTAGTATAAATATGTATCCACAGTTATTTGTTGTGTATCTGAAATTCAAATGTGACTGGGAAACTTGTGTTTTTAGTTGTTATATTTGGCAACCCTAAAATGTATTGATATCTCATTCTTAGTCCCAGCTGTCAAAGTTTGGAGTCAGGGAGTGACTGACCCAGTTTCTATCAGGTGCCCTTTCTGGGCTTCACAGTCAGTTGTTTATACAAAGAGGTGTATTTTTTTTTTAGAACAATAATAGCCTGAAGATGGGTGGGGTGAGGAATGGATGAGAAGTTAAACAGATTTAGAGTTGGGTATTCACAGAAGATGGGAAAATAGTCATAATGGTGTTCTGAGCTCCGTTTTCTAGCTTGTTGCTAGGGCCCAGTCCCATTTGTGTTCTTAAGTTTTCTAAAATCTTAGCAACCTTAGCATCAAAGTGTTCTTAGCATCTGTAAATTAATTACTTAAGCTGGTTCAAGACAGGTACCTGTAATTTGCAGCCAAAAAATCTTAACTACATTGTTTGTAATGGTAATTTTAGGTTCTGTAGAAAAGCTTATTGCAACAATAACAATATGTGTCTGATGACAGTATCCACTATTTTATTTTAAAATAATGGGACCTTAAGCACTTACCAGTGCTCTCAGAAGACCCCTTCTGTATCCAGTCAAAGGTCTTGGATTTGTCAGTGCATCCTATGAGAGGATAAGACTGGGAAACCTGACAAAAGAACAATGCTATACCAGGAAACACTTTGAGTCCTGTTTATTTTTCTTTTTGGTAGAAGATATGGCTTCCTCTTTGGCCAGTTGAAGAGAATGTATCACTTTCTTGACTAAAATTGGTACTATTGAAAAGAAATATCCAGACAGAATGAGTATGTTCTATACAGAATATTTAGAGACCCTTTCTCTTATAAAATATGATGTTCTGCATATTTTGTAGATGTAACTCAAGAGGAAGGTAGTCTCTGACTTTGTGTTATACAGAAATCACTATATGGAATGAATTTTTTTTCAAGTTTTACCATTTATACAGCTCATGAAATTTAAAATCTTGGTCCTAGCCGCAGGATAAATGGTTTCCCCAGAATATCAGAAAGACTAGGTTCATTTTTCTGGACTCTGACATGAAGCTGTAATTCACAGAGCTGAGGACAAGAGAGCTGGTCCTTGTAGCCACTTTACATTTATTGCTCAGTTATGTGAAGTTACATGCTTCAGAATTGCATGTATCACTACCTTGCTGATAATCACAGGTAAAAAGGAACAATAAGGAACATAGACATATTCTAGGAGCTTTGTCATTGGTGCTATTAAGTCAGTTTAAAACTGGTTGTCTGTGATTTTTACTAATAAAATTGAATCTAGTAGTTGGCTTTACTTAGGGCTAAATGCATTGAATTGATAGAGTTGTTTGTAATCTGCTATTATAATAGGAATGGGGGCATTGATATGTACGCTTTGAAGTTGGTGCTAATAGTGATGATTCACTGTGTAGCATATAGACCTCTCAGTGTCAATCTCAGAGCTCCTCGAATAATTTCTTAAAGTTGTGTTTCATAGAAGCCAAAAATTCCAAATTGCATGCCTTCAAATTTCAAACTGAAATTCTGAGACCTATAATAGGTTATCAACACATTTTTATTTCTTTCTAAAGTTTATATATCCAAGGTAGTATACTGAGTATAAGCTAATTTTTACTTATTTAAAAAAATTTTTATTAAGGTATTATTGATACACACTCTAATGAAGGTTTCACATGAAAAAATAACGTGGTTACTACATTCACCCATATATTCACCCATATTATCAAGTCCCCACCCACACCCCAATGAAGTCACTGTCTATCAGTGTAGCAAGATGCCACAGATTCACCATTTGCCTTCTCTGTGCCACACCGTTCCCCCACCCACCATATATACCAAACACAATACCCCTCAATCCCCTTCTCCCTCCCTACCCACCCACTTTCCCACACGTCTCCCCTTTGGTAACCACTGGACTCTTCTTGGAGTCTGTTAGTCTGTTACTATTTTGTTCCTTCAGTTTTGCTTCATTGTTATACTCCACAAATGAGGGAAATTATTTGGCACTTGTCTTTCTCTGCCTGGCTTATGTCACTGAGCATAATATCCTCCAGGTCCATCCATGTTGTTGCAAATGGTAGGACTTGTTTCTTTATTATGGCTGAATAGTATTCCAGTGTGTATATGTACCACTTCTTCTTTATCCATTCATCTACTGATGGACACTTAGATTGCTTCCATATCTTGGCTATTGTAAATAGTGCTGCGCTAAACATAGGGGTGCATATGTCTTTTTGAATCTGAGAAGTTGTATTTTTTGGGTAAATTCCAAGGAGTGGAATTCCTGGGTCAAATGGTATTTCTATTTTTAGTTTTTTGAGGAACCTCCATACTGCTTTCCACAATGGTTTAACTAGCTTACATTCCCACCAGCAATGTAGGAGGGTTCCCCTTTCTCCGCATCCATGCCAGCATTTGTTGTTCTTAGTCTTTTTGATGTTGGCCATCCTTACTGGTGTGAGGTGATATCACATTGTGGTTTTAATTTCAATTTCCCTGACGATTAGTGATGTGGAGCATGTTTTCATGTGTCTGTTGGCCATCTGAATTTCTTCTTTGGAGAATTGTCTCTTCATATCCTCTGCCCATTTTTTAATCAGGTTATTTTCATTTTTGGTGTTGAGGCATGTGAGTTCTTTATATATTTTGGATGTTAACCCCTTGTTGGATATGTCATTTATGAATATACTCTCCCATACTGTAGGATGCCCTTTTGTTCTGTTGATGGTGTCCTTTGCCATAGAGAAGCTTTTTTGTTTGATGTAGTCCCATGTGTTCATTTCTGCTTTTGTTTCCCTTGCTCGAGGAGATGTATTCAGGAAGAAGTTGCTCATTCTTATATTCAGGAGATTTTTGCCTATGTGGTCTTCTAAGAGTTTTATGGTTTCATGACTTACATTCAGGTCTTTGATCCATTTTGAATTTACTTTTGCATATGGGGTTAAACAATAATCTAGTTTCATTCTCTTGCATGTAGCTGTCCAGTTTTGCCAACACCAGTTTTTGAAGAGGCTGTCATTTCCCCATTGTATGTCCATGGCTCCTTTATCATATATTAGTTGACCATATATGGTTGGGTTTATATCAGGGCTCTCTAGTCTGTTCCTTTGGTCTATGGTTCTGTTCTTGTGCCATTAACAAATTGTCTTGATTACTGTGGCTTTGTAGTAGAGCTTGAAGTTGGGGAGCATAATTCCCCCTGCTTTATTCTTCCTTCTCAGCAATCCTTTGGCTATTTGGGGTCATTTGTGGTTCCATATAAATTTTAAAACTGTTTTCTCTAGTTTGTTGCAGAATCCTGTTGTTATTTGATAGGAGTTGCATTGAATCTGTAGACTGCTTTAGGCAGCATGGCCATTTTGACAATATCAATTCTTCCTATCCATGAGCATGGGATGTGTTTCCATTTATTGGTATCTCCTTTAATTTCTTTCATGAGTGTCTTATAGTTTTCTGAGTATAGGTCTTTCACTTCCTTGGTTAGGTTTATTCCTAGGTATTTTATTCTTTTTGATGTAATTGTGAATGGAATTGTTTTCCTGATTGCTCTTTCTGCTAGCTCATCATTAGTATATAAGAATGCCATAGATATCGGTGTATTAATTTTGTATCCTGGAAAATTAATCCTTTGCTGAATTCAGATATTAGATCTAGTAGTTTTGGAGTGGATTCTTTAGGGGTTTTTTTGTACAATATCATGTCATCTGCAAACAAGGACAGTTTAACTTCTTCCTTGCCAATCTGGATGCCTTGTATTTCTTTGTTTTGTCTCATTGCCATGGCTAGGACCTCCAGTACTATGTTGAGTAAAAGTGGGGAGAGTGGGCATCCTTGTCTTGTTCCCGATATTAAAGGAAAAGCTTTCACCTTCTCTCTGCTAAGTGTAATGTTGGTTGTGGGTTTGTAATATATGGCCTTTATGATGTTGAGGTACTTGCCCTCTCTACCCATTTTGTTGAATGGATGTTGAATTTTGTCGAATGGTTTTTCAGCATCTGTGGAGATGATCTTGTGGTTTTTGTCCTTCTTTTTGTGGAGGTAGTGGATGATGTTGATAGATTTTTGAATGTTGTACCATCCTTGCATCCTTGGAATAAATCCTACTTGAACATAATGGATGATCTTTTTGATGTGTTTTTGAATTCGGTCTGCTCATATTTTCTTGAGTATTTTTGCATTTATGTTCATCATGGATATTGGTCTGTAATATTATTTTTTTCTAGTGTCTCTGCCTGGTTTTTGTATTAGAGTGATGTTGGCCTCAGAATGAGTTAGGGAGCATTCTCTCGTCTTCTACTTTTTGGAAAACTTTAAGGAGGATGGGTATTAGGTCTTCACTAAATGTTTGATAAAATTAATCAGTGAATCCATCTGGTCCAACTGTTTTGTTCTTAGGTATTTTTTTCATTACCAATTCCACTTCTTTGCTGGTAATTGGTCTATTCAGATTTTCTGTTTCTTCCTGGGTCAGCCTTGGAAAATTTTATTTTTATAGAAAGCTGTCCATTTCTTCTGGGTTATCCAGTTTGTTACCATATAATTTTTAATAGTATTCTTTCATAATTCTTTGTATTTTTGTGGTGTTTGTAGTGGTTTTTCCTTTCTTATTCCTCATTCTGTTTTTGTGTGTAGACTCTTTTCTTTCTGATAAGTGTGGAGGGGTTTATCTGTTTTGTTTATTTTCTCAAAGAACCAGCTCCTGCTTTCATTGATTCTTTCTATTGTTTTATTCTTCTCGATTTTACTTATTTCTGTTTTAATCTTTTTTTTCCCCTTCTACTGACTTTGGGCCTCATTTGTTCTTCCTTTTCTAGTTTCATTAATTGTGAGTTTAGACTATTCATTTGTGATTGTTCTTCTTTCCTGAAGTAGGCGTGTATTGCAATATATTTCCCTTTTAGCACTGCCTTCCCTGCATCCCACAGATTTTGTGGTGTTGAATTATTGTTGTCATTTGTCTCCATGTATTGCTTGATTTCTGTTTTTATTTGGTCATTGATTCATTCATTATTTAGAAGCATGTTATTAAGCTTCCATGTTTTCATGGGCTTTTTCATTTTCTTTGAGTAATTTTTTTCTAGTTTCATACCTTTATGATCTGAGAAGCTTGTTGGTACAATTTCAATCTTTTTGAATTTACTGAGGTTCTCTTTGTGGCCTAGTACATCATCTATTCTTGAAAATGTTCCATGTGCACTTGAGAAGAATGTGTATCCTTTTGCTTTTGGATGGAGTGTTCTGTAGATGTCTGTAGGTCCATGTGTTCTAATACGTTGTTCAGTGCCTCTGTCTATTTATTTTCTGTCTGGTTGATCTGTCCTTTGGTGTGAGTCGTGTGCTGAAGTCTTCAAAAATGAATGCATTGCATTCTATGTCCCCCTTTAATTCTGTTAGTATTTGTTTCACATATGTAGGTACTCCTGTGTTGGGTGCATAGATATTTATAATAGTTATAACCTCTTGTTGGACTGACCCCTTTATCATTATGTAATGTCCTTTGTCTCTTGTTACTTTCTTTGTTTTGAAGTCTATTTTTTCTGATACAAGTATTGCAACTCCTGCTTTTTTCTCCCTTTTGCATCAGATACATTTTTCCATCCCTTCACTTTCAATCTGTTTATATCTTTGGGTTTGAAGTGAGTATCTTTTAGGCAGCATATAGATGCGTCTTTTTTTTTATCCATTCAGTGACTCCATGTCTTTTGATTGGTGCACTCAGACCATTTACATTTCGAGTGATAATCAATAGGTATATACTTATTGCCATTGCAGGCTATAGATTTGTGGCTACCAAAGGTTCAAGAATAATTCCCTTACTATCTAACAGTCTAATTTAACTCAGTTCGTATGCTATTACAAACACAACCTAAAGATTCTTTTTTTTTCTCTTCCTTTTTCTTCCTCCTCTATTCTTTGTATGTTATTAATCATATTCTGTACTCTTTATCTATCCCTTGGTTGACATCTGTTTTGTTTTAGGAATGCTTCCATCTATTGCAGTCCCTCCAAAATGTACTGTAGAGGTGGTTAGTGGGAGGTAAATTATCTCAGCTTTTGCTTATCTGAAAATTGTTTAATCCCTCCTTCAAATTTAAGTGATAACCTTGGTGGGTAGAGTATTCTTGGTTCAAGACCCTTCTGCTTCATTGCATTAAATATATCATGCCACTCCCTTCTGGCCTGTAAGGTTTCTGTTGAGAAATCTGATGATAGCCTGATGGGTTTTCCTTTGTATGTGATCTTTTTTCTCTCTCTAGCTGCTTTTAAAAGTCTGTCTTTATCCTTGATCTTTGCCATTTCAATTTTTATATGTCTTGGTGTTGTCCTCCTTGGGTCCCTTGTGTTGGGAGATCTGTGCACCTCTATGTCTTAAGAGACTATCTCCTTCCCCAGCTTGGGGAAGTTTTCAGCAATTATCTCTTCAGAGACACTTTCTATCCCTTTTCCTCCTTCTTCTTCTTCTGGCACCCGTATTCTGAGAATATTGTTCCATTTGGATTGGTCACACAGTTCTCTCAATATTCTTTCATTCTTAGAGATTCTTTTTTCTCTCTGTGCCTCAGCTTCTTTGTATTCCTTTTCTCTAATTTCTATTCCATTTACCGTCTCTTCTACTACATCGAATCTGCTTTTAAATCCCTCCGTTGTATATTTCATTTCCTGTATGGATTTTCTTAATGATTGAATCTCTTTCTAAAATTTGTTCCTGAGTTCTTGATTATTTTTCTGTACCTCCATAAGCGTGCTTATGACTTTTATTTTGAACTCTCTTTCAGGAAGATTTGTGATTTCAGTTTCATTTGGCCGTTTTTCTGGAGTTTGTGAAATTTTGTTCTGAACCATGTTCTTTTGATGTTTCATATTTCTGTGTGGTGCCCTGTATTGCCCAGAAGCTCCAGTCTCTGGATCTCCTCAGCCCCTAGAGTGAGGTTGTAAGTCATAGGGGAGCGGAGCTGGTGCCTGGGGGGAGGTAAAGTCTGTTTCCTGAATCCCACGTCCTGTGCCTTCTCCTGTATGAGAGCCAGTGGGCCGAGCACACAGGTGTAAGCCTCTGTGTTTTGCGTCTCTAGCTGTTGTAGGTGGGGCCTCCCTCTGACTAGCCTGACGCCTGCGCAGTGACTTCCTGTTGCAAGCATTTGCCTGTTGGCCAGTAGGAAAGCTCTGCAGGCTGTGTGTCACAGTCGGGGCTTTGGAGCTGAGTAGCCAGCCAGGTGTGTGGAATGCCTGATGCTCCTCAGTATTTCCAATATGCTGGGCAGAGTGCATACAGACAACCATGTCCCCCTATCCCTTCTCTCGCTCAGCAAGCTCCATGCATACCCTGCCCCTTCAGCAGCCTCTTGCTGCTAGGGAGCTTGTCAGATCGCCTGCTTTTCCTTAGTCCCAGAGCGGCCGGGTGTGGATCCCAACCTCCACAAATGACCTGAATCTGTTTCTCAAGCACTCTGCCTGCCCCAGCTCCCCATCCTCTAGAGAACCACACAATGTAGGTTTCTACTCCTAAAGCAGATATCCAGGGCTAGGTGTTTAGCAGTCCCCGGCTTCCACCCCCTCCCCCACTCTGTTTCTCTTCCTCCTGCCTGTGAGCTGGTGTAGGGGAAGGGCTTGCGTCCCGCTGGATTAAGGCTTTCATATGTTACCCAGTTTCACAAGGTCTACTCTGTTTGTGGGTCTGTATGCAGTCTGGTGCAACCTTCTTTCCTGTTGCTGTTTTAGGGCTAGTTGTATTAACCATATTTTCTCACTATCTGTGGTTTTGGGAGGAGTTCTCTTTCTCACTTCTCACACCACCCTCTTGAATCTTCTTCAATAATATTTGAAAATTGTTAGAAACCGTGCTCTATTCCTTTTTTCTTTTTGCTTTATAATATAATTGACAATTTTCCATGTCACTATGTCCATTTTACATTTACTTTATTTTCATCTTTTAAAGAAAGTCTGTCTCTTTAATCTCTATTTTATTTCAACTTACCTTCTAGTTTAATAAGCTTCTTCTTTGTTGTGTTTTATTTGCTTGTTATCTCATCCATTAAATATTTTATTAGTTACTTTTTTCATTTCTAGGATTTCCATTCAAGCCCTTTTAATGATTCTTCCATCTTATCTTTTAAATCCTGACACTCTTAGTTCTACAACCTCAAGGAGCCATATTCTGCCCACAAACGTATGAGCTTAGAGTAAACCTTGAACCTCAAATGAAAATACAGCTCTGTCACCTGATTGCTGCTGAGAGACTCTGTGTAGAGAATCCAACTAAGTGGTACTCAGACTTCTCTGATCTATGGGCAAAAATGTATGTGTAATAATCTGTATGAGATCATGTATGTGTGATTTTTGAAATTATTCACTTTGTGGTAATTTGATACACAGCAATAGATTCACAGCACAGCAAGTTGATTCACTATGTCAAAAATCAATAAAATTAATACATATTGAAATTTCATAAATATTACAAAGACAGCCAAGTACCATTAAAGAGTATTTCCATTGTGCAAAGGTAACTGCTTACAAAGCCATGTTCCTTCACTGGCTGCAGTAGCTTTGTGGGGGAGCATTTTTCTAATCATCCATCCAGAGGCAGAACTTTTGCTAACACACATTCCATAGAACCCAGCGGTCAGTGAGGAGGAATAGGGCTAAATATTTTTAGACAAATGGAAGGAAGGGTTATTGGACTTCCTAGATGAGGAAATACACAATTTCCGAGCTATTTCAAATTCCTAATCCTTAAGAGCAATAGGGGAAAGAAAGGAATAAAGGAAATATTTGACTCAATAATCAATCTTTTAAAAGGGAAATACTGAATTTTCTCCCACATATAATTGCAGTACTTTTTCTTGGTTTAGCCAAGTGCTTATAATCAAAACTCTACACTTCTAGGCCATATCTTCTCGTTCCAGGTGTTAAAATAGCTGTATCTTTTGAGTCAAGCCTATGATTTTTGAAATGTTTTTATCTGTACTTCCTCTCTGATGTTTTCATTTAGTTGAAATATATGCAGTATGAAACTTTTTTTTTGCAATCCTGATAGACGTGCTTATTGATACTTTTCCCAGATGTTTTGACAACCTGTATTTCACTATACTTAACAATGTACTGAATTTTTTGGAAAGGGGTTTAATTGAGAATGGAAGTGGTGATTCGCGATGCTCTTGAAAATCAGTGTTACCTGAAAGATTTGAAACAAGGGAAGAAGTCTAGATTTGACATCTATATAAATATAATCCACTGAAAATGCTCAAATCTAAAGAAATAATAATTCGAAGCTGCAAAGGATCTGCATTTCTAAGAAGAGTGCCTGCTGTGTATATGGTCTCTGTAAAGTCTGTAACTCCTTCGGCTTCACTTTGGCAAACATGCTTATGAAAGGCTCTTGGTTATTAGTAAATATAAGGTTGGAGAATCTGTCATTACCACAAATGACCCTTTAATCAAAGCAGCTCTTCATTCTGTAAAAGCTTTAGAGGGCTGAGTCAAACTCATGCATTGATATAAAGTGATTGAATAAATACATGCTAATATTGACAGTAGGAGGGTGTGGTTCCAGAGAATCTCACAAATTTTTGCTGGCATCCTTTTAAAGAAGGATGGCTCCAACTGGTGTCTGTGGCAGAATGTCATCTTCCATGAGACGAAAAGATTGAGCGCCATTTCATTAACAGCAGTTTTAAAGGTCTTTAATATTGTCATTAAAATCCAAATAAGGAAATTCTCAACTGTCTGAAAGTCAAGTAATCAGTCTCACAATGAGAAAACAAAATAGCTTTAATAAAATGAATCATATGTCCCCTTGCTCATCCTTGACAGTTTCAGGCTCTAAGAAGGAAATTTGAAATAAAAGATAGAATATAAAACAAAATACAACACTATGATCTGAAATACACTGCCACTTTTAGAAATCAATGCTCTTTGCATCCACTAGGTATAGTTAAGTGTGGAGCTAATTGTGTGTGTGTGTGTGTGTGTGTGTGTGTGTCTGTATGAGGTTGCTTTTTTTTAAGGGAGTGTTATGGAGGAAACTAAAATGTTAAGTATCTCTTATTTAAGTATTTATGTGTCATTTAAATTATAATAAATTTATCTTATACACAGTCTGTATTGTATGAGAATGTCAAGAATAAATTTTAAGCTTTGTAGAGGTGTGACATACAAGAACCCTCATTTACTGGATTACTAATATTGATTCCCTGTGAAGATTATTTTTTCTTGTCTTCTTTAGCTGAAAACATTTTAGGCATCAAAGAATACATGTTTTTGGTAAAATTGTTTCCAAAAATGGTGATCCAATAGTTAAAGCTGAAGATTTGCAGAATCAGAGCCACAGGCAAAAGAGTAACATGAAAGGACATTGAGACACCAGAGCAAAAACTCTTAAATTTCTGCACCACAGAAGCCATCACGACCACACACAGAAATGGATTTTTTTCCCCTTTCATTTAAAAAATTTTAAGAGCTTGTGTGGGTGACAGTCTTAGAGTAAAAGTAAGGGGAAATACATTTTTTCATAGTCAGATAGCCTTTTTAAATTATATAAATGGGTCATGGTCACTTTAAAACCTTCTAATGTTCTATATGATTTTAAAGAGTACACATTATTTGAAATAACCCTGTGATAATTTGCATTATAAATTAGCTATCACCTTTTATATATATATATGTAACTCTTTCCTTAAAATTAACTTTTAATTTAAATTATTTTTAAACCTGTGGTTGATATATTTCCTATTTTCCTGCCTTCAGTTAACAATTTAAAGTATATTCTTCAATACTTTTTCCAGTCCCATACACACACACACTTTTTCCAGTCCCATACACACGTTTTTACTTTTTGTTGTATTTGTTATAATCACCATTGGTTTACAAAACTAGGACCATAGATAAAATTTTTACTTTTTTCTTTGGTCACTCAATGACTTGTTATTAAATAACAAAAACCTTCAGTTTACTTAATCCTAATGCAGCTCTAACTCCATCTTTTAAAGTATATGTGTCATCCAGCTCATGGGTTTTTTCTTGAGTTGTAATTATATGTATTGTACTTTTAATTTCAAAATTTTTACCTTTCATTTGTGCAAGTGATATTTGGTTCTTTAAAAAAACTACTTATTTTTTCTTAATGTCTTTTTCTTCCTTGTGAGTTCTATATTTTAAAAAGTATGCAGCTCATAATTTTGCACATACCTGTTTACTGGTCTAATGCAGATGTTAGATTATCTCTCTTTTTTTTTGAGCATCAGAATCCTTTAATTTGTGGCATCTTCTGACTCTTATTCATGGTGTACTGTTTCCTTACATTGTTTAAGATTTTACCTTATAAGCTCATTTTTAAGCACATATTGACTTTTATTTGCTCATGGGTCCTTTTGGCTTCTCGTTTTGAAGTGTTGCTACAGAACAATTTTGAATTTGACTTTGTCAGAAGACATTGCTTTTTTGGGGATGCATTTTAAAATAATTTTTGACTTTGGGTTTCTTTCCAATAAATGGGTAAATTTGGACTCCAAAGTCTGTGAGATATGGTTGCAATTCTCGATTGAATAGTTGCTCAGGTGGAAGACAAACATTAGACAAATATTAGATTTATTGTATTGTTTCCAGGTCAGTGTATCAAGTTATTCCTTTTTTAATTAGAACTATATACTTTCAAGTGGCTTTGATATTTTTCCAGGGGTTTAAGTTATAACTTCCAAGTATCCTTTCAGTATTAAAATTTAACCCTCTAACCATTGCTGAATCCAGAACTCTTTCATGGCTGCAGAAATATCAGCTCACATAACCTATTGCTCCAGCTTTCATTATACTTTACTTACGGTATTTGAAGATTTCTGTTTGCTTCTTGCACTTTCAGCTATAACCTTTAAAAATAAGTAAAAGACACTGTTATTTTTTATTCAGCATCTATATTCCTAGGAATTTTTTGAGAGAGATTTTCAATACCAGCTTTGTTCATCAAATTACTAAGAATGGAGGTCCACTCTTTCTTTCAAATGGCTACATAATATTTCTTGATAAGTATATAGTTTGTTGATTTATTCACTCATTCTCTTAGTGATGAATATTTCATTTTTGAATAATACTGCAAATAAGGTCATATTAGATAATACCCTTGCGCATATTCTTAATCATTACTGATTATAATATGGGATAACATCTCAAAAATATGATGACTATTTTAAAGATGATGCAATTTTTAAATGCTAATGTATTTCTTGGTTGAAGGATTAATTATTTAATAAATATCAGTAAAAAAACTAAAATCTCTTTTCTTAGAGGTCCAATATGAAAGCCAGTAATTTAATTCCCTAGCTTCTCAACCAGGGATTTTTTTTCCTTTAATTTAAATAGAAAATAAAAAAATAAAACCAAAGAACAATAAACTTGCCAACTCTGTGTGTGGTTAACCAGGAAAGTTAAGATTAAGCGCTCTATTTCTGAGATAGGAAACAAAAAAGAGATAAAATGCCACCTTTAAATAAAAACTCATCCCACGGTTAGTTACTACCTCTTAGCTCCTGGGCAAGTGAGGCATCACTGTAGGTGCATGGTAGAATCTTTAGAGGTGTCATGGTCTGTAGTTATGGCTGTAGAGTATCAGTATGTGAATTAGGTTACTCTCAAGAAATCAAATAGAATAATGGGGTCTTTAGAATTTGACAAATGCTACCCTCTAAAATTTATAGTGTCAAATAATTTCAGTGTCACTGTGGGACTTTTGAACCATGTTTTTGTCATGGTTGACTGAAAAGTTTTCTTTAAAACCAGCCCAGTTTATCTGTTAAGAGGAGTTTTTCTGATATTAATAGATTTTAATAGATTATTAGATTTCCTATTCCTATTAATAGATTTCCTATAATTCTCATATCATATGTCATGTTTTTATACACACACACAGACACACAGACACACAGACACACAGACACACAGACACACACACACACACACACCCTTAGGAGTGGAATGGCTGGGTTATATAGTAAATATATGAAATTACCAAACACTTCCAAAATGGTTGTTCCTTCTTGGAGTGAATGAGAATTCTCTTTCCTATACATCCTCATCAACACTTGGTATAATTAAGTCATTTTAGCCAATAAATAGGTATGTAGTATTATCATGATTTCAATTACCATTTCCCTAATGACTAATGATGTTGAAAATTATATGTATTTACTTGCTATCCATTTATCTTTGGTGATATATCTGTTCAAATCTTTTGTCTATTTTTTGATTGGGTTGTTTTCTCATTTCCTTTCAACAGTTCTATATATAATCTAGATATAAGTTCTTTGTCAGATATATCATTTGAAAATATTTCCTTTTGGTCAGGGATTTTCACTTTTCTTAACAGTGCCCTTCAAAAAGGAGACATTCTTAAAGTCAAATACATCATTTTAATTTACTGTATGTATTTTGCATTTAGTGTCATCTCTAAGAAATGTTTACAGAACCCAAGCTAAAAATATTTTTTCCTATGCTTTCCTTTGAAAGTTTTGTACTTGAGAGACTGAATATACAAATGGACAATGTCCAGGCCATATATAAAAATGGAATTCTGGCCCACAACCTCTGTAGCAAACAGCTCAGGAAGCCAAACCACAAACCCTGAAGCAATTGACCCCAAGTGGTCTGGATTTGGTTAATAACTGCCAGCTTCCCTAATTTTCACCTCACCACCCTAAGTAGGACCATAAAGAAAGCCACATTATGTTCCCCAAACCAGTCACACAAGGGGCTCCATTTCTAGTTAGCTTCCATCCGCTTCCCAATGCTGACAACCTCAAATCAGACTGTACCAGAGCCATCCCTTAGTTGTTAATTGTCTTTGTTAATTTCCAGTTTCCTGGGAGTTTCCACCAAGATACCATCTACACTGCTTTTGTTGTGGACCCCAGCCTTCCAGGGGTGGGAGCTACAGAGGCCCCTGTGCCTGCCTGCTAGCAGCTTGTTGAATCTTCGCCGATGTGGTAAGTCAGCAATGGCTCTCAACTCCTGTTTTTTTGAGTTGATTCCTTGACTAATCAACTTACTGATTTGCAGTTTGGTACCTGGATTTTGTTATTGGCTCTTGTTTGTTTGGTGTTTTTAGTGGAGTCAGGCATACCTTTTAATCCCGTTTTGCTCTCTTTAGTGTTAGTTTTATATTGTGCTCTTTGAAAGTATTTGTCATAAGAACAAGAATCACAAGGTAAAACATAGGCATAGGCCCAAAAGCCTGTCCAAGTTGGCCTCTCAGACCAGTGAGTTTGCTGTTCTTCTGAACCAATGTCTATTGTTGTGATTCACCAATAAAACCAGCTAAGGTTTCCTTCCATGTTAAATTTTTGTCCTAAAATCTTGGCTTTGATCCAGAGAGCATTCTCTCTGGTTTTCTGCCTATTGGGCAGCACATTTTGTCAAGTCCGTATTCAGAGATGGGCGTAAGATTCCTACCAATGGTCATCATCTCCATGGGGTCTTCTAAGTCTAAATCCTCTCCTCTTCCAGGAAAAATTCCTGCTTTTTACATGTACAGTACTAATTCTTATAGTTACCTTTCTAAATGGCATAGCTTCTCTAAGGATGATTTGGGCTTTCAGTAACCACTCTGAGGGACATCTGACTTGTTCAAAATTGTTAATTTAAGAAGTGCCTTCAAAAATTAAGGGAATAAGATTTCTCTGCATCAGTGGGCAGCAGTTTTGATTGGTAGGCAGAGGCCTCCAAATGAAATTCTGAATAAAAAATTTCCTTCGTTACAAGATTCTTTGCTCAAAGCTAATGAGCAATTAGCAAACTAGACTCTCCATAACAAATCCTCCCCTTTGTCCTCCGGTTGTCTCTTTGTCCCTAGCTCTCTGTTTCTTCCTTATCCTTTTGATCTCTCTCTTGCACCTCACCTGACTTCTCATTCCTCTTCCCCTTCTATACATTACCTTAAATCAACAACTCTCCTGAAACCCTAAAATGCCAGTTGCCTCTAAAGATCCATCCCTTCCAGAAGACAGATATACAGGCAACTGTAGAATTTAAACCTTGGGCCTGAGCTGAATTAAGAGCTATATTTAAAGATTTCTCTAAACCTAGAAAATAAAAGCAAATATTTATAGAAGAATTTTGAATGACCAGAGTTACTAAACTATGTCAACTCGTATCCTTGCTGGTCAGAAACTGAAATGAAAAATATCAATGGGGTAAGCTGATTGGGCTGACTCAGAAGGGGATCTACAGAATTCCTCTCTCCAGAATACACTTAAGTCCCCCCTAAAAAAGAACCTGTCTAAAATGTAAAGACCCCTAAAAAGCCAGACCTGAAACATTGCCAACAAAAAACTATTGGATCATCATTCAATTATGCAAACAGAGATGAAATTATAGGAGAATTTTCAGGATAGACTAGAAAAAACAGCTTCCAGTGACATACAGGAGCTAAAAAAGGTGCTGATATAAAAGCAACCCCATTTTCTCAAGGAATTAAACCTGAAATTAGCTTAATTTCTCATTCTAAAACAGGATGGGAAATAGCCCCTTAATCTGAGCTGCAACACCTGGCAGAACATTTTTTTAAATTGAGGTATAATTGACATAACAATATATTCATTGCAGGTCTATAATGCAGTGCTTAGATAATTGTGTATAATGCCGAATGATCACCACAATAAGTCTAGTTAGTATCCATCACCATACATAGTTACAAACTTTTTTCTTGTGATGAAAACTTCACAAAAACACTCTCCTAGCTACTTTCAAGTATGCAATAAATTATGATTATTTATGCTCACCAGGCTGTACATTATATCCCCATGACTCAAATTCATTTTATAATTGGAAATTTATTCCTTTTGACCCCTTCACCCATTTTTTCCTACTCTCCACACCCTTCCTCACTGTTCTTTTCTCTGTGTCCATGAGCTCAGTGAGTTTGGTTTGTTTCGTTTTCACATCTAAATGAGATCATATGCTATTTTTCTTCTGTCTGACTTACTTTACTTAACATAATGTTCTCAAGGTCCATCCTGTTGCCACAAGTGGCAGGATTTCATCTTTTTTGTATCTGAATAATATTCCATAGTATATATACCATATTTCTTTATCTGATCAACAAGCATTTTAGGCTATTTCCAGGCTTTGGCTATTGTAAATAATGCTTCAATGAGTGGAGGGGTATGGGTATATCTTTTCAAATTAATGTTTTTTTTATTACCTTACATTACAAATTTTCATATGAACTCCTTACATCAAGTGGTTGTGCCTTAAATATTTTTGTACCCTGTATGCATTTCCAATGCACACAGTAAATGCACTTACCATACAATTTGGAATATAGTGCAAAATATTGTATTAGTATAGGTTAATTTTGCATAAGTGGTATTGCATAGGGGGAAGGTAACAGGGTGAGCCTCAAGGTCAGAATATTACTCTGGTAAGAAGTCTTGGAGTAACTTGGTTAGTGCCCTTTTCACTCATTTTTAAAGATGATCATATGACCGAATAATGCCCACAATGACAAGAAAAAAGTGAAAACTTTTTGGCTCTATCATGGACCAAATTTCATGCTAAGTTCTCTCCAAACATTATCTATTCTAATATTTATAACAATTCTTTGGGGGTAGATACCTTTGTTATCACTCCCATTTTTACATTTGAGGAAACTGAGGTTTACAGACTTTACATAACATACTTAAATCACATAGGTGGTAAGTGATGAAACGAGAATTTGAGTCTGTAAATTTGTGGCAGTATATTATGAAATAAATGTTTCCAAAATATCCCATGTGGTAAGAGGAGGTAGAGTGGGGCTAATATATGATGGAGTTACAAAATATATAAGGATTAAAATTCTTTAACATTGAAGGCAATGATTGCGCTGATTCATAAACTGATACTAGGAGTTCACAAGATAGAGAAGGTTCATAAACTGATACTAGGAGTTCATAAACTGATACTAGGAGTTCATAAACTGATTTATAAACTGATACTAGGAGTTCACAAGATAGAGAAGTTCACCCCGACCAGAGAGAAAAGCATAAAGTGTGGGAGCATACTTCTTTTAGTTCAAAGATAGTTACATTCTACATTAAATTCTCTCTTTCCCTCTCTTCCATTCCCCTAAGTCCTAATTAGATCAACTGCATGATTGGGTATGGAAAGAAGATATTCTGTAAGAAAAAAAGGCAAACATTTTTATATAATAGACTCTCTTGCTAGGGAATTCTCCCTTTATTCAAGTGACTTATGCACTAGCTTAGCTATATAAAGCCATTTTCTTTTGGTACATGTAGCTGTCTCCTGAAGGCTCTATGCTATCCAAAAGGTCTTTTGTTTTACTGTTATATTCAGATGTTTGGTTCAACATTGACTAGCTCTTTCCTATGTAATAAGTAACACACAAAGGTCAGTGTTCTGGATAGCATTTTTTTTTTGATAGTAAGGTGGCTCAAAGGGCATAAGGAATGACAGCAACATATACATAATTAAGATAGTGATTTTATGTATAATGTCCATAGAAGAAACATCCAGCCTGCTTCCTGTCCTTCCTGAGGTAAAGCTGGACCATGATTTCCAGTTTCCCTTCTGTAAAGTGTAGACGGTTGGCATCCTAGTTTTGGCTATCTAGAATGGAGACAAAACTCAGGGGTATGCTGTGAGTCATGAATTTAGGATAATGGAATCACAGGGTGGAGTGGCCCTGGGTGCCTTATCAGAAGCTGGAGGAGAAATGCCCACCATTCAGGTACAATTTTTTAGGTTTAAGGAGTAAGAAATAAATTTTTATTTATTTCTTCAGAAGTCTGTCTATTAGGGCAACCAGGATTACCTTCAGGAGTACATACTCTCATATCTAATTTCATAACATACCATTTATAAGTGAAGAAACTTGAGGTTAGGAATTACTGAGTTGCTCATGAAGGTATAGTTTCTATATGGAAAATCTGGAATTCACAGGTGGATTATCTGAATACATATTTTTGGTATTTGTTTCTTTGTCAAGTTGTCAAATATGTTAGTTTTCCTTAGTGTTTAAAAGCTCAGGCCCTAGAGCCAGAGAAGCAGTATTTGAATTATAACCTTTACCAGTGGTATGAACTTCAAGTATTTGTCTCCTCTTAGCATATGTTGTGAGGATTAAAAGAAATAATTCAAATTAAATGTTTTCTAGAGCTATTTAACATAATGCCAATAAATGGTAAAATAATAGCAATCCTTTTGATGCTTAATATTGAGTTTTCTAACATAAGAATTTGGAACTTAACCTCTCTTCTACCTATGACTACTTTCTCCTTTATTCCATTTTTAGTACTAGCGTTTTGTATAAGTAATTTGTTTCCAATCTTGACATAAAATTGTTGAGTTTCCTATTAAACACACACACACAATCTCAAAGTAAATATAATGTTCAGAAATTCTTAGAGTGAAAATTTCTCTTTATCCTAGTTAACATCTTAAGATGATCTTTTTTAGAACAATACCAGTTCATTTAAGTTGTATACAAAAACGTTGCTCAAATATACGTCTGTTCCTGCTCTACTCTTTTGTTCTATTGTCATACAAATTACATATTTATATATTATAAATCTATCAACACTATTTTATTTCTTTTATTTTGGTATCATTAATATACAGTCACATGAGCAACATTGTGGTTACTAGAGTCCCCCCATTATCAAGTCCCCACCACATACCCCATTATAGTCACTGTCCATCAGCATAGTAAGATGCTATAGAGTCACTATTTGTCTTCTCTGTGATATACTGCCTTCCCCATGCCCCCCCTACATTATGTGTCCTGTGTGTAATGCCCCCTTTTCCCTTTATCCCTTCCTTCCCACCCACCCCAGTCCCTTTCCCTTTGGTAACTGTTAGTCCATTCTTGGGTTCTGTGAGTCTGCTGCTGTTTTGTTCCTTCAGTTTTTTTCTTTGTTCTTATACTCCACAGATGAGTGAAATCACTTGATACTTGTCTTTCTCCACCTGGCTTATTTCACTGAGCATAATACCCTCGAGCTCCATCCATGTTGTTGCAAATGGTAGGATTTGTTTTCTTCTTATGGCTGAATAATATTCCATTGTGTATATGTACCACCTCTTCTTTATCCATCATCTACTGATGGACACTTAGGTTGCTTCCATATCTTGGCTATTGTAAATAGTGCTGTGATAAACATGGGGGTGCATATGTCTTTTTGAAATTGGGATCCTGCATTCTTAGGGTAAATTCCTAGGAGTGGAATTCCTGGGTCAAATGGTATTTCTATTTTGAGTTTTTTGAGGAACCGCCATACTGCTTTCCACAATGGTTGAACTAATTTACATTCCCACCAGCAGTGTAGGAGGGTTCCCCTTTCTCTGCATCCTCACCAGCATTTGTTGTTCCTAGTCTTTTCTATGTTGGCCATCCTAACTGGTGTGAGGTGATATCTCATTGTGGTTTTAATTTGCATTTCCCTGATAATTAGCTATGTGGAGTATCTTTTCATGTGCCTGTTAGCCATCTGAATATCTTCTTTGGAGAAGAGTCTGTTCATATCCTCCACCCATTTTTTAATAGGGTTATTTGCTTTTTGGATGTTATCAACACTATTTTATAATTCTTTATAAAGTTGTTTTAAAACTGATATAAGAAGATAGTATTACAAACAAAACCACATTTCTTCTGTTTTCATATTTATGTATCTATTTAACTAAATTGGTGCTTTTTATTTCTTGTGTAGAATCAACTTTCTGTGTAGTGTTCTTTCATTTCATTCTGAAAAATTCCCATTACTATTTCTCTTAGGGAAGCTCTGCCAGTGACAAATTTTGTCTGTTGTCCTTCTAGAAATGTCTTAATTTTTCCTTCATTTCTGAAGGATAGTTTTGCTAATTATATAATTCTTGATTGACAGTCTTTTTCTTGGGAGTAATTTGAATATGTCATCCCATTGTCTCTGGCTTCCATGGGTTTCTGATGAAAAGTCAGTTGTTAATTTCTTGGCTTCTTTAAAGATTTCTGTTTTTCTTGACTTTTGATTGTTTTACTATGTGTGTCCTGATGTGGATCTATTTGAGTTTATCCTGCTTGGAGTTACTATTCTTGCATGTGTGAATTAATGTTTTATATCAAATTTTGAAAAGTTACAATTATCATTTCTTCAAACATTGTTTCTGCATTTTCAGCCCTCTCCTTTTGGGACACCAATGATGTATATTTAAATATTTTTGGTGATGTCCATAATAATTGATATGTTCATTTAAAAATGTATATATTTGTTCAAATATGGTGTTGAACCTTCTAGTGAGTTTTTCCTTTTAGATACTATACTTTTCAGAATTTATATTCAGTTTTCTTTTATGATTTCTATCTCTTTATTGATATTTTCTGTTTGGTGATACTTCCTCATACTTTCTTTTAATTATTTAGACATTTTTTAATTATTTGAACATATTTATACTTCAAATCCATAATTTGACTTAAAGTCTTTACCTAATGGTCTTATATCTGGGCTTTCTCATGGACAGTTTTTAATGATCGTTTTTCCCCTATGAGTATGACTCATATATTTCTGTTCCTATGCATCCCATAATATTTTGTTGAAAACTAGAAAATTCAGTATATTGTATCAACTCTGAAGGTCAGAAACTCACCCAGCTTTCTGTTTCTTGTTGTTGTTGCTGGTGTTAAGTTTTCTGAATCAATTATATGAAGTCTGTATTCTTTGTTGTATGCAGCCGCAAACATCTGTGATCAGTTTGCATAGTCACCAGGTAATGGTTAGATAGATGTTCTTGAGTTGAATCAGTTTGTTCCCTGCCTTTGGCCAGGGGGCTCTATGTATGCGTGTTGGGGCATATTTTTAGCCTTCTATCAAGCAGTTCAATTCTGTACATTCCCTTTCTGCTAGTGCAGGTCATTCACATCTATCAGAAGTAAGAGATAAAGGCCTTTTGAGGTCTTTCCACAGCATGCACATCTTTATGCACATTGTATGGTATTTTTGATGCCTAGGAATGTGTTGGAATTCTTGAAAGCCCTTTATGGACCTCACATTTCCTCATTTTTTTCTTTTGACTTTCTTAGTTAGCTGTTTGTTCATCCTAGCCGATATCATTGCCTGAGAAAGCTGCAATAGTAAACAATTGATAGTTTATGACAGATGTTCTGCGATAGACCGTTTGTAGAGAGTGAACAGCAAGTGATTCACTCAACTAAAGGTCCTGAGAATGAAAGCTCTTCAGGGAACTTCCACCCATATAATGAGAATTCTGTGGGGATGGGGTCTTTTGATAAATTCTGATCCTTTCTCCCATATCCTGTGTTTGTTAGCATGCTCATTTTCACAGCTTTGATAGGTATATGTCTGTTTCATTTTCAAAACTAGCAGGAAGAGGGAGAGATGAGTAAGTCTAGTTCAGATGCCCTAAAGTTGACTATTCTTAATGAAATTCAGTCCCTTTTCTTAAATAAATGTTCTTTTAATCATTGTAAACCTTTAGTTAATTTCAAGAGTTTTGAAAATGTTTTGGACAACTTTTTCCAATGTCTTATTGCTCTTATAGAGGAACAGATTTTCAGAAATATTTATTCCACCAAAAGCACTGGGGGAAATGCTTTTCCCCCCAAATATATTTAAAATATATGTTAGATATTTGGAATCATCTGAGCTTGAAGAAGGTTATTTACTGGGACACTGGCTAGTATCCATCTTGAGAAGAATTTCACTTGATCAGTCTGTGGTACTGGGTGAGCTTCCCTGGATGAACTTCTGCTAGTTATTATATCTGTGGTAGTTGAATTGTCAAATATTTGTACCAGAAGATGAGAATGCTATTTTATTTATTTACAAGATGTATGAAAAATGTCAGTTTATTTAGTTCCAATGTGTTTAATCCCTGACTGCTGAGGTGAATAGTGAATGATAAGTGCATTTAAAATAAGCAAATACATATTACTCTGCATTTTTGCAGTGTCTTATCTTGTTAATTGTGAAGCATTAAATAAAAATAACGACTTTTTTAAAAGTATTCTGGATTTTTATTTTATTAATATATGGTCACTTGACAAGTGATAAAAATTTAAGTCACTATGTGAAAGAACCATATTCAAATCATAGCCCTGTAGAGTTATTAAAGCTATAGAACCCCTGGGAACATGTTAGGAAGGATAGTCATCACTATGTGAACTGTTTATGAAATTCTTCAAAATGTGTTTAGAATGTAAGACCACAGTGTAGCGCAGTTCAAAGAGAGTCATATTTTAAAAAATTACCTAGGCTGTACTTGTTTTTTCATTCTCTGTTAGAACATTTGTTTATTATACAGCTTAAGAAAATGTTTATCTCTGGGGAATGGTAGAAGTGCTATTTTATTCATAACCATGTCAGTACAGAATTCTCCAAGGCATTTGGAAAATTTTACATAATACCAATAATAATCCATAGCATTTTAGTTACTAAACAGATTTTTTCTGCATGCTGGTAATGATTTGTAATAAAACATTTTTCAAAATGTGAGTTTTGCAATAATACACCTGAATAGGTTATTAAATCACATTGGAGTTTCTTTTCCTCTTTCTGTAAATGAAGTCATTTCTTAAAAGCAACATTTTGCCTTTAATAGCCTCTTACTAGCCGTGTGACCTTGGATAATTTGCAGAATCATAGAATCTCAAGTATAAAAGGAAGTTGGAAGGTTATATTGATCAGTTATTCATGGAATTTATAGATCTTCTCTTTCTTCAGCACTCCCACAGAGTAGTCATTCTGCTTCTGTTTAAGTGTTTTCAGTAACAGAGCACTTATTGCAACCCAATGAACTCAAACTGGTTTCACACAACTCTGAGTCACAAGAATTCTGTCTTCATTCACTTTGCTCTTTGAATCACCTTCCTTATGCTAAAAATGGGAATAACAATAGCTGTCTATTTCACAGAATGATTGTAAGGGTAAAATATGTAATGCATGTAAAAAATACATTGTACATAGTGAAGCTGAAATATACCTGAAAAATATACTTATTACATATGGTGCAGTACACTGTATTATTATTTATAAATATTTGCTTCTATTCTCTGTGGAAATATTATACTTAAGCATCATTGTTAGTTTTGGCCAGGTGACTTGCTTTGCCATATGGAGTAAGAATCTAAGTGACCTGTGTCACTTCTGGGATGAAATTTTGAGAGCCAGCACATGGTTCCATGTACCCCTTTCCCTTCTGTCTCAATGACAAGCAATATTTCAGATAGAGTGCTTTGACTGACTGGATTCAAGAATGAAGACAATATGGAGCAGAGTTCTAGGTGACCCCAATGCGATTCACTGAGAATTTTTTTGGTTTAAATAAACATAACCTCACCCGTCTTCTCTGCTGTAAACCTTTCTGTCTTTCTGTAAAGTCCTGATTTTCAGATTATATTCTTGCAGACTTCCTACCACTATTAGGAGACCCTTTTCCCTGCTGATCCCATGTGAACTCGAATGTGAAGCAGCTAGGAAAGTGCACTTCCTTGAGCTGTACACATAAGATTTCAACATTACTGATTTAAGTAAGAATTTATTGGATGAATTGAGAACGTTTTCTCTAAATAATGATCTTTTATGACATTATTTTCATGAGAATTTGTGGTCCTTTTGCTTTAACTGAAAAGGGACAAGCAAAACAAACCTTTAGGTTTGTGTGAGAAATATTGTCAAGTAGGGATCAGAACTTGGCATTTCTGCTATTAAACTGCTATTAAACAATGAGGTTAAGTGATTTCCTTATAATAAGTTAGAGACATTTTAATGTGGAGATTCTTCTACAATGATGAGAATGTTTAAATGTTACTACAGTTCTTCAAATCCAAATGTAAGAGGGTTGAAAACAGCATATCATTTGGGAAAGACAGGAAGTATAACAAATGATAACAAAAAAAACCTTAGAAAAATAAACCTCATAAAAGATTATATGACATTCATTAAGCATTTGCTGTGTGACTAACCTTTACATGCATTATTTATTTCAATTTCAAAACAAGTTCTGAAGTATATATTATTATTAATCTTATTTTACATATAAAATTTAGGCTTAAAGAGACTCTGACATTTACCCAATGTTACACAGTATTAAGCGGTGGAACCAGACTGTGTGCCCAGGGCTATCTCAATTCAAATTACAAAATGCAGAAGCGAAAGGTTATATTTTTTTCTTTCTAAAATCTAGAATTTTGCTAGTATTGAGAGTAGCACCTTTTGCAAGTAAGAATTCAGGGAGTCTGGTCTACCTTGCCAGAGTTCCACTTAGAGAGGTATCAGTCCAGTTACTCTGTGTATTTGTGTGCACATGTGTAAGTATGGCTGTGAGTGTGTGTGTATTTGTATATAAGTAACCCCACAATTTTTTTCTCCTGTAGACTTTGTTAGGAGGAAACTGTTTTAGGTCAATCCTTCTGTTTCTCCACATATCCTTTAAGCTGTATTTAGGTCATTTTTTTCCCCATTTTAGTATGGCTGTCACAGTTATGCTAATTCAGTGCTATTTCAATAAAACTGTTGTGGTGTACTAAAATTTTTGTCCCTTCATAACTCTATTGCTAACATTTTAAACAGTCTGTTATGTAACAGGTGCTCAGAATATTTGTTGAATAAATATATGAGTTAATAATCTCTGAGGAACAACTCAGTTTCTGCTGTGAATTCTATATGGAGACTCTTGCTCATTAAAACATTCTAGTAATAATGCCAACAAAGTGTTAGTTGGGCCATATTGGCTTGTGTACCTAGCTGAATGGTCCCTCTGTAACACATAAATGCTGGCTATTCAGATGTTATTAGTTTTCTAAAGATAGGAGATTTAGTTCATGCATTTAAGGCCCCAGTGTAATGAATATAAAAGGCCTTTAATAAAGAGAAAGAAGGAACTTCAATACTGGAGAATGATGTCAACAAAAATTCTGAAGTCAGAAATCACATGAAGACAAGATAATAGATGAAATAGCTGAACGTATGTGTGAGGATGATGCATGGCAGCCCATCTTCCTCAGAAATCCCAGAGCAGATCTAAGCTTGGTATAAACTGATTCCAAGAACAAAAAGGAGAGATGGATCTTAAAATAATGGGATTAACTGGACTTCTCTGTCCAGAATAGTTGTGCTCTTAAGTCACTTACCTATTTTCTCTTTCTCTTCTTTTTTCATGCAGCCTGGCTTTTACTTTAAGGTAAAAACATCGTAACAAGAACAAACACAGACAAAGGAAAGATAACCAGAGGGTTTCTCTTCAAAGAAATTTAAATAATTTCTATGGATGAGCTAGGGATGTTAGGGTAGGTGTTGGTGCCTCAGACTAAAGAGCTCTTCAGGTGATACCTGAGGTTGTAGAGAACAGACTTGTCAGCTGGCTTCTTGATGCTGCTGCCTACAACAAGCATCCCAGTCCACAAGCCTCTCCCATGAATACTTGGAAATTCTCTGCAGCTTTTCCAGGCAAGGAAGAGGTGTACCAAATAAGCCAAGCTACTTATATATCAAAGTGAATGAAGCACGCATATCCTGGATAATCTTTTTTTTTATTTAGTTTATTTTTGACCTTGAAAATAATTTAAGATCTTCACGCCGAAGAAGAAAGAGGCAAGTTAATAAATAAGTCACTTACCTTAGAGAACAGACAGTGTAGGACAGAGAAGAGAAAAAAGAATTAATTCCTACCGTCAGAGTTATTTAAGGAGATATTTTTATTCATAAAATAGCATAATATGCCGTGGAAAAGAAATAATCATATAACATATAACATTTCTTGATTAAAAATACAATCACCAGGATTTAAACATTTATTACATGAATTGAAATTTGACATTTAAAAAATTGTCCTGAATTAATGTAAAGCACAAACAGTTGAAAATTATTACAGAGTGATAGCAATTCAAGAGGTCTATCCTAGAACTAAAACACTCTGCCAATAGGAGATTTTGAAAGATAGAACAAAAATAAAAGAGAAGACTTACAAAAGTAACAGAACTTTCCTAGATCTGAAGACAGGCATGAAATTTTAGATCTAAGAGGGATTTAAAAAAAATCCACTTCTGCACTCAATGTAGTGTGATAAAGGTTTCAAACTCTAAGGGGAAAGAAAATGATTTTAAAAACTTTGGAAAAAATTACCCACAAAGAAAAGATAACTCAAAACATAGGATAGCAGAATTTGTGGTAGAAATTCCTCAAAGTTTAATGGAAAATAATTTTTGAAATTTTTAATTGACATAGACTTGGTATCCAATATTATATTAATATTAGTTTCAGATTTAAAACATAGTGATTTGACAATTATATACAATAAAAAGTGCCCACCATGGAAAGTATAGTTACCATCTGTGACCATGCAAAGTAATTAGAATATTATTGACTATATTCCCTATGCTGTACTTATCATTCCCTTGACTAGTTTATTTTATAACTGGAAGTTTATCTCTTAATCTCCGTTATCTATTTTTCCTATTCCCTCCCTCCCTCCCTATGCTTTTTTCCATAGTGGCTGCACCCATTTAGATATCCACCAACAGTGCACAAGTGTATCTTTTTCTTCACATCCTTGCCAACAGTTGCTATTTCTTATCTTTTGGATAGTAGCCATTACTTACTGGTAGGAGGTGATACCTCATTGTGATTTTGATTCTCATTTCCCTGATGATTAGGAGCTTTTTGTATGTTTCTTGGCTATCTGTTCATCTTATTTGGAGAAATCTCAGTTCGGGTACTCTACCCATCTTTAAATCAGATTATTTGTTGCTTTGGTGTTGAGTTGTATGAGTTCTTTATATATTTTGGGTATTAACCTCTTAAAAGATATCATTTACACTTGCAACAACATGGATGGAGCTAGAGGATATTATGCTCAGTGAAATAAGCCAAGCGGAAAAAGACAAGTATCAAATGATTTCACTCATATGTGGAGTATAAGAACAAAGAAAAAAACTGAAGGAACAAAACAGCAGCAAACTCACAGAACCCAAGAATGGAATAATAGTTACCAAAGGGAAAGGAACTGAGGAGGATGGGTGGGAAGGGAGGGACAAGGGGGAAAAAGGGGCATTACGATTAGCAGATGTAATGTTGGGGGGGGTGCGGGGAGGGCTGTACAACTCAGTGAAGACAACTAGTGATTCTATAGCATCTCACTACGCTGATGGACAGTGACTGTAATGGGGTTGGTGGGGGAGGCCTGATGAAGGGGGTAGTTTAATAACCATAATATTGCACATGTAATTGTAGATTAATGACACCAAAATAAATAATAAAAAAAGATATCATTTACAAATATCTTCTCCAATTCGATAGATTGCATTTTCATTTTGTTGATAGTTCACTTTTCTGTGTAAAAGCTTTGTAGTATGATGTAGTAACAATTTATTTAATGAAAAATAATCTTAAGCCTAAAATGATATATTTATAAAAAATATAAATCAACAATGAAACTGTAACAGAGAATTTTAAGATTCAGAATATGTAACACACATTAATATTTTCTGAAGAAATAACTAAGGATTACTTCCACAAATGCAAAGTAGAAAAAATGAAAGGAAGACATAGATTGTAGGGAACAGTTGTTCTGGTTCAGCAGTGGAATAAATGGAAATTATCAGGTTATTGAGGAATATATCTGGCAAGAGAATGGAGTCATTGCATAGTTGATCAAAAGCTTGGAAAAAAGGCTTTTGGGGCAGTTGATATATTAATGGATGTGATATTTTTAAGAAATTGATAGCATCACATCATGTTCTGTCAATAAGAAAAAAATCAAAGGTCACTGAAGACATGTGGAAAGGAGTGAAAATGTGCAGTTGTGATCCAAGTAAACAGTAAAATAAAATATGGTGTGATCAACTGATAAATTGTGAAAATAAGATCCACTTGACTTTGTACCTAGGAATTTCCCCTCAAATACCATGAACTAAGTTTCATAAACTTAGACCCTTAGAAAAAAATCATGCATTGCTAACAAACCCTTTGACCCTTAAGTGATCAATATTTGTATAGATATGTTACTGTGATCTCTTTACTTTTAAAGTTTAAAATAAATTTTTACTCAAAATATGTAGTGTACCTTTTTGTTTACAAAGAAATGCATATGTTTTCAATCTTAATACTGTAAAAAAATAAAGGTGAAATTGATACAAATGGAGGGTAGATGACCTGCAGATTTTGAAGGAAGGAATAAAAAAGCTATTTTCATAATGAACACCTAGAAACCATTTATCTAGATAGCAAAGTAGAATTTTAAACCTATGAATGTTACTTAGTTAACCAATAGAGGAATTAAAATTAATTAAAAAATTTTAAGAATAAATGGATAAGAGCAGCATATTCGATTCAAGATGGTGGCATGAGAGGTGAGACAGAGAACTCCTCCCCAAACCACATATAATATGAAAATATAGTTAATACAACTAATCCTTAAAGAGCAAAAGGAAAGAAAGTGGCACCACACTGCATACACCTGGAGAACAGAGCAGACCTCATGAAACAGGGTAACTTACCAAAGCCTTGATCCAGCGGGACCCAAGCTCTTCCCCCAACCCACCTCACCAGAGGGAGGAAGAGAAATGGAGTGGGGAGGGGGTGGAAGCTAAGGACTGCTGAACACTCAGCCCTAGAGATCTGCTTTGGGAGCACAAACCTACATTGCATGGTGCTATGGATATTAGTGGGGTTGGAAAGCTAACACAGGCAGAATACTTGGAGAGATTAAGATTCCAGCTGTTTGTGGAGGACAGGGATCCACATCCAGCTGCTCTGGGAAAAAGTAAAGGTGTGCAGTCTGACCGGCTTCCTAGCAGCAAGAGGGCTGCTGAAGGGGTTGGGTTTGCATGGAGCTTGCTGAGGAGGAGAAGGGATACGTGGACAGGGTTGGCTGGGTTTGTTCTGCCCAGCAGATTGGGAAATTTCAGGAGCTGCAGGCACCCCATCCCTCTGGCTGGCTACTCAGATCCGAGGACCCCACTGTGAAACGTGGCCTGTTGCACCTTCCTCCTGGCCTGCCAGCACTGGCTTACAAACTGGCAGTCCCTGCCTGGGCATCAGGCCAGCCAGAGCTACAGACGCAAAGCACAGAGGCTTACACCTGTGTGCTCGGTCCACTGGTTCTGACAGTGGAGACAGGCACTGCAGCCGTGAAACAGGAAACAGTTCTTTCCTACCCCCAGGCACCAGCTCCACTCCCCTGTGACCCCTGACATCTCTCCAGGAGCTGGGAAGCTCCAGAGACTAGAGCTTCTGGGCACTAGAGGGCACCACATACAATATGAAATGTTGAAAGCACCTGGTTCAGACCAAAATCTCACAAACACCAGAAAACGGCCCAAACGAAACTGAACTCAGCAATGTTACTGAAAGAGAGTTCAAAATAAAATTCATAAACATGCTCATAGAGATACAGAAAAATATTCAAGAACTCAGGGACAAATTTAGAATGGAGATTCACTCATTAAGAAATTCCATATCTGAAATGAAACATACAACAGAGCAATTTAAAAGCAGATTAGATGTAGTAGAAGGGACAGTTAATGGAATAGAAATTAGAGAAGAGGAATACAAAGTTGAGGCACAGAGAGAAAAAAAGATCTGTAGGAATGAAGAAATATTGAGAGAACTGTGTGACCAATCCAAACGGAACAATATTCACATTATAGGGGTACAAGAAGAAGAGAGAAAAAAGGGATAGAAAGTGTCTTTGAGGAGGTAATTGCTGAAAACTTCCCCAGTCTGGAGAAGGAGATAGTCTCTCAGGCCATGGAGGAGCACAGATTTCCCAACACAAGGGACCCAAGGAAGACAACACCAAGACATATAGTAATTAAAGTGTCAAAGATCAAGGATAAGGACAGACTATTAAAAGCAGCCTGAGAGAGAAAAAAGATCACATACAGGAAAACCCATCAGGCTATCTTCAGATTTCTCAACAGGAACCTTACAGGCCAGAAGGAAGAAGCATGATATATTTAATGCAATGAAACAGAAGAGCCTCAAAACAAGAATACTCTACCCAGCAAGATTATCATTTAAATTTGAAGGAGGAATTAAATAATTTTCAGATAAGCTAAAGCTAAGAGAATTTACCTCTCCCAAACCACCTCTACAGTGCACTTTGGAGGGACTCCTATAGATGGAAGTATTGTTAATGCTAAAAAGTTGTCACCAGGGGAAATAAAACCACAGCAAAGAAATTAGAACAATTAATTACTAAGCAGATGCAAAATCAAATCAGGTATGCCCAAAGTCAATTAAATGACAGACGAGTACAGAATATGATACCTAATATATAAAGAATGGAAGATGGAGAAAAAGAAGGGAAAAAAAAGAACCTTTCAGTAATATTTGTAATATCATACAAAGTTATTTAAATTAGACTGTTAGATAGTAAGGGAATTACTCTTGAACCTTTGGTAACCACGAATCTAAAGCCTGCAATGCCAATAAGTACATACCTATAGATAATCACCCTAAATGTAAATGGTCTGAATGCACCAACCAAAAGATGGAGTCAATGAATGGATAAAAAGAAGACCAGTCTATGTGCTGCCTACAAGAGACTCACTTCAAACCCCAAGATATATACAGACTGAAAGTAAGGGAATGGAAAAAGATATTTCATGCAACTAATAGGGAGAGAAAAGCAGGAGTTGCAGTACTTGCATCAGACAAAATATACTTCAAAACAAAGAAAGTAACAAGACACAAAGAAGGACATTACATAATGTAAAGGAGTCAGTCCAACAAGAGGGTATAACTGTTATAAATATCTATGCACCCAACACAAGATCACCTACATATGTGAAACAAATACTAACAGAATTAAAGGGGGACATAGAATGTAATGCATTCATTTTAGGAGACTTCAACACACCACTCACTCCAAAGGACAGATCAACCAGACAGAAAATAAGTAAGGAGACAGTGGCACTCAACAACATATTAGAACAGATGGACCTAATGGAAATATACAGAGTACTCCATCCAAAAGCAACAGGATACACATTCTTCCCAAGTGCACAAGGTACATTTTCAAGAATAGGTCATATACTAGGCCACAAAAAGAGCCTCAGTAAATTAAAGAAGATTGAAATGCACCAATGAGCTTCTCAGACTACAAAGATATGAAACAAGAAATAAATTACACACAAAAAAAGAAAAAACCCACAAACATATGGAGGCTTAATAACATGTTCCTAAATAATCAATGGATCATTGACCAAATAAAAACAGAGATAAACCAATATCTGGAGACAAATGACAACAATAATTCAACACCACAAAATCTGTGGACGCAGGAAAAGCTGTGCTAAGAGGGAAATATATTGCAATACACGCCTACCTCAGGAAAGAAGAACAATCCCAAATGAACAGTCTAAACTCACAATTGACGAATCCAGAAAAGGAAGAACAAATAAGGCCCAAAGTTAGTAGATGGAGGGACATAATAAAGATTAGAGCAGAAATAAATAAAATAGAGAAGAATAAAACAATAGAAAGAATCAATGAAAGCAGGAGCTGGTTCTTCAAGAAAATAAACAAAATAGATAACCCCCTAGGAAACTTATCAAGAAAAAAAGAGATTCTACACACATAAACAGAATCAGAAATGAGAAAGGAAAAATCGCTACAGACACGACAGAAATACAAAGAATTATGAGAGAATACTATGAAAAATTATATGCTAACCAGCTGGATAACCTAGAAGTCATGGACAACTTTCTAGAAAAATAGAACCTTCCAAGGCTGACTGAGAAAGAAACAGAAAATCTGAATAGACCAATTTACCATCAAGAAAATTGAATTAGTAATAAAAAACCACTTAAGAACAAAACCCCTGGACCAGATAGTTTCATTGCTGAATTTTATCAAACATTTAGTGAAGATCTAATACCAATCCTTCATAAAGTTTTCCAAAAAGTAGAAGAGGGAATTCTCCCAAAGTCATTCTCCGAGGACAGCCTCACTCTTAATATCAAAACGAGGCAAAGACACCAGAAAAAAAAGAAATTACAGACCAATATCCATGATGAACAAAAATTCAAAAATACCTAACAAAATATTAGCAAACCAAATTCAAAAATATATCAAAAAGATCTCCACCATAATCAAGTAGGATTTATTCCAGGGATACAAGGATTGTAGAACATTCGAAAATCCATCAACATCATCCACCACATCAACAAAAAGAAGTACAGAAACAACATCATCATCTCCATAGATGCTGAAAAAGGATTCTACAAAATTCAACATCCGTTCATGATGAAAACTCTCAATAATATGGATATAGAGGCAAGTACCTCAGTATAATAAAGGCCATATAGGACAAACACGTAGTCAACATCATACTTAACAGCAAGAAGCTGAAAGCTTTTCCTTTAATATCGGGAATAAGACAAGGATGCCAACTCTCCCCACTGTTATTCGACATAGTTCTGGAGGTCCTTGCCATGGCAATCAGACAAAACAAAGAAATAAAATGCGTCCAGATTGGCACGGAAGAAGTTAAACTGTCCCTGTTTGCAGATGATGTAATATTGTACATCAAAAACCCTAAAGAATCCACTCCAAAACTACTAGATCTAATTTCTGCATTCTGCAAAGTTGCAGGATACAAAATTAATACATAGAAATCTGTTGCATTCCTGTGCACTAACAATGAACTAGCATAAGGAGAAATCATGAAAACAATTCCATTTCCTATTGCATGAAAAAGAATAAAATACCTAGGAATAAACCAACCAAGGAAGTGAAAGACCTATACTCTGAAAACTACAAGACACTCATGAGAGAAATTAAAGATACCAATAAATGGAAACACATCCTGTTCTCATGAATAGGAAGAATTAATATTGTCAATATGGCCGTCCTGCCTAAAGCAACTACAGATTCACTACAAACCCTATCAAAATATCAACAATGTTCTTCAGTGAACTAGAGAAAATAGTTCTAAAATTTTGTGGAACCACAAAAGACCCTGAATAGCCAAAGTAATCCAGAGAAGGAAGAATAAAGCTGAGGGAGGTGGCGGGATTACACTCCCTGACTTCCAGCTCTACTACAAAGCCACAGTAATCAAGACAATTTGGTACTGGCACAAGAGCAGATCCATAGACCAATGGAACAGACTAGAGAGCCCAGATGTAAACCCAAACATATATGGTCAATTAATATATGATAAAAGAGCCATGTATATACAATGGGGAAATGACAGTCTCTTCAACAACTGCCGTTGGCAAAACTGGACAGCTACATGCAAGATAATTAAACTGGATAATTGTCTAACCCGTACACAAAACTAAACTCAGAATTGATCAGATATCTGAGTGGAAGTCATGAAACCATAAAACTCTTTGAAGAAAACATAGGCAAAAGTCTGTTGAATATAGACATGAGCAACTTTTTCCTGAACCTATTACCTTGGGCAAGGGAAGCAAAATAAAACATGAAAAAATGGGACTACATCATACAAAAAAGCTTCTGTACAGCAAAGGACACCATCAGCAGAACAAAAAGGCATCCTACAGTATGGTAGAATATATTTGTAAATGCCATATCTGACAAGGTGTTAACATTGAAAATATATAAAGAACTCACGTGCCTCAACACCCAAAAAGCAAATAACCCAATTAAAAATGGGCAGACGGTATCAACAGACTCTTCTCCAAAGAAGAAATTCACATGGCCAACAGGCACATGAAAAGATGTTCCACATGGCTAATTATAAGGAAAATGCAAATTAAAACCACAATGGGATATCACCTCATACCAGTTTGGATGGCCGACATAGAAAAGGGTAGGAACAACAAATGCTGGTGAGGATGCAGAGAAAGGGAACCTTTCTACGCTGTTGGTGGGAATGTAAACTAGTTCAACCATTGTGGAAAGCAGTTTGGAGGTTCCTCAAAAAACTGAAAAGAGGTGTGCCATTTGACCTGGGACCTCTACTCCTAGGAATTTACCCAAGAAAAACAACTTCTCAGATTCAAAAAGGCATATGCACCCCTATGTTTATTGCAGCACCGTTTACCATAGCCAAGATATGGGAGCAACCTAAGTGTCCATCACGAGTTGAATGGATAAAGAAGTAGTGGTACATATACACAATGGAATACTATTCAGCCATAATAAAAAAGAAATCACACCATTTGCAGCAACATGGATGGAGCTAGAGAGTATTAAGCTCAGTGAAGTAAGTCATGCAGAGAAAAACAAATATGAAATGATTTCCCTCATTTGTGGAGTTTAACAACAAAGCAAAACTGAAGAAACAAAATAGCAGTAGACTCACAGACTCCAAGAAGGGACTAGTGGTTACCGAAGGGGAGTGGTGGGGGAGGGCGGGTGGGGAGGGAGGGAAAAGTGGATTGTTGTGTATCATGATTGGTGCTGCACATGGTGTGTGTTGGGGTCGCCGGGAAAACAGTGTAACTCAGAGAAGACAAATAGAGACTCTGTGGCATCTTACTACACTGATGGACGGAGACTGCAACGGGGTGTGTGGGTGAGTCAATAATAAGGGTGAATATAATATCTATTTTATTTTTCTCATGAAACCTTCATAAGAGTGTTTAACAATGATACCTTAATAATAATAATAATAAAAAAGACCAGCATACTCCTCCTGTACTTCCAAACATTTGTTAAGGAATGAAGGGACAAAAACCTGAAAAAATTTTTTTAAATAAGGAATGAAGGTATAAGGTCATATAGTAGAAACAGAAGTATTTAAAAATGTTCTTCTTTGGGGGACTAAACTTAATGCTTCTCAGTCTAAAAACTTCACCTCTTTACTATTTGATTGTTTGAGTTGCAGTTGGATATATTATTCTTTTTCAAAAATATCATTTGTGTTAAGATAACATCCTCATGATATGGATAGTCTTGAGCATATAGTTTGGATTTTCCAATTGAAAATGGAGTGGGAATTATACTAATATTATTATTTTTATTAAAAGGCTCACAGAAATATCCTATCCTTTAAAGGAAAAATTTGATTTATTCCTAAAACCTGCTTTAAGCAGAAATTAGGGGTTGCTAATAATTTATTGAATGATTTATTTTTTATTTGTTTTACTCTGGATATCTTTTGTCATAGCTAGTACCAACTTGAATACATTAACATCCTATCATTGTATCCTAATTTGTGGACAGTAACAGGCTTACAGTGAGACTTAAAATGGTCATAATTCTCTGGTCAGGCATAGTAGATTGTCTAAAAGCGTAAGTCCACTCATTTCTAGCTTTAATGCATGCCAGTAGTCTGCTGCCCTAAAATGTGTCTCATGGTTTGAAGAAAGTAATGTTTTTAGTAAGACAATTATTTGCCTGTAAAGAGATTTTATTTCATGTATTTGAAAAGCTGCCAAGATTTGACATTTTATATTTGTGTAGCAATTGAGAAGATATTATTATTATTTTTGTTAGAAGCTGTGGAAAGAAAAAAAGCTATAAAAATTCAATCTCACGTGAAATTGTTTGAAATTGCCTTTCAGTTGGCTGAATAAATAGATTATTGATTTCACCCTTTTATAAAATTGAATGGTTAATGAACAAAATCACATAGCATTCATTTTTAGGAGAAGAAATTATATATATATAGTTTGATATCCTTCCCTTACAAAATATGTAGTGTTTATAAACCAAAGTTTTGAGCTGCTATGATGTTATGATAAGGAATGAATTCTGCTGTATCTTCAGCTTCACAGTTCTGCCCATTGATAGATTGCTGTTTTGCATTTTAGGTGGGTGTTATTTAATATGGAGGACCACTTCCAGTGTAGGCTAATTGAGAAAAATTTTCTGTATCAATTCATATGGCCCAGCTGAGAAAGTAATGAAACTCCCCCCCGCCCCCGCCTTCACTTTGTTGTTGAGATTAGAACTAGAAACATATATGGACAAACTGAAGTGTACTTTTATCATAATCCTTGTGTCTCTCTCCATAGCTTTTCATTTAAGGTAGAAAGTTTCATACAATAAAATAGAAAGTTACTATTTTGCCATTAGCAGATAATGGAAAGAAAAATTAGTCTCGAGGATTCTGGATGAAATTTGTTGAAATTACTTTGTTTTTCTTTTCTAAGTAAAACATATCATAATTGAAACATTCTTTAAAGAATATTATCAATAATTATTTATATTGGCACTTACAACACGGTTTGTGTGCTTTCTGTGTGGAATAGAATGTAATGCAAACAAAATGGAGAACTTTGATAAATACAATTTCATGTGTAAATGTCTAGAAAATTGTTTTATTTTTTAATTTCTTTCACTGCAGATAATTACTTCAATTCTTGACTCTAGTTCAAGAAAAGTTTTAAGAAACTAATTTTAGTTACCATTAAATATTTACAGTGAATCTCAAAATCATGTATGATGTTACTTTGTCCTTACTGAAACAAGAAGCAAAAAATACTTTATATCTTCAGAATTTTTTCCCAGTTTAAGAAATGATATTCCAAAGCAAAGATGGAATGTAAGGGGTAAGAACATTAGTGCCATACAGTAAGGAACTAGGCAGAACAGAAAGTTAGCATTGATTTGTGAAAAACTCTTTTTGATTTAGTCATTTAAAAAAATTAACTTCACATGACATCTTTGATTTTTATACCAAAAATTAATAAACTGGAGGATCCATCCAGATTCTCCATGGCCTGGATTTAAATAATGTTGGGGAAATAGAATTTAATACAAAGTATCCTCCCAACTTAGAAAACTTCTCCATAATGGTAAAAAAGAAAGAAAGAAATTTTATTATTGAATAAGTACTAAACCAGAATGATGTGAATCACACACAATCTGCTGAAAGTTTGCAAAGACAGAAAGATATCCTTTTATATATCAAACAAATGCAACCATCACATGCATGTTCTCAAGATAAACAATAATTAGTCCTCAAGTAAGAGGACTTGCGAGTTCCATTTGTCACACGTACTATATATAGTTCATCCTAAATTCACCTGGTAATTCAGGGTTGACCATCTGTATTTGTTAATTTGTTTCATCCAAAGGAAAAATAAACTTCCCTTATCTTAATAATAGGAGGTGGCTTTCAGCAAGGCACTGACTAAAGTTAGGGTCCTACCGCCCACAGAACTTGGGAGATAGTGACATCATCTTTCTTCATGACTACATTTCAAAGAGATAGTTCCCAGGTTCTTCATAAAGACATTTCTGGATCATAAAGCTGGCAAGAGACATGCTTAGCTTTAAAAAAGATTTACCTCAATTTCAAAGGGACAAAGAGCATAAAATTAAAACCTTTCTTAAGCAAATGCTCTAAGAAGAGGGAAGGGAATATCTTCCCTGTTTTCAACAGGAAATATTAAACCTCTTATTTTAAATTTTCATTTGCCCTTAAAGCTTTTGGGGGAAATAAATAAAAGATTTTTTGAGCTAGATTTCTCTTCTGGATCACTAATGTTAATTTTACAGAATAAAATTATTGACATTGATAAATGTGATTTGTGGCTTAAGAATATGCTTACTGACTGAAGTCTAACCGTTAGTGTGTCAAGCTTATTCAAATAATGAAATATGAGTAAATTTATGTGAGGTAAGATTGAAAAATTTTACCCAACTATGTCTTTAATTGGTATTTGACTGAATTTGACTGTTTATATAGCAATAGCTAAATTTTTTAATCTACTTTGTTTGGTAGACTATGAGGTAGAATTTCCAGATTTAGCAAATCAAAATTCAAGACACCCAATTAAATTTGAATTTCCAATAAATTCAGATTTAATTACCTGTCCTGTGTCTTGTCTGGCAAGTCCATTCTGAGATGTAGTGGTTGAAGGAATAAGACATTCAACTTGTGAAATAAGCTAAAAAATTTGATGAAGTTCACTAAGAGAGGTACAGCCATTCATTTCATTTAACAACTAAAAAATTGCATAGAAAAATTTAAACTTATCAAGAGACTTTGTGACTTCCTGGAAAGAGAATTAACCTGGAAGTCAGAAAGTTAATATTAGCAGCTGGTGGCAATTAGCATTTATTTAATGCCAGCCATGTCCCAAGCTTAGCTAAGAGTTCTACAAATATAGTCTCATTATTTCACACATTTTCGAAAGTACAGAGTAATATTAACCTATTTTACAGATGACTAAAATAATTTTAAGATAGATAGTTAAATAATGTTGATAAAGAGCTGTGGTTTAAATCCTACTTGTCCAAACTAAATGTTTGCTTTTCTAAATAGTATAAGGTTGCTTCGTTTCTATAATTCTATGATTTTTGTCAGGAAATCAGACTATATACAGATATATATGCTATATAGTGTAGTGTATCATAGAGCCTGGTACACTAAATAGTAGTATACTACACACACTACCAAATGGCATAGCTTCTAGGATGTTTCTTTTTTATCTAGACTTATGGCTTCTCTTACATGAGCCATTTAACCTCTCTGGTTTTCCATCTTTGCATGTATAAAATTAGAGCATTAAATTATGTGCTTTGTAAGGTTGCTTCGTTTCTATAATTCTATGATTTTTGTCAGGAAATCAGACTGTTATTCTAGTGAAGTACAGGAAATAGAACTATGCTTAAGTTAGCCTCTATGTAGATTTTAAAGTCAATCAGGGCACACAGTTTCTTTCATATCTCTGCATATCTTCTCAGTATGTAATGTAGCATTCTATATAGACTGTCGGTGGATGCTTAAGTGGAGGTTGAGATCATTGAATTGTGGATTTCTTCTGGAAATAACTCATTCAAAAGCCATTAGGAAGAAAAGGCAAATTCTCCAGTCCCCTCTGTGTTTTTAATTACATGAAAATTATCATAAGATATGGGAAAATGCTGAATATGCTGCATGTTAATATGCTGAAATGGTGGTGGTGAACAATGGAGGTTAGTAAACCATAAAGATTAGCAGTGGGAAGTAAGACTTGACTCCTGGAAATCAGAATATATATATGAGTCTACCCAGGCTTACCCCATTCTTTTACAATCTGGAATAAGTGTTCTCTTCCTTCTAAAGCTTTGCTTTTCATTCGCATTTCCACTGGCTACTATTATCTTTCAGAGCTGAGAAGATACATCTTCAAAATAAGCATAGACTTCCAATTCCCTCTCTCTCCCACCTCTTTCTCCTCTCTGTTTTTCTGTCTCCATCTCTTTGAGCCTTCTTGTTACAATTGTGGCACTTTGACATAAGGAATATTTTGAGTTGAAGGACTTTGAGGAAATGGCAGAAGAAGAAATGTCATTTGACTTCATCACTCCCTCACTGTTCTTCCTTGAAACACGCCCTAAAACCCTCATGTGAAATTGTTCCCCCTCTATACCCAGAGGAAAGGAACGTACTTATTTCTGAAGGCAAAGAGACATGGAGAAGAATTTTAACAAGCAGGACTTGCTAATTTTCCCCATGTTACCACAATTTCCTCACATTCTGTGACCTATCATGTGCCTCCATGACTATGCACTGTTCATCAAACCCAGCATGAAATACTCAGGTCTGTATTTTGGATCGTCATTTCATTATGAAGGCATTACATAAAACTTATACGGGATGAACAATTTAAAAATCCATATTTATATATATTGTAGGCATATTATATGTATATATTATTTATACTTTTATACCTATCGACTTTATGTCGATACCATTTTGTACATCAAGAAATAGATTTTAAAGCATGGCAAATAAAATGATATGTAGTTGAGGTACACTTCCCTTTTGCACTTTTTACATTCTTGGCTTAGCATTCTTAGTAAATATTATAATCAGTATGCTAACAGGAGTACAAAAAGGAACTTTCTTAAGATCTCACAATCTTAATGGCAATAAATTGGAACAAGGACACTAATCCATTCTTAGCTTCTAGTATTTGAGAGTTTTAAAGCAAAAGAATGTGGTTTAGATATTAGTCATTGAAGTCTAGAGATTGTTTATTAAAGGATTATACTCAGAGATAATTTTAGATTTAGCTATAGACAACTAATTAACTGATCAACAGTTTTTGAGAATATAATATCTACCTAGAAAATTTAGGCAATGTTAATACAAGGAAAACAATGTTAAAGAATCATGGACTCTAAGTTGGAAGAGAAATAAATAGCCCTTCAGTTTACTCCTCATCTCTTCCATCAAGTGTGTTTTCCAAAACATACTGTAGCCTAAATTTTAATATCTTTAAAGGGAGAAAACTGTGTTAGTCAGTTTGGACTGCTATAGCAAAAATACCATAGACTGAGTGTCTTGAACAACAAAATTTATTTCCTTCAGATCTATGGTTGAAATGTCTAAGATGAAGGTCCTAGCAGATTTGCTGTCTAGTGAATGTCCTCTTCCTGGTTTGCAGCTGTTGATCTTACCATGGGTATGGAAAGGTCTTACCTCTTTCTTGTCTCTACTTATAAAAGCACTAATTCTATTCGTGATGTAATTACCTCCCAAAGGTAATTCCACCCTCATGATGTAATTACCTCCCAAAGGCCCCACCTCTGAATATCATCACACTGGGGGTTAGGATTTCAACCTGTTGAATCTTAGAACACAGAAACATTCAGTCTGTAACAGAAAGCACTTCACACTGCCTATTTCATTATTAGAAATCTCCAATTAATTAAGAGATCATTGTTATATAGTATCCATATCTACCATTCTAAAACTCCCAGAAATCAACCTTTCTTTTGCTTTATGTAATAGTGTAGGGAGTCTAATATATTTGTAGATTGTGAATTTCTTGGTGGCAAATATCATATCTCTTACCTCTAGATATCATATGCCTGGCACGTTATGCATATTTAACATGTATTTTTGAGTGAATGTCTTACAATCTCTGAACCAAGTTATTAGAAAGGCTCTTAAATTATAGTTTTTCTTGTATTTACTATAAATATAAATGGAGGAAAATAATTTCTTCTCTAGGGTCAGACTTCTTTGTTCCCACAAATCCACAGTAGAATAGCTGAGCTATTTATACTTCATGGATGTGGAGCTTATCTGCTCTGACCCATAAAACCAAATTTCTTTGTAATTTATTGCCCACCTGTCATTCTTAATGTTGCTTTTTTTCTTTATCTCTTCCTTGAACTTCTGGATGTCAGCCTTTTAACTTATTTTGACCTATGTTTCAACTATTCTATGATGTCAGCCCTTAATACCCCTCTCCCACTTCTAAGCCCTGACCTGATTTGTTCCCCCTTGATGCCATCCACACCCCAGAATGATGGATTCTTCTTATGTTGTGTTGAATTGGGTGATTATTTATTGATTTACAGTGAATGTCTGAAACATAATGAATTTGGCAGTGAACTGGGGCAGAGAGACTGGAAAATAATAGTCACAAGAGAAAAATGGTTCACAAATCAGGTGATTGGCCTATAGTTATGTCTCTCCAAGCAGAAATGATTGTTACAGGAGTACAGGCTGAAGAATATTCGGCAGGCCAGTCATGACATGATGGTCAGTGCCATGGTCAAGTCAAAAGCCAGGAAGAGATTCTGCCACAGGAACTAGAACTCCACTATCAAGTGGTACCAACTGCTTCTGGATGGAGTGAAAAAACTGAAAATCCTATAATCAGGCTGCAAATCACACTACTTAAAACTATAGGTTTAAAGTAGAATAGACATGGATTAGTGTCTTTGTCCAGATTTATTGCCATTAAGGTTTTGAGATCTTAGGACAGTTCCTATCCTTTCGTACTCTTGATAACATACTGATAATACTACTTACTTCACAATATTGTTGACTAAATTAAGTAAAATAATACCTGGTACATACAGGACATTCAATAAATAATGATTACCATGGTTACTAATGTTATTACTAATATTATAGTGATAAAGTACTTAGAAATATAGCTTCTATTTTATTTGTCAACTCTCACCATGTTTCGGTGAACAGGAGTTTTGCTGCTTCATCAGTAGATATGAAGTATCATTTCCCATGGTAGCCTATCTCAGATAAACTTTGAGACCAAATGAAATTTCCATGAGGTGCCAGCTGGAAGTCTGCAGTAGCTGAGTTCATGATGACCCATTTTCTTAGTATCTATTCCAAGTGTGCTACCAGATTACCATCTTCACAATGCATCAGATGTACTGCAGTGTAGTTACCACAAACGCCTGTATACCTTGTGCCAGTAAGTAAGTGTTAATGCTGGATACCAGTGAATGGAGGCACAAACTATTTCCACAGTTGAAACCTAATAACACCTTTGAAAATAGATAGCGTGTGAATAAGGAGTCAGTTTATTTTTCTGGATAAAGCAAGTTAATAAATATAAAATGTACTTTGCTGTTAATTATGTGACAGAATTCCACTTTTAAACTCCCAGGACTGCATGAAGCATGCCCTGATATTTCTGGTTTTTAATATCATCTAGGTTCATGTTTGTATAGTGTATTGCTCAACTGTATTATAAAAGCATATCTGTTTTATATTTAACAGCATATTTTTCAGTTTATCTAATTATTTTTCAGACCTATTTGTTTCATATTATTTCAAAAGAGAAAACATAATATATTTTAGTAAGGTAGAAGTTAGAAGCAACCTAAAAATAATTGATATAGTCATGTCCTAGAGATACAGCTGCTACCAGAAATTATATAAAACATTTCCCTTTTGTTAACACCAGTGATCTTAGTGAATAATATAAAATTCTAATATAATGTCAGGAAGAAGTGAGGGGTTTTATCAATTTTGGGGGATGGTGTTAGTCTGCTATTTTGAAATAAGGTAATTGGATGTAATACTTTCAGAACAGCCATCATTTTATTTAAAGTAGAATTCAGCAAAATGTTGCATATAGGTGGAGCTTATAAACAAGGGAGTGCCTTGAGTAAATCCAACATGTATTTAGTGAAAAGTTCACTCAATACAATCTACATGTAATTGCATAGATTATGCAATCTACAAAAAAATTGCATAGATTTTCCAACTTTAGGGTTAGTTAATTCAGTTCATCATGGGATAGTTGGCCAAACTCTGTAGTATATGAAAAACAAAATATGGACCTTGCAGTCAAGTTGACGGATCTGACATAATCAGCTACAAACCACAAAAGTTAAACTATGCTGACTGGTAACAGATAAGTAATTAAATGTATTCATTATTTAAGATCCTAAGGAAATAGAGTATGATGAAATGAATGTCACAATATCAGAGAAGACACTGTGTCCTTGACAAAAGGTTCATGAAGGGAAATATTGAAATAAAGTGGTGAAAAAAATGGGTGGAAGTCAGATTACAGTGATTGTATTATCTGTAAATTTACCTACAATAAACCAACATTTAAAATTTTTACTACATGTAGCCTTTCATGAACTTTCAAGGTTTTCATGTCTAATTCAACACTGAGGATATGCTTTTCTAAATTAGAGCCACAAGCTATTAGGAAAGCATATCTATGAAGTTTTATTAAATAGTATGGAACAATAAATTTGAAGAATTATTTTCAGGGAGCAAGTACTCTGTGACTAACACCATATTTTGTTAGGCACAGCAGACATTAAACCTGGAGATTTCCATCACAGAGCTGAGGCTATGGGGCTGATGTCAATGTAACACATATTTGTGAAACAGTGTATTGTGACAAGGACATCCAATTTCTTCCTTAAATGGCTTCTGGAAGCTCTCAGTCTTGCCTAACAAAGGACAAGTCTTCTCACTGAAAGAGATGTAGGAGTAGGAGTCAGCCAGGTAAAGAAGAAGGATAAGAGAGAAAGTCATGAGCAAGAATGTACAGACCAAAGCAAGCAAGAGAGTTGTCAACAAGTGGATTTTGGAAAGAACATTTCTCATCAACAGTTTGTGCATATGATGAAGAGAAAGCATATATATCAAAATGCAGCAAAATTGATGAATTTGTTGCTGGATTTACTAGTCAAACAGTGTTGATACAGGAGAATGCAGGAGAACTGTGCATAATTTATTGCTGAGTAAGTGAATACAGGGTTACAGGTATTATAATCTGTACTTGACACATTTTTCTTCACTTCAGTAGCTCAGCAAGAATTTATTCAGCAGCTTACCTGGGCCATGCACAGTGGCTGGCATATGAGATGCTGATATGGAAAAGATGCAGTTCTTGTGCTCAAGGAACTCACCATTCTTTAGGGCAGAAATACACATCACAGGAGGTTTAGCCCATGTGGGCTGAGGGCATTATAGTAGAAGCCTGATTGTGAAGTGAATTTTGAACACATTACGCCATTGGAGCAATAACGAGGGATAATTTTTTAGCCTCAGAGGCAAGAGATTACTTCCCAAAATGCTGGTGAATGAATTATCTAATAAATCTGCTTCATTTGGGAGTTTTTAAATTAACTACTTGGATGAAGAACTAAAAATCCATTAAATAGTATGCCCCATGAGATTACAGGAAGAATTTTATCTGACTAGTTAGCTGTTCCTAACACCTCAAGGAGATAGGTAGATAGATAGATAGAATTTTTATTATATGTGTGTGCAAAACTAAACTAAGAGAAATTTGATGAATAAAAAATTAAAATTTAAAAGTATATTTACAGGCTGAAATTTTGCTGTTCTTAATACAAAGAAATGCAATTAGGATAAACATAGAGGCTTACGTCAATGTCATCTATTCAAATACCCAAGTGAAAGAGTGGAGAGATTATACTTGAAATGGTGACATCTGCCTAATAGGAGTCCACATCGTGATGTGGTTGTCAAAGAAAGCCAAGATAATTAGATTGAAGCAGAGCACTGAGAATACAGACTGGTTAAATTCTACTAATTTCAGTACATTTGAAGTTCCTCTGGATAATTGTGACTAGTTCTTAGTGCAACAGTTTTAGTAGGTGCATTAACAAAACTAAATATATTTACAAGGAGGCTATCATGGTAATAGTGAGTCTAGCAGTTATTTAATGTGAAAGAAGAAGTGGCTATTCCAGTTCTCAGATTATAGAGAATTGATTGTCATTGCAGATGGAGACTCTACCATGAAAAATAATTTCTCTTGGTCATGGTTTTCAGTCTTGAGGAGTATTGGGACAAATTTATTATGTTTCTGTAATTTTTAACTTCAGAAGATGAAGGCAAAAAAATATGTAGAAATTGTGAATGTAGTGAGTATTTCTTTGTTGTAAGTATACCTTCTTGACATCTGTTTGGATTCAAGCCTTTATTTATAATGGAATCTTATTTATTCATACTTTGGGTATAACTTGTAACCTTTTAAGTTTAAATATTTAAAGTAGATTTCACATTTATAAGCAAAACCTAAGGATACAGGAAAACTTGGTTTCCATATTTTTATGACTGGAGATTCAAAATAAAACTGAAAAATGATCTTAAGAATCAAAATATAGGAGGAGATTCAAGATGGCGGCCTAAGTGGTGAGACAGAGAACTTGTCCCAAAACCACACATAGTGTGAAAATATAGTAATACAATTAACCCTAAGACAGCAACAGGAAAGAAGGCTGCACCAGACTGCATACAGACCTCATGAACAGAGGACACCTCAGGAAACAGGGTAATGTACCAAAGCCTTGATCGGGCTGGACCTGAGCACTTCCCCTACCCCAGCTGACCGGCAGGAGGAAGAGAAACAGAGTGGGGGAGGGGGTGGAATCCTGGGACTGCTGAACACTTAGCCCTGAAGATCTGCTTTGCGAGCAGAAACCTATACTGTGTGGTGCTCTGGAGGATGGGGAGATGGGACAGGAGGAGTGCTTGAGAGACAGATTCTGGCCATTTGTGGAGGATGGGATCCCTACCTGGCCGCTCTGGGACAAGGGAAAGGCAGGCGGTCTGGCAGGCTTCCTAGCAGTGAGAGGGCTGCTGAAGGGGTGGGGTTTACATGGAGCTTGCCGCGTAGGAGAAGGGATCGGGGGACATGGTTGTCGGGGCGTGTTCTGCACAGCAGATTGGGAACTTTGAGGAGCTTCAGGTGCTCCACCCCCCTGGCTGGCTACTCAGCTCTGAGGCCCTCAAATGTGACACGTAGCCTGTCAAGTCTTCCTGCTGGCCTGCTGGACACCGGCTCGCAAACCAACAGTCACTGCTCTGACATCAGGCCCGCCAGAGGGAGGCTCCCCACCTACAACAGCTAGAGATGTGAAGCACAGGGGCTAACACTTGTGTGCTCGGCCCACTGGCTCTGATACTGGAGACAGGCAGGGCAGACAGTAATCAGGAAACAGAACTTTCCTCCCCCAGGCACCAACTCTTCTGCCCTACGACCCCCAACTCCAGAGACTGGAGCTTCTGGGAAATACAGGGCACCACACAGAAATATGAAATGTCAGAAGAACATGTTTCAGACCAAAATATCACATACCCTGGAAAAAAGGCCAAATGAAACTGAACTCACCAATGTTCCTGAAAGAGAGTTCAAAATAAAAATCATAAACATGCTTATGGAGGTACAGAAAACTATTCAAGAACTCAGGAATGAATTTAATGAGGAGATTCAATCATTATGAAATACTATATCTGAAATGCAACATACAATGGAGGGATTTAAAAGCAGATTAGATGTAGTAGAAGAGACGGTAAATGGAATAGAAATTAGAGAAGAGGAATACAAAGAAGCTGAGGCACAGAGAGAAAAAAGAATCTCTAAGAATGAAAGAATATTGAGAGAACTGTGTGACCAATCCAAACAGAACAATATTTGCATAACAGGGGTACCAGAAGAAGAAGAAGAGAGAAGAAGGAATAGAAAGTGTCATAGAGGAGGTAATTGCTGAAAAATTCCCCAATCTGGGGAAGAAGATAGTCTCTCAAGTCATTGAGATGCACAGATCTCCCAAACAAGGGACATAAGGAAGACATCAATAAATATAATCACTAAAATGGCAAAGATCGAGGATAAAGGCAGACTACAATAGCATCTAGAGAAGGAAAAAAGATCACATACAAAGGAAAACCCATCAGGCTATCATCAGATTTCTCAATAGAAACCTTACAGGCCAGAAGGGAGTGGCATGATATATTTCATGCAATGAAGCAGAAGGGCCTCGAACCAAGATAACTCTACCAGGCAAGGTTATTTAAATTTGAAGGAGGGATTAAATAATTTTCAGATAAGCAAAAGCCGAGAGCATTTACCTCCCACAAACCACCTCCACAGTGCATTTTGTAGGGACTCCTATAGATGGAAGTATTCCTAAGACTAAATAGATGTCAACCAAGGGATAGATAAAGAGTACAGAATATGATCGATAACATACAAAGAATAGAGGAGGAAGAAAAAGGAGGAGAAAAAATAAAAGAATCTTTAGGTTGTGTTTATAATAGCATATGAATGGAGTTAAATTAGACTGTTAGATAGTAAGGGAATTATCCTTGAACCTTTTGTAGCCAAAAATCTAAAGCCTGCAAAGGCAGTAAGTACATACCTATTGGTAATCACCTGAAATGTAAATGGTCTGAATGCACCAATCAAAAGACATAGAGTCACTGAATGGATAAAAAAACAAGACCCATCTATATGCTGCCTAAAAGATACTCACTTCAAACCCAAAGAAATAAATAGACCGAAAGTGAAGGTATGGAAAAATGTATTTGATGCAACTAATAGGGAGAAAAAAGCAGTAGTTGCAGTACTTGTATCAGACGAAATAGACTTCAGAACAAAGTAACAAGAGACAAAGAAGGACACTACATAATGATAAAGGTGTCATTCCAACAAGAAAATATTACTATTATAAATATCTATGCACCCAACACAGGATCACCTACATATGTGAAACAAATACTAACAGAATTAAAGGGGGAAATAGAATACAATGCATTCATTTTGGGAAACTTCAACACACCACTCACTCCAAAGGACAGATCAACCAGACAGAAAATAAATAAGGAGACATAGGCACTGAACAAAGTTTTAGAACAGATGGACCTAATTGACATCTACAGACCACTCCATCCAAAAGCAACAGGATACATATTCTTCTCAAGTGCACATGGAACATTTTCAAAAATTGATCATATACTAGGCCACAAAAAGAGCCCCAGTAAATTAAAAAAGATTGAAATTGTACCAAACAGCTTGCCAGACCACAAAGGTATGAAACTAGAAATAAATTACTCAAAGAAAATTAAAAAGGCCACAAACACTTGGAGGCTTAATAACATGGTCCTAAATAATCAATGGATTTATGCCAAATAAAAACAGAGATCAAGCAATATATGGAGACAAATTACAACAATAAATCAACACCGCAAAATCTGTGGGATGCAGTGAAGGCTGTGCTAAGAGGGAAATATATTGCAATACAGGCCTACCACAGGATAGAAGAACAATCCCAAATGAACAGTCTAAACTCACAAGTAATGAAACTAGAAAAAGAAGAACAAATGAGGCCCAAAGTCAGTAGAAGGAGGGACTTTATAAAGATTAAAGCAGAAATAATTGAAATTGAAAGAATAAAACAATAGAAAGAATCAATGAGAGCAGGAGCTGGTTCTTCGAGAAAATATAAATGGATAAACCTCTAGCCAGACTTATCAAGAAAAATAGAGTCTACACACATAAAGAGAATCAGAAATTAGAAAGGAAAAATCACTACGGACACCACAGAAATACAAAGAATTATGAGAGAATAGTATGAAAAATTATATGCTAACAAACTGGATAATGTAGAAGAAATGGAAAGCTTTCTAGAAAAATACAACTTACCAAGGCTGACCCAGAAACAGAAAATCTGAATAGACCAATTACCAGCAAAGAAATTGAATTGGTAATCAAAAGACTACCTAACAACAAACCTCTTGGATGAGATGGCTTTACCACTGAATTTTATCAAACATTTAGTGAAGACCTAATACCCACTCTCCTTACAGTTTTCCAAAAATTAGAAGAGGACAGAATACTCCCAAACTCTTCTATGAGGCCAACATCACCCTAATGCCACAACCAGGCAAAGACACCACAAAAAAAGAAAATTACAGACCAATATTCCTTAAGAACATAGATGCAGAAATACTCAACACAATGTTAGCAAACCAAATAAAAAATACATCAAAAAGATCATCCATCATGATCAAGTGGGATTCACCCAGGGATGCAAGGATGGTACAACATTTGAAAATCCATCAGCATCATCCACCACATCAACAAAAAGAAGGACAAAAACCACATGATCATCTCCACAGATGTTGAAAAAGCATTCAACAATTCTATATCCATTCATGATAAAAACTCTCAACAAAATGGGTATAGAGGGCAAGTACCTCAACACAATAAAGGCTATATATGACAAACCCACAGCCAACATTACACTTAACAGCAAGAAGCTGAAAGGCTTTCCTTTAAGATTGGGACCAAGACAAGGATGACCACTCTTCCCACTTTTATTCAACATAGGTTTAGAGGCCCTAGCCATGGCAATCAGACAGCACAAAAAAATAAAAGGCATCCAGATTGGTAAGGAAGAAGTCAAACTGTCCCTGTTTGCAGATGACATGATATTGTACTTAAAAAACCCTAAAGAATCCACTACAAAACTACGAGATCTAATACCTGAATTCAGTAAAACTGCAGGATACCAAATTAATACACAGAAATCTGTTGCATTTCTATACGCTAGTGGTGAACTAGCAGAAATAGAAATCAGGAAAACAAGTATATTCACAATTCCGTCCAAAAGAATAAAATACCTAGGAATTAACCTAGCCAAGGAAGTGAAAGACCTATACTCTGAAAACTACAAGACACTCATGAGAATAATTAAAGAGAAACCAATAAGTGAAAACACATCCCATCATGGATAGGAAGAATTAATATTTTCAAAATGGCCATCCTGCCTAAAGAAATGTTTAGATTCAATGCAATCCCTATCAAAATGCCAACAGCATTCTTCAATGAACTAGAGTAAATAGTTCTAAAATTCATATTTAACCACAAAAGACCCTGAATAGCCGAAGCAATCCTGAGAAGGAAGAATAAAGCAGGAGGAATTACGCTCCCTGACTTCAAGCTCTTCTACAAAGCCACAGCAATCAAGACAATTTCGTACTGGCACAAGAACAGACCCACAGACCAATGGAACAAACTAGAGAGCCCAAATAGAAACTCAAGCATATATGTTCAATTATTATATGATACAGGAGCCATGGACATATAGTGGGGAAATGACAACCTCTTCAACAGCTGGTGTTGGCAAAACTGGACAGTTGCATGTAAGAGAATGAAACAGGATTATTGTCTAACCCCATACCCAAAAGTAAAGTCAAAATGAATCAAAGACCTGAATGTAAGTCATGAGACCATAAAACTCTCAGAAAAAAACATAGGCAAAAGTCTCTTGGACATAAATATGATCGACTTCTTCATGAAACAAAAGCAAAAATGAAGAAGTGGCACTATGTCAAACTAAAAAGCTTCCATACAGCAAAGGACACTATCAATAAAAGAAAAAGGCATCCTACAGTATGGGAGAATATATTCATAAATGACATATCTGTTAAGGGGTTGACATCCAAATTATATAAAGAGCTTACGTACCTCAACAAGTAAAAAGCAAATAAGCCAATTAAAAAATGGTCAGAGGAGCTGAACAGACATTTCTCCAAAGAAGAAATTCAGATGGCCAGCAGGCACATGAATAGATGCTCCACATCCCTAATCATCAGAGAAATGCAAGCTAAAACCACAGTTAGATATCACCTCACACCAATTAGGATAGCCGCCATCCAAATACAAACTACAAGAAATGTTGTCGAGGATGTAGAGAAAGGGAAACCCTCCTACACTGCTGGTGGGTATGTAAATTAGTTCAACCATTGTGGATAGCAGTATGGAGGTTCCTCAAAAACCTCAAAATAGGAATACCATTTGACCCAGGAATCCCACTCCTAGGAATTTACCCTAGGAATGCAGCAGCCCAGTTTCAAAAAGACAGATGGACCCCTATGTTTATCGCAGCACTATTTACAATAGCCAAGAAATGGAAGCAACCCAAGTGTCCATCAGTAGATGAATGGATAAAGAAGAAGTGGTATGTATACACAATTGAATATTATCTAGCCATAAGATTAAAAGCAAATCCTACCATTTGCAACAACATGGATGGAGCTAGATGGTGTTATGCTCAGTGAAATAAGCCAAGCAGAGAAAGACAAGTATCAAATGATTTCACTCATATGTGGAGTATAAGAACAAAGCAAAAACTGAAGGAACAAAACAGCAGCAGACTCACAGAACCCAAGAGTGGTCTAACAGTTACCAAAGGGAAAGGAACTAGAAAAGAGTGGGAAGGGAGGGATAAGGGGGAATAAGGGGTATTACAATTAGCATACATAATGGGGGTGGGTCACACGGAAGGCAGTATAACACAGAGAAGACAAGTAATAATTTTATAGTATGTTACTACACTGATGGACACTGACTGTAATGGGGTATGTGGTGGGGACTTGATAATAGGTGGAGTCTAGTAACTATAATATTGCTCATGTAATTGTACATTAATAATAACAAAATAAAAAAATACTGACAAAATAGAATCAAAATATAGAGTACTTTCTTTTTTAATACATTATGGATGGCAGAGACAGAGCTCTGGACCTCTTTGATTACTACTGCTCTTGAAGCAGTGGAAGCAATGTAACACCCAATAATGTGTGGGGTTTTAGTATATTTGAGTAAAATTACCTCTTGATATTCCCTAATGACAAGATAACTGACCTCTGCTGTCTATTCACCCATTGCCATTGGTGAAGAAAGACATAGCAAAGCAATATAGTAGTCCTTATGAATATTTGTTGTATTCATTTTAAGGATTTTATTCTACTGAAAATAAAATGTTATTAGCTTCATTGGTGCCTATAATATGTTTTACATTATATTAAAACATCCACGAAAGGAAAAATATTAATTTCCTTGAGTTTATTTATTTACTTATAATAAATAAATTGGTTTGGAAAGAATTAAGACCAAAGTGAAAAACTGAAATATAATAAGAATAACATAATAAAAATTATTTAGGATCTTAAGAACAAAAGGTGAGATCTGAAAAGCTTCTGGATACAGTTTATGGCTACTGAGTAAGAGAAAGTATCCCTAAAAGGAACTCTTACATATAAAAAAATATACAAACCAATTTATTAAGGTATAGTGCTCTTTACCTTGAAAGTACACCTTTTATTTTGTAGGCGTTATGAAAATGTGTATTGAGGTGATGGATATCTTAATGAAATAGAAAAATAACTGAGTCTAATCTGCCAATCATCGTTAAATTCGAGTATTTGCTTACTTAGTGTCTGCATCTGTGCCATTGTGTATAACTAGTGAAAAATGCATAAAGTGTTGTTACATTTGACTTGAACTGTCTAGCTTTACCTGTCACTAAACTCAAGGTGGTCCTTGTGTTGACCAGAAATCCTACTATATATCTCTGGTTCATTCACTCTTTCCTTCTGTTAAATGGCCTTGGGATACTTTCTTCTCTCTTCATGAATCTTCAATCTTCTCTCCATCCTTGCCTACAGCTGATAATTTATTAGTTTGGAGGACGTGTCCATGATCCCGTCTAAAGTCAGTCCCGTCACTTGTGCATACATTCCTTTCCATCCCCTTCTGACTAGTTAAGAGTCACTCCAACCCTCTCTCTTCTACATGAGTGTGCTATTATTTATTTTTCATTTTAAAAAAAGGCCCTTGATCCTACTTCTTCCAATCATTGCCCCCTTTTCTCTGCTTCTCATTACAGCAGAATTTATCCAAAAGAGTTAGTTTTACTCACTGTTCCCAATTCATTTTGTCCTTACAGTTCTCTCTTCAACTTGCTCTCGTAGAATTTCAACACAGTGTAGGCTTCAGTGAAACGGCTTGCTAAATCCAGAAGTTATTTCTCAGTGTCTCCTTGATTTATTAGCAATATTTAACATTAATGATCACCCTCTCCTTTCTGAGACACTTTTGCGTCCACATTTCTGGTTCACTATGCTTTCAGTTTTCCTTCTGTATCTTCTGGCAGCTTCTACTCAATGTTATTTTCCTTGGGTGTTCCTCTTCTCACCATCCTTCTAATATTGTGAAGACCCAGATCTTGGTCCATGGTCCTCTTCTCTATTTACTTTTAGTCTCTTGGGAAAATTAACCAGTCTCATGATTTATATATCAACTATACACTAATGACTTTTAAATGCGTATCTCCAACCCAGATTTTATGTATATATAAAATATATATATATATACCTCAATTTGCTCCTTCCCTTCTCTCCATGAACCCTTAATTAATAGTAGTTCTGTTGTTCTAATTGGTCAGAATGAGTTTGGATTCATCCTTTAGTCCTCTCATATTCTCTTCTTCATATCCAATCTGCCAGAAAATTCTCTTTGCTTTCTCATTATAAACTCAGAATCTGACCACATTCACTACCTCCATAGCTACCCTGGTCAAACACTGTCATTTCTCCCTTGTTCTATTTTTGCAACAGCCTCTCTAAGGGTATCTTTGCTTCTACTCCTGACTATCCATGGACTCTATACGCAATATAATAGCCAGAGTGATCTTAGAAAAATGAAACTCAGATTGTGTCATTTTCCTGTTTAAAAATCACTTGGGCAACTTAAGAGCCAGTGGAACTAATGGTTGCTTCTGCCATGGGCAAAATATTTTTCTAAATGTCCTTTAAAAGGTAGCATGCCAATGTATTATTTGTACACTTGTACACTGTAATCTTGCCATAATGCATACACACATGCAAAATCAGTGGAAGTGAAGAATAGGTAAAGTTTACTTGTGTAGTTTACAAGAAAACTTTGAGGAAAAGCAAAGAACTATCAGATCAATGCTATTACACTTTTTTTCCCCACAATTTATTGGATATTCTGTTTCTTGAGAAGCAGAGGCATTATTTTCAGATGCTGTCTTAATCTGGGGCATAGTGAGTGTGGTCTCTGTCAGGATATACTCAAAAGAATGTCTAGTAATGATGCTGGGTTTTGCCATAAAAGCTCAAATATGCAATTAGTTGCAGATAACAAAGGTTACAGTTGTCTTACATTAATTCCAGGAATTGTGGGTTTTGCTTTTGTTTTAAGATTTATAGGAACATAGCTATGAAAGCTGAATTTGATTTGGAAATGCATTATTTATTTTTATTAGATGAAATAAAGAGTAGTATTTTGTCCTTCCTGGATTGTAAATAACTGTCTCCAGCTTTTATTTTTTGATTCAGTATATCCTCATTTTTAAACAGCCGTGTTTTAAAAAATAAGGGTGATCTTTTAATCTATGTTAACTATAAGTGAATTTTAATTACTTTGTAATTTTCTTACTAAGGATATTGAAAGCTTATTTGAAAAGATCATTTCATCTTTCATAGCCTAGTAAAATTCCTTTCCTCTATTTTGAAGAAAAAAGTTTCTAGGTCTCTCATTTTATGTTATAGCTGAAATTGCTAGAAAATCATTCTTGTAACTTTTTATTTGCCAGTGATTATTTTAACACATATACTTACCTGTGACTTTGTTTTTCACATTGCATTATATCAACTAATGCCACAAAATACTCAGTACATAAACTCTCTTTTAATAAAAAAATAAGAAATCAGTGTCCTAGAAAAGTACAAAAATACATGTTAGTTGTGTGTTAAAGGAGAATGCTTAAATTGGTAGTGATGTGGAGTAACTAGAACCATCACACACTCCTGCTGGGAGTGTAAATTGGTAAAGTCACTTTGCAAGAGTGTTTGGCTGTGTGCATATCCTGTGACCCAGAAATTACACTAGTAAAAGTTATATATATGCCCAAGGAAAGACATTACAAGAATATTCATGGCAGCATTATTAGGGATACTAAAAAATGGAAAACAACACACATTACAAATGTAACAGAAGTTTAGATAAACTGTAGTGATATATATATATTTTGAATAATTTTAATAAATTAAACCCACATACAACAGTATGGATGAATTAGATTAATATAATTTTGAGTGAAATAATTGAGAATAATCTAGACACAAAAGAGCATATACTGTATGATTTTGTTTTTATAAAGTTAAAAAAAAGACTAAATTAAGAATGGTATTTAACTCAAAATTCTGGTTACTTTTGGGAGTTTAGCCTGAAATTGGATCTAGGATCAGGGAGCTTGAAGTGATCATAGTTTTCTCTTTCTAACTTCTGGTTAAGTAGGTACATTTAGTCTGTGAATTTTTTTTTAAATCAAACTCTTTGTATTTATAATTTGTATATATTATATATGTATAATGAACTTTAATAGAGTATTTTGTTAGTCAATGATAATGAGTTTGGTTTATCAAAAGAAGATAGTTGGATGATTGGCTACAAAGTGGTCTCATTGTGTGCCAATATTTTGACATAATTTATCCATAGTCCAGCATTTGCTTTCTGCTAGGGAATTCCATGGTGACTGGAGTAAAGGATGCTAACTCATATTAACTTAACTCACAAGATCCTGATGAATAAGCAAGTCAATATATTAATTGACAATGGAAGTATATTCTTTACCATTAGCTGCGATGTTCAAATACCCTAGTTAGCTCATACCTTTCATTATCATCATATTATAAATGGGAGGTTGCTTAGTAAGTATAAAATGGAAACAAAGAAAGGTGAAGTGTTATGAAAATTTTTCATTTAGAATGTGGTGATATTCAATTATGTATTTCTTTTTTTGTAAACATAGTTTTTGTCTCCAATGACTGTGAATGGGCCCCTCAAGTTTAGTGTCTCTCAATCTGGAGGATTCCAGATAAACTGTGCCATCTTGTACTTGTTGAGTTCCCTTTTTAAACTTTTAGGTTTTGTGTGTTTTCTTCATGTTTATACAGGTTATCTTTAGGTAGAATGCAGTGTAGATGATCAGGTTTCAAATTATTAAACATATCTTTCAATCCTGCTTACCTAAGATGATACTTGGGACATCTTAAGAGTTGAATTGGGGATTCACATTTTTTTTCCTCCACCCCACATATTTTAATGACCTCTTTACTTATTCCACACATGTTTAGTCATGTTATCTGTGGCAAATTTTGTTCAGAGGGTCATTTCAGCTTTAAGTTCTTTGGGATAACTTTACTATCTTACTTGTACCTTACATTATTCAGGTAATTTACTAACTTTCATTTATTTAAATAATTATTTTAAATGAGATTTAAAAGTTGGGAGACATACTATATGATCATTACTCTTTCTCTTGCATCCAGTTGTATGAATGTAAATTAGTTCAGAAATATAAGATGTATCCCACTTTGAAAACACAGTTATTTTCAAAACCTTCCCTTCTTTATGGCAGGCCGTAGAACACAGTAACATCATTAAAAATCATGTCAAAGAGCAAATCAGTATTCTTCTTGGGAGAATATCACAGTTTTCAATTAGTTTGGAGAGAAACATGATTATTTGATGTCTCTTCCTGCTATTCCTCATTTTTCTTGATATGTTTTTAAAGTCAAGAAACTATGTGGGGTTAGACAAAAGAAAGTGAAGGTGGACTATAAATTCACGTAGTGGTGCATTCACTTTTTTCTAAATATCTTCCTGAGAAACTCATTCCTTTAAGCCCCACTCGTAGGCTGGAGCGTAGACACAAACTCATGTAACAGATAAATTCCAAATAGATTGGCATGACTTGTTTTGTTTAGGCTGAGCTATTTATATAAGTTAGTAGTCCAAGTCAGCCAGGTGGTGGTATGATTTTCAAGTGTGCTGACCTGTCAGCAGATTTTAAAAGGTAAAACTAGAACAGCTAGTTAAGGCAGCACTGAGGGTAAAATTGGAAAGACTGAAGGACCAGCTACCTATGGTTAGGAGTAAGATAAAAAAGCAAGAGGAACACACACCAATGAGTACATTAAAAAATGATCTCACTAAACCTGTGTTTGTCCTTTCTAAACTTTTACATCATTTCTTTCTAGCAATTATTTTGAAAATTGGATTTTCAGGTTTTCACTGTGCCCTTCACTAATTGCCCTTATTTTTTCTTTCTTATTTTTCTAAGAGTTATGTCAGAGTTATGTTCTGTTGAGAACAGAAACTGCTGCTCACTCTTTTTTTGATTCCTTCATGGCTCTTAACAGTCTCAGGCACATAAATTAGTCATTAATAAATAAATAAAGTTCTTTTGAAGTAGGAAAATTTGATGGTGGGAGCAAGGGGCAGAGGCTTTCATGGTATAGCAAAACATAATGTTATGACTGAAGAACCTAGGAGAACATGTGAGCAAATAATGTGAGATTCATAGCTATTTTCCTTGTCTTTTCCTTTCAGAGCTATTCAGAAATTCAGGAATTATATTGTCCCCACCACCATGCTCCATTTTGTTGTTGCGGAACTGAGACTTAATTTTGTAAAATGGCTTCCCAGGAGCAACAGTTTATTCTTACAGCTGAATCTAGAACCACTATTCTTTCAATAATTAGATATGCAGAGTAGTATTGACATCTATCCTCATTCTCATATGGCATATAAATCCTAATAAAAATTTTGTTACTATCTCCTAGTTCAACTATAATATGTGAAAATCTGAACTAGTTTTGGAAATTCTGCTTATTTCTACCTTTTTTCTGTTTCTTTAGAAGGATGTGCTAATGTTTATATTTCTTATCTTTTGCTGAGTTAAACACAAAAGCAAAAAAAAAACTCTATTTCAGTAATTATTTTTTATTTTGAAAGAAACTCTTCAGTGATATATGAGAAAAATGCTTGATTCTTTTGCTTTTGTTTCGTCCTTTCTTCTTTGCTTCATTCCTTTCTACTTTCTTTACAATGAAATATTTAAAACAAATATTTCATATCTGTACTTTTACCAGATTAAAGTAAAATACACAAACTTCCATGATTCATTAAAGTAATTGTTCTTCCCATTTAAAAAAGCAGATTTTATTAATACATTCAAATATCAAATAAGGAATATGACTTTTGAAAAGAGTGAAAAGCAGGTAACTCTTTGTGATTGTAAGTAGATTTCCTCCTTTAATTTTTAATTCATATCACTGGTAAAGAAATGTGAACTTTTCATTGTTGTTCTGAAAGGAATTTCTTCACTAATGGCACCTTTTCAATTCCAAAAATAACCAGCATATAATGTTTTAGCTATTCTAAGTTTATAGCTACATTCTAAACCCAAAGTCCATTTATAAATTGATAGAAATTATGGTCTTCATTTCTGTAACTCTTACAATCTGGTAATAATCTTGCTTTGCAAGAATAACCTATTTGTACTAACGTTCAATTTTTTTTTCTTTCCAGCTGGTAGACTATTAAATAAAAGTGAAAATTGTTATATTTGCTGATTATATACTTGAATATTCAGTTTCATTTGTCCATTCACAGTATGCATAGAAGTTTATCAATGTCATGTGTAATCATTATCTTTGTGTGAATTTGTGAGAGACAAAATAAAAATGTGCTTTGTAGAAGGCAGAGTAAAAGAGAGTAAATTCTGCTGAAGGGCAGTGTAAACATCAGTGTAGTAATTATTACTTGTTTTATTGAGACTGCTTCAGTGTCATCTCAGTCTGACCATCAGCCTGACATTGAATTGCTGTGAGAGTTAAAAGCTAAGCCAGTCACATAGTGAGTGGTTAAGAGTGTGTATGTGAAGTCCTCCTGCTACTGTTTAAGTTGAACTCAACAACTAATTAGTAGTGCTAATAACCAAACAGCCTGTGCAAGTAACCAAAAAATTCTGTTCTCACTTTCCTGATTTTTAAAGTGGAAATCATAATATTACTTACATTATTGATGATTGTGGGATTAAATAAGGGTTTATACTTGTGCAAATTTAATAAAGATGTTACGTAAAAACATTTAGTACCATGTTTGGAACATGATGACCTTAGGTGTCACTATGATCCCAGTGGCTAAACAGATTTATCCACACAGATAGGAACTGTGACATAAATGATAAGCCAGGATTAATATTGGGTCTTAGGTAATGTGTAATAGAAAATACTACCTATAGCAGCAAACAAAATATGGTAGGAGGTGAGAGAGAAATATAGCAGATGGGAAAGGAAGCAATGGTAAAAAAGAAACATTCCCAATAATTAACGATAAACATATCAGCCTTTTTTGTTTGTCAGAAGTCTGAAGAATTGACACAATGAAAATATAGAAATATTTTGCCATCATAATATTATATAAGAATATAAGATATGAGATTAGGTTAGGAAATATTCTCAAACAGGAGAATGGGCTAGAGACGGGTTATTACTATGAAAGCATTTATGCATCAAGATAGACTTGGATTTTAGTCCTAGAACTCTGCTACAAATGTGTGAACACATTTTTGTATGTGAAGAGTGAGTTGGGGAGAAATGATACTTTTCAACATGTATTCTATAAAAGTTGGGTTTCTAGATGAAACAAGTTTGGTATATGCTATATTTTCTATCTTTTTTTTCCTGGAATTCCCAAAATATCTGAACTCATTAAATAAAGCCTCTGAAACCCTGTAGTAAAGACAGATAGTTAATTTTATTTTGCCCAGTTTTTATAGATTATTTGACCATCTGACCCTTTTTAACAGTCTTGTAGAACTACCCTCAAAGGAATGAAATTTGGGAAAACTTGATTAGAGAATAATTGTCTTCTTTCATGTTTAGCAATCCATTCATGAAATTTGATGATAAAGAGACTGCATATTAATTTCTCTTAGAAAACCTGGTGAATTAACTGTTCTCTTCTTATTCTTATGGGAATGATGATTGAAGACAGGAGAATCTTAAACTATTATTTTTACATGTCTATAGCAAGAGGGAAATAGAAAGAAAATCAAGTTTAGTTTACTAGAGCAAAGTAAAAGCTGACATTTTTATTGTTTTGTACTGTGATATAGGGATATTCTTAGAAGACTGTAAATAGATCAAATATATCTATACTGTAATAAGCATTAGGCAATAAATAGGGAACTATTGAATTTCCAAGTCTGTACTTAATTACTAAAATGGCAAATTTATTCATTGTCATTTAATCCAAGTAAAATATAACTAGAATTTTCCTGTTACAGATTAATAAAACTATAAAAGTGAAATGTCTCAGAATTGTTGCCACCCATGCCTCCTATGGGTGAAATAAGTCACCCAAGGAAATGGCTATCCCTGCCCTAGCACTGAGATTCAGACCTCATTGGAAAAAGTTTGGCTGTGGTTCCTTGGATGAAAAAGTTATGCTGGCAGAACTTCCTAGAAATATGCCCTCAGTAATGCTGTAGGAGGCAGTTCACAAGACCGTACTATACTTCTGAAGTCACTTGCAAGCTAACTGAGGGACTGAGGGGGCAGATAGTGAGGCAGGCAGGGGGAGGGGGATGAGTTTTGTGCAGAGCCACCTGGAACACCTCTGCCACTTCCTGCAGAGCCACCTGGAACAAGTATATGGTGGAAAATCTGGGTTTAAACAGCTCATCTATGGATGATCTTTTCTAGAGTTGATTTAATGACTTCCTGGCACTTCTAAAACATTAATTTTCTTCATTCTTTGTATCAGTACTAATTTATTAGTTTCTTACTGCTGCTTAGTGGTGGTGATTAAAACACTACAAATTAATTATCTTATAGTTCTGGGGCCCAGAAGTTTGAAAAGGCTCTCACTGGGCTAAAATCAGTGCACCCTTTGTGAAGGCCCTGGAGGAGAATCTTTTTCCTGTTTCTATCTGACTTCTAGAAGTCAAGCATTCCTTGACTTGTGGTATCTTTCTCCATTTTCAAACCCAGTTGCATAGCATCCTTAAATCTGTCTCTGGATAAGACCCTTCTGCCACCCTCTTCCACACTTAAAGGAACCTTGTAATTGCATCTGGACTACCAGGTGATCCAGGATAATCTCTTTATATTAAAGTCAGCTGATAAGCAACCTGAATTCTATCTTGCATGTAACATAAGATATTCACAAGTTGCAGGGATTAGAACATGGATATCTCTGGGAGGCCATTATTCTGTGCTTGCATATTTTCCCAGTCCAAATCTAGCTAATTAGTTAGGAGTTAGAGAGATTGAGTCAATGCCTTTTTACTTATACTCCCAAATATATTAGATTTTGACTGTCATTAAATATAATGTGCTACTTGGAAAATACTGAAGAAAAGAATCAACTGCAGAATACATACATCACGTGCTAGGAAATATCTTAGTAGTGGTAAGTTAAATTTCAGAATAGTGTTGAAGTGGAAGATACCTGAACTTTTAAGAACTACTATGTATTTTCTCTAAGTGTGAAAAGATTCTTATTAGTGCAATGATGCATCTCAAAACATAAATCTTGAGCAAACAATAGGCATATGGACTAAAAAAACTGACAGTACATGAAATTAATAAATAGCAAAATTTATGCTATGGAAAAAACAGTGTCCTAAGATGAGAACTATTAAGGGACTCTATCTCTTGAGTAGACTGATTGAAACCCTATCATTAAGGCATTGTGAGAGAGAGAAATTTCAAAAGAATGTGGTATAAAGAATAACCTCAGGCTCGCTTATGAAGATGAAGTAGGTCAATCATACATCATAAAATTTCCCTTCCCACTATTAAACCTATGAAGAATTTTCATAAATATTCATTTCTAAAAAGTATCTGTGGGATCATAATTTCTGTAAAGAAGACGTAGGAAGCAAATATTTATAGATTTGACTTGTGGGGCAAGAAAATTATCATAAAAAGAATACTTGAAGATCTAATGTTTTTTATTGTTTTCAAATTACTTTTAGTTGCAGTATCCTGTGAAATGAGGATGGAAAGGTCATTACCACCTTGTTTAGGCAAACAAAGAAACTAAAACTCAGAAAACTTAGGTGGCCTGCCTGACTTAAAATTCCACATTTTCGTCCTTTAGCTGTACTCTCTAATCGCTGTATCATTCATTTCTACTTTGGAGGAATTCTAATGAGACCCACAATGTTGATGTTTGGGACAGGTGGATTAGAAATTAGATTTTTAATGATTTTGGTATTAACATTACTCAGCAGGGACATTTTTAAATGAATGAGTCCTTAAATAGATTCAGATTTGTAACTTTTTGTTTTCAATGGGGAAAATGTTATACAAACATATGAAACAAATGTTCTTTATTTTATGAATTTTGCAAATATTTACACCTCTGTTCAAAGCTTTACTTAAAAAATCTTCATCATGAAATTGATTGTATTGGTTTTCTGTTGCTGCCATAAAAATTACCACAAATTTAGCAGCTTAAAACAACATAGATCTGTTACTTCATGGCTCTGTAGATCAGAAGAGTGGCTCAGCTGGGTTGAAGCTCTTTTTGGAGTCTCACAGACTGAAATGAAGGTATAGGTAGGGTATCCTTACTGGAAGCTCAGGAGATAATCTTCTTTTCCAAGCCATTCAGATTGCTGGCCAAATTCAGTGCCATGCAATTGTAAAATGAAATGCCTGTTTTCTTGTCGGCTGTCAGCTCAGAGCTGCTCTTAGTTCCACAAAGCTTCACTCTGGTCCTCACATGTGACCCCTGTATCTTCGAGACAGCAGGTGGAATCCTTCTCACACTTGGAATCTTTCTGACATCCCCTTCTGCCATGTATTTCTGTCTGAAAACAAAGAAAGTTCTTTGCTTTTAAGAACTCATGTGATGACATTGAGCCCTCCTATGTAATTCAGGATAATTTCCCTATTTTTAGGTTTATAAATTTAATTACATCTACAAAGCTCTTTTATACATGTAACTTAACCTGTTCATAAGCCCCAGAGATTAGGGCATGGACAACTTTGAGGGGCCATTATTCTGCATGCCACATTCACATGTGTAAAGAATAGAATCAGAACAAAAATTTTATGGAGTAGTGAAGATTTTACTATTGACTACTCCATTCCTTCTCCAGCTACTCCCTGGAGATAACCTCTGTTAATAAGTGCTGACTAGTTTTCTAGAAATGATTTATGTGTTCGGTAATATAGATATATATGTCTCTATGTATGCATATATATGCATATATGTATTATATATACACACATATGTGCACCCTTATGCATCTAGACATGTATGTCTCTCTGCCTATTTTAAAAACCACTGGTTTTATACTGTACACACTCTAAATTAAGCCTTGCTTTTTGCTTAACAATGTATAGGATGTTCTTTAGTGAATGACATTTTCACCTGACTTCCAGGATAGTATTCTGTTTTAATCCTCCTTCTACTTTAATACATGCTATCTTCCATGTTCTCTTACTCATGTCCCCTCTCATTTCTAAGCTTTGGAGCCATTACTAGGTTCACACTGTTAGATTACTTGCCTTCTCTGATCTGCTCACTCCCCTGAATGCTAGATAACATAAACCGATGACTATTTGAAGGGTTCACCTGGATACTTCTTTGAGATCTCAAAGTTAACACTTCAAAAACAGAAATCCTGATTTACATTCCAAACCTGCTCTTCCCATAGTCTCCAACATCTCACTAATTGGAAATTTCAATTCCAGTTTCTCAGACTAAATCTATGGAATCATCCTAAAATCATGTTTCTGACACCTCACATTCAATTTAAGAGAGTCTTTCTTTCTCTCTCTCTCTTTCTTTTTTTTTCTTTAATAAGAGATTGGGATTTAAAACTAGAAGGACCCTCAGTTGGATAAGTCACTTTGCTCATCAAGGCCTCAGTTTTCCCACCTGGATTTCAATTCTCTTCAAAATACATCCAAAAATCTGACACTTCTCATCACTTCCACTTCTACTGCCAGGACCAAAGAGTACATTACATCATTCACATGGATTATTATTATTATTATTATTATTATTATTATATATTTTTTATTTTGGTATTATTAATGTACAATTACATGAGCAACCTTATGGTTACTAGACTCCCCCTATTATCAAGTCCCCACCACATACCCCATTACAGTCACTGTCCATCAGTGTAGTAAGATGCTATAGAATCACTACTTGTCTTCTCTGTGATATACTGCCTTCCCAGTATCCCCCCCCTTCTACATTATGTGTGCTAATCATAATACCCCTTTTTCCCCCATATACCTCTCATCCCACCCATCTTACCCAGTCCCTTTCCCTTTGGTAACTGTTAGACCACTCTTGGGTTCTGTGAGTCTGCTGCTGTTTTGTTCCTTCCGTTTTTTCTTTGTTCGTATACTCCACATATGAGTGAAATCATTTGGTACTTGTCTTTCTCCACCTGGCTTATTTCACTGAGCATAATTCCCTCTAGCTCCATGCATGTTGTTGCAAATGGTAGGATTTGTTTTCTTCTTATGGCTGAGTAATAGTCCATTGTGTGTATGTACCACATCTTCTTTATCCATTCATCTACTGATGGACACTTAGGTTGCTTGCATTTCTTGGCTATTATAAATACTGCTGCGATAAGCATAGGGGTGCATATGTCTTTTTCAAACTGGGCTGCTGCATTCTTAGGGTAAATTCCTAGGAGTGGAATTCGTAGGTCAAATAGTATTTCTATTTTGATTTTTTTGAGGAACCTCCATATTGCTTTCCACAATGGTTGAACTAGTTTACATAGCCACCAGCAGTGTAGGAGGGTTCCCCTTTCTCCACATCCTCGCACATTTGTTGTTTGTCTTTTGGATGGTGGCCATCCCAACTGGTGTGAGATGATATCTCATTGTGGTTTTAATTTGCATTTCTTTGATGATTAGCGATGTGGAGCATCTTTTCATGTGCCTATTGGCCATCTGAATTTCTTCTTTGGAGAAGTGTCTGTTCAGCTCCTCTGCCCATTTTTTAACTGGCTTATTTGCTTTTTGTTTGTTGAGGTGCATGAGCTCTTTGTATAATTTGGATGTGAACCCCTTATCAGATATGTCATTTATGAATATATTCTCCCATACTGTAGGATGTCTTTTTGATCTACTGATGATGTCCTTTGCTATACAGAAGCTTTTTAGTTTGATGTAGTCCCACTTGTACATTTTTGCTTTTGTTTCCCTTGCCCGGGAAGATATGCTCATGAAGAAGTTGCTCATGTTTATGTCCAAGAGATTTTTGCCTGTTTTTTTTTAGAGTTTTATGGTTTTATGACTTATATTCAGGTCTTTGATCCATTTTGAGTTTACTTTTGTGTATGGGGTTAGACAATAATCCAGTTTCATTCTCTTACATGTAGCAGTCCAGTTTTGCCAACACCAGCTATTGAAGAGGTTGTCATTTCCCCATTGTATATCCATGGCTCCTTTATCACATATTAATTGACTATATATGCTTGGGTTTATATTTGGGCTATCTGTTCCATTGGTATATGGGTCTGTTCTTGTGCCAATACCAAATTGTCTTGAGTACTGTGGCTTTGTAGTAGAGCTTGAAGTCACTGAGTGTAATTCCCCCTGCTTTATTCTTCCTTTACAGGATTGCTTTGGGTATTCGGGGTCTTTAGTGGTTCCATATGAATTTTAGAACTATTTGCTCTAGTTCACTAAAGAATGCTGTTGGTATTTTGATAGGGATTGCATTGAATCTGTAGATTGCTTTAGGCAGGATAGCCATTTTGAGAATATTAATTCTTGCTATCCATGAACACGGGATGTTTTTCCATTTATTGGTATCTTCTTTAATTTCTCTCATGAGATTTTGTAGTTTTGTAGTTTTCAGAGTATAAGTCTTTCACTTCCTTGGTTAGGTTTATTCCTAGGTATTTTATTCTTTTAGATGCAGTTGTTAATGGAACTGTTTTCCTGATATCTCTTTCTGCTAGTTCATCATTAGTGTATAGGAATGCAACAGATTTCTGTGTATTAATTTTATATCCCCTAAATTTACTGAATTCAGGTATTAGAGTAGTTTTGGAGTGGATTCTTTAGGGTTTTTTGTGTACAATATCATGTCATCTGCAAACAGGTACAGTTTCACTTCTTCCTTATCAGTCTGGTTAACTTTTATTTCTCTGTGTTGTCTGATTCCCGTGGCTAGGGCCTCTAGAGCTATGTTGAATAAAAGTGGGGAGAGTGGGCATCCTTGTCTTTTTCCCGATCTTAAAGGAAAGCCTTTCAACTTCTCACTGTTAAGTGTAATGTTGGCTGTGGATTTTTCATATATGGCCTTTATTATGTTGAGGTACTTGCCCTCTTTTCCTCTTATCATGGCCTTTGATACGTCCCACAGATTTTGCAATGTTGAATTATTGTTGTAATTTGTCTCCAAATATTGCTTGATCTCTTTTTTTATTTGGTCATTGATCTGTTGATTATTTAGGAGCATGTTTTTAAGCTTCCATGTGTTTTTTGAGCTTTTTCATTTTCTTTGAGTAATTTATTTCTAGTTTTGTACCCTTGTGATCTGAGAAGCTGGGTGGTACAATTTCAATCTTTTTGAATTTACTGAGGTGTCCTAGTATATGATTTATTCTTGAAAATGTTCCATATGTACTTGAGAAGAACGTGTATACTGTTGCTTTTGGATGGAGTGTTCTGTAGATGTTTGTTAGGTCTGACTGTTCTAATACATTGTTCAGTCTCTTTATTTATTTTCTGCCTGGTTGATCTGAGCTTTGCAGTGAGTGGTGTGTTGAAGTCTCCCAAAATGAAAGCACTGCATTCTATTTCCCCCTTTAATTCTGTTAGTTTTTCTTTCATATATGTAGGTGATCCTGTGTTGGGTGCATTGATATTTTTAATAGTTATATCCTCTTGTTGAACTGACCCTTTTATCATTATGTAATGTCCTTCTTTGTATCTTGTTAATGTCTTTGTTTTGAAGTCTATTTTGTGTGATACAAGTACTACAACTCTGTTTTTTTCTCCCTGTTAGTTGTATGAATTATCTTTTTCCATCCCTTTACTTTCAGTCTGTGTTTGTCTTTGGGTTGGAAGTCTGTCTCTTGTAGGAATCATATAGATGGGTGTTTTTTTTTATCCATTCAGTGACTCTATGTTTTTTGGTTGGTGCATTCAGATATTTTAAATTTAGGGTGATTTTTGATAGGTATGTAGTTATTGCCATTGCAGGCTTTAGATTCATGATTACCAAAGGTTTAAGGGTAATTCCCTTACTATCTAGCAGTCTAATTTAACTCACTTCATATTCTATTACAAATGCAACCTAAAGATTCTTTTTTTTTTCCTCCTTTTTCTTTCTCCTCCATTCTTTGTATCTTATGAATCATATTCTGTACTCTTTGTCTCTCTTTGTCTATCCCTTGGATGACATCTATTTAGTCTTACGAATACTTCCATCTATAGGAGTCCCTACAAAATGCAGTTAAGAAATGTTTTTTGGGAGGGAAATTCTCTCAGCTTTTGGTTATCTGAAAATTGTTTAATCCCTCCTTCAAATTTAAATGATAACCTTGCTGGGTAGAGTATTCTTTGTTCATGGACCTTCTGCTTCATTGCATTAAATACATCATACCACTCCCTTCTGGCCTGTAAGGTTGCTGTTGAGAAATCTGATGATAGCTTGATGGGTTTCCTTTGTATGTGATATTTTTTCTCTCTCTAGCTGCTTTTAGAAGTCTGTCTTTATCCTTGATCTTTTCCATTTTAATTATTATATATCTTGATGTTTTCCTTGGGTCCCTTGTGTTATGAAATCTGTGCATCTCCATGGCTTGAGAGACTATCTCTTTCCCCAGATTGGGGATGTTTTCAGCAATTACCTCCCCAATGACACTTTCTATCCCTTTTTCTCTCTCTTCTTCTTCTGGTACCCTTTTAATGTGAATACTGTTCTGTTTGGATTGGTCACACGGTTCTCTCAATATTGTTTCATTCTTAGAGATTCTTTTTCTCTGTGTGCCTCAGCTTTTTTATGTTCCTCTTCTCTAATTTCTATTCCATTTACTGTCTCTTCTACTACATCTAATCTGCTTTTAAATCCCTCCATTGTATGTTTCATTTCAGATATGGAATTTCTTAATGATTGAATCTCAATCTTAAATTCGTTCCTGAGTTTTCAATGTTTTTCTGTATCACCATACGCGTCTTATGATTTTTATTTTGAACTCTCTTTCAGGAAGATTGGTGAGTTCAGTTTCATTTGGCCCTTTTTCTGGGGTCTGTGAGATTTTGGTCTGAAACATGTTTTTTGACATTTCATATTTCTGTGTGGTGCCCTCTAGTGCCCAGATTCTCCAGTCTCTGCAGCTGCTCATCCCCTAGAGTGATGTTGGGGATTGTAGGGGAGTGGAGCTGGTGCCCTTTTTTGTCAGGTCTGCTGTGTTTGTGAGCTCTGTATGCAGTGTGTTGTAGCCTTCTTTCCTGTTGATGTTTTAGGGTTAGTTCTAGTAGCTATATTTTTGCACTGTCTCTGGTTTTGGGAGGAGTTCTGTCTCACTTCTCATGCCACCATCTTGAATCTCTATAACCACATGGATTATTGTAAGAGTTTTCTAACCTTCCTCCCTGATTCTTATTGGTTGACATGTTGATTATTTCAGAAGAGACCCATTTAATCCCAACTTTAATTTCATTATCTTGTACAGTATAAGAATGGCTTTGCAATAAATATGCAGTCTTTCTCAACACTTATGGTGGCCCTTCCTGTGCAGAAATGAGAGGAAAAAGACAAGGAAAGGGAGGAATCAAACCTAACAGGCAAGTTTCTTGGGTCTCTGGGCCTCCTTGTGTCTAAGATAATATCCATGTTCCAGGAGCAGAGATTCCTGAGAAAAATATAATCTTTTCACTGAAGAATAAAAATTCATTGGGAAGAGTCAATTCAGATTTCAACATACTGTCTAAGGAGAAAAATCAGCATGTGATAATAGAAAATATAAAGCACATATTCCACCCCTTCTCCTGTTCATGCAGAATCATCAAAGTTGCCTGAATGAATACCTTCCATTGATAGTCCTAGTAAGTAGGTTCCATTCTGACAGTCTCATTTGTATGTTACCTTTATGAGGTCTTAGGTTATATAGTACTTCATACTTTATAGAACCTTTTCATGTCATTTATTACCTTTTAGCAGATTTATTCTTTCAGCAGTTATTAATTGATTGCCTTATGTAATTCAAGAAACACTGCTAGTTTCTGAGGAATATATGAGGCAAACATAATCTGTGAAGATTTTTATGTGCCTCCTTTATAATCATTCTTTCTAGTCATACCTCATATACCTTCTGAAAGCCCTTTTTGCTCATAATGTTCTAATTTTTGACAATTTCCTGCATTTTTCTTGTACTGTTTCATTTGCTTTATCTTTATCAATATATGTATATCTGAATATTATCTATTGTCCAAATTCAGTTTCTCTTCCTTCATGAGGAAGGTGATTCATCTCCCTTTTAATCATCAAGAACTGTGAAGAATCTGAGATTTTATCATAGTCTCAGGCTGACAGGTTAGCCTGGCATAGTTTCACAGATGCTGACAGAAGACATGAGACTCCTAGGTTGGAGACAAAAGGCAGTTTATTACTCACGGTGATAGCAGTAGTAGGTGTTTCAGCGGTTGTGCAGCTTTCTCCAGTCCCTGTTCCTACAGGAAGGTGTGGCAAGGTCAGGTGATGTCTACACATACAGTGGATTATTTTGCAGGAGAGAAACTCCATCTTTGGGAACCAGAATCTTTTATAATAGGACCAGTGCGAGACATTATTATACTAGATGGTAAAAGTGACACCATTTTTTGCTCCACAGAGAAATATCTTCTATATATGTTTTCTATATAACTATCTTTGAAAACATAATCAAACAAAGGAAGTGTAGGAATGCAAGTATCCCATGGAGATATCACCCTCTAAATTCACATATTGTTACAAATCTTTATCTTTTTTGGCATTTGACATTTTCAAACTGTTTAACATTTTTTAACCTTTGTAACCCATTCTCCATCATTTTCATGGTGCCTAGCATAGTATTTTCAGTTTACTGATCACATTTCGTATTTGATAACTTAGGAAGAGAATAAAGGATGTAAAAAAATGGAAGAGCTTACACATGAGAGGCTATTTGTGTTTTTTTTCATTTATATTAGCACAGTAAAGTATTTATAAAATGTGTCTTCTGTGCCTATCTAGTGGTACAGGGGTGGAAGGGGAATTGTATGACAACTCCATGTATGACAGTGTTCATGCATGTACTTCAGAAGGTAGTGAATGTTTGGTTCAAATAATTGATTTTGCCTTTTAAATGTATTAAAACATCTTTAAAAAGCAGCAAACTCAAATGAGCGTTACCAAATTTTAGAAACATCATAGATATTCAGTATGTTAATTTGTATTGCTTTCTCATTTTTTCCATCAGAGTTCAGTGGTACAACAGATTTTTAAAAATAACATGAGTCTAATGTGAGCTGTTTAAAAATTCTTGTCATTTGCCAGTACTTATGAGGGTGAATCAGGATATTCTGCAGTCAGAATAAAATGGAAATTAATATAAAACTGAGATTGGTATAGATATATAATTAATATCTATAGGTCTTTTTTTCAGGCTATTAAAAACTGCCCTTATAAACAAAATTGTAAGCACACAGGCACTTAGAGGTAGGTTTAAAATCTTTCCCTCCTAATCAGTGTGTTTATGTTTGTGTGTGTGTTCTCTCAAAACAATGCTCTATTGCCTGAAAAAAATATTAAAATACCTGAAGAACAATGGTTGGGTTCTCATATTAAGAAAACATAATATGGAATATAAAAAAGCCTTTTTTCCTATAATAATGTAGGTGTAATTAACTAAGCATTTATTTTTAACAAATAATTACTGAACACCTACTCTGTGCCAGACATTATCCTGAGCACCCCAGTAAACAGAGCAGTCAAGCATCCCTTCCCATGTGGGGCTTGTCTTCTAGCAGTTTGTATTCTTAATTATATCAAAACTCTGCCACACTTTGCCTTTCTTAATAGAAGAATAAAAGATGCATTTAAGGTTTTCATGAGACTTGGTATTACTTGCAACTGATTATGTGCTTCAAGTTCACAAGTTTCTAGTTAGAATATCTGTCGTTTAAAGTTAAAGTAGAATGCAGATGATGGATCAAAGAAATAGTGTAGTTTTGTAAAATCATAAAAAATAGATGCACTAGATTTCAGAATAGTGAGCTTTGCTTTCCCACTGATTCCAGGATTAACAGGGCGATGCATTACACTGAGGCCTGGTTTGTTAGTATGTAGAAGTGGGTAGGGATACTGAGCATGTACTGTACAGGAAATAGGGTCAGAGACTCGGGCAGGGTGAAGGAGCTGCACTAGAAACCATCCAACCGCAGAGTCCAGGGGGGAGTAGTTTTTGGACTCTCCTTTGCTGCTTTTGTTTCTTTCATTTCTTGCTGCTACATCAAAGAATGATCTGGATCTCTGTTACCTTTTTATACTATTTATATTAATTATGCTACATCTTCAGTTTCATGATTTTGCCGATTATGTTAGAATATGGTGGAGAGATTTTTGTCCTCACAGTTTTTATATTCTCTTGTGAAGAGGGCATACGGATGTATTTTAGTGTTGGTGCTTGGAGCAGAGACACTGGAACTATATGGATTTGAATAGCGTCTCTGTCATTGTCTTGCTATGGGACTTCTTTATACTTCAGTTTCCTCATTTATAATATAGGGATGATGATATCTATCTCATTGGGTTTTGTGAGCATGGCACAGGCACATATTTCATATTATTTACATATCTCTTTGAACAAGTTACTTAACCTCTCTGCCCCTTAGAGCCAACTCATACTAGCCCATGAGAATTGATTGTTAAGATTTCAGGAATTTTTAAGCCAATTATTAAGTGAAGTCATTATTAAAAATTAAAGTACATAAATAATTTTGCAACAATGTAATGATTTATTATAGGCAAAGTGCTTAGAAAGGTCTGACACCTTTTTTTAGAGTAGGAATTAGCAGTTATTATTCCATTGGCGTTTTAGTACACTAGTGATGTATTATAACCCCAAAGGATTTGACATCTGAAATAGTTTCTTAATTCAGCTGTATAAGCCAACCTACAGGATTTACTGGCCAGAGGGGGGAGGCCTTTATTAAGTTGCCATATTAACACTCATCATTTGTCGTTTTCATAAACCAGTCACATTCATCATTGTCTTTATAAAAGCGTTGTCTTCACTCAAATACAGGCACATCAGTCATTTTAAGTTCATAATATTGTTCATGCCTTGTTATTGAGCTGGGACTAAATTGAATCTAGTCATTTCCAGCATTCTGGATCACGTTAAAACTCAGGTTAAAAAAAAGATATTTGGCAAAATATTCACTGCTTTTTTTAATGTTTGTTTGACCAAATATTAGGAAGTATGTATTACCTTGTTGTGAGATATATGCCCATGAACATGAAATTTAGAGAGGTTTGCGAAACCAGTATTTCAGATAGTCATTATAAATAACCTTAAATAAGAAGACTTAAATAACACTAAGTAGAATAACTGAAGTGGGTTTTACAATTCTGGTTCCCACAGAGGACTTAGTCAATCTTAAAGTACTGAATTCCCAGTGAAGTTAATAGGAATTCTGCATGTGTAAGGGCATGTGAAGACTATATCCACAAACATGGGCCCTTTATAAGAGAATTCAAAATCAACAAACAACCTAAATTAAGATTTTTGGGTTTTTTTTCTAAATTAAGTTTTAACAGTCAAGTCTCAGAAGTGCCAGCAAGGTTTTGTGGATACCTGTGTGAAGTTAAATGCAAATTCTGACATTACTTCATTTCAGTCAAGCATTTGATTATAAAAATATTTATGTAACATTTTATTTTATTTTACTTATTTTTTAATAATTTATTTTGGTATCATTAATCTACAATTACATGTGCAATATTATGGTTATTAAACTACCCCCTTCATAAGGTCCCCCCCACCAACCCCATTACAGTCACTGTCTCAGCGTAGTGAGATGCAATAGAATCACTACTTGTCTTCTCTGAGTTCTATAACCCTCCCCATGCCCCTCCAACATTACATCTGCTAATCGTAATGCCCCTTTTTCCCTCTTATCCCTCCCTTCCCACCCATCCGCCCCAGTCCCTTTCCTTTTGGTAACTATTAGTCCGTTCTTGGGTTCTGTGAGTCTGCTGCTATTTTGTTCCTTCAGTTTTTTCTTTGTTCTTATACTCCACATATGAGTGAAATCATTTGATACTTGTCTTTTTTGGCTTGGCTTATTTCACTGAGCATAATACCCTCTAGATCCATCCATGTTTTTGCAAATGGTAGGATTTGTTTTCTTCTTATGGCTGAATAATATTCCATTGTGTATATGTACCACCTCTTCTTTATCAATTCATCTACTGATGGACACTTAGGTTGCTTGCATTTCTTGGCTATTATAAATACTGCTGCGATAAGCATAGGGGTGCATATGTCTTTTTGAAACTGGGCTGCTGCATTCTTAGGGTAAATTCCTAGGAGTGGGATTCCTGGGTCAAATGGTATATCTATTTTGAGTTTTTTGAGGAACCTCCATACTGCTTTCCACAGTGGTTGAACTAATTTGCATTCCCACCAGCAGTGTAGGAGGGTTCCCTTTTCTCCACATTCTTGCCAACATTTGTTGTTGTTTGTATTTTGGATGTTGGCCATCCTCACTGGTGTGAGGTGATATCTCATTGTGGTTTTAATTTGCATTTCTCTGATGACTATTAATGTGGAGCATCTTTTCATGTGCCTGTTGGCCATCTGAATTTCTCCTTTAGAGAAGTGTCTATTCATGTCCTCTGCCCATTTCTTAATTGGATTATTTGCTTTTTGTTTGTTAAGGTGCGTGAGTTCTTTATACATTTTGGATGTCAACCCCTTATCAGATACATCATTTATGAATATATTCTCCCATACTGTAGGATGTCTTTTTGTTCTACTGATGGTGTCCTTTGCTGTACAGAAGCTTTTCAGCTTGATATAGTCCCAGTTGTTCATTTTGCTTTTGTTTCCCTTGCCCGGGGAGATATGTTCATGAAGAAGTCACTCATGTTTATGTCCAAGAGATTTTTGCCTATGTTTTCTTCTGAGAGTTTTATGGTTTCATGACTTACATTCAGGTCTTTGATCCACCTTGAGTTTACCTTTGTGTATGGGGCTAGACAGTAGTCCAGTTTCATTCTCTTACATGTAGCTGTCCAGTTTTCCCAACACCAGCTGCTGAAGAGGCTGTCATCTCCCCATTGTATATCCAAGGCTCCTTTATCAAATATTAATAGACTGTAAATGTTTGGGTTAATGTTTGGACTTTCTATTCTGTTCCACCAGTCTGTGGGTCTGTTTTTGTGCCAGTACCAAATTGTCTTGATTACTGTGGCTTTGTAGTATAGCTTGAAGTCAGGGAGCCTAATTCCCCTTGTCTGATTCCTCCTTCTCAGGATTGCTTTGGTTATTCGGGGTCTTTTCTGGTTCCATATGAATTTTAGAATTATTTGTTCCAGTTCATTGAAGAAAGCTGTTGGTAGTTTTATAGGGATTGCGTTGAATCTGTAGATTGCTTTAGGTAGTATAGCCATTTTGACAATATTTATTCTTCCTAGCCAAGAGCATGGATGCATTTCCATTTGTTAGTGTCCTCTTTAATTTCTCTTAGGAGTGTCTTGTAGTTTTAAGAGTACAGGTCTTTCACTTCCTTCGTTAGGTTTATTCCTAGGTATTTTATTCTTTTTGATGCAATTGTGAATGGAATTGTTTTTCTGATTTCTCTTTCTGTTAGTTCATTGTTAGTGTATAGGAAAACAACAGATTTGTGTGTGTTAATTTTGTATCCTGCAACTTTGCTGAATTCAGATATTAGTTCTAGTAGTTTTGGAGTGTAGTCTTTAGGGTTTTTTATGTATAGTATCATGTCATCTGCAAATAGTGACAATTTGACTTCTTCTTTACCAATCTGGATGCCTTGTATGTCTTTGTTTTGTCTGATTGCCATGGCTAGGAGCTCCAGTACTATGTTGTGTAACAGTGGAGAGAGTGGGCATCCCCGTCTTATTCCTGATCTTAGATGAAAAGCTTTCAGCTTCTCGCTGTTAAGTATGATGTTAGCTGTGGGTTTGTCATATATGGCCTTTTTCAGAATCTGTGGAGATGATCATGTGGTTTTTGTTCTTTTTGTTGATGTGGTGGATGATGTTGATGGATTTTCGAATGTTGTACCATCCTTGCATCCCTGGGATGAATCCCACTTGATCATGGTGTATGATCCTCTTGATGTATTTTTGAATTCGGTTTGCTAATATTTTGTTGAGTATTTTTGCATCTACGTTCATCAGGGTTATTGGTCTGTAATTTTCTTTTTTGGTGAGGTTTTTGCCTGGTTTTGATATTAGAATGATGCTGGCTTCATAGAATGAGTTTGGAAGTATTCCGTCCTCTTCTATTTTTTGGAAAACTTTAAGGAGAATGGGTGTTATTTCTTCTCTCTATGTCTGGTAGAATTCAGAGGTGAATCCACCTGGTCCGGGTTTTTGTTCTTCGGTACTTTTTTGATTACCGATTCAATTTCGTTGCTGGTGATTGGTCTGTTTATTTTTTCTGTTTCTTGCTTGGTCAGTCTTGGAAGGTTGTGTTTTTCTAAGAAGTTGTCCATTTCTTCTAGGTTTTCCAGCTTGTTAACATGTGGATTCTCATAATATTCTCTTATAATTCTTTGTATTTCTCTGGGATCTGTCGTTATTTTTCCTTTCTCATTTCTGATTGTTTATGTGTGTACATTCTCTTTTTCTCTTAATGAGTCTGGCTAGGGGTTTATCTATTTTGTTTATTTTTTCAAAGAACCAGCTCTTGGTTTCATTGATTTTTCTATTGTTTTATTCTTCTCAATTTTATTTATTTCTTCTCTGATCTTGATTATGTCCCTCCTTCTGGTGAATTTGCGCCTCATTTGTTCTTCTTTTTCCAATTACAGTAATTGTGTCTTTAGACTGTTCATTTGGGAATGTTCTTCCTTCTTTAAATAGGCCTGGATTGCAATATACTTTCCTCTTAGAACTACGTTTGGTGCATCCCACAGAAGTTGTGGCTTTGTGTTGTTGTTGTCATTAGTCTCCATATATTCTTTGATTTCTGTTTTGATTTGGTTGTTAACCCATTGATTAATTAGGAGAATGTTATTATGTCTGAATGTATGAGTTAGCCTTTTTGATTTCTTTCTAAAATTTATTTCTAGTTTTATACCTTTGTGATCTGAGAAATTGGTTGGTAGGATTTCAATATTTTTGAATTTACTGAGGTTCTTTTTGTGGCCTAGTATGTGGTCTATTCTGGAGAATGTTCCATGTGCACTTGAGAAGAATGTGTATCCTGCTTCTTTTGGGTGCAGAGTTCTGTAGATGTCTGTTAGGTCCATCTGTTCTAGTGTGTTGTTCAGTGCCTCTGTGTCTTTACTTATTCTCTCTCTGGTTGATCTTTCCTTTGGAGTGAGTGGTGTGTTGAAGTCTCTTAAAATGAATGCATTGCTGTCTATTTCCTCCTTCAATTCTGTTGGTATTTGTTTCACATATGCTGGCGCTCCTGTGTTGGGTGCATATATATTTATAATGGTTATATCTTCTTGTTGGACTGACCCCTTTATCATTATGTAATGTCCTTCTTTATCTCTTGCTACTTTCTTCATTTTGAAGTCAATTTTCTCTGATACAATTACTGCAACACCTGCTTTTTTCTCTTTTTTTTTTGCATGAAATATCTTTTTCCATCCCTTCACTTTTAGTCTGTGTATACCTTTGGGTTTGAGGTGAGTCTCTTGTAAGCAGCATATAGATGGGTCTTCCTTTTTTACCCATTCTGTTAGTCTGTGTCTTTTGCTTGGTGCATTCAGTCCATTTACATTTAGGGTGATTATCGATAGATATGTACTTATTGCCATTGCTGACTGTAGATTCGTGGTTACCAAAAGTTCAAGGGTGGCTTCTTTACTATCTCAGAACCTAACTTAACTTTCTTGTTAAGTTATTGTGAACACTGTCTGATGTTTCTTTATCTCTCCCTTCTTATTTTTCCTCCTCCATTCTTTATAGGTGTTTTATTCTTTGCCTTTAGTTAGTATTTGGATCGTCTGCTTTCTTTGCTATGAATTTATTTTCTCTAGTGACATCTTTTTAGCCTTAGGGGTGCTTCCCTCTAGAGCAGACCATTTAAGATATCCTGAAGTGGTGGTTTATGAAAGGCAAACTCTCTCTACTTTCGCTTGTCTGGAAATTGTTTAATCCCTCCATCATATTTAAATGATAATTGTGCTGGATACAATATTCTTTGTTCAAGATCCTTCTGTTTCATTAGTTTAAATATATCATGCCATTTTCTTCTGTCCTGTAAGGTTTCTGTTGAGAAGTTTGATGATAGTCTGATGGGTTTTCCTTTGTAGGTGATCCTTTTTCTCTCCCTAGCTGCCTTTAATACTCTGTCTTTATCTTTGATCTTTGCCATTTTAATTATTACGTGTCTTGGTGTTGTCTTCCTTGGGTCCCTTGTGTTGTGAGAACTGTGGGCTTCCGTGGACTGCGAGACTATTTCCTTCCCCAGCGTGGGAAAGTTTTCAGCAATTATTTCTTCAAAGACACTTTCTATCCCTTTTTCTCTCTCTTCTTCCTCTGGTACTCCTATAATGTGAACATTGTTCCATTTGGATTGGTCACACAGTTCTCTTAATATTCTTTCATTCCTAGAGATCCTTTTATATCTCTCTGCCTCAGCTTCTCTGTATTTCTGTTCTCTGATTTCGACTTCATTAATAGTCTCTTGCATCTCATCCAGTCTGCTGTTAAGCCCGTCGATCGCTTGTCTGATTTCTGCATAGTCTTTCCTCACTTCCCTCATTTCCTCCCTCAGCTCTTGCTTATTTCTCTGTAGATCCGTCAGGATGGTTATGACTTTTATTCTGAATTCTTTTTCAATAAGACTGTGCATTTCCATCCCTTCAGGCTCCTTCTCTGGGTTTGTCTGGTTGATCTTAGTCTGGATCATATTCCTGTCTTTTCATGGCTATGGAAATGGTCACTGGTAGCCACGTATGTCAGCTGGGCTCTTTAAGACTTTAAGAAGAGAAAAAAAAAAAGGGAAAAAAAGGGAAAAAAAAAAAGAAAAAAGAAAGAGAAGAAAAAACCAAAAAACAAAATTGTAAAAACAAAAAAAATGCCCACCGGGAGTTGATTCTGTGGGGATCCTGTAGGTGGCGCTGTTGCTCCGCTATTCCGCTGCCATGGGTGCGCCACTCCGCAGGGCCCTTTATAGCTCTGGCCAGGGTGGGAATGAATGGGAGGGTGTTGATATCTGTTCCCATTCACCAGCTAAGTGTTCCACAACTCCCCAGGACTCCCAGCCTGCTGGGCTGAGTGTGTCGGGGCGATCCGGCTCCTCCGATGGGCTCCTGTGTCTTTAAAATCGCTGAAAAAAGCACGTGCTTTTCTTTTTTTTTTCCTTCTGGCGAGCCGGCTGCAAGCACTCCGGCACGTTTCCCACTCAGATCCTGCACCCTCTGTCTCTCCAATCTCTGCTACCCCGTGAGATGTGTGTCAGCGCTCTCCGCGCAGATCACCGGGGCTGGTTATTTTGCGGGCCTGTACTTCCACTCCCTCCCGACTCTGAATCCTCTCCTCCCGCCGGTTCGCTGGGGTGGGTGAGTGCTCAGGTCCCACCGGGTTGCGGCTCCGTATGTTACCCGCCTCGCGGTATGCCGAGTCCTCTCAGGTGTAGCTGCACGCTGTGCGGTTTCCTGTGTATTCTGGTCTCTGTTTTAGGAATAGTTGTATTTGCTGTATTTCCATAGATATATATAGTGTTGGGAGGAGAGTTCTGCTGCCCTACTTATGCCGCCATCTTCCCGGAAGTCCTCATGTAACATTTTAATGCACCATTATTTTGTTAGAGAATTACAGTTACAAATTTTTCATAGTGGGGTCTTTTGTAGTCTCTATAAAAACAAAACAATATTTCCAAATTGTGTGTAAAACCTTTAAACACATAATGAGAATTGTAGTATTTTTAGAGTTAACATAATTAATGTTACTGAAATATATCACTGTCTCTTATGAGACTGTTTTAATAATTTCCCTCACATTAGGGTTTCTTAAAGAGTGGCAAATAGATTTAAGGCAAACACATTTAATGAATGTTTGTAACGGATATTTGAAAGTGATATCTGCTATGTGGAATTTTTAAAAATGAACAACACTGGTGGCCATTGATCCAATGAATTGAAAATAATTTAATGGTACATTTTGCATCACTAAGATTTATGAAGACAAGGAATTGAAGAACACAAATATACTGACTAAATGCCATAGATGAACTTGATTTTTTGAGATGTGTTTATGATTGACAGCAGGTCTTACTCTGACCACTGCCCAGTAATTCCCTCTGATTTGTAGCACCGTGTGCCTGATTTTCCCTTTTCATTTAAATATTCCCAAAAAGGAGGGTCTTGGTGATGCCCTTACCTGCCCGACAACTTGACAGAAATTACCTGTGAATTGGACCTCTAACTTGGCCTCAAGTTGTTACTTCAGATTTCTTTTTTGCATTGGAAGTCATCTCAAATAAAATCAATGAACCATCATTAGATTCAGACTGGTAAGACCTAGTGCCATATTTCACTTAAAAATACTATTTTATATTAGTAGACTTCACTTTTTTTAGAAAAAAAATGTTTTACAGAAAAATTTATTAAAAAGTGCTGAGTCCCCACATACGTCTCCTACATGCTACACCCCCCAATTTCCCCTAGTATTTGTATCTTCTATTACTATAGAACATTTGTATAATTGATGAACCAATATGGATACACCATTATTAACTAAGTCCATAGTTTACATTAGGGTTCATTCTTTGTGTTGTATATTCTGCGGGGTTGTGTACAATATATGATAACATGTATCCACCTTAACTGTATCACACAGAATAATTTTACTGCCTTAAACCTCCTCCGTGTTCCTCCTGTTCATCTCTTCTCCCCTCTAACACCTGACAACCACTAATTTTTCTACTGTCTCTTTAGTTTGCCTTTTCCAGAATGTCATATAGTTGGAATCATACAGTATGTAGTCTTTCAGGTTGGCTTTTGTCACTTAGCAATATGCTTTTAAGTTTCCTCTATGTATTTTTGTGGCTTGATAGCTCATTTCCTTTTAGTGCTGAATGATATTCCATTGTCTGTATATACCAGGGTTTATCCATTCACTTGATGGACAATCCTGGTTGTTTCCGAGAATTTTCAGTTATGAATAAAGCTGCTATAAATACTCACATCCAAGTTTTTGTGTGGTCATAGTTTTCAGTTCATTTTGGTAAATACCAATGAGCATGATTACCAGGTTATATGGTAAGAATGTGTTTTGGTTTGTAAGAAACAACTAAACTCTCTTCCAAGGTGGCTGTACCATTTTGTATTTGCACCAGCAATGAATAAGTTTATTGCTTCACATCCTCACCAATATTTTGTGTTGACAGTATTTTGAATTCTAACCATTCTAATAGATATGGAGTGGTATTTCATTATTTTAATTCAAATTACCCAATGACATATAATGTTGAGCATATTTTTGAATGCTTATTTGTTATCTGTATGTCTTCTATTTTGAGATATCTGTTTAGGTCTTTTACCCACTTTTAAATGGGATTGTTTTCTCATTGTTGAATTTTAAGAGTTCTTTGTATATTTTGGATAGCAGTCCTTTATCTTATTTGCATCTTGCAAAAATGTTTCTCCAAATCTGTGATTTGTCTTTTCATTGCCTTGTTTTTCATAGAGTAGAAATTTTAAATTTTAATTAAGTCTGATTTCTCAAGTTTTTCTTTAATGAATTTTGCTTTTGATATATATAAAGTCATCACAAAGGTCACCTAGATTTTCTCCTGTATTTTCTTCTAGAAGTTTTATAGCTTTGCACTTTACATTTATGTCTGTGATCCATTTTGAGTTAGTTTTTGTGGAAGTTGTAATATATCTGTTTCTAGATTTATTTTTATATGTGAATGTCTAGTTGTTCCAGCACATTTATTGAAATGACTACCCTTCTGCATTGAATTGTCTTTGCTCTTTTCTCAGAAATCACCTCATTGTATTTGTGTGGTTCTATTTCTGGGCTCTCTGTTCTGTTCCATTAATATATTTGCCTTTCCGTTTTTGCCAAAACCACACTGCCTTGGTTACTGTAACTTTACAGTAAGTCATGAGATTGGATCATATTAGCCCTCTGAATTTGTTTTCTTTCAATATTGTCTGGTTATTCTAAGTCGTGTATTTTATTTTTAACAAGTATTTCCTAAGTACTTTGCTACAAGTACTAAATACAGTGGTGAAACATAAAGTCCCTGCTTTCATATGGCCTTTAGATCTAACTTGTATGTTCTGAAAAGACTCCCAGCACGTTAAGATGCCCATTCTTTGCCTTGTGGTTGCCTATGCTATTGACCTCCTGTATTGACCTTCCATATCCTGCCATCTGAATTACTTTTAGTTATATTGATTACTCTTCATTATATTGCTTGCTAGTATTTATTAAGCACTGCTATATGCAAAGGACTGTGTTATGTGTTTTAAAGTGATTTTTCATTTAATGCTCATAATAATAGACACTATTGTTATCATTATTTTACATGTACAAAAAAAGAAATTAGTTTCAGGAAGTTTAAGCAACTTTTCCCAGGTCAGACATCTCCATGAGGTAGAAATGTCACTGGAGCCTAAACTAATCTGAATCTAGATGCCAACTCTGAACCATTATGATATACAACTGCCTTCTCACTTTATTCTTTGTGTGTTCTTTCTTTACTATTGCATCTAGTGCTATAGTAGATTCAGTAGGCATTTATTTAACAAGCTACATGGTGCAGTTCTTTGTGCTCACTTTATCCTTCTAAGCCTTGTGTTTTCAGCTGGGAATCTAATAGCCATTTCTGTCCTTTGCCATTACTAAGTTTCTAGTCAGGTTTTCTTCTTTATTTGGGTATCTGGCTTTCTTCTCACATTAGGTGTGGGACACTATGATACCCTGTGTGATCCTAGTCTTTCCTCAGCTGCTTGCAAAGAGACTACAGTTCTTCAGGAGGTCTCGTAACCTTTTCCTCACCACAGCTACAAAAAGAGTGTAGCTCCCACTTCATTCATTTTCTCCACAAATGTATAATGGGAGATCAGTAACTGCTATACTACAGAGACTTAGGGTCAACTGTGTGCAGAAAAGAGGCCATTGGTAAAATATGACCAGAAGTCCAGTTTTGGGCCAAGATTTTTCTAGGGGGCACTTAAAGGTTTCCTAACAACCTCTGAGATCATGTATATATTGGTGGCAAAAGACTTTCTGTCTTTGTAAACTGTTTTTCTGGCATCATTAATAAAATGCAAGAGACTCAATATTTAATTTATATGGTACTTTGGCAAGTAATATAGATGACACAAAAGTGAAAACTGCCCTCAAAAAACTTGTATAGAAGAGAACCATAACCAATTATAACAACAACAAAAACAATAACAATAAATAAAGAACTGTAATAGAGGCAATAAAAGTGACTAAGGAGTACCTGGAGGCTAAGTTGTCTAGGGCACGGACAGCTTCTTTGACATTATTGTCTTGGGAATTAAAGGTTATTGAATATTGAGGCTATTGGTAGAGAAGTGGGCTTGAGAGATTGTGCGTTCCTACAGTCCCTATAGATGCAGTTCTGGCTAGGCTTTCTCCTGGAGGTGTGCATTAGGAACATCAGATTCTATCAGCTCTGTGTGTTAGGGACAGGAAGTGATCTTTGTTAGAGCGAAGTATTTGTTCAATGGCCTGGGCACTGATGTAAGAAGTAGGAGGTGCACTGCCTCTAGGGAAGGTGGTTTGATGTGTTTGGGGCATTTGGTTAAGTTGCTCTTAAAAGAAGCAACACATTAAGGGCAATGATTTCTTGGTCCCCTTTAGAGTTTAGGAATGTAAAAAAGTCAAAATGTTTCTCCCTGGCAGAATGTAAGCTTCAACAGGGCAGGGACTTTTTAAATTTTGGTTACTAGTGTATCCTGAGAACCCAGAACAGTACCTCACACATATATGCAGCTCAGATCATTAGTTTTGAATGTCCTCTATTAACCATGTTGGGGACAGAGTGAATGGCAGGAAGGAGTCAAGTGAATGTACTTTAAAATTTAAAAAGTCAAGTAAATTCAGCTCTGAAGAAGCAAAAACTAAATAGTTGTCTATATCACCTTCTTTATTCCCATATTTAAGGGCTGGTATATTGCTCTTTTATTCCCATTCACAATTTCCTTCCTTGTCTTTTGCATAATATTTCAGCCTGTCTGTAATACTTGACAGTTACCTATGAGATAAAATAAATTCTCAACCTGATATTCAAAACACTCTACAGCCTGACAACCGCAGTCCTTTTTCAAGGTTCTCTTATTTTTCCTTAAGAGACCCATGTATTTTAGGAAGAATTAATGTTCATCTGCTGTCCAAGTGCATCACTGACTCAGCTCTGCCGCCACTGCAGGGTCACGTGCCTATTTCTGCCCATGACCTGTGAGGCATCTAATCCAGATAACATGGCTGCAGTATGAGGGAAGGTAGTATGACCTACGTCAGATTCGATATGAGTGACAAAGCTTAATTGTGTTGTTATTGAAACTTCTGTACTCTAACCTAAACATCCATTATCAAGCTATACTGTCAATCTGGGGCACCCATTTTTATCAGATCTTTTTCTCTCCTTTAAGGGCCAAATCCAATCTCCACAGTTTTGAGAAGGCTTTCCTAATCAGATCATATCAAAGGAGAGGGTTGGTCTACCTCCGTATCCTGAGGTATTAACATTTATTTGACATTTTCTATTTATGGCCTAGATTTTGGCCTAGTTGTCTTTTTACCTCTTTGAGTTGTTATGTAGTTTTTCAACGAGCTATATTAGAAGTTTTTGCCTCCTGTGGTATTGTGGGACTCTCATGGTATATAAAATATGATGGTTGTTAACTAAAGGCAGTGATTAATCCCTACAAGTTGGAAAAACAATAATTTTTATTGGAAGTATCCACTGTGTCAAAGCCAGATGAAAGTCAGAAGTGTTCCAATACAGTTTTTTGAATAGGACTTGCTTCCCTCTAAAGTTATTTTTATACAGTTTTAATTCCTACATTCAAGTGAATTGAAAATGATATAAGGGATTATGCTAAGGTTTAACTAAGGTTAAAAATAACATTAGTCATTGCCTTCCTGCATGTGATTCAGTGGGTAATTTAAATGATAATCTAGTGGTAGTCTCTAGGGAAAACCGAATACCTGCAGTGAGGCTCAGAATTAGAAAAAGAAATAACACATCTCAACCATAAATATTCAAATATGTTGTATTACACTACACTCACCATTGTATGTGTAAAACCTATGCCAGGTACTCTGTCTAGGAGTGCAGTAGCAGTGACATCATTTCCAGTGTTCTCTATCCATCCTCATCGCAGATGTGATTCTGCAGTCAACCCACTTACATTTCCAAGGGCATTGCAGGGGTTGAGATGACTTAGAATCCTGGAGCAAACTTACCTTATAAGCTGCTAGATAAAAAGCTTGAAAATTAAAAACAGTAAAGTGAGCTGTTCTCCCTAGATTTAAATTTGAGGATACTAAGCCCTTTTGAATTTACCTGTTTCTATTTATGTGATCAGTGGTGCTTTCATGCAAATTAAGCTGATGTTGATTCTTTCTTAAGATTTTCTTTTCTAAATAGATCTGAAGCTTTAAAGCTGATGGGTCAGTGAGCCTTATCTGGTTGGGCACAGATGCAGCCAATTGAAAGGGAGCAGGAATGTTCCTCTCTTAATCCATGGGCCCAACCTTCTCATTAAATCTTTGAGGATTAGGCCATATTTTACTTCCAACCATTAAACTTCCTGTTTTTGTGTAATGAGCCTGACAGAACACTGATGCAATTCTGCCATAGCCCTTGCCAAAGTCTGTTTGGTAAGGGGCCTCTCCTTGAGTATATTTTAAAATAGGAATACTTTTTCAAATAAATGGTAGAAACTGTGTTAACTGGAGATTTTCTCCTTAAAAACCCTTGCTCTGAAAATTCAGCTGGAAGTCAAACTTTATTTTGAATGTACAAGTAAAGTATCTATGAAAAGAGACTTTGGGCTAATGCTTTTATATCATTAGTATTTTGTAAATAGGCTTTTCAGAGAGCAAATATTGCCTCAAATGAATTTCCAAGAAGCGCATGTCAGTTGCAGTTCTTTCACATATATATGTGTATGAGAGTATGTATATATTTTCTTAATGCCCTTTTTATCTTACCAGAGCTGCCCTTTATTGTCTTATCGCTCTAAGTTATGAACTACTTGAGTAAAGACATGTGGTTTCTTTTCTTACAATGTGACAGAACCTAGTACATAGCCCTTCATACTATATTAAAGCCAGAAAGCAGAGAGAAGGAAGAGATTGAAAAAGGATGGAAGAAATAATAGTTTATAAACAGTGGCTTATGTTCACTGAATATGTGGTATCTATTAAGCATCTCCTAACCTAAAAATAAATCATTATCTAAATTAGTCTTACTAGTAACTTCACAGTTTAGGCCTCGTTAACTCTACTTTCTAGATATTGAAATTGAGGCTTGAATCACGTAAATAAATTGTGGAAGCTTACACAGCTAGAAATTGGCAAGACCCTGGATATGAAACTGCATTTCTCTATCTCCCCAAATCCACAGTGATCCAATACACCATATTGCCTCTGAGCAAAGGAAATATGAACAAATAGAAAGAAGGGAGAGTAAAGAAAGAAAGTAGAGAAGGAAGGAAGGAAAAAAGTGAGGGAGGAAAGAAATTAAAGAAGGAAATAGATACAGGGTGGAGGAGAGGGAAGAAGGAAAGAAAGGAATTTTAAAAAAAGGAAAGAAGACATAATGTTAAGCCTAATACTTAGGAATAAATTTTAATCCAAAGCAAGTAACTATTAGAGTTCTTATATGTACATTTTTGTATGTGGAAATAAAAAACATTAACGTAAATTTACAATGGATAGGGTAGTTCCTAAAACACTGCCTTAGGAGTTTTTGTGTTCCTATCAGCTGTGTTGAAAGTTTCTCCCTAGTGTCAGAGATATAACTAAAACTATTACTTTCCAGCATGGTTAACTGTTTCAAATTAATCCATAACTCTGTAACTCATTCATGGCAATGTATATATGCCCACTGATTAAAAATTTAGGCAGCTTCTTTTCTCAACTTATTAGATATTTTCCTAACTAGAAAAATTCAGTTAAGAATAAAAGCAAAATTAAAATATATGCAAGTATAACACATCTCTAGAACGTTTTCATCTTGTATTGCTGAAACTTATACCCACTGAACAGCAACTCCCCATTTTCCGTTCCTGCCTTGGCAACTACCATTCTATTGTCTGGTTCATATGGGTTCGACTACCTTAGAGAGCTCATGTAAGAGGAATCATGTATTATTTTTCCTTCAGTGGCTGGTTTATTTACTTAGCATAATGGCCTCAAGATTCATCCATGTTGTTGCATACAAAATTTCCTTCTTTTTTAAGGCTCAGTGATATCCCATTGTATGTGCATATCATACACTTTTCTTCCACTCACCCACTGATGGGCATTTAGATTGCTTCCACATTTTGGCTGTTATGAAGAATGCTGCTATGAACATTGGCATACAAATATTTCTTCAATATCCTGATTTCCATTCTTTTATATAAATGCCCAGATATGGGATTTCTGGGTCATATGGTATTTCTATTTTTAATTTTTTGAGAACTCTCCATGCTTTCCATGGTGTCTGTACCATTTTATATTCACATCAACAGCGCACAAGAGTTCCAGTTTCTCTATATTCTTACCAACAGGGCTTATAATTAACAATACTGTACTGTACACTTAAAAATTTGTTAAGTAGATCACATGTTATGTGTTTTTCTTTTTACCACACACAAAAATTAATCCACTGTATTAGGCAGTTTATCTAACATGTATTAAGAATTATAGCAACTAAATGCCAATGACCTACAGAAACTAGATTTTTCTCTTTCCATCTGGATCAGTAAAGAAGTATTTCTGCTGGCAAGGATGTGATTTTGATTTACATAAGATGCCTTTAAAATGTTCATTGTTTCTAATCAAGTAAATATACTTCTGGAACTTTTGCCTATGAAAATTAACAAATATATTTTAAAGATGTTCATCACAGTCTTAATAAAAATGAAAAACTAGAAACCACCTAAATGTTCCCAAAGGGAATTTCCTCATAAATTTCTTCAATAAATGATGGTACATCTATTAATGGGATACTGCTCAGCTACTAAAAATCTGTTATAATCCAGCAAGTCCACACTTAAGACCCTACTTTCATTTCAATAGGAAATAAAAACTTATGCTTACACAAAAACTTTTACACAAATATTGCTATCAGTTTTTTTTCATATTTACCAAATGCTTTAAATAGCTCATATGTCCTCAAGCAGTTCAATGAATACAAACTGTAGCATATCCATACAACAGAATACTATTTAGCAATTAAAAGGAATATATTATTGATACACACAGCAATATGGAAGAATCTCCAAGTGCAGTATGCTGAGTAAGGAAACCAGTCTCAAAAAGCTGCATACTGTATTATTCCACTTATATATCATGAAAAATGCAAAACTGTCAACAGAGCTTCCAGATGCTGAGGGTGTTGGAGTTGCTAACTACAGAGGGATAGCTGAGGAAAATTTTAGGTGAGAGAAGTGCTGTCTTCTGATTGCAATGGTTGTTACATTAATCTATGCAGGTGTTAAAACTTACAGTTTTTTTTAACCAAAAGAATTTTAAAATATATAAATTAAAAAAAATAGTTTTGGAAGAATATGGGAGAACGCAGGAAGAGTTTTCACATTATATTTTCCCCACAATATATTTAAAATGAAAGGCAGCATACAAAATTCCTATGTCTATAATATCATCTGAATTTTACAAAATAAATATGCATACATATAAAAAAGTAAGTAGTTCTTTTAAAGTTTAATGCTCTTAAAAATACAAGCATTCAAAAATATTTTCCACTCAATAATGTGACTACTTCTCCCAGAAAGAAAAATCACTTGTAGGTATGAGAAAGAAATAATAAGCAAAATACAAAAGTAGAGGGAGAGAAAAAGGTAAGAATGCAGGTAAATAATTACAAATTAGGAAAATGGTCTTCTGGAGACATTTTTACCTGTACAGAAATACATCTTTCAGGACCTCCTAACAAATGCACTTATGCTGGTCCCAATGTTTCCAGCTCACCATTAGCACTTATTTTGGAAGAGAGAAGGAAATAAAGAGGGAATGGATGAGGATAGAAAGTTTATAATTTGTTTACATTTATTCCTTTTGTAGATTTTGTTGGATTGCCTAGTATGTACCAGAGAATAATGTAAAATTTCTTTTATCTCATTAAGCTCTCATGGTTCTATGATATAATTTACTTTTATATAAAGAAAACAGATTCAGAAAAATGTGGGGCTTTTTCAAGAGAGTGATGGAGCAGAATCAAATACTCCTTTTGATATGTTTACTTTTCTGATAACTAAGTTTAAACGGTTTTTTAACACATAGATGTTCAGTGGGTATTTGCCAGGTTGAATTGAAATGAGGCTTGCATTTCATTTGGTGTGGGAGGGACCTGTTACTATCCATATAATGTCAGAATTGAATCTCTTCAGTTCTCCTTATTGTCTTTTTGCATTGTGTTCCTGTCAGCCTTAGGGGCTGTATAATGATAAGGGAGCTGTAGAGCTCAGAAACAAGTGACAGTGATATTAGTATCAGAGGTTTCCTGGCACCCTTAGACAGGTAGGTAAAGGGCACAAGCAGTGGAGGAAGCATTAAGGATGAAAAAATTCATATGTAATGTGAAAGCAGTAGAAAAATGCTCTGATGTTAACCATGACAAGAACGCATAACATAACATAGAGATGGTGTATTTTAAAAAAGGAGGGATGCAAATTGTTAATGGAATGAGAGGCTATAGTTTGCTATTTAACGCTTCTTTTGGTAATAGAATACCTAAAACACAGACAATATACAAAGAAGTGGCCTCCTAAGGGTGCCTCATAACACATCTTTTTTATTTATTTATTTTTGGTATCATTAATATACAATTACATGAGCAACATTGTGGTTACTAGATTCCCCCCATTATCAAGTCCCCACCACATACCCCATTACAGTCACTGTCCATCAGCGCAGCAAGATGCTAGAGAATCACTGCTTATCTTCTCTATGCTATACTGCCTTCCCTGTGATCCCCCACTATATTAAGTGTGCTAATCATAATGCCCCTTATTCCCCTTCTGCCTCCCTCCTCCCCCCCACCCCAGTCCCTTTCCCTTTGGCAACTGTTAGTCCATTCTTGGGTTCTGTGAGTCTGCCACTGTTTTTTTGTTCCTTC
>JAQQAC010022981.1:56084771-56248284 GCA_029783875.1 Phataginus tricuspis | reverse complement strand
GCCTGGCTCATTTCACCAGGCATAACACCCTTCAGCTCCGTCCATGCTGTTGCAAATGGTAGGATTTGTTTTCTTCTTATGGACGAATAATACTCCATTGTGTATATGTACCACATCTTCTTTTTTATCCATTCATCTACTGATGGACACTTAGGTTGCTTGCATTTCTTGACTATTGTAAATAGTGCTGCAATAAACATAGGGGTGCATATGTCTTTTTGAGAATGGAAAACTGCATCCTTAGGGTAAATTCCTAGGAGTGGAGTTCCTGGGTCAAATGGAACCTCTATTTTTTAGTTTTTTGAGGAACCTCCATACTGCCTTCCACAATGGTTTAACCAGTTTACATTCCCATCAGCAGTGTAGGAGAGTTCCCCTTTCTCTGCATCCTCACCAGCATTTGTTGTTCCTATTCTTTTCTATGTCGGCCATCCTAATTGGTGTGAGGTGATATCGTATTGTGGTTTTAATTTGCATTTCTCTGATAATTAGTGATGTGGAGCATCTTTCCATGTGTCTGTTGGCCATCTGAATTTATTCTTTGAAGAAGTTTCTGTTCATATCCTCTGCCCATTTTTTAATAGGGTTATTTGCTTTTTGGGTGTTGAGGCATATGAGTTCTTTATATATTTTAGATGTTAACCCCTTGTCAGATATGTCATTTACAAATATTCTCCCATGCTGTAGGATGTCTTTTTGTTCTACTGATAGTATCTTTTGCTTTTCAGAAGCTTTTTAGCATGATGTAGTCCCATTTGTTCTTTTTTTATTTTGTTTCCCTTGCCCGAGGAGATGCATTCAGGAAAAAGTTACTCATCTTTAAAAAAATTTTACGAACAAATGAAACAAACAAAACAAAACAGAAATGACTCATAAGTACAAAGAACAAACTGGTGGTTGCCAGAAGGGTGGAGGTCAGTGAAATAGGTGAAGGGGATTAAGAAATACAGACTTCCGATAATGAAATAAATAAATCATGGGGTTGTGAAATTTAGCATAGGGAATATTGTCAATAATATTATAACAACTAAGTATGGTGACAGATGGTAACTAGCTTACTATGAGCATTTTGTAATGTACAGGCACACTTCATTTTATTGTGCTACTCTGTATTGCACTTTGTAGATACTGCGCTTTTTTACAAATGGAAGGTTTTTGGAAACCCTGTGTCAAGCAAGGGTCTTGGCACCTTTTATTCCAGCAGCATTTGCTCACTTGTGTCTCTATATCATATTTTGGTAATTCTTGCAATATTTCAAACCTTTTCATTATTATTGTTGTTGTTGTCATTATTATTATATTTGTTATAGTGATCTGTATCAGTGATCTTTGATATTGCCTTTGTAATTGTTTTGGGGTGCCACAAACCAAACCCAAGATGGTGAGCACCACCGATAAATAATGTATGTATTCTGACTGCTCCACTGATCGGTGGTTCCCCTATCTCCCTGTCTTCAGGCCTCCCTGTTCCCTAAGACACAACAAAATTGAAATTAGACCATTAAATATCCCTACAATGACCTATAAGTTGAAATAAAAGGATAAATTTATTATGTTTTATTTTAAATCAAAAGCTAAAAATCATTAATCTTAGTGAATAAGGCATGTCAACAGCTGAGATAGGCCAGAAGGTAGGCCTTTTGCACCCAATAGTTAATTCAGTTGTGAATTTGAAGGAACCCTTCTTGGAGGAAATTAAAAGTGCTACTCCAGTGAACACAAGAATGATAAGAAGGCAAAAGAGCTTTATTGCTAATATGGGGAAAGTTTGAATCATCTGTGAAGATCAAACCGACCACCACATTCCCTTAAGCCAAAACCTAATCCAGAGCAAGGCCCTATCTCTCTTCATTTCTGTGAAGACTGAGAGAGGTGAGGTAATTGGTGAAGAAAAGTTTGACGCTGGCAGAAGTTTATGAGGTTTCAGGCAAGAAGCTGTCTCCATAATGTAAGAGTGCAGGGTTTAGCAGCAGGGACAGATGTAGAAGCTGCAGCAAGTTGCACAGAAGATCTAGCCAAGATCATTAATGAGGGCAGCTAAACTAAATAACAGATGTTCAATGTAGGTGAAACAGCTTTTTATTAGAAGATGCCATTTAGGACTTTCATAGCTACAGAGGAAAAGCCAGCCCATACCTGGCTTCAAATCTTCAGAGGACAGGCTGACTCTGTTGTTAGGGGCTAATGCAGCTGGTGACTTTTAAGTTGAAGCCAGTGTTCATTTACCATCCCAAAAATCCAAGGGACCTTAAGAATGATGCTAAATCTACAATGCCTGTGCTCTGTAAGTGGAACAACGAAGCCTGAATGACAACACATCTGTTCACACAATGGTTTAATGAGTATTTTAGATTTACTAGTGAGAAACTGCTCAGAAAACAAAATACTTCCTTTCAAAAATATTACTGCCCATTGACAATTCACTTGAGCACCCAAGAGCTCTGATGGAGATGTGTAATGAGAGGAATATTGTTCTCACACCTGCTAACACAACATCCATTCTGTAGCCCATGGGTCAAAGTAATTTTGGCTTTCAAGGCTTGTTATTTAAGAAATACATTTCAAAAAGCTAGAACTGCCATAGATAATGATTCCTCTGATGGTTCTGGTAAAAGTAAATTGAAAACCTCTGAAAGGATTCACCATTCTAGATATCATTAAGAACATTTGTGATTCATGGGAAGAGGTCAAATACCAACACTAACAGGAGTTTGTAAGAGGTTGATTCCAACCTTCATGGATGACATTGAGGGATTCAAGACTTCACTGGATGAAATAACTACCAATAAGAAGAGTGCTGTATTTAGAAGTGGAACCTAAGGCTGTGACTAAATTGCAGCAATCTAATGATAAAACTTGGATTAATGAGTTTTTCTTATGAAAGTGGTTTCCTGAGATTGAATGTACTCCTGGTGAAGATGTTGTGAAGATTATTGAGATGATCACATTACAGAAAAATTGTCTGTGAAAGGAAGAGCTAGTTGATGCAGCAAACTTCATTGTTGTCTTTTTTTTTTTAAAGTAATTGCCACAGCTACCCCAGTCTTCAGCAACCACCTCCTTGGCCAGTCAGTGGCCATCCACATGAAGGAAGGACCCTCCAACAGCAAAAATATTATGACTCTTGCTGAAAGCTCAGATGATGGTTGGCATTTTTTAGCAATAAAGTATTTTTAAATTAAATTATGTACATTGTAATTTTAACATTTACTATTGCACACATTATGGACTGTAGTGTAGCATAAAAATAACTTTTATATGCACAGGGAAAACAAAAAATTTCATTTGATTAATTTTAGTATGATAGTCACTTTATTGTGGTGGTCTAAAACTGAACGCACAGTATCTCAAGGTGTGCCTGTATATAAATGTCGAATCACCATGGTGTATACCCAAAGCTAATATAGTATTGTATATCAACTATATGTTAATTAAAAACAGATTACTTAAAAAAAATAATTAAAAAAATAAAATTCCTAACTAATACATATCAGTGACATGAATGAAATTTATACAGCATAGTTTCTGAAGATATTAAATTGCTAATTACTTTTTGGCTAAAAACTATGGCTAAAAACTATGACTAATAATTTTTTTGCAATGTTCTTCTAATTATATGTGTATTTATATAAACATAAAAACTGTATCAGGAGACCTATAGCCAGAAACATTAAATATGACATATACTTTATGCCAGCTGCATCTAAAGACAGTGCCATTTGAAAGAAAGCTTTTGGTCCATTTACAATGAATAGAGTTTGCCTGTGACAGAAAATAAAGCATAGATTAATTTCAGAAAGGAAATTACTCAACTTCTCTGTGCCTTTCTGCATCTGTAGAATGATTATTATAAAAGTAGCAGTTACCTACAGTAGTTGTGAGGATTAAATGGGTTAATATATGTAAAGGACATATATTCTTGGCACATAATAAATTGCATATGAATGATCACTACCATTCGTATTAGTACAGAGCACTTGTTATAGTGGAAGCAACTAAATTGTATCACTGAAAAAACTTGGTCTGTGTGAGGGATTAAGAATAAAGGCTAAGAGGCAAATTTAAATTCAGGTTATCTGTCACACACAGACATACACAACCACACACTAAAGGAAATCACATAAGAACTAAGAGAACAATAAAGAGATATACAAAATTAGGAAATACAAAGTAATTTTAAATGATCATATTATTTTGCATAATTAGAGAATTATTTGAGGTTAATCTTAAGGTTTCTACAAGACAGTGACTATATATTTTCACAACTGATAAATGTAGTTGGAGGTTTATTTTCTATTAACTTTGCCAAAATGTCTGACTTTTGAAAGAAAGTGTTTGTTTCCATTTTACTATTTTGTTTTCACTATTCACTACTAATACCACCTTGAAAATGGAAGGCTTCCCAAAAAGATGATTTTCTTTTTTCAGACATGCCCTCAGAATCACTCAAAAAGACAATTTTCTTTTCCTCCATTAAAGATGTGAGGAACAAATTGTTCCAAAAAGGGTGTGGGGAGTTGCTGAGGAAGGAGGAAAGGGGCTAAACAGAACTGACCTTGGCTGGAGTGCACATAGTGTAATAGAAATGGTTTCCTTGACCCCTTTAGGAGATTGGAAATGAATCTAGAATAGTAAATGATAAAAGCAACTTCAAAAATAAATAGCCACTGGTAAAACAAATTCACAATATATCCATTGAAGCAGCAATGGAAAGGGTCATGTGTAAACCAGATGAAATTTTGACATGAATAAAAGGTTCAGAAGGTAATTAAAATAAAATTAAAACACATCAGTAAACAGTAACCTTTACCATTTCTGGAAAGTTGAAGACAGGGGTAGTTAAGTAAACAGCTTAGTTTGAGATCTAATTTCAGTTTTAACATGAGTTTTGTTAACAGAGGATGTCTACAAGAGCAACATTTCCCACTGAGAGAAGAGAAGCATTGAAGTGCCAAGGGGAAAGAGGTGCAGGAAACAGCTGCCTCACCAGGAATGCGGAGCTACAGAGGTAGAGAGGATAGGTTTTTGTTGGGAAGATCAGATACTGCCCAACCTACTGAGGGTTAACAATTCAGCAAAACTGTATTTCTTCTGAAGTATTGGACTGGTAACGCCTACTGTCTTTCTCAGGCTCATCTTCTTCCAAACTGTGGAAAATTTAATGATTAGAAGGAAACAAATTAATTGAGTCCTCACAATCTTTTGAATTTAAAATATAAGTCCTAATCAGAACTATTTGTTTTTTAAAGCAGTGGTAATTCTGCTTCTTTTTTTAACCCCTTTTCTCAAGTCAACACAATATTTTGTCTCCTAATCCCAAATTGGCCTCCTTTTTTCCAGTTTGAGTTAGTTTTTTTCAAACACTGAGCTTCTTTATCCAAGTTTCCATATATACAGCGTAAATAGCTTCTGCTTATTGCCATTTGAAGGGGTCAGAGTCTGTACTTATTCCGAACAGTTTATCCACATGACTGTGTCACCTGAGCCTCTCCTGTCTAGGTAAAAATTCTGAGCAATGCAGTAACTAATAAATTCAATAATTCAAACATGATAACCATCTCAAAAATGTGACTTTAAAAATACATGATATAATGGAGAAGAAAAACAATTGAGATTTTCATTAAGTTTCTTCTATTAGACAAAAGCATTTTCTACATATTGAGCTAATTGTCATCTTGAAAGGCAATAGGGAAGCTAAGTCTAAGAAATTTGGAATGTTTTACTCAGAGAAACTACGAGGTTAATAGATTAAGTCCTATTTTAAAAATATTTACAAGAGGCAAGTAGGTAGCAGATCTATTGTTGAGTATTACAGAGTCAAATGTGAATAATATGGAGGTTTTTTTTTAATCTCAAGGATATCATGTCTACTGGAGCAGAATGAAATTTTACAGAATAAGCATCACCATGTGAAAGCACAATATATCCATTCAGATCAGTTCTGTGGAATTGTGGGGAAATGGTCATTAACTATGTTTAGAAATATCAGGAAATATTCACAGAGAGTAAAATTTCAGATGTATGGTATTGGGTTCAACAGTAACTTCTCAGAGAGAGAAGGGAAGAGGTGCATTTCAAGTAGTCATGGTAGGATGAAAAAGCAGCACATTTCTGGGAAAATTGAGTCACTCCATGTGGTGGAGAGTAGAGTTTATGGACAGGAACATTGGTTACAAATTAGATTAACTGAGTAGATTAGATTGGAACTAGGTAATGTAGAGTCCAGCATTCTTCACAAGATTTGGGGTAATTATTTTTTAAAGTAGAGACAGGATAGGATAAGAATTTTTACTGAAGAAAACATGTTAAGGGAATGCAAAAGTTACCCTTCAAGGGATAAGAAAGTAAGAGGAAACAGAGAGAAGAAAACCAAACTCCCAATTCACAAAATTGCCAAATCTACCTCAGAATATGTCCTTAAGTGAATTTTAGTGCAGTAACTCTTTATTCCAGATCTTAACCGTTTATTCCTTAAAATCATAATCTCTTACTGGAGTAGTAATAACAAGTCCATACTGAAATATGCCATGTCTAATTTTATCCCTACTTTGGTTCTTACGTGTTTGTAGCTGATAATATGTTTACATTACTGTTACTCCTAATTCTTGTTTTTAAATTGTATATTAAACAATAAAATTATTAGTTATGATTAAAGGTGGACCTTAATGTTCATGTACTAAAAAGTACATCTAATTGTAAGTTTCTGTAACTAAAGGTATATATACAACACAAAAAACCTCTTTTCCTAGAGACTTGAATTTCTGGCAAGTCCTGCACCTGAAGTCTAACACACTATTTAAGAAGTGAAACAAACAGTAGAGAGGTGAAAACAGGTCAGTAACACCAGGCATGCTACTTCAAAGTGGAATTTTGATGTAAAGTGCACATGAATATCTTTCCTTTTGCATTTGTACAAAATGAAAACTGACTAGTACATTAGTGAGAACATCCAAATTCTATTGGAAATAATGCTAAGATGGCAAATGATAAGTGATTTATGAATGTGACCCAGATGAGCAAAAGGAAGACAGAAATAAATGAAAAAAGCTCAAGCATTTACCTTTTTAAATAACATCTCAGTATAAAATTGACATCATTGTTTGAGAAATGGGCACAGAGAAACTGACACATTTTTACCTGGATGAGCTAAGAGCTTAACCATTTGATGCAATCTTGTGTTTAAAAATTCTCATAGATGGGTCTTAATTCGGTCATTTTATAGTCACTTGCTGTATTTCTGTTGTTTTTCTATTGTTACAGTAACAAATCACAAATTTAGTGGGTTATGACTACATGAACTTCTCTGCAAAAGACATTCTCAAGAGAATAATAAGACAAGCACAGACTGGGAGAAAATATTTGCAACAGATAATATCTGATAAAGGACAGTTATCCAAAAATATACAAAGACTGTTTAAAATTCAACTTTAAGAAAATTAACAACCCAATTAAAAAAAATGGACAAAAGATATGAACAAACACCTCATCAAAGAAGAAATACAGATGGCAAATAAGTATATGAAAAGATGCTCAACTTTGTATGTCATTAGGAAATTAAAGATTAAATCAACAAGGCACCATTACACACCTATTAGAATAATCAAAATCCAAAACACTGACACCACCAAATGTTAGTGGGGATGTAGAGCAACAGGGACTCTTACTCACTGATGACTGGAATGCAAGATGATAGCAGCCCATTTGGAAGGCAATTTGGCAGTTTCTCACCAAACTAAACATACTCTTAAACAAATGATCCAGCAATCTTTGGTATTTGCCGATGTGAGTTGAAAACACATCCACAGTAAAACCTGGCATGGGTGTTTCTAGCAGTTTTATTAATAACTGGCAAAACTTGGTAGCCACCAAGGCTGTACTTCTGTAGGTGAATGGCTGACCTGTATTACATTCAGACGATGGAATGTTAGTCAATGATATAAAGAAATGAAGACTCAAGCCACACAAAAAAATGAAAGAAACTTATGCTTGTTACTAAGTGTTATCCAAGAAGAAAATTAAGACACAGGACACTAGTTAAAATTAAAGATTTTTCTTGAAAAAGTGAAAAATCTTCATAGTATGAAATGAACACTAAGATTGCTTATCAATTTAAGGCCTAAGAGAGTTACCCCTTTCCTGAATATCAACGTCTTTGGGACTCTGAATTATCTCCTGGTACCAACAGTTAATATATCTGCTCTTTATGTTGGACAGTATGAGCTGAGAGTGTGGTTGGCAGATAGCTCCCACCCTAACTTACATTGTTCCAAAAACAGTCATATTAGTTAAGGGGTTGAAAAATGATAGGGACAGAAGGAAAATTTAGCTGTTCAACTTCCCACTGTCTTATCTTCGGCAGGAGTAGCAAGGAGGGGCCTGCCTGTGTTGCCCGCCTCAGTAGAGTGAGATATTGATGTTTATTTTTGCATTTCTGCACTAAATTCTGCCATTTTATATGTAAGTAATTTGAATCTACCATCTGTATTTAGGGTGACATTTACTTCATTAAATACCACACTGGTGTATTTCTGGCTCAATTGGTAACTACAATCTATTACTGTCTCTGTGTATGTTTTTCAGTTGATTTAGTGATGAAATAGAAGGGTTTGCTTTCTACTTTCTGAGATCCTATGAATACAGAAAAGTTCTGCTGAAGATCAGAGTGAGAATGTCAAAAGTTTATACAGTTTGCATTTAAAAGCTTAGAGTCAAATATATTTTAATTGTATGAATCGATCTTGTTAGCCTAATTCATACCCTTTGTGGATCTGATGAAAATAGACCCATGTGTGCATGAGCATGTGGCTTCTATCCTCTTCCGAGATTCAAATATAAAAGAAAAAAATCTTTGCCAAATTTATGGTTGGTTAAACTATAACTTCTCTCTCCTCTTTTCCTCCTTCTTTTCTATTCTCATCTTTCCCCCGTCTTGTTATTCTACTTTACTAAATTCATCATTAGCTCAAGCGAAAATGTTAAGCACAAAAATCACAATTTGAGGAACTCTGACATGAAGCACAGATCACTTATTTTGTAGATACTCTTAATTTTTCATGTTTCAGTCTTGAGTGCATAAGGAGTAGGTCGACTTGTGAGCCACTTTGAGTCCTAAGAGTCTTTTTCTAAATAAAAAGTACACTGTAAAAATGTAGTTCCATTTGCGATGTAGAAGGTCATAAAAGACTATGTTTCTCACCCTAATAACCCAACCAACCTACATAGTCATATTTTATTCTTAAACCAACAGAGAGCTAAGGACAAAAACTCATTTACATAAACTAAATCTAATAAGTGACATGACTTTTTCAGAAGAGAAGAAATCCACTACTGTGCTCAGCCCTGACTAAAACAAAGGAAGATTTGTGATTCAAGCACACATTTAATCAGAAAAGTTTGTAATGTAGAGTTCATGAGGCTGCTGGCTCCTTAAAAGAGAGCATTTCTAGAATGGGCCATGAAATATTGAGAGCACATAATTGTACTTTGTTTAATTATGGTGTGTCATCAGTATTTGCTTCTGTCATAAAAAATATTTTGTGATGAATTTTTTGGACAAAAGTGAAATCACAGCGTAATGAAAGGTATATACTTTTCTAGATGAAATACAGAATAACATATTTTCTCTCTGCATTCCTTTCCATATTCCATTATTTACAGAAGAACCTTGGATAATTGACACATTATAAAAACATAAATACTGAGTTATATGAAGTATACATGAATGCTACCTAGAAGCTAATTTTGTGTGAGAACAAAAGAAATAAAACTGTGAAAATAATCTTGCTCTGAATAGGAGTGATCATTGGTTATTAAATATAATTTAAAATTTCTGCAAATAATTTTCCTTGCTTGAAAATTCCATTTGCCTGATCGGTATTCAAATAAAAACAAGTGCCTTAAGTGAAAGGCAGGAGAGTCCAAACAAATTTCCTATGCCAATATAACCAGTCTGCTTTAACACAAGAACGTAGATTTAATTGCTGTCTCCTGGTTGCCATGATAATAATTTTCTATAGGATTTTTTGGAAGGCCAAGGGCAAGACACATGCATTACTGAGAAATCCTCAAGAAAAAAATTAAAAGGATTTTTTTCATCCCTTCCTTCCCTCCCTCCTTCCCTTCCTCCCTTCCTCCCTCCCTCCCTCCCTCCCTTCCTCCCTTCCGTCCTTCCTTCGTTCCTTCCTTCTTTCCTTCCTTCGTTCCTTCCTTCTTTCCTTCCTTCCTTCCTTCCTTCCTTCCTTCCTTCCTTCCTTCCTTCCTTCCTTCCTTCCTTCCTTCCTTCCTTTTTCCCCTTCTTCTCTTCCTTCCTTCTTTTCCTTGTTTTAGTAAATATAAATGTGATGCATGTTCTTGGGAATAAATTTGATGATACAAGAATTATAGAGGGAACTAAACATCATCCATAGTCCCAACAGCTAGGGGCAACAGCCATTAACATTAGTTTGCCTTTATTCTTACTCTCAATGAGTAAATTTTCTCAACCTTAGGTTATTGTTTTTAATTTCCTGAAGGCAAAGAACAAGGCGGAGGTGAGTGGCAGAGAGGAGAAATGGAAACTGGGTCCGTAGTATTGTTGAGCCAACAGATTGACCAGCTTTCAGATGTTGCACAGCTTCATCAGTCAGTGGATCCTTTGTTCTTGTTATTTAATCCTTTCTGAGTTGGGTTTCTGTTGCTTATACCATATTCTCTTAACACACAGATGCTCTTCTTTATCCAGTTCATTCACTCAGTTTTAATTGTCAGAGCACCATCAGGCAAGGTTTCTCAAACAGTAGCGTGCATGAGAATCACCTGGAAGGCTGATTAAAACAGATTGCTGATCCCATCCCCATAGTTTCTAATTTAGTAGGTCTTCAGTGACAATTTTCATTTCTAACAAATCTCTGGCAAGCACTGATATTGCTGGTCCAGGAACCACGTGCTGAGAGTAACAGCAGCCCAGCAGCTGTGCCAGCAAGCCCAGGATGGAAGGGGTACTGTTGTAGTTGCTGAGACTTTGAAGAAACAGATTTTATAATAATGGACCATATTCATGCATTAAACTATATTTGATTTTTCTTCAGGGAGAGGAGAGGAATATTCCTCTTTACTTGTGATTTAAAAACAAAACAAAACAACAAAAAAAGTGTGAATCAGCAATGTGCTATTTACTTGATATAAAAACAAGGATAAATCCAGAGAATTCCTGCATTGAAAAATTCAGGCTGGTAATAGAGCACATTTGAGGTGCAATGGGTAAAGGCTGGTAGAAATCTGTTTAGTGTTCTGGAGGGTATGTGTGTGAACACTCAGTAGGTCTTGCATGACTTCAGGGATGCAGAGGATAAGAGAAGGAAAGAAAGAAAAATCCTGCATTTGATGTGAGTATATTTGTACATATATTCTCTCTGCTTATTTTCCATCCATCCCTCAGACATCATTATACCTACTCACCTTACTTGTAGGAAACAAGTGCAATTTAATTCTTCCATTAGTTTCTACCTATTGGCTATTTTAACAGCAGTCTTATTGAGAGCCCTGTAACTATATTTCTCTGTAAAAAAAAATGGCTTATGTAGAAAATTTTATACTTTTTCTATTAAACTAGAAAAAATCCAGAAGATTGTTAAGAGTGTGTGTGTATGTGTGCCTTTTTGTATATTCTACTATACAGGAAGGAGGCTAAAATATAAGACAAGAAACAGTTTGAATTCACCTCAGTATATGGGAATAACTCCATTTATTGTTGTTCCCTGTACTTCCTTAGGAATACTCAATTCTGCTGCTTTTCTCTTTGTCAATGACTTCAAAACACTCTCTTCATAAAAAGGAATTGGAGTAATACTAAAAATACACAAGTCACATCACAATGAGGCAAACGGTCAGGCCCTGGCTTGTTCTGTCTGTGGAAAGGAAATTGTTATTGGTTTTGACAGATTAACTGACCCCCATGGAAATGCAGACTGTTTAAAATCCATCTGCGTTGTCCGCACATTAATCATCAAGTCTGCATGAAGGCCTGCCTTATCAGTATTCAGCACTCTGCATTAAAATGAAAGCAGGAGAGAAACTTGCTTGGATGGAGAGTTGATAGAAGAAATCTTATCTGAGACCAAAGACTGGCATCATTTACTCATACCCAACTCCTACTGACTTCAGTCAACTTCAGCTCTCATCAGGAAGAATTTTGCTATGTTTAATTTTGAATTTCACTAACAGTATTACAAGTAAATCTAGGCTTATAATAATGAGCTTAATATCTTGAATGCAGAATAAGTAATTAGATTTGAGCAAACCATTTAAATATCATTGGCTTAGTGAATTTTAAGTAGATATAACAAAACTCTATGTTGAAGCAAAGACCCAAAAGCAAACAATATTAATTATTGCAGTGTTGTGTAAAATGGTTCCAAATTACAGGTTGAAGGAGTTTGACATGCTTGTCAAAATAAGGAATGCTAATGATGAATAACTTGGTTATGAGAATAGCACCAGATCTATAAATTTGACCCTCTCACTGTATGTGCTTTACTTTTCTACCTCCTCTTTGTCAGTCCACCAATGGATAATAAGTGAATAATAATTGTAACAGCAATAATATTTAATAATGTTACTTAATATAATTAACATTTACTGGGTTTTGAGTATGGACCAGTGTAAGTTTTATATATATTATCACATTTATTCCTACTGCAACCCAGTGACGTAGGTGATATTATTATTATCCTTATTTTACCAATGGGGAAACAGAAGTCTGCAGAAGTTAAACACATTTTCCAGATCACAAGAAGTAGATGCAGAAAACCAAACATACATTTGCTTCAAATAAAAGTGCATGATCATGCTTTCTCAGTTTACAGACACCATAGCATCCCTAGGTCCTTTTCTATTCCCAGCAGATTAAAGCAAAGTCTTCTTGCCTGTTATGGAGACCAAATATATCAAAACAGCATCAGCAGTAAAGGCATAGTAATTAGCTACCAAGCATATATATATATTGTGTGATTTTATTTTCAATTTAGTTATTTAATTTTTACTTTGCTATCATTAATGTACAATTACATGAACAACATTATGGTTACTAGACTCCCCCATTATCAAGTCCCCACCACATACCCCATTACAGTCACTGTCCATCAGCATAGTAAGATGCTATAGAATCAATACTTGTCTTCTCCGTGTTACACTGCCTTCCCCGGTGGCCTCCTACATTATATGTGCTAATCATAATGACCCTTTTCCGCCCATATCCCTCCCTTCCCACCATCCTCCCAATCCCTTTCCCTTTAGTAACTGTTAGTCCATTCTTGGGTTCTGTGAGTCTGCTGCTGTTTTGTTCCTTCAGTTTTTTCTTTGTTCTTATACTCCACAGATGAGTGAAGTCATCTGATACTTGTCTTTCTCCACCTGGCTTATTTCACTGAGCATAATATCCTCTAGCTCCATCCATATTGTTGCAAATGGTAGGATTTGTTTCTTTTTAATGGCTGAATAATATTCCATTGTGTATATGTACCACCTCTTCTTTATCCATTCTTCTACTCATGGAAACTTAGGTTGTTTCCATTTCTTGGCTATTGTAAATAGTGCTACGATAAACATAGGGGTGTATATGTCTTTTTCAAACTGGGCTGCTGCATTCTTAGGGTAAATTCCTAGGAGTGGGATACCTGGGTCAAATGGTATTTCTATTTTTAGCTTTTTGAGGAACCTCCAAACTGCTTTCCATAATGTTTGAACTAGTTTACATTCCCACGAGCAGTGTAGGAGGGTTCCCCTTTCTCCACATCCACACCAACACTTGTTGTTGTTTGTCTTTCGGATGGTGGCCATCCTAACTGGTGTGAGGTGATATCTCATTGTGGTTTTAATTTGCATTTCTCTGATGATTAGCGATGTGGAGCATCTTTTCATGTGCCTGTTAGCCATCTGAATTTCTTCTTTGGAGAAGTGTCTGTTCAGCTCCTCTGCCCATTTTTTAATTGGCTTATTTGCTTTTTGTGTGTTGAGGTGTGTGAGCTCTTTATATAATTTGGATGTCAACCCCTTATCGGATATGTCATTTATGAATATATTCTCCCATACTGTAGGATTTTTTTTTGTTCTACTGATGGTAGCCTTTGCTGTACAGAGTTTTTTAGTTTGATATAGTCCCATTTGTTTATTTTTGCTCTTGTTTCCCTTCCCAGGGAGATATGTTCATGAAGAAGTTGCTCATGTTTTTGTTCAAGAGATTTTTGCCTATATTTTTTTCTAAGAGTTTTATGGTTTCATGACTTACATTCAGGTCTTTAATCCATTTTGAGATTTCTTTTGTGTATGGGGGTTGAACATTAATCCAGTTTCATTCTCTTACATGTAGCTGTCCAGTTTTGCCAACACCAGCTGTTGAAGAGGCTGTCTTTTCCCCATCGTATATCCATGGCTCCTTTATCGTATATTAATTGACCATATATGCTTGGGTTTATATCTGGGCTCTCTATTCTGTTCCACTGGTCTTTGGGTCTGTTCTTGTGCCAGTACCAAATTGTCTTGATTACTGTGGCTTTGTAGTAGAGCTTTAAGTCAGAGAGCGTAATTCCCCCTGCTTTATTCTTCCTTTACAGGATTGTTTTGGCTATTCGGGGTCTTTTGTGGTTCCATATGAATTTTAGAACTATTTTCTCTAGTTCATTAAAGAATGCCATAAGTATTTTGGTAGGGATTGCATTGAATCTGTAGATTGCTTTAGGCAGGATGGCCATTTTGACAATATTAATTCTTCCTAGCCAAGAGCATGTGATGAATTTCCATTTATTACTGTCCTCCTTAATTTCTCTTAAGAGTGTCTTGTAGTTTTCAGGGTATAGGCCTTTCACTTCCTTGGTTAGGTTTTTTTCATAGGTATTTTATTCTTTTTGATGCGATTGTGAATGGAATTTTCCTGATTTCTCTTTCTGCTAGTTCATTGTTAGTGTATAGGAATGCAACAGATTTCTGTGTATTAATTTTGTATCCTGCAACTTTGCTGAATTCAGATATTAGATCTAGTAGTTTTGGAGTGGAATCTTTAGGGTTTTTATGTACAATATCATGTCATCAGCAAACAGGGACAGTTTGAATTCTTCCTTGCCAATCTTGATGCCTTTTATTTCTTGGTGTTGTCTGATTGCCGTGGTTAGGACCTCCAGAGCTATGTTGAATAAAAGTGGGGGGAGTGGGCATCCTTGTCTTGTTCCCTATCTTAAAGGAAAAGCTTTCAGCTTCTCGCTGTTAAGTATAATGTTGGTGAGTGTTTGTCATATATGGTCTTTATTATGTAGAGGTACTTGCTCTCTATACTGATTTTGTTGGGAGTTTTTATCATGAATGTGTGTTGAATTTTGTCGAATGCTTTTTCATCATCTATGAAGATGATCATGTGGTTTTTGTTCTTTTTGTTGATGTGGTGGATGATGTTGATGGATTTTCGAATGTTGTACCATCCTTGCATCTCTGGGATAAATCCCACTTTATTACGATGGATGATCTTTTTGATGTATTTTTGAATTCGGTTTGCTAATATTTTGTTGAGTATTTTGCATCTGTGTTCATCAAGGATATTGGTCAGTAATTTTCTTTTTTGTGGTGTCTTTCCTGGTTTTTGTATTAGAGTGATGTTGGCCTCATAGAATGAGTTTGGTTGTATTCCCTCCTCTTCTACTTTTTGGAAAACTAATGAGGATGGGTGTTAGGTCTTCACTAAATGCTTGATAAAATTCAGCAGTGAAACCATCTTGTCCAGGATTTTTTTTCCTAGGGAGTTTTTTGATTACCAGTTCAATTTTTTGCTGGTATTTGGTCTATTCAGATTTTCTGTTTCTTCCTGGGTCAGCCTTGGAAGGTTGTATTTTTCTAGAAAGTTGTCCATTTCTTCTAGGTTATCCAGTTGTTAGCATATAATTTTTCATAATTTTCTTTCATAATTCTTTGTCCTTCTGTGGGGTCTGTAGTGATTTTTCCTTTCTCATTTCTGAATCTGTTAATGTGTGTAGAATCTCTTTTTTTCTTGTTAAGTCTGGCTAGGGATTTATCTATTTTGTTTATTTTCTCAAAGAACCAGCTCCTGCTCTCATTGATTCTTTCTATTGTGTTAATCCTCTCAACTGCATTTATTTCTGCTTTAATCTTTATTATGTCCCTCCCTCTACTGTCATTGGGACTCATTTGTTCTTCCTTTTCTAGTTTCATTAAATGTGAGTTTAGACTGTTCATTTGGGATTGTTCTTTCCTGAGGTAGGCCTCTGTTGCAATATATTTCCCTCTTAGCAAGGCCTTCACTGCATCGCACAGATTTTGTGGTGTTTAATTACTAATGTCATTTATTTCCATATATTGCTTGATATCTGTTTTTATTTGTGCATTGATCCACTGATTTTTTAGGAGCATGTTATTAAGCCTCCATGTGTTTGTGGGATTTTTCATTTTCTTTGTGTAATTTATTTCTAGTTTCATACCTTTGTGATGTGAGAAGCTGTTTGGTACAATTTCAATCTTTTTGAATTTACTGAGGTTCTTTTTGTGGCCTAATATATGATCTATTCTTGAAAATGTTCCATGTGCACTTGGGAAGAATGTGTATCCTGTTGCTTTTGGATGGACTGTTCTGTAGATGTCCGTTAGGTCCATCTGTTCTAATATGTTGTTCAGTGCCTCTGTCTCTTTACTTATTTTCTGTCTGGTTGATCTGTGCTCTGGAGTGAGTGGTGTGTTGAAGTCTCCTAAAATGAATGCATTGCATTCTAATTTCCCCTTTAATTCTGTTAGTATTTGTTTCACATATGTATGTGATCCTGTGTTGAGTGCATAGATACTTATAATAGTTATATCCTCTTGTTGGAGTGACCCTTTTATCATTGTGTAGTGTCCTTCTTTGTCTCTTGTTACTTTCTTGGTTTTGAAGTCTATTTCGTCTGATATAAGTACTGCAACTCCTGCTTTTTTCTTACTATTAGTTACACGAAATGTCTCTTTCCATCCCTTTACTTTCAGTCTGTGTATGTCTTTGGGTTTGAAGTTAGTCTCTTGTAGGCAGCATATAGATGGGTCTTGTTTTTTTATTCATTCAGTAACTCTATGTCTTTTGATTGGTGCATTCAGAGCATTTACATTTAGGGTGATTATCGATAGGTATGTACTTATTGCTATCGCAGGCTTTAGATTCGTGGTTACCAGAGGTTCAAGGGTAATTCCCTTACTATGTAACAGTCTAATTTAACTTACTTTGTATGTTATTACAAACACAACCTAATGGTTCTTTTTTTGTTTCCTCCTTTTTCTTTCTCCTCCATTCTTTGTATGTTATGAATCATATTCTGTACTCTTTGTTTTCCCTTGGGTGACATCTATTTATCCTTAGGAATACTTCCGTCTATGGGAGTCCTTCCAAAATGCACCTTAGAGGTGGTTTGTGGGAGGGAAATTCTCTCAGCTTTTTCTTATCTGAAAATGGCTTAATCCCTCCTTCAAATTTAAATGATAACCTTACCGGGTAAAGTATTCTTGGTTCAAGGCCCTACTGCTTCATTGCATTAAATATATTATGCCCCTCCCTTCTGGCCTGTAATGTTTGTTTTCAGAAGTCTGATGATAGCCTGGTGGGTTTTCCTTTATATGTGGTCTTTTTTCTTTCTCTAGATGCTTTTAAAAGTCTGTCTTCTTCCTTGATCTTTGCTATTTTACTTATTATATGTCTTGATGCTGTCTTCCTTAGGTCCCTTGTTTTGGGAGATCTGTGCACCTCCATGGCTTGAGAGACTATCTCCTTCCCTATACTGGGGAATTTTTCAGTAGTTCCCTCCTCAATGACACTTTCTATCCCTTTTTCTCTCTCTTCTTCTGGTAACTCTACAATGTGAATATTGTTCCATTTGGATTGGTCACACAGTTCTCTAAATATTCTTTCATTCTTAGAGATTGTTTTTCCTTTCTGTGCCTCAGCTTCTTTGTATTCCTCTCTAATTTCTATTCCATTTACCATCTCTTCTACTACATCTAATCTGCTTTTAAATCCCTCCATTGTATGTTTCATTTCAGATATGGAATTTCTTAATGATTGAATCTCCAACTTAAATTTGTTCCTGAGTTCTTGAATATTTTTCTGTACCTCCATAAGCATGTTTATAATTTTTATTTTGAACTCTCTTTCAGGAAGATTGGTGAATTCAGTTTCATTTGTCCCTCTTTCTGGGGTTTGTGAGATTTTGGTCTGAAGCATGTTCTTTTGAAGATTCGTATTACTGTTTGGTGCCCACTAGTAAGCAGAAGCTCCAGTCTCTGGAGCTGCTCAGCCCCTAGAGTGAGGTTGGGGGTCATAGTGGAGCAGAGTTGGTGTCTGGGGGGAGAAAGATCTGTTTCCTGATTCCCATCTGCGGTGTCTCCGGAGTCAGAGACCATGGGCCAAGCACCTCTGTGCTTGCATCTCTAGCTGTTGTAGGCAAGGCCTCCCTCTTGCTGGCCTGATGCCAGCACAGTGACTGCCAGTTTGCAAACCAGTGCTGGCAGGCTAGAAGGAAGGTATAGCAGGCTGCGTGTAACAGTGAGGGGCCTTAGATCTAAGTAGGCAGCCAGCGAGATGGAGCACCTGAAGCTCCTCAAAGTTCCTGACCAGCTGGGCAGAGCTCACCCAGGCAACCTTAACCTTGTCCAGCTCTCCCTTCTCCCGTGCAGCAAGCTCTGTCCAAATCCCTCCCATTCAGCAGCCCTCTTGCTGCTAGGAAGCCTTTCAAACTGCCTGCCTTTCCTCTGACACAGAGCTGCCGGATGTGGATTCCCTTCTTCACAAATGGCTGGTATGTCAGTTTCTCAAGCACTCCCTCTGTCTGAGCTCCCCAACGTCCAGAGCACCACACAGTATAGGTTTCTGCTCACAAAGCAGATCTCCAGGGCTGGCTGTTCAGCAGTCCTAGGCTTCCACCCCTTCCCCTGCTCCATTTCTCTTCCTCCTGCCGGTGAGCTTGGGTGGCGGGCTTGGGTCCCACCAGATTAAGGCTTTTGTGCGTTACCCTGTTTTGTGAGGTCTGCTCTGTTCGTGAGGTGGGTATGCAGTCTGGTTCATCCTTCTTTCTTATTGCTGTCTTAAGGTTAGTTGTATTAATTAACTATATTTTTGTACTGTTTGTAGTTTTGGGAGGATCTCTCCGTCTTACCTCTCATGCTGCCATCTTGAATTCTCTCATAGCGCTTCTTAAGAATAGTTCTGTTTTTTCCATGACTTCCCAGTGCTTCAAGCTTGTGGGATATAGGGCAAAGAGAAAACACTTAGGTGCTCAAGAAAATGTCAGAAAAAAACATTATGGAAATTGACTTTTGGCAAGTTCGCGCTCAGTGACATGGTTTGTATCCTCTACCCTCAGATACTGAAAATAAAATAGAGCACAGCAAGTTTTACTTTAAAAGTATGATGGGAGTTGTAGTTCCTGGCAATTTGTAGAATAAAAGCATACGAGAGGAGGACAAAACAATGGGCATTTGTGCTCTGCACATCTCACGTTCTTTGAAGTGGAGAGAGCCTGCCTTAAGAAAAAGTATTTTCCAGTTATATATACAGTAGTACTGGCTACTTAGGGAGATGGCATTACAGGCATGTTAAGATGGACTTGGCTAATGCTGGTAAATAAAGGATTCCAGGCCAGTGACTGTGCAAATACTAGGAAAGAAGTGGTATCTCTTTGTGGTTTTGATTTCCATTCCTCTAATGACCAGTATGTTGAGCATAATTTCATGTACTTATAATCCATTTATTTATTTTCTTTGGAGAAATGTCTGTTCAAATTATTTGCCCATTTTTAAATTATGTTATTTATCTTTTTTATTATAAGTTGTAGGAGTTCTTTAGGTCATCTGTACAAGTAAGTCCCTTATCAGATATATGGTTTACAAATACTTTCTTTCTTTCTGTAGGTTGTCTTTCAATTTTTTTATGTTATCCTTTGAAACACAAACATTTTAAATTTTTTATAAAGTCCATTTTGTCCATTTTGTTGTTGTTGTTTGTGCTTTCAGTGTCACGGTTAAGAAACTATTGCCTTTTCCAAGTTCATAAAGATTTACTGCTATTATTTCTATTTCTTTTATTCTAAAATTTTTATGTTTCAGCTTTTATGTTTAAGTATTTGATTAATTATGAGTTAATTTTTTGTGTGGGAGGGGCCCAGCTTCATTCTTTTGCAAGTGTATATTCAGCTCTCAAGGCACCATTGTTTGAAAAGACTTCTTTTCCTAAATTATCTTGTTGAAAGGCTACATTTTAACTCTTGTTGAAAATCAGTTGGCCATTACTGTGAAGGTTTATTTCTGAACTTTTAACTCCAGTGTACTTGGAAAAGACAGACTTATTTAGAAGTTGAGGTAAACCAGCTGAGTATCAAAATGAAGTACAGTTAGGGGACCCATTGGACAGAAATTATAGTGTGATAAGCATTTTCTCTTTATGTAAGAAGCTAGAGATAGGCATTGAAGCAGAGAGAGAATTCAGATAGTACAAATCCTTGAAAAGTGTTGAGAGGTGCCTGTTTATGTTGAAATCACAATGAAGCCTTTTGGAAGTAACTAAAATATTTGTTTCAGATAATGCCCTGATAGCATCCTGTACACTGAACATTCTTTATACAGGGGAGTTACCATCAAAAAGAAACTCAGTGCATGGGGGTGGGGAGTTAGGATTCAGAAAAGAGATGAACAAGTATTTATCATGCACTAAGATCAGTGATATGAAAACAGTATCTGTGGCTACTAACTGGATAACACATAGAAATAATAAAGTCATTTGCATGTGAGAAATGTAGACAAAATATTCCTGTCATCTCAGAATAGTGGTGGAAGATAGTGGAATTTTGAATGTACCTGGGGTAGCCAAGTTTTGCAAGATTTTATGTTCTTTTTTGAGTTTTGGTTCTCTTCTCTGTAATTTTTAGGTCATTTTCAAAAGATTGATCTCTGCAACTCTGCCTCATTCAAATGCTTTTCTTTATACCCTGTTAGAAATCTGTGAACTTATTTTCATTTCCAAGTATTTGTATGCCAGCTGTCTAACCCTAACTATTTGATTCTGATTATTCATTTTAATATTTCTCATTTTATTAGCTGCATTTTTTACTCTTCTATTTTTGTTCTTACTTTTGTTCTTTTTTGGCTGTATATTTCTTTGAAACATTTCTGAGAAAAAGATAATGGCACTTGATAGCACAAAACTTTATGTTTTCTTCTTTCTGTTTGAGAAATTGCACTTTCTAAATAGTATTGTTCATAAAACTACTTTTTTAGTTTTTGCATTATAAAAATTATGCATTAGGAAACAACCAGTAGTAAGTTAAATACTATTCTAGTTATTGATGTTTTTATCATTTTAGAAATGAAAAGATGAAACTCACAAGTGCTGAATTGTATGTAAGGCCAACAAATATTAAGGAAATGGTGAAAAGTGCATTTACTTGAGACAAACATAATTTAAAGAAATGATTCAAGGTTGTTCCATTCTGCTTCTATTGGTCAAGAAATTCACAAGGCCAGTCGTAATCAAGAAGTGGGAAAATTGACTCCCGCATTTAACAGGAGAAGCAATATATCCTCATTTAATATTTTTTGAGTTGAACAATGTCTTTAGAACTGTGTTACTTCTCTCCCTTTGAAAAAATAGTACTTTTTTAGGTTAATCCTATGGCCTCATAAATGATATTACTCTCCAATATTTATCTGAGTGAAGAGCCAATCCATTTCTTTTACTTATCTTCTATTTCCTTCCACATCAAGGGTAACATTTTCATTTGCATATCTCTTACTGCATGCAAATTGCTTCCTTAATAGAGGTGATCCCAGTTACTGATGTGACTCTATGTTCCAGTGGTCACTTTGAAGGGTCCTCCAAGGATCATGTAAATCAAGTGATCATTGGAATAAATGGAATTGGTGGGTTGTATTTATCATCATCATTATTATTATTTGGCCATAGATAGTTTTCTGACAACACAACTAAAGAACATGAATGATGGACTGAAAACTTTTTTAAAGAGACATGCTCCATTCTATAAAGATTCTATTTTTTTAAAGGTCAATGAGGACTGCTTTCAGTAAAATTTCAGTATAGCCAAAGATCCTTTGGCCACTCTATTCTTGAGAATTTAGTATGTACAATTTATAGCTTGGGTCTCCTGATGAAAGAAGGAGCTGTTACACTATAAACATTTTTATTTTTAATCTTGAGTTCCAGTAGTAATTAGATTAATGGTGATGATTGTACCTTTGCAATAATTAAGTTTCTCTTTTATTCATTCACTAGTAGGAGGGATATTTAGATTTATTTATAATTGAGATGACATTTCATTTGTTCAGGTCAATGTGAGTTAGAATCTTATTAGCAATAATCATAGTTGTGGGGATTAGTAGCATACAGATGAGCAACATATGCCAGATACAGTTCTGAGAATTTTACATACCTCACCTCGTTTAATTCAAACAGCTGTGTAAGGGAGTGTATTATCTTGATATTATTGTGAAGATAACTAGTGTGTACTAAACAACTTGTAGGCCAATTTGAGACATTTATTTTATTCATTGTACCATACACTTCAACATTCATTCAACAAGTACTTATTGAGGTCATTTCATATGCAGGCACTGTTTCTGGCTCAGGGGACTCACAAGGCAACGACGGAGTTTAGTACCATATCTCAAAGGTGGAGTGATAATAGTTTTAAACTGGGAAACCATGATAACAGCCATGATTCTTAACTGTCTTTATTGTCTGTGGGAGGATTTTGAGTTTGGTGTAGAGAATAAAGCAAATGTTCTTCCTCTGGGATAATTTCTTGAATATCTGGATATTCCCACTGTAAATCTCCTATCTCTGAGCAGATATTAATGCATTCAGCCAGAATTTTTTGAGATAAATGTTTTATATTCACTGGTTAAAATAAATAGCTCTTGAGAGAGGGAAAGCAATATTCATTTTCAGTTAAAAATCTAACAGTTCCTTCTTTTTCAGTTAAGTCTATATCAAAATACAAAATGGCAATGAAAAGTTTACATGGCTCATGAAGGAACAGAGGTTAATGTCTTTGAGTAAATGAAACAGATTAAAAGAACCTTTGGTATAATCATAGGATAATGAATGATTATCTTTTGGGGATTCATTTGGAAGCAGTTGAAATGACAAAGTTTTTACTAGAAACAGGAATATTGAAGATATATCTTTTTATTGAGCTATAATTGACATGTAACAATAGTTAGATGTACAATATAATGACTCAATATTTACATGCACTGCAAATTGATCACCACAACAAGTCTAGTACCATCCATCACCATACAAAGTCATAATTATTTGTTGTGTGTGTGATAAGAACTTCTAAGATTTACTGTCTTGGCAAGTTTCAAATACGCACTACACTATTATTGATTTAGCCACCATGCTGCACATTACATCCTCATGATTGATTTTATACAGGAAGTTTGTACCTCATGACAACCTTCACTCATTTAACCCACCCCCACAACCCCATCCCCACCCCCTTGCAACCACCGTTCTGTTCTCTGTATCTATGAGTTTTGTTTTGTTTCTGAATCACGAGGAAGTGAAGCTTAATAAACTTTTAATTCACTTGTTCATGGAGCAATAACCTTTCAGCATTCTCCTTTAGTCAGCTTTGTAGTTCTAAAACTCACACTAAAGTTTTCATATGAGTAAATTAGTATTTATATATGTTAAACATGTTCACTCCTTTTATGTGAATATGACACAGCATAATGTTTATATTTCTTTAATGAAGTATACACATGATAAATCCCAGTAATTCAGCCTTCAACATGAAGTATTCTTTCTTTTTGGTCTTTTAAGCTTGGTTTTTTAATAACCTGTCTCAGATAAGCCCTCTAGAACTGAAGTCCCAGATCACTGGTATGAGTGGAGTGGCAACAAGGATATGAAAAGGAGAGCAAGATAGTTAGGCCAAAATTACCCATTAAAAGTGATGAGTAAAAACCTGCCTGTGTTTTATAAAGCTTAAGTGATATATCTGAGACTTCAAAACACTTCATCATATCTAGAAAATGCATTTCCTTCTAAAATGAAACTCAGGGATAAGTCCTTATAAGTTACAACTTCCTGAAATCTTCTGTAAATACAAGTCTTCCTTGGTCCTGAAAATAGATATTTATTGGCATCCTGTAAATCTTACACATTCAAGGAGTAACTGAAATATCCCTTAAAAAAACATAATGTGGCTATTTAAAATTTTGCTTTAGAAGGTGCATATAACTACAAAATATTATCCTTACAATATTTTGCACTTGTACTTCAGTGCTATCAGAGGCAACTCATGTGGCTATAGAACTACTGGAAGAATAGGATTGATGTAACACTGATGTTTTTTTTTTTCTGAATTACACAGATTGCAGTGATTACACAGAAAGGCAAGATAGATTAGTAGGTCTATGCCAACTCTTTCTTTATCCTTTAAATAATCTGGCCATTTCTCGAAGCTCCACACACACATTCTAGATGCCAAGCAAGTGCGATTCAGGGTCCTCCACTGGAACTGCTCATCATTAAACAAATCCCTGTGTGCTATACTTTGACCCTGGCAAGCAGTTGCCTTTTAAGTTTCCTCATATACTCTGTTGTTTCTCAGCTTTCTCTAATGCTTCTAAAACACCTTTTTATACTCTTCTTTACTAAAAACATAATGATTGAGAATCATACCACATGTTACCAGTTAAGGACGTCTAGAAATTTTAAATGGTTTTATCTAGAAATTCAAAAAACTGGAACTCTGGTGGTTGAAATTTCAGGCACAGTGTCAGAATCAGGTGAGAGAAACCCTCCTTCAACAACCTTTCATAATTCTACAGAGGTGACATTTATTATGTTTGCTTTTAATGTTGGCCTTTTCAAAATTCATGGTCTAGCTTTGCTGATAAATATTTTAAACCATGTGGTATAGTATTATGAAGAAAGTAGAAGGGAGGTGGTGGGCTAGGAGATTATAATAAACTTTAAATCATTCTTAAAGGTATTACAATTTCTTCTGCCTTAAAATAAATAGTTCCAATAGATAAGTCTTCATTTTTCCTACACCTTCAGGTGTAGTCTATCTATGTGTGTGTGTGTGTGTGGTATGTGTGCATGTGTGTGTGCAGAAGTGTACAGACTCAGATGTGGAGTGGAAATAAAATGGCCTAGCTGATTTTATAAAAGAAAACATATTCTTTTATAGTTTATTGTTCTTATATGCACTTACAGTTCATATTATGTTGAAATCATAAGGAGGATTTAATTTATATATATCCCCTAGTGATGCTTGGGGATATATATAGTAGTTCAGACTGCTGTTGATGATAATGAAGTCAGGGACTTTTATCCAAAGCTCATCAGGAGGTCAGGCACTGTGACCTGCATCTACAGAAATGGGTGATGTCAAAACTGTGTGTTCCCATGGTGAGCTACTTTGAACACTACGGAAGACAATTAAGAACATATATTGGAAATCAATAAAATAGATATTGTGCTCATTCCATAACTAACTGCAGAAGGAGTTTTAATATACATGTCAATGTTGCATTTATGAATGGGGAATCAGAAGGGGGCTATTGTAGGAAAGAGTCGTAGAGCTTTCAAAGAAAGAAAGTTACAGTATTATGGCATCAAATCCTATATAACTGAGAAAATATGCTTCACAACAGTTACTGGCATTTTGCTGCAAAAGCTTTTGACATGTGTAATAACAATTTAGATTTATTAAGCGTTTAGGTGTTTCCATGTAGTATGTCATGTAAAATTTCAGCAGAAACCTCATTTAATAAATGAGGAAACTAACAAACAGAGTAGTAATTCTCCCAAAATCATGTGGCTGGTAATTGGAACCAGCACCATTGCATAATTTGTAGCATGCTAGTTCACAACATGACTCCTGTCTTAACTCCTGAGTATGTGGCCTCCTTGGAGAATAAATGGAATGGTTTGTTCTCAGTAGTTCCTGATTGACCACTAAAACTTTAAAAAAGAAAAAGAAAAGCACTCAGATGAAAAAATTTAACCAGTTAGATTCTAAAGTAAAAGTCTAAGAAAGCAATGGTTAGAATCTAGTGCATGTCTGGTTTAATTAATTAACAGAAGAATATAAGAAAAGCTGGACTTTCTTAAATACATTCTTAAGAGCAGATGCCTATTTATAACCAGGTTAATTATCATCAAGATGGGAACTTAACTGTTAGGTTATTATGCATAACTTGGTGTGAATTTTGTAAAACAGCCTACTGACAGGCAAATTGCTTTGTTTTTGGGACAGGCAATTTGGGCTGAAGAACACTCCTTAATGTGCAGCACTTTTGCATTTTGATCAGCTCTATAGATGTTGAGGAAATGATGTAAACTGTGAAACTATTGTTCTGTTAGTTTAATTTGAAGGCAAATTTTACTAATCTCAGTTTCTGGCTTCTGGAATCTTTTTTAACTTGTATGTTTGCATATGTGTATGTTTTTATGTCCACAGCCTCACTTGCACACAGCTGTGCATTTTTATTTTCTTTTGCTCAGCTCTCTTCTAGATAAATATTTTGAAGCTTGTGTCTGGCTGGAAATGAGGGAGAGATGAAACTTTAAGAATAGCAGCATTGTGTGGTGAGATGAGATTTAGATGATATCTTCTGATTAGATAATGAGGTCAGAGACTCACCAGTAGAGTCTTGACTTAGGGATGACATGACTGTGTCACTCCAGAGGCAGAGTGTGGGGAAATCATTTGGTTTTTCTCTGTGTTTCATCTACATTCATCATTTGGGGAGTGAGGAGATTGATGTGAATGAGGTGACTTGCAAAGTCCCATTTCACTACACAGTTCTATTATTTTTTTATATGGTCTGCCCTCTAAAGTCATTTTCCTTTTTGAAAAGTGAGAATTGAGAGTGTCCACATCTATAAACAGCTTACTGATGAGGCTAACAACTAAGTATGCCTCCATCAGAGTGACTTTACCCTTTGTTTTAGGAAATTCTTGCCCAGGAAAATAAGACTGCAAACTAGAAAATGCCTCATTTGCTACAGTAACTTGCTAAAAATCAATGTATGCAAAAAATAGACTGCTCAGTCTTCTTCCTAGGAAAATAGTTGTTCATATGGACAACCAGCCTCTTTTTCAAAGGACAATACATTTCTTTAATAGGCAGCTGCTTGCTTATCAAGCAGATTTTGCTTAAGACTCATTTCAAGATCCTCACCTTACTTTGTCAACCAACCCTTAGCTATTATATCATGAATTTATGCCAAATTCCATGAGACACACACTGGGAGGCCCATGTAAACCACTTGAGGCTAACCCAAAACCTATAAATATCTGTCCAGGTGGTGCCACCATTCATTGCTGTAGATAGTAAGCCCAACTTTACTTGATTATCAAATTATCCTGGTGGTCATATGGGGAGTCAGTGGTGAAGATCATTACTGTTTCTCTTTTGCAGATAAAGTATCTGAAGTTTTGATCAGGGAAGCACGGATGATTCGTATAGTGCCTGTAGAAACCTATGGCTGCCCAAATCGTATTCAACTGAGTTTTTGGTATTTAGTAATGATGAGCAGAATTCCTTTGTGTGGTTTTTTTTTTGATAGTGAAGAGTTTTTTTTTGGTATCATTAATATACAATTACATGAGCAACATTGTGGTTACTAGATTCCCCCCATTATTAAGTCCCCACTATAAACTCCATTGCAGTCACTGTCCATCAGCATAGTAAGATGCTATAGAATCACTACTTGTCTTCTCTGTGCTATACTGCCTTCCCCATGTCCCACCCTCTACATTATGTGTACTAATTGTAATGCCCCTTTTCCCCCTTCTCCCTCCCTTCCCACCCTCCCCAGTCCCTTTCCTTGTGGTAACAAATCCATTCTTGAGTTCTGTGAGTCTGCTGCTGTTTTGTTCCTTCAGTTTTTGCTTTGTTCTTATGCTCCGCAGATAAGTGAAATCATTTCATACTTGTTCCTTTGTGCTTTTTAATAGTTTTCAATAGAAAACCATGGGTGCATGCAGTATTTGAGATAATTGGTTTTATATTAAGATAAAAAATGTTAACATACTTGGCTGAAGTGCTAAAACTATTGGTCATCATCACGTCTGACCACCACCCATATGAAACCATTCTAAGTCCTTTACAAATGTGAGCCCGTTTGATCCTTATGAATGACTATGAGGTATATCCTATAATTGTTCTGACTTTAATGACAAAACTGATAATCAGATTCAGTACCACAGTAATACATGGCAGACCCAGAACTAATAACCAGGTCATCTGTGCCCAGAGTCTGTGCTCTTAACCACTATGGTATGCTGCCGAATCTAGTCGTGGACCATCACTGAAAAGTTCCAGATGCTAAGATTCCATTTTTCCCTTCTTAATATTTGTGGGAAGGCCACTTCTACTCTGTAAGGGTTTTATATTCAGTCAATTCTATAATGTCAAAGATAATACTAAATTCAAACAGTAATTTCTACATAGATGCCAGAGATTCCACTGTTACTTTCTCCTTGGTGTTAGGGCTTTTTAAGTATTTGCCACATGGGTGGGTTTATCATATACATTTACTCTATGTAATGCAGTAAATGAGAAGTAGGGAGGTAACCAAGAAAGAAAAATGGAAGAAAAGTGAAAGTTTCCTTCCTCCTTTGCCACATTCCTGAGAGCTCCCTTCTTTTTTAGCAAATGCTTCCCTTTGAATTTTCCCAGTGCCTGGCTCTCTACTCATTCTTCCAAGCCACTAGGATATGAGCTTTTAAATCATGCTGCAGGAACCAAAGAATATATTAAAGAACTGATCCCACATTTCTTCCTCTGGCTTATAATGTAGAAGTAATGAGCTGCTCCACCTATCTGGCTGCAATCAGTCTACTTGGGTGAATTTGTGGGTCAATTTTTGGGCATATTTAATTAATGTCTTCTAGAGAGGTCTCTCCACATGCCTTACTGATTCTCCAGGGTTATGGTAAATGTTTCACTCGGCTATGAGGTCTACTGAGACTGCCTTAGAAGGAAACAGGAGACATTGCTGAAGATGGTTGTGACAAGTTAATTATTTGTCCCTCACCTGATCATATTTTGAGGTCATGAAACAATTTTGTCACATAGTTTATCTTTGTCACTTAGATTTTTGTTGTTGCCCATTTGTTTGCTTATTTTATTTTATTTTATTTTTGCTATTCTAGTTGTTCTATCTTTGTGTTTGTGTATGTGTTGGGGGGGATTGGAAGAATTAGAAAAAACAACTATTAGTCTCCAGCTTTCTGCTCTTGTCTGCCTTTAGTCAAGCCCACAACCAGTATAAAGATTGATCTTCTAATGTGTACATCAGGCTTTGCCTTTCCACTGACCTTTTCATTGCTGTTCATGACATGGAATCTTTATCAAGAGACGCAACCTCATCTTTTGCAACTCTCTGTCTCCCTAACTTTACTCCAGTCACTCTAGTCTTTTCGTTTGTTGAATATATTAAATTCTGTTTTGTTTCAGAGCTGCTACTGAAGTTTTTCTCTGTATCTTCAAATTTCTTTCCAAACTCAGCACATGGTGAAATTCTCTTGATCATTCTCCTGGATGCTTGCAGCCCTTTGTGAGATCACTCTTTACCATGCACCAAAATCCTGTGGGCAACAAAATATAAGTGCTTCACAACGAGGTGAGATTTATATTTCTCACATCTTGTCCCCACACATTTTTCGTATAGTCCTTAGAATGTATCTTTAAAGCCAACTAAGTATACAAGAAGAGTTTGTGGTTTTATATAACCCTGGAAGTCATGGGGATGATGAAGGAAATTATAGTTCTTCCTCCATAATAAAAAAAATACTATGTATCAGGTATTCTTAAAGTTAAAAGTTATGAATTAATAATATGCATTCCTACTTTTATGTTTATCTGTATCTTCTTTCAGACATGATGCCTTATTTACAGTAACTCCTCCTGTTTTGCATAATGTATATTTGAATCTCTCTTAAAATTTTTATTTTAACTTTACTCTTACTGTTCCTGTTTACAGAATGTAAACATTTGTTCAAATTATAGTAGAAGCTTATGTACTTGTGAGTAGGAGGGCCTCCTTCTCTACTTGTTCAAAAACAATTTCTAGTAAGGTGGGCGAGTGGAAAAGGTTGGATCTTGAATTCTGGCATGTATACAAGATAATTATTCAGGCTCAGGGAACTGAAACAAAAGTAACTTGCTATCAATTATTAATACTATTTCCTGCCAATTATTTTCTTATTTGGATCAGTTTTAAATCTTAAAAACAGCCACTTCTCTCAATTTGCAGCTCTAAATTTTATGGAAACTGTGCTTTGAAAATTGTTATATAGTTTGGCTTTATTTACATCAAGAAAATAAAAGCTATCCATTTAGTAATGAATCACTGAGTGTGGAGGTCTGGAAAAATATTAGGATAGAAAACACAGTTGTATATCTAGAAAGCAGGACTCAGTAAGTTCTAAATTTTGTTTTGTTTTATTCTTTTTTCCATGATTAAATGATTCCATGATTTTAAGACTTGATTTTTTTCTTGTTAGTAAATGGTATTTTAACTGTGAGGCATACAAAAGCAGATCCAAGTAAGATATTTTCTTTTTTATGTTCTTTTTCCAGTGCTTTTTATTGATAAGGTAATTCAATCAGGAAAAACAACAGGATTTTGTTTTCAGCTGAACTAAATTAATTTTGGTCCTGCAGACCTAAATCAAACATTCTCTGGCTTCCTACCAGTGGCTTCTCTTTCTTTTCTATGTGATTCATCCCATTCCTGAATTGATTTCTTCATTTTCTTTTGGATGCATTCTGCTCTTATCTTTATTTCTCAGAAATATTTAAGTTGGTGACAACTGAAAAGTAAGGTGGTAATTCACACCTATCACCTGTACCTCAGAGTTTTACCACCCTCTGTTTCCCCAGTGTATCATATAGTTGAATTATTCCTATGTCTAGGCTGGTATTGCCAGCTTTTCTGAGCCCTTGGATTTGCTCAGTCCTTTCATTTTGGCTTAACACTAAATAATGACCCTGTCTTCACTGCTTATTATGTCATCTAGCTGGTGACAATTTGAGTGTGAATGTGGTCGATTTGTTCAGGCTAAATTCAAAACTCCAACACAAAAGATAAACCTCAGGGCTCTTATTCTACCTTATTGTCCTTTGCAGCCTAGTATTCTGTCTCTAATAGGAAAGTATGATGAAGTCCTTATTTTTCTCTGATTTTAAACTCAAAAGCACAAAAATAAAACCTGAATATGCTCATTGAAAGTATCTATATACCATCAAGAATTTGTTAATTTCATTCACGTAAGCAATTTATAACTCACTGTGGGGTTCAGTATGACTTAGTGGTTGATTGGGTGGTCTCTGCCTAGTTGCTTGTGCCCTTATCCCTGCTCCTTACTCTGAACAGAGAAGTAACCTTGGGTAGTTCGTGGCCTCAGTTTTTTAATCAATAAAATTTGAGAATGTTACACTTCCAACCACATAGACTTAAATGTGTTAATCCATATAATATATTCAGAACAGTACCTAGAAAACTCACAATATTAAATGTTAGGTACTACGTTTTTTTCAAAACCACATGCAAAAGATGTGAATAATTCTTTATACATGAAATTTATCTTTCAGGACTTGACATTTATATACAGATGATAAAAACTAATTACACATAATCTCCATGTGACTGGCCAGTTAGTCTGGTCCTGTGCTAACCTTGGGGGTTGATTCAGCACTTTTCCATATTCTTTTTCTCCTATTCCACATCAAATCTTTTTTTTTTTTTTAATTTATTTTGGTATCTTTAACCTACAATTACATGTGCAATATTATGGTGATTAAACTACCCCCTTCATCAGGTCCCCCCCACCAACCCCATTACAGTCACTGTCCATCAGTGTAGTGAGATGAGAATCACTACTTGTCTTCTCTGAGTTGTACTGCCCTCCCCGTGCCCCCCCCTACCGTGCGTCTGCTAATCGTAATGCCCCTTTTACCCTCTTATCCCTCCCTTCCCACCCTCCACATCAAATCTTAAAGGCAATAGTGAGTAGTGTGGATGTGACTACAGTTTCCTGAGGAGATGGAAAAGAATGTTGTCTGGTATGTTTATATAAGGCGGTTTAAACTTCTCAGTCACTTGTCCAGTCTCCCAGGTTTGTCCCCTTAGTTACACACAATCTCTGTAAGGCACTAGCAATCTGGTATTCCTCATTATCACAGTTAGTCTAATAAACCTGATTTTGTTTGATGAGAGGATTTTAGGGTGGTCGCTGGGGAGCCATCTGTCACAGGTAGCCCAGAATTAATGTCTGGTAAGTAAGAAGAGAGAAAGAATTAATCATGTCACTTGATATCCCCATACTTAGCCTGTACCCTTATTACATATTCGGTGAAGTTACATTTACTTTCCAAACTGACATCTGAATTAAGTAAATATAAATATCTACTCCATAAAATTTATTAGATGGTACCAACCTAATTTTTTAAAAAAATAGCTGAAATATTTATGATGTGTATAATGTGATACACTCATTCCTTTATATATATTCATATTCCATTACATTAATTACATTAATATAATCAGTGTAATTAATATAATATTGAATTATGTGAATATATTTCATTACTTTCAAAATTTACCCACTACCATAACTATATTTGAGTTTTGTATCCAGAGTAGAAATTTATGGTTAATTGTGCCTATAAGACTATTTTAATAAAGTACATGTTCATATAATAAATAAGATACTATTTCTTTAGAGTGTTTCACATATTGAATGTGAATTATAGGCCTAAGCTAATTCAAGTATTTAGCTATTTAACTTTCTAAATATGAGTACTGCTATCACAAAATTTTAGATACCTTCTAAATCTAGAATTCCTTTAGGTTTTATCAGTGTTTATTTAATAGCCTGCCATTTTCATTGAACTTAAATTAATTATATTTTGAAACCCCAACCACATCAGAATTATTCAAGAATGTAATATGAGGGGTTTCCCAGTTTCTTTTTTCAAATCATGTATAAAAGACCAATGTTTATAGTGATGATCTAATCTGACAAAGAAACACATTATTTATACTCTGAATGGCTATGTTTTACAGTGCATTTTGAAAATATGTATGTGACATTGAGAATGGAATGTCCCACGTTTGCACACTTTACTCACTTATATTACCAGATATAAAAGCAAAAATGATAAATTATCTTTTAGATTTGAAAACTAAGAGCTCGTAGATTACAATGAATTTCATTTATTTGAATAAGATCATGCTGTACTGATGTTGGTGTAAATCTTCTGGATTTGAAGACAATGTTGAACTTCAACATGCAGAATTTGGGAGCAGAAGGAACAAGGGACATAAACAGTGGCTTCTCCTCAAACCTCATTTCATCTAAAATAGGGAGATATCTAATCTAATAGGGGCAATACTAGAACAAGAGCTTCCATGAGGCAGCCAGGTGTGGACAGAGTCAGAAGGAAAAGACTTAGTTTTCAAAATGTGATACTTGGACCAGCAGTACTGGGATTACTTGGGACTTGTTAGAAATGAACAGTCTCACTGTCAGAATGTGTAGGTGATTCAAGTACACACTTATCTCTGGAAAACAGCAACCACAGGAAGTAATGATCAGGAACAAGGGAAAAGCTTGAACAAGCAAATAAGCTGCTTAACCACAAGTCTGTAAAGGAACCAGCTTGGCCCAAAGTGAAAGTCTGGCCAATGTGAAGTTCTGATTTAAGAGACTGAAGCAAGAACCTGCAAAATATTTCAAATGGCATCGTGTTACAAGCCAACCATGAACTATAATTAGAGAAGCTAGCAGAAGTGGATGTTTTTTATGATTGTGAAGCTAAACAAATAATAGTTTATATTTGTTTGCAGAGAGGCATGCTATCAAAATAGCAAGGCCAAATTTCTGATGCCTACCTAATTTCCTCATACATTCTTGAGAAAAGCTGTTTTTTGTAACATCAATCACATATTTGGTAAAGGAATAAAACTGGCATGATGATGAAATGCTAGTTTGATAAAATTCGAGAAGCTTAAAACTAATTGCAAATAGTAATGTCAGCCTATTTTGCTTTTCACATTTAATTTAACAGAAATGTGAAAAAACTGCTTTTGACACCCATATATTGATGATGACGCCTGTGAGCCACAGGTAAAATGATACTTTGTGTTGACTGAGTACCTTTCACATCAACAATTTAAATGATCCTTGGTGGCAGTGCCCTTATCCTGTTGACAGACTGGCTTGTACCTCCAGAGAGAGCAGGTGGGTTGTAGGACTTGGCCAAAGCAGTGACAACTTTGGGATTTTTGAGGATGAACTCTTTGCAACCCCATAGCTTGTCCTCAAGATTTAGTTAGGTTCATTTTCTTGCTCCTGAAATTGCTTCTCCTTATTAGCATACTGATGAAAGCATTATAAATGCTTCTGGGTCCCCTAGCTTCAGCATTTGAGTAATGATATTATAAGTACAGGGGTGTTTTTCTCCCTCTCTACATTTATTAATGTGACATAATCACCTTCATATTGCCTTATTTCTTTGAAGTTGTCTTTAATCACTGAAGTCGCTGACTATAAAAACTACATATAAACTTAGGAATGTGAACATTAATAATAGTACTAAGAATAAAATAGTTGTACTTTAAAATTCATTGATTAGTTCATTTAAACATTGTAACAACTCTATCATATAAATATTAACTTAGATTTAAGATGAGAAAACTCAAGCTCAAATAGTAATTTGCCAATAACTACTAAATAGCAGAGTCAAGACTTAAAATGATATTTACTAAAGGCTAAAAATGATGTTCCCATTTCAACAGGAAATTAGTTTCTGTGACACAGTGAAACAATTTACAGAATTAATACTTTATGACTTCATTTATTTTTTATTTTTATTTTATTTTATTTATTTATTTTATTAAGGTATTATTAATATACATTCTTATGAAGGTTTCACCTGAAAAAACAATGTGGTTACTACATTTACCCATATTATCAAGTCCCCACCCACACCCCAATGCAGTCACTGTCCTTCGGTGTAGTAAGATGCCACAGATTCACTATTTGCCTTCGCTATGCTACACTATTTTCCCGTGATCCCCACACCATGTGTACTAAACTTAATACCCCTCAATCCCCTTCTCCCACCCTCCCCACCCACCCTCCCATACCCCTCCCCTTTGGTAACCGCTAGTTCTTTCTTGGAGTCTCTGAGTCTGTTGCTATTTTGTTCCTTCAGGTTTGCTTCATTGTTATACTCCACAAATGAGGGAAATCATTTGGCACTTGTCTTTCTCCGCCTGGCTTATTTTACTGAGCATAATATCCTCTAGCTCCATCCGTGTTGTTACAAATGGTAGGATTTGTTTTTTTCTTATGGCTGAATGGTATTCCCTTGTATATATGTACTACCTCTTCTTTATCCATTCATCTATTGATGGACACTTAGGTTGCTTCCATATCTTGGCTATTGTAAATAGTGCTGCAATAAACATAGAGGTGCATATGTCTTTTTGAATCTGAGAAGTTGTATTCTTTGGGTAAATTCCAAGGAGTGGGATTCCCGGGTCTAATGGTATTTCTATTTTTAGTTTTTTGAGGAACCTCCATATTGCTTTCCACAATGGTTGAACTAGCTTATATTCCCACCAGCAGTGTAGGAGGGTTCCCCTTTCTCCGCAGACTCGCCAGCATTTGTTGTTCTTAGTCTTTTCGATGTTGGCCATCCTTACTAGTGTGAGGTGATATCTCATTGTGGTTTTAATTTGCATTTCCCTGATGATTAGTGATGTGGAGCATCTTTTCATGTGTCTGTTGGCCATCTGAATTTCTTCTTTGGAGAACTGTCTCTTCATATCCTCTATCCATTTTTTAATCGGGTTATTTGCTTTTTGGGTGTTGAGGCATGTAAGTTCTCTATATATTTTGGATGTTAACCCCTTGTCAGATATGTCATTTACAAATATATTCTCCCATACTGTAGGGTGCCTTTTTATTCTGTTGATGGTGTCCTTTGGACTTCATTTATTATAGAGGATGCATTTTGTTCAATTCATCCTTTATGTTGTTCTTGCATAATCATTTGTACTCTATACCTGCTTCCTTACATTATCTCATTTTTCCCACTTAACTCATGCTTTAATTCTAACAACTTCCTCAGAGGGCAGGGTCTTTGTTAGGAAAGATTTAATTCACACAAATGAGCAGTAAGAAGTAATTAACTTCTTCCTAAGCTCTTGAGATTTGTATAGGACTTCATTTATTTAATGCATTCCAATAAAAGTTCCTACAGAATTAAGGATGCTAATGACTTAAGCCTTCATGGCAAAGACATTACAGTGCTTCCCACTACTCTTGAGTTGGGTACAGGTTTCCTTTTGTTCTTCAACATTTTTCCTCCTGAGCCTGTGTAGTATTGTACTTCGGTTAATCCTCTGGTTTGCAAACTCTAAACCTACCTTGTTCCTTCCTCTGTTACTGGTGGAACTCATTGTTTTTCTCTGACTCTCATCTTCTCAAAGGAAAGAGAACAGTGGGTAGAACAGATAGTAATAAAAAGCAGTGAGGGATTTATTGGGTGAAAGCAAAAAGTACAGTCTTAATACAGGAGAGCAGGCTGTCTGGAAACCAGAAGGAGCCCTGCCATTAGTCAGGAGGGGTAGGGGGGTTGGAGGGTATCAAAACAGCAATGCTAATTAGATTTAAATATTATTTTAACGAGGTGGGGTTACTTTTGGACAAGGTCTTTGGACCTTGTAATCAGGAGAGCCCCTTTCCTGTGCCTCTTGACAGTCTAAGTGTCCTTGACTTTCTAGGCCTCCTGATAAGCTAGGCATCCTTAACTGTGGAACTGGGAACTAAGAGGGTTTCGGGGTTGGGCAGGGCAGTCTTCCTTGGTGATGGTGTTACAGGCTGAGTTTGTTCTCCTTGGTTCTTACACCCACTTCAACAAGAGTTGAAAGGCAGAGACATATTAATGAAGCAGAGTTAAAGTTTTATTTGAATACACACCAAAGGAGGAGCAGGCCAGAGTCAAGGTAGACAAAGGCCCTGAACTTTTAGGGGAGGGTATATTTATCACCAGCTAGCTGGGAGGCACTTCTTTAATTGACAGGTTGAGGGCATTTGATCGACAGTTCCAGTTATATACCCATTCCTCTTGGTGCACGTGTCTTTTCCCAAAATGCACACAGGAAAGCCCATGGAGGGGAAGAACAAAACCACAATTTTGTTTTAATGAGATTATGGTCAGGCTGGGTGGTTCTTAGTTTTGTTCCGTTGCACCTTCATTGGGACCTGGTTGGGACTGGTTTGCCTGGTCCCAACAGGCAAGAAGTTATCTCCCTGCAAAGCATCTGTTGTCCTCACATGGGACCCCCTACCTGGGCAGTTTGGATAGTGTTTTTCCTTGAGTCTTATCTTCTTCCCCTTTCCCAGGTGCTCATGTCTGTCTTTCTACCTAACATTTCTAACAATGTTCTGGCCCCTTTTTCCTGCTTATGTCTAACTAACTGCCTACTCTAACATCTCCTGCTTCTTTTGCTTTTATATCTCTCTTCATTCCCAAACTGTTTTCCTCTCTGTGATTGTTATGAATAAAATAAGATAACAGCAGCTCAGAATTGAGCCATTCTCTGCTACGGGTAATCATAACATAAAGTTAGGGGTAGAAAACAAAATCTCTCATTGATTTTATTTATTAGTTTTAATATATGATTAAATTAGAATCACAAATAATACCAAAAGATTGGTTGAGATATTGTGTTTATCAAGAATGAGTCAGTGGTTTAAAAGGTTGGAAAATCTTCATCTAGCATGTAATAAATTTTAGAGAAATTAGAGTTTCTCAGTGGAGAGTCTTGGGATCATAGAGAAAGTGGCTGACATTTAGCACCATATATTATGCTCAGTAGCTTTAGACATTTAAAAAAAATCCCTTAGGTCCTGTTAACTGGATTATATACACAATCCTATGACTGCATACCAAGGATAATTGTGTGTTCTTTTTTATTATTTGCTTACCAAAAATATCAACTTGCAAAAAAAGACATATAGACAAGTCATCTCATTTTTTCCCAAGTGGAATAAAATAATATCCTATGTGATTTATTCTCTCAAGGAAGTACTCTCAGGTATAGAAAAAATACTGCTTTTCAAAAATGTAACACAGTCTTTCTGCACTCCAAATGGACCCCAAATCTATAATTTATTTTCAATTGAACTTAGATTTTTTTAGATAAAAGAAAAAGGATCACTCAACCTACTACTAGTTGGTTGAAATGGTAAATATATTTTTCAATGTTTTTATTTTGTTTGAGTTGAATATCAGATCCCATATACTTTTATCATTCCACTCTGTCTTCCATTTCACTATGTTCAAATTCCCACAGGAAAAAGGCATCTCTTGACTACATGTGACAACTGAGAATACAGCTAACAACAGACTCATTGAGAGATTAGCAGCCTAAACACTAACAGCTGGAGAAATCATGATCTAAGCATATATAAAGGAGGCTTTATCATTTGAAGGACAAAGGACCAACATCCCAGTGGGAAAAATGCTTAAGATAATTCACAAAAAAGTCATTAAAAAGTCCCTCAATCTTATTTAAAAAATCCCAACTTGTTAATAATAGGGATACACAAAATAAAATGGTACAGACACACAATTTCTCTCCTAATTGGATTGACAAGAATGTATTGTAACACATTCTGTAGGCATTTTCAAAATTTTGTAATGGAAAACAAACTGGTTCTAATTTTCTGGAAAGGAATATGACAATACCTAAAAATAACAACATATCCACCTAATTTTTGACCTAGTGATGTTACTTCTAAGACATTACCATGAGGATACACCTCTAACAACACAAAAATTCTTGTGCATATAGGTAGTTAATTGAAGTATTGTTTGCAATTTCAGAATAATGGAAACTCAATACTTGTACACTGAAGAATTGGTGATAAGCTGTGTTATGTTTACACAGTGGATTTCTGTGCAGCTGTAAAAAAAAAAAAGAATGCCAAATATTTGTATGAACTCATACTGAGTCCCAGTATATATTAGATTTCTTTTTAAAAAGCAAAGTGCAAAAGTGTCTGTAGTATAGTAGAAAGAAATGGATATAAGAACATAAATGCATATTTACTCTTTTTTAGCAGAGAAATATATAATCCAGAAGAAAATGATAATCCAGAAACAAATTAAATGGATTACCTGTAGGGAATGGGTAGGAATGTGGTAAAAAAGTAGGGCCATGGAAATGGTGTGGTAGGGATAATTCAGAAATGCCCCTGAGAAACCCTCTTTCTCTAGCTTTAACTCTTAGAACCATAATAATACCTCTCATAGTAAAAAAATAAACCAGCAGTTTATGTCAACCAGGCTGTATGGAAAACCCAAAATAGTATGTAACATTTAACCAATGAACCTAACTGTATTACAGGTAATAATATAACCACAGTAAAGGAAGTGGAGAGGAAATGAGCTGGCCTAAGTAAACTTCCTAAAACAATATTTTAACAGTATATTTTAAGATAACTATAAATACTATATGTAGACATTATACTATAGGTAATAAATGTGCATTTCCATGGTGTATAAGTTAGAAATTCTGAAACTATGTAAATAATAAAATTGGACAAATAATGTGTACTGTGGTTAATGAGGGTCAAATTTCCAGAAACACCAGAAAGAGAGCCAAGTGAAACTGAACTCAGCAATGTTCCTTAAAGAGTTTTCAAAAGAAAAATCATAAACATGCTCATGGAGCTACAGAAAAATATTCATGACCCCAGGGAAAATTTCAAAAGTGAGAAAGAAACTTTGAAAAATATGGTATCTGAAATGAAACATACAATGGAGGGATTTAAAAACAGATTAGATGAAGTAGAGGAGATGGTAAATGAAATAGAAATTAGAGAAAAAGAATACAAAGAACCTGAGGCACAGAGAGGAAAAGGATCTCTAGGAATAAAAGAATATTGAGAGAACTGTGTGACCAATTCAAATGGAACAATATTCACATTATAGGGGTACCAGAAGAAAAAGAGAGAGAAAAAGGGATAGAAAGTGTCTTTGAGGAGGTAATTGCTGCAAACTTCCCCAGTCTAGGGAAGTAGATTGTCTCTAGGGCCATGGAGGTGCACAGATCTCCCAATACAAGGGACCCAAGGAAGACAACATCAAGACATATAATAATTAAAACAGCAAAGATCAAGGATGAGGACAGAGTATTAAAAGCAGCCAGAGACAGAAAAAAGATCACATACACAGGAAAACCCATCAAGCTATCATCAGAATTCTCAACAGAACCCTTACAGGCCAGAAGGGTGTGGCATAATATATTTAATGCAGTGAAGCAGAAAGACCTCGAACCAAGAATACTCTACTTGGCAGGATTATCATTTAAATTTGAAGCAGGAATGAAAGAATTTCCGGATAGGCAAAAGTTGAAGGAATTTATCTCCCGCAGACTTTCTCTACAGTGTATTTTTAAAGGGACTGCTCTAGATGGAAGTGCTCCTAAGGACAAATACCTGTCACCAGAGAAAATAAAGGAAGTGTAACAATTACTAAGCAAAGGCAAAATTAAATCAGCTACCCCTAAAGTCAGTCAAGGGATACACAAAGAGTGCAAAATATGACACCTAGCAGATAAAGAAAGGAAGACAGATAAAAAGAAAGTAGAAAAATAAAAGAATCTTTTGATTCTGTTTATATTAGCATAATAATCAAGTTAAATTAGACTTTTAGATAGTAAAGAAGATACCCTTGAGCCTTTGGTAACCACAAATCTAAAGCCTGCAGTGGCAATAAATACATATCGAGGATAATCACCCTAAATGAAAATGGTCTGAATGCACCAATCAAAAGATATAGGGTCACTGAATGGATAAAAAAACAAGACCCATCTATATGCTGCCTGAAAGATACTCACTTCAAACCAAAAGACATACACAGACAAAAAGTGAAGGGATGGAAAAAGATATTTCATGCACCTAATAGGGAGGAAAAAGCAGGACTTGCAGTACTTGTATCAGACAAAATAGACTTCAAAACAAAGAAAGTCACAAGAGACAAAGAAGGACATTTCATAATGATAAGGGAGTCAGTCCAACAAGAGGATATAACTATTATAAATATCTATGCACCCAACATGGATCACCTATATATGTGCAACAAATACTAATGGAATTAAAGGGGGAAATAGAATGTAATGCATTCATCTTAGGAGACTTCAACACACCACTCACTCTAAAGGACAGATCAACCAGACAGAAAATGAGTGAGGAGAAAGAAGCACTGAATAACACATTAGAACAGATAGACTAACAGACATCTACAGAACACTCCACAAAAAAGCAGTAGGATACACATCTTCTCAAGTTCACATGTAACGTTTTCAGAACAGATCAAATACTAGGCCACAAAAAGATACTAAGTAAAATAAAAAAGATGAAATTGTACCAATGAGCTTCTCAGACCACAAAGGTATGAAATTAGAAATTATGCAAAGAAAACAAAAGACCCACAAAGACATTGAGGTTCAACAACATGCTCCTAAAAAATCAATGGATCAATGACCAAATAAAAACAGAGATCAGGCAACATATGGAGACAAATGACAACAATCACTCAACATTGCAAAATCTGTGGGATGCAGCGAAGGCCATGGTAAGACAGAAGTATATTGCAACACAGGCCTACCCCAGGAAAGAACAATCCCAAATAAAGAGTCTAAAATCACAATTAATGAAACTAGAAAAGGAAAAACAAATGAGGCCCAAAGTAGGTAGAAGGAGGGATATAATAAAGATTAGAGCACAAATAAATAAAATAAAGAATAGAACAATAGAGTCAATGAAAACAGAAGCTGCTTCTTCAAGAAAATCAACAAAATAGATAAACCCCTAGCCAGACTTATCAAGAAAAAAAGAGTCTACACACATAAACAGAATCAGAAATGAGAAAGGAAAAAAATCACTACACACACCACAGAAATACAAAGAATTATGAGAGAATACTATGAAAAATTCTATGCTAACAAACTGGATTACCTAGAAGAAATGGACAACTTTCTAGAAAAATAGAACCTTCCAAGGCTGACCCAGGAAGAAACAGAAAATCTGAACAGACCAATTACCATCAAAAAATTGAATTGCTAATAAAAAACTACCTAAGAACAAAATTTCTGGACAAGATAACTTCACTGCTGAATTTTATCAAACATTTAAGGAAGACCTAATACCCATTCTCCTTAAAGTTTTCCAAAAGTAGGAAAGGAGGGAATACTTTCAAATTTATTCTATGAGGCCAGTATCACTTAATACCAAAACCACGAAAAACAACACAAAAAAAGAAAATTACAGACTTTTACTCCTGGTGAATATAGATGCAAAAACACTCAACAAAATATCAACAAACCACATTCAGAAATGCATCAAAAAGGTTATTCACCATGATCAAGTAGGATTTATTCCAGGGATGCAAGGATGATACAATATTTGAAAATCCATCAACATCATCCACCACATCAACAAAAGGAAGGACAAAAACCACATGATCATCTCCATAGATGCTGAAAAAGCATTCAATAAAATTCAACATCCACTCATGATAAAAACTCTCAACAAAATGGGTATAGAGGGCAAGTACCTCAACATAATAAAAGCCATATATGACAAACCCACAGCCAGTATCATACTTAACTGCGAGAAGGTGAAAGCTTTTCCCTTAAGATTGGGAACAAGACAAGGATGTCCACTCTTCCCACTTTTATTCATCCTAGTACTGGAGGTCCTAGCCACAGTACTCAGACAACACAGAGAAATAAAAGGCATCCAGTTTGATAAGGAAAAGTTGAACTGTCACTGTTTGCAGATGTCATGATACTGTACATAGAAACCCTAAAGAACCCATCCCAAACTACTAGAACTAATAACTGAATTAAGCAAAGTTGCAGTATAGAAAATCAATACACAGAAATCTGTTGCATTCCTATATACTAACAATGAACTAGCAGAAAGAGAAATTAGGAAAACAATTCCATTCACAGTTGCATCAAAAATAATAAAATACCTAGCAATAAACCTAACAAGGGAGGTGAAAGACCTAAACCCTGAAAACCAGAAGAGACTCATGAGAGAAAATAAAGAGGACATTTATAAATGAAAATTCATCCCATGCTCTTGGGTAGGAAGAATTAATATTGTCAAAATGGCCATCCTGCCTAAAGCAATCTATAGATTCAGTGCAATCACCATCAGAATGCCAAAGGCATTCTTCAACAAACTAGATCAAATAGTTCTAAAATTCATATGGATCCAGAAAAGACCCCAAACAGGCAAAACAATGCTGAGAAGGAAGAATAAAGTTGGGGCGATTATGCTCCCCAACTTCAAGCTCTACTGCAAAACCACAGTAATCAAGACAATTTGGTACTGGCACAAGAACAGACCCATAGACCAATGGAACAGACTAGAGAGCTCAGATATAAACCCAAGCATATATGGTCAATTAATATACAATAAAGGAGCGATGGATATACAATGGGGAAATGACAGCCTCTTCAACAACTGTTCTTGGCAAAACTGGACAGCTACACGCAAGAGAATGAAATGATTATTGTCTAACCTCTTACACAAAAGTAAACTGAAAATGGATCAAAGACCTGGTAAGTCATGAAACCATAAAACTCTTAGGAGAAAACATAGGCAAAATTTTCTTGAATATAAATATGAGCAACTTTTTCCTGAACTCTTCGCCTTGGGCAAGGGAAACAAAATCAAACTGAACAGATGATACTACATCATGCTGAAAAGCCTTTGTATGTCAAAGAACACCATCAGCAGAACAAAAAGGCATCCTACAGTGTAGGAGACTATATTCGTAAGTGACATATCCGACAAGGTCTTAATGTCGAAAATATATAAAGAACCCACACGTCTCAACACCCAAAAAGCAAATAACCTGATTAAAAAATGGGCGAAGGATATGGACAGACACTTCTTCCAAGAAGAAATACAGATGGCCAACAGGTACATGAAAAGATGCCGCTCATCGCTAATTATCATGGAAATGCAAATTAAAACCACAATGAGATATCCCCTCACATCAGTTAGGATGGCTAACATCCAAAAGACAAGCAAGAGCAAATGCTGGCGAGGGTGCAGAGAAAGGGAAACCCTCCTACACTGCTGGTTGTTAGGTAAATTAGTTCAATCATTGCGGAAAGCACTATGGATGTTCCTCAGAAAACTAAAAATAGAAATACCACTTGAGCCAGGAATTCTACTCCTAGGAATTTACCCAAAGAAAACAAGATCTCAGATTCAAAAAGACATATGTACCTGTATGTTTCTCACAGCACTATTTGTAATAGTCAAGGTATGGAAGCATACTAAGTGTCCATCAGTAGATGAATGGATAAAGAAGATGTACATATACACTATGGAATATTATTCAGACATAAGAAAACAAATATTATCCTTTGTAACGTCATGGATGGAGAAAGAGGGTATTATGCTCAGTGAAATAAGCCAGGTGGAGAAAGACAAGTGCCAAATGATTTCCCTCATTTGTGGAGTATAACAATGAAGGAAACCTGAAGTAACAAAACAGCAGCAGAGTCACAGACTCCCAAGAAGGGACCAGCGATTACTAAAGGGGAGTGGTTGGGAGGGTGAGGGAGAAGGGGATTGAGGGGCATTATGATTGTTACACATGGTGTAGGTGGGGTCACGGGGAAGACAGTGTATCACAGAGAAGACAAGTAGTGACTCTGTGGCATCTTACTACGCTGATGGACAGTGACTACAATGGGGTTTGGGTGCGACTTGATAATATGGGTGAGTATAGTTACCACAATGTTTTTCATGTGAAACATTCATAAGAGTGTATATCAGTGATACTCTAATGAAAAAAAAAATTACCAAAGCTTCCAAGCCAGGTTCTTCTAACTCAGAATGCAAACATGAGGAGAAGTGCATGGAAAGCTGTTGCTTGTGTATTGGTTGGTGTGCCTGGGGTCACTATTGTCATCAGTTTTGACAGTTCAGAAAGATTTTAATGGGGAACATCAAAAAGTGAGGAAGAAATGGAATTCACTAGTATCTGCATTTGACAGTTATTATCTCTGACCATATGGACATTCAACAGTAAAATCTCCAAATCACTTTCTCCTCTTAAATCTCAAAAATTCTATTTTTGGGCTAATAACCCAGAACATAAGGGACTGATGAGTAATATTTTGGAACAATAATGACTCACCAGCATTTGCTCTTGCTTGTCTTTTGGATGTTAGCCATCCTAACTGGTGTGAGGGGATATCTCATTGTGGTTTTAATTTGCATTTCCATGATAATTAGCGATGAGAGGCATCTTTTCATGTACCTGTTGGCCATCTGTATTTCTTCTTGGAAGAAGTGTCTGTCCATATATATCTTAGGTATATAGTTTTAGTTTAACCAGGTTGACACATTACACAACACTGAATGATTGATGGGTAAGAAAATGCTATCCTCTGGAAAATTTCCTTTTGTAAGTTCCTGTAGTCATACACAGAATCCTTGGATTGCTTTTCACCTTCATGGACTTTAATCCATCATCTCATTGCAAATGACAGTTTTTTCATTTATGAGACTTTCCACTTTGCAGTTGAAACTAATTTTTCTAAATGAAAAAACATTTGATATATCAACCTTCTCTTTAAGCATTTCATAAATAATAATCTGTACTTGTATAGATCCCATTGTAAAATTACTATCAGAAAAAACTAGCAGTAATTTACCTTCATTATTTGCCATGTTGCTAGTGAATGTGACAGTGAATAGATGAAAACAGTGTAATTTGAAGTTTCAGCATCTTTTAGTCTAAAGTTAGTATAAGCTATTACGCTGTTTTCGTAGAGTTAGAGCAATCAATTGAAAATGAAAAAAGTAGGGTTTAAATGAATGTTTTACATTATTGCTGCATAAGAAAAATAGATTCATGCTTTCATGGATATTACTTTTATTTTGCAAATTGCCAAAGTTTTAAAGATCACATCACTAAAATCCAGTTCCATATTTGCTTTCTTGTGGTTAGAATCACATTATTTCAGAATCTAAACTGTGTAACTTGAAAGTAATGATATTGACCAAAACATTTGACAAATGAACCTCACAGAAAGTTTCTGTTTACACTGAATGAAAATATTCAAAGTGCATGTAAATTATGCACTGTCAGCCCTATATTCTGTAGCACTTTATACTGCACGGTTATGAATATGTGTGGTTCCATTTTATGTGAAATAATATTGGAAGTAACAGCTGGTGCCTTCATAATTTCATTTTTAAGAGAGTAATACTATGTGGTACTAGATTTGAGATTGTTCCTGTAACTCAAGCTTTTCCCTCTAATATGCTTATTCCTGCTAGTATGAAGAAATTTGGTAACTGCCTATCTTAAGGCTTTCTATTAAACCCTTCAGATTAATAGATTAAAAGACAAAGATTAAAAGAGTTTCAACAGCTGATTTACATACACGTTTTAGAAATGATTTCATTTTTTTTTGAAGCGCTATGGGAAACGCATGGTTACAGCTGTGCAGCTGTTCTGAAGCACATTGCTATAACCTTAAAGATTTATGTCCCCAGATTTCTTTGCAAATGCTGTGGGTCTTGTTACTGTGCATTTTATGGTACAACTTCTAAGCAAAGGCGGACTTCAACTGATACTTTCACCTTGGTTTTTCAGATATCTCACTGAAATATGAGAGAAAAGGGCTTTTTCATATGACCTATATTGACAAGGGCATGGAGAATGGAATATAAAAGTAATATTTTGGAACAATAATGCAGATGTAGGAGATGGCTGACTCAGTCCAGGAAAGTTGAATCCTAGGCTGGCAGTGGATAAAGCTGAATGAGTCAATTATCCAATTTCCCGAAGGCCCAGGAATTGGTGACATCTAGGATCTTTGTAAAGTATTGGATAAAAGAGGGTTGTTTTGAAGTCTGAATAAAGATTACATGGAACCACAGGTTCCCTCTGCACTCTGATAACTGGGTTAATGATCCCTCTCTGGCAGAAAACTGGAGTTTTATTTCCTTGAGACTGTACAACATAAGATACCGAGGCTGAAAACAGAAATCAGGTTGAAGTTAGAGGAACCACAGTGAAAACAGGAGGACAAAGTGAAATTTATGTAGTGAATATTGAGCTTCTCCACTTCCCCACACTCATCCCATCTAGTCTCACTTGGTTTACCCAAGGCTGTCATGCAGATTTTATTCTTTCATGTAGAGAAATGAAAAAATAACTTTGTTGATGGTTGAAATGGGGAGGGGAACCTCATTATTCTAGGAGAAAAGAGTAAATGGTACTGGATTCCAAGAGTCCTGTCCTGTGGTGCAAAATGTCCTGGTGAACTTCTGTTCCTTGTTGTCACCCTGCAGGAAATGGGGCCGAGGGCGCTGCCCCTGCTAGTCTCCTACTCTAGCTGCAGTTTCAGCTGTAATAGTGAATGGTCTGTGACCCTGAGAGGGGGCTGATGTCTTCTGTCAGTAAACATATAAAACTGGGAGGGTAAGTTGTTAGCTTGCAAACAGGGCATTCTCAGAATTTTCAGTTTTTGTCTCAATATTCAGCATAAACTGGAGACACAGAACAGCATAAAATAAGGATGTGGGATTGATGTGGAGCTTGACATTTAAGCAAGTGGGGAGAGGGCCATCACAAGGGAGAGAAATACAGGAAGCAAGGACCCAAACTGTATAGACACATACACTAAATTCATATAAAAGTTTCAACTGGGGAAATGCACTGAATTGTAGTGCCTTGATTAGCAACTGAATAACCATAGATACATTGGAAGACGCTTCTTTCAAAATCTAAAATAGCACATGTTGAGCACACATTCACCTCCAAACACAATAGTAAGCACTTCAGACGAGTAGCTCTTATAACAAATGAATGAATGACCAGTATTTCTTTAGCTAATGGATGAAAAGAAATAATTAAAACAAGAATGTATTATAAGACATTCACATCTGCAATATTATACTTAAATTTATATCATTCATTCACCAATCTTTGTAGAAAAAAATGTTTAGTATGAATCTGATTAGATATTACCATAATCCTTTTCTCATTAGCAAACCTATAATTCATTGTCTTTGATTATCATTTTTAGTTTCTGAAAAGAGACCAAGAACTTAAGATACTCGGGAATTAATCTGAACTAATTCCACTTCAAATTTTATGAATTTTTCTAATCTTTTATATTTGCCTTGGCTATCCCTAGTTAAAATAGCATTTTATACAAGGATTTTTCATTTTCACCTTTTCCATAATATTTAACTTAGTTTTTTGGAGAAACATTTCTTTATACATTCATATTTCTGCAGTTTGTATTATAAATTAATTATAATAACAAGTGCAGCTGTTCTAGAAGTTTTCAAAGACTTCTGAAAGCAGAAGTGCATGGACGGTTAATCAGGAAGCCTCTTGTCTGCACATTTTTCATGCCTTGAACTTCCTTTGAAAGTTTCACCAACAAAATGGAATTTATTGATTAACCTAATTAGTTAAGTAGGACTTAGTCAAAATAGCTTCCACTTTGACTTTCATTCAATATTTATATTTCTATAAGTTAATTCACACAATTGTCTCATCATTTTGTCTTGTGCCTGACATACCCTGGGACTCAATAAATATTTATTGAATGGCTGATGGCATTTCCATTTCACAGTGAGAAAACTGCAGCTTAGAAAGGCTCAGTAGCATTGCCAATAATACATTGTCACTAAGAGGTAGCATCAAGACTCAAAGAAAAATTTGGCCCCAAGTCCATATTCTTCTGAACTATGCTGGGTTCCTTCTTGAGAACTTCAGGTTCTTCAAAATTCTCTGTGGTGATTAAAGATGGCAGCATGAGAAGTGAGACAGAGAACTCCTCCTAAAACCACATATAATATGAAAATATAATTAATACAACTAATCCTGAAAGAGCAACAGGAAAGAGGCTGCATCAGACTGCATACACCAAGGAACAGAGCAAACCTCATGGAACAGGGTAACATACCAAAGCCATGACCCGGTGGGACCCAAGCCCTTCCCCCACCCCAGTACACCGGCGGGAGGAAGATAAATGGAGCTGGGAGAGAGTGGAGGCCTGGGAGTGCTGAACACCTAGCCCTGGAGATCTGCTCTGGAGGAACGAACCTACATTGCATGGTGGTCTGGTGATCAGTGGTGTTGGAAAGCTAAGACAGGCAGAATACCTGGAAAGATTGAGATTCCAGGTGCTTGTGGAAAACAAGGATCCATATCTGGCTGCTCTGGGCGGGCAGTATGAGAGACTTCCTAACAGTGAGAGGACGGCTAAAGGGGCAAGATTGCACAGAGCTTACTGCTCAGGGGAAAGGACAGGTGGACAAAATTGTCCAGGTGCACTCTGCCCAGCAGGTTGGGAACATTCAGGATCTTCAGGAGCTCCATCCCGCTGGCTGGCTACGTAACTCCAAGGCTCCCTATGGTGATACACAGCCTGCTGCGCCTTCCTCCCAGCCAGTCTGCACCTGGCTCGCACACCGGCAACCCCTGCCCTTGTGTCAGGCTAGCCAGAGGGAAGCCCTGCCTACAGCAGCAACAAACCAAAGCATAGAGGCTTACACCTGTGTGTTCGGCCCATGGGTTCTGGCAGTGGAGGCAGGCATAGCAGCTGGAAAGCAGGAAACAGCTCTTTCCTCACCCAGGCACCAGCACACTACCCTGCAACCCCCAACATTGCTCCAGGGACTGAGCAGCTCTAGAAAGTAGAGCTTCTGGGCACTAGAGGGCACCACATACAAATATGAAACATCAAAGGAACCTGGTTTAAAACAAAATCATACATACACCAGAAAAAGAGTCAAATGAAACTGATCTCATCAATCTTCCTGAAAGAGATTTCAAAATAAAAATCATAAGCCCGCTCCTGGAGGTACAGAAAAATATTCAGGAACTCAGGAACGAATTTAGGGTGCAGATCCAATTGTTAAGGAACCCAATGGAGGTTTTTAAAAGCAGATTAGATATGGTGGAGGAGATGGATAATGAAATATAAATTAGAGAAGAGGAATACAAAGAAGCTGAGACTCAGAGAGAAAAAAGGCTAGGAATGAAAGAATATTGAGAGAACAGTGTGACCAATCCAAATGGAACAATATTCGCATTATAGGGGTACCAGAAGAAGAAGAGAGAGAAAAAGGGATAGAAAGTGTCTTTGAGGAGGTGATTGCTGAAAACTTCCCCAATCTGGGAAAGGAGATAGTGTCTCAGGCCATCGAGGTGCGCCGATCTCCCAACACAAGGGACCCAAGGAAGACAACACCAAGACATATAGTAATTAAAATGGCAAAGATCAAGGATAAGGACAGACTACTAAAAGCAGCCAGAGAGAGAAATAAGATCACATACAAAGGAAAGCCCATCAGGCTATCATCAGACTTCTCAACAGAAACCTTACAGGCCAGAAGGGAGTGGCATGATGTATTTAATGCAATGAAGTAGAAGGGCCTTGAACCAAGATTACTTTATCCGGCAAGATTATCATTTAAATTTGAAGGAAGGATTAAACAATTCCCAGATAAGCAAAAGCTAAGAGAATTTACCTCCCACAAACCATCTCTACAGTGTATTTTGGAGGGACTGCTATAGATGGAAGTGTTCCTATGGTTTAATAGTTGTCACCAGAGGTAATAAAACCACAGTAAAGAAAGTAAAACAGTTAATTACTCTGCAAATACAAAATTCTCTGTCACCATTAGTTAGTTTGGGAATTTCTGATAAAATATAGATTTTTAGGTACAGTAGATTTCTGATGAAATATAGAATTTAAGGTACAAATATTTTAAGGTACATAACAGTTTTTGAATTGTTGGTCTGTGAAGTAATGTGGCATTAGACACTCAAAATATCATGTAAGTTGAGGTTTTAAGGCAAGCTTAAAGTTAAAAAGTTAAACACAATTTTAACACAGTATTAAATTTGCATAATAATTGAAATATCACTTGAAAATCAGATTGCCAAAATTCTAATTAAAAAAAATCTAACTGCAAAATTTGGGTCCAATACAAAGGTATGGTGTAGAACAGCCTTCATGATTATCATATGTTTGTTTAAGTTAGAGGATGCTTTTTCCCTTCAAAGCCTATTTTGTTTTCCTCAGCTTTACCAACAAATGCCACAAACTCTCAAACTGTGCACCCTGCCTTTATATAATTAACTATTTTCTGAGGAAATAGTGGTAAAATTTAACTATGGCACTAACATTTATGTTTTCCTTTCACAAATCACTGATATTTGTCCATACTGATATCTATTTCTAAATTAGATTTGATAAAATGTTGCAGAGAAAGCTGATGATCGTGTCCTGTTTTGAGTTTGTGGATAACATAGCAGCATTACGAGGGCATATAATGTTCAGAGTCTGAGTTGTTGAAGAAAAATGTACTTACCAAACATTATTATATTTGCATATTTTTAAATATTAACAGACTAATAGAATTGCTTAAGATACTTATTTTACACTTGTAAATGAGTGACAGAGAATACTGGAACTCAAACCTGAATCTGACCCCAAAGTCCACATGCTTCAAGATTCCCATTTGAAAATTTTAGGTCCCACAAATTGTCTATCACTATTCATTGGTTTGGTAATTTCTCAATAAATAAACATTTTATGATATTTCAAGCATAAATGTTTTTAATATTTAGTCCATTGAAAGACAACTTTCTTATACACTTGATATTGTTTATCCAGGGTATTCTCAGGGAATCTGGGTGTGGGGTGATATTGCATGAGAAAATGTATTGAGTCAATGAAACAGAGAAACTTATCAAATTGTACACATTAAATATGTTCAAGGGTTTTTGTATCTCAGTAATGCCTCAATCATGCTGTTAATAATAACCCATCAGCCATAAAAGGAGAGATTGAGAGCACCACACCAAGAAAGTATATGTTGTACTTGTTTATATGTTACTTTCAATGGCTTTGGCATATTACTAATTTTATTCGCAAAAAAGTGATTTAAAGACATGCTAAATGTAGTTTTGAAGAATGTGAAATTTTGCCTTTTACAGCAAAGAAGAATAACTCATATTATTAGGAAATATCAATAGGCTAAGACTTTTTATTTACCCTAAAAGGGATATTATGATAATTAAATGTTCCAGGTATTCAATGAGATAATAAGATGTATTAAAATAAATAGATACTTCAGCATTTTAATGCTATATTTTTAGTAAAATTAGCAAACAGATAAGAAAAATCAAATTCCATATTGAGACTGTGTTTTTATAAATGAGATGAAGTAGAGGATCTGTGAAATTGTAATCAATCTTCTCATTCAACTATTGCACCTATGTTAGGAATCTCCCCTTTTATTAGGTAAATTGGCTGACTACCCTTATGAACATACATATTCAAATGCAGCTCTAACACTGCGTGTTTAGGACATTATTATTTACATTTACTGAGGGAAGGAATAGTAAAAGAAAAATTATGGGGAAAACCACATTGCCTCTTATCATGATTTTATGGCATTCATAGTACCTCTATTCATTCTAGGATTGTGGAATACCAACTCTGTATGACCCTGTGATGTACTAATGAAGTACAGTTGACCTCAAGGGCTTGTGTTCTAGTTGGGGAAATGCATGTAAGTATATATATATATATATATATATATTTCTAGTAAGTATATTAATGTCCTAAAAAATGCAGGTATTATGACAGGAAAATATATAAATGAGTGGTTCCATTCTATTCAGGACAAAATGGACAATGGGGTAAAAATATTTCCCAGGGAGGGTAACATTTCTTCTGAGTCTTGAAAGATGGTTGTGTTAATCTTTAGACAAGGTAGAAAAGGGCTTTTCAAGATTTAAGGAGCAGAGAAAGAAGAGATAATGTCTGAAAGACATGAAATTATGCGTTAAGTAACAAAAGAATTTGTGTTAATTCTTCCAATGAATTGAGACGTATGCATGAACATTCACAAGCAGTGACTATACATCAAGATTTATGAGTATGACATTTCAAAAGAAAAAAATGAAAACCAGGGAGCTGATCAGTTCATTTCCTGGAGGACCTCAAAAGACATCAGTGAGGACAGATTATAACCAATGAGGACCTTTTTCTTTACTTCATAAAGAGAATATTATAGCGTGAAGGAAAATGTTTTAATAAAAACTTACTGGGATAATATCCTCTTTATTCTTCAAGCAGCATTTTCATACTTCATTTCTCCCTCACTTAACTTTTTCTCTTTGAGTGCCTTTCTTTAATACTCTGGGAGAAAATACTGCCTATTTAAAACCAAAACAAAAAACAAAAAAAAGCAACCCTTTTTTACTGTTGAAATGAGATGGTATCTTCACAATTCTGAAAATTCTGAAAGCAGCAATTCATAGTCAAGAGCTTTTTTTTGCACCAAGGTCATTGGATGGAGAACATGTTTTATAATTGGTCTTGGCACAGTGTGAGAAATGTGGGCACCTGGTAAACGGTAAAGTTCCAAAAGATTGCACCTAAAACCGTCTCTGTTCTTGAGGCATGGATTTCTCCAATATGTGGCCATGCATGGTGGCATGTGGGAGCTTTCCCTTGAAGTAAACATATCACATATTGTGATCAAGGCAAAGTATAGGTGTATTAATATAGGTGTTATAAAATAATGTGCTTCTTAAAATGTAGTTGAAAAATAATACTGGGATATTGTACCTCAGAATTTCACTATATTAGCTCAGGAAAACCGTGTCATATAGATGATTGCCAAAACTAAATTTCATCTACACTGAGAAATTAAATATTGCCCCCAGGTAACCGGTGGAGCCAGATGTTAAAAGCAGATTGGTTTGACAACAGAGTAGTTGTTCTAAAGTCTCTGCTCCAGTTTGCAACCTGCTCAGTTTAGAGAACCGTATATCGGTGATCAAGTATACACAGTTAAGTCACAAAAGTAATTAGTGACAGAACTGCAACTAGCTTCCAAATTCTTATCCACACCAGTCTGTCCCTAAATTGTAAAACAGAAGCTAATTAAAATGGGAGGTTTCTTTACAGGTATTTTCTTAAATAGAATGTATAATGATTATGTGGATTACTGAAGGTCCAGATTTACTCTGGATGGTAAAGCTGAGCAGACTACTTGCTCTCTAATGATCGATATCCCTGAGCGAAACCTTCACAAAATGCCTTTCCTACAAAGATACCAGAAGCTGGGCCAATACCCTCCCTCTAGTGCTTCCATTGCCTTTGGAATAGGCTATAACTGATACATTGAAGAAAATAAAGAATCCATGCTCAGCATTCAGTCTTTCTTTGCCACCTTTCATCCTGTTTTCTTTATTTTTGTCTTTGTTCTCATCATGCCCTTTGATTAAAATCAGATCGCAGTAAAACAAGAAGTAACAAGGAGCTGTTTGGTTTGTAAGTGTGTTCATAGCCAGCATATCATTTGATCTTCATAACATTAGAAAAAGTGTCATCTCCTTGTTTTGAATGAGGAAACTGAAGTTCTAAGTGCCGAACTGAATTGCTCAATCACGTGCCCTGGCAGACAGGATTTGAACCTATTTGAGCCTATTTGCCTTAAAATCCAAGGATCTTTCCTTTCTTTCCCTGGGACAGTTTTGATTCACGCCTACTGTTCTAATTTTTAATTGTTCATTTTCCCTTTTAAAATTACTGATTTAGGTGATAAAGTTATTGTACTTTTGTGGCCTCAGTAAACTAATTCATAATACCATCCTCCCAGAGGTATCACATTTAATGCTGAGTTTTATGTTGAGGGATTTCTGGAATCCAGAGGTGGTGACTGACAGACACCCTGAGCTTCTCCTGAAACCCAGCCTAATCCCCGATCTGCTTTATACTGGCCTTGATTTGAGTCTTTGGGACGACCAGGATTATTAGCAGGATTTGTGCTACCCAAAATCATAACTTCTTCAAATTAAATGAGGAATTTAATACTCCTCACACAACTGAGAGATTCAAAGGTGGGAATCTAGGCTAGGGACAAATAGGTCAGAACCTCAAACAATGGCTCTCCTCCCTCTCTCTCTATTTCTTCTTTATCCCCCATCTTTCTCTCTCCCCTCTTCTTCCTCTTTCTCTCTTGTCTTGCTTTTGCTTTCCTCTGCATGTGAACTCCTTCAATGTACTGAAAAGGTCACTAGCTGCTGTAATTCATATATAACAATGGATATATTGTATCCATTGGTACTAATTGATAGGATTGAGAGTGGGGGAGAGTGTTTTCCCAAACGAAAATAATGAGCAAGGGGGCATGGATGTTCACAAGCAAACCCAACAGCTATTTACTATCATGCTTCTTTGTTGAATTAAAAGTGAGTCATATGAGATGAGGTTGTGATCTTTGAGGTACATAATTTTCTTACAAATTATGTGATTAAATCTTTACCAGGGTTAGTTCCATTCTGGAAAGGAAATTAAGTATCCTAGTGATTCCTCACATTCATGGGTGGAGAACTGCAGATACACTTGCTCTAAAGAAATCGCCTATGCATGCTTTTCCAAGGTTAGTTGTACATAGGATTCTCCCTTGGTCATTGTCCAGCCTTCATCCTGTCATTCTCAGAATTCAGACTACATTTAAAAAACATTGTTCTTTCCATCCTAGTCTTGATTCACATCTAGGCCTGGCCAAACTTGCCTACTTGAGATAAAAGCATCTTAAAATAAATGCATGAGTATAAGCTCTGTAGGAACTGTGGCTTTATTATAGCTGTTTTTTATACTCCTCATATCGTTCTATGTCCTTCCAGCTCCTCCCTCACATATCATCCAAGTAATGAATAGTAAATATTCAATTAAAAAGTGCCTGAGAATTTAATAGTTTATTTTGGTGCATAAGAGATTAAAAAGATGCAGCAATATCCTAGGGCCAGTGTGTTAATGACCAGAAACTCTTCACAGTAACAGGAATTGTGTTACTTTTTATGTGCTATGGAAATTCACAAAGGAACTTACTCAGCTTGGTTGTCGCATAACATACAACCCATACATTCATCCTTTGATTCACTAATTCATTCATTCATGTAGCAAATATTTATTGGGTGCCACCATTGTGGTGCTAAACTTCAGATTATCTCATTAATTATAGAATTTTGTTATCCCACAGTAAAGTTAGCCTTTTTTTCCTTTGCTGATGCACATGCACCAAGAGAATATGGTAAATATTTTTAATGTGATGTGAACATCACAATCACCTTGTAAACATTATTAAAAATTAAATTCCTGAGTCCAACCTCCAGAAGTTTGTCCTGTAGAAGGTTTGGATAGGACCCAATCTATATGTGCTTCTAACATTCTTCTCAGATGATTTTTTTGATACACACCCTGATTAAATCTGAATATTTTATCTGAAGACACTCAGCTATAGTGACACACAAAATGTGTGTTTTATGGGTTATGATGCAACCACATATCAGGATGCACCAGTGAATACTCAGTTCAGTTGCACTCTCTGGAGGTCAGAGTGCTGGTGGGGCCCCATCTGAGATGCCGTTGGAGATGGCTAGAAATTTGTGGAATGCTAAAATAACTCAGGATGTGCAATGAAGGAAGAGTACCAACTTATCTACATTTTGTTTTGTTAGGATTAGGGCAAACTCATGAGCTTTGTTTTGTTGCCATATATTATTTGGACATAATGTATATTTCCTAAATGTTAGATTATGTTAGGCATACAGTAATTGTGAAAAGTTAGTTACAGTAAGTTGTCACTGGAATTGAAATATCTCTTACTTTATTTCCTGGCCCTTTTGTTTGAAAGTGATGGAAACGGAGACTAATTTAGGAAAAAAAATTTTTAATTGTATAACTAGGGGAATTCAGGGATGAGGGAACAGCTCTTCACAAAATATGAAATAGGGACTTAAGAAATTCTCTCTTCTTATCTAGATCTAATCTCACACACTTTTATTGCAGAAAACCTTTAATTGTATGGAGGTTTATGAGGCGGGGAAATGACTGCAGTCACAGACTTGCATTGAGCCCCATCAAAATTATATGGAATAGGAGATGGAGGAAAAGTAATTCCCTAAAAGAAATGTGTATATGTGTCAACTCTGGAGGTGCCCTTAATGCAAGAGGAAAAGTAGATTTGGGAGAATGAAACAACAATGGCCCTTACATCTCTGAGTGTTAACTATCCAGAGAATGGGATGTCAAAGGGACCTTCTCACCACATGTTAGGCTTCATCAGCAAATATTTTTTTCTCTGTTGTAGTGTCTTAGAAGGCCTCAAGTTTACAAGAAAAAACTGATTTAATTATATTGAAAACTGAATAGAAACATTAGACAAACATACAGTGTAATAGTTATTTAGCCACATTCAGTATAACTTATATTGATAGAGATTTTAATGTGGCATCACAATAATTCCCAAATAGTTTGCAGTTATTTTTTGTGATCTTGAACATTGGAGTGTAATGTTTTTATCATGCACATGTTGGCTAGTAATATTACAATAATCTTCTAATAAAAGCAAAAGCTTGTGGTAATTTGAAGTTCTTTCTCTTTTTAAATTCTCCTCCTCCTCCTTCCCTATCATACATCTGCTCTCTTTAGTATGTACTAGGGATATTAAATTTAAAATTTTGTTTTATTTTTTAAATGTCTTGGTTAATCCAAGTGGCAGTTTGGCCCAAGTATTAGGTAAAGTGGTGTTTTATTTTATATTTATCCCCTAAGGAACAGAGTATAAAAAAGAAATTATGGCATGTATTTTTTATTGGCACATTTTCTACATTTTACATTTTTAAATAAAATGTATTTTCTACCTTATGCTATAGGAAACATGTTAGCCATTCTTTCTCTTCCTCTTCCTCTTCATTTCCTTTTTAATTTTTTCTTTCATTCTGCTAAAAAGTTATTATTAAATTATGCTTTTCCCTAAAACTGATGGCATTTTGCTGGAGAAGAAATATGGTAATTCATAATACATTAGGTAAAGGGCGTTATATGAATGCAGATCACATCAGAAGAAGCAGTGTAATGTAGTAATTAAGAACACAAATTCCAGCTACAAACTGCCTCTGTGTGAATCCTCATTCTACTTCTTGTTCACTGTATGACCTTAGGCAAGATATTAAAACTTTCTGTGCTTCCAATGCCCCATTTGTAAAAATGGGTAAAACAAATTACATGTATCACAGAATTGTTAAAAGTATTAAATATGTAAAGTACATAGGATCATGAAAGATATTATATATAATATTTAAGCATTATTATTATAAAACAAAATATTACTATCTGATATATATTATATAATGATAACCATTATTAGTATTATTAGGCAATATCACAACTATAAGTTACATTATTTTTTCATACTCCACATAGAACCACATTCATACATTTCAATTAATAAAAGGGAACAGCTCTCAAGCTTTGCATAAAGGTAGTAATTCATTATTTAAAAAACAAAAAGAAAAGTAATAAGAGTATTCTAGAAACATTTCTGGCTCCTTTTGATGGCTGAAGGTAAAGAAAAACAGCATGGACTAAATGGAGTTATTGTGCTATTTATATTTGTGAGACTTAAGATAATAATTACAAATTAAATTTTCAAGAAGTCTAAAAATGATACCACTGTTTATGATTAATACAAATATACTTTAACAAAATGAGAGATTTCCTCATGCATGTTAGAGACTCAGTTGGAGTAATTGTGCATCTGGGAAAATTCTGGAATCCCAGAAGCAATAGAACATGATTACTTCACTGAAATATTTATTTTCCACTTTGGGTCCTTGGTCATACACAAAGTTGAAAACATACAACTAATAAACAACAAAATATGCTAACTGAAGCCATAATAAATGTCATAAAATATTTCAGAGCTTATTTTTTATGAGAGTAGAATACAAAATTTTAAATTATATGCTAACAATGTATAATTGAAATATATGAATTGAAATGTAACTATTATAATCAGCTTGAATTTACATAGGATCATTTACCTGAGAAATTGAAAATAGCTCTTCCCCTCAATTCCATAGGTATTCTCATGTCCTGGTGGTTTTTTCCCTGCTTTGTTTTCTTATTTTAAATTGCCCATTGTAAGCACAGGTCTTATAGATTAAGTTGTTGATTTTTCTGTTCTCTTCAAAATAGAATTCTGTCTCCTAGAAACTGTCAATTTATGTGTAAGTGGTGGTTGTAATAATTTAAATAAGAAAGAATTTAAGCATAATTGGATAAAGAATATAAGTGCAAATTTTTGTAAATCAAAGTCTTGCAAAGATAAAATATTTATATATATACAATCTATATAAGTATGTATATATACATATTTGAAAATTTCTTTCTACCTACTATATAATCAAAGTGGGGAAAGGGTGAAATTTTTATATTAAAATATTGTCTAAATATTGGCTAAACATAGCTTAAATATAAAAGGAACCAACTAATTTATATGACACCAAGCACACAGACATGATATGAAAAAAAGCATGCAGGAAAAATAACAGCAAATCCCTACTGAGATAAGAATCTACATGAAGGGCTGCTTACCTAATTTTGCCACCACCTTTTGGTACCAGACTTTATGGTCTATACATGGAGCTGTCATCTCTATGTGACAGCATCTTAAGAACTTGTATTTGTGTGTGTATGTGTGTGCACCTACATTTATGTATGTATGGATAGCCATATGTGTAGGGTGTATATGTGTGCATGATGTGTCTGTGATTTTTTTACAGTGTTAAAATTATTTTGTGAAGGGTATGGTCTTCAAACTACATAGTGGTAATTATATATTATTTAAAATACAGGTTCATGCATGTAAATAATAACCCATTGAACATATTTGTTAGCTTTGTTGTTAATCTCCAGTTCTTCATCAAACACTTAGTGATAAATCTTAACCACTATGACTGAAAGAAGAGTTTGATCTGAACTAGATTCAATATTGTCCTTCTTGTACATCCCACATAATTATGTTTTATTGAACAACAATTCCTCTCTGGCCTTATTAGAGGCAGGAGGTCCTTATATTTTATGGACTTGCTTAAAGTATGTACTTCCAGTACAGTTTTTAAAAATTGATTTCTCAACAGGACTTACTTCCTTATTTTCTAGTTTACAAAACATTGACTACCTGTTCTTTTTCTGTAAGACATCCTACGTGATGTGTCCTACATGATTTTTGTCTTTGAGACATCTCTTTGTTCTCTGTTTTCTGTGCTCTGATAAACATCCTCTAAAAACTGGTTAGTTTCAAAGAGCTGCTTTTTTATTAAGCAACTAATGAATACTACTGCTTAACAAATTGTCTCTTGCCTTGTGTCATTTTGACTAGACATTTTGAGGCATAAGACATAAGGAAAGTTATATTAGCTTTTAAGCAATGAAAGTGTAATCAGTTTTGAACTTTTCAAATTAATACACAACGTAAGTTACATAAAATGAATTAAAGAATCTAGGAATTTCATAACTTCATTCACTCAAGTAAGATTATATACAGAACAGATGTCAAGGAAATCAACACATGGGGTTAGTAAGGACACTTTTTAAAAAAAAGTCTGGATGTAAGTGCTGAATTCATGTGCTTACCATTTAATATTTTTCTGATGCTAACTCTTCTTCCCATCTTCACTTGACACCAGTGGTAAAAGTAAAATAAAAATGGAGTCAGAGTCTATAAAAACTTCATGGCAAACTCAGAAAACTAGGAATAGATATGAACTTCCTTAACTTGATAAAGAACATCTTAAAAAACAAAACAAAACAAACTAACATTTACTTAATAATGAGAAATGAATAGCTTTTCCACTAAGATCAGGTACAAGAAGGGATGTTCCCTCTCATCATTCTTCTTCAACATCTTACTGGAATTCCTAGCTAAGGTAATAACACAAGAAAAGGAAATAAAAAGTACATAGATTAGGAAAGAAGAAATGAAATTTTTTTTTGTAGAGAACATGAGTGTCTATGTAGAAAATCTGAAAGAATGTAGGAAAAAAAACTCCTGCTAACTAATAAGCTATTACAGCAAGGCTGAACAATAGAAGGTTAGTACATAAAAGTCAATCATTTTCTATATACATGCAATAACCAAGTGGAATTTGAAATTAAAAGCAATGCTGTTTATATTAGCACCAAACAAAATGAAATACTTAAGTATAAATGTAACAAAATATGTACAAGATCTATATGATCATTACAAAATTCTGGTGAAAGTGTGAGAGCAAGAGAAACTCCATTTTTAAAAAAAAAAGCCATCTTAAGAAAGAAGCCTCAACCCCAACCTAGTTCTAAGAAAACTTTGTTCCAGTTACTGGAAAACCACCTATTGTTCCAGTGACCCTCACCCCAGATAGTTCCCTACCAACGATCTCAAGGTCGAGACACTCAAGGTCCAGGCTCTCCTGTCCCTTAAAGATAACATACCTTACATGTTACATCAGCCGGCAGCTTAGCACCAGCTGGACTTAACCAATAAAGAATGTACAAGCCACCCTTACTTTAAATCATCCAATCACCAGAGGCCAGGTGCAAGTTCCTTTCTTCCTGAACCTTATAATGCATAAAAACTTTGTTTGCCCTGGACTCTGGGCTCACATTCCTGACCCCCTGCATGGGTGAAGGTTGTGGGTCCGAGCTCGAGCTTGAAATAAATGACCCTTTTGTGTTTGCATCGGAATCGGCTCCTTGGTGGTCTCTTGGGGACTTGCAACTTGGGCGCAACAAAAGAAACCAAATCAAAGAAGAACTAAATAAATGGAGAGATATTCCATGTTTATGGATAGGATAACTAAATTTTATCAAGATGTCAGTTCATCCCAACTTGATCTATAGATTCAATGCTGCCCTAATCAGAATTCCAGCAAGTTATTTTATGGATAGACAAACTGATTCCAAAGTTTACACAGGAGAGGTAAAAGTGTTAGCATAGCAACATAAATTTGAAAAAGAACAAAGTTGTAGGTTTGACACTACCCCATTTTAAGATTTACTATAAAGCTACAGAAAGCAAAACATTGTGGTATTGGCAAACTAATACACAAATAGGTCATTGGAATAGAATGAAGAGCCCAGAAACAGAACCACACTAATATATTCAACTAATATTTGATGAAGGATCAAAAATGATACAGTGAAGAAAAGATAATCTTTTCAACAAATGTTGCTGGAACCAGTAGACATTCACATGTTAAACATTGAATGTAGACACAAATCTTCCACTATTTATAGATATTAACTTAAAAGGGGTCATAGACCTAAATTTAAAATGCAAAACCATTAAGTTCCTCAAAGATAACAAAGGAAAAAATCTAGATAACCTCTGTTATGACAATACTTTATTAGATTAAATGCCAAAGACACAATCAATGAAATAAATAATTGATAAGCTGAATTTCATTCATATTAAAAACATCTGCTCTGTGAAAAATACTATCAAGAGAATGAAAAGACAAGCCACAGACTGGGAGGAAATATTTGCAAAAGGCATATCTGATAAAGGACTGGCATCAAAAAATAATAACATTCCTTAAAACTCAATGATAAGAAAATAACCCAACTAAAAACTGGGCAAAAGATGTGAGCATACCTCTTACCAAAGAAGACATACAGATGATGAATGATCATATGAAAGAAAACCAAGAACCAAACATTCAACAACAAAAGGGAACTAATATCACTAGGGAACTGCAAATCAAAACAGAGATAGCACTATTTACCTATTAGAGTGGTGAAAATCCAAAACAGACCATAGCAAGTGCTGGGGAAGATGTGGAGCAGTAGGAACTCTAATTCACTGGTGGCGGGAGTACAGAATGGTAAAGCCACTTAGGAAAACCTTTTGGTAGTTTCTTACAAAATAAACATACTCTTACCACAAGATGTGACAGTCACCCTCCTTGCTTTTGTCTAAATGAGTTGGGAATTTGTGGCCATACAGAAACCTACCCAAGGTTGTTTATAACAGCCCTATTCAGAATTGCCAAAACTTGATAGTGACCAAGATGTCCTTCAGTAGATGAATGGATAAATTAACTGTGGTAAATCCAATTAATGGAGTATTAGTCAGCATTAAAAAGAAATGATCTGACAAGCCATGACAAGACAGAGGAAATTTAAATTTGTATTACTAAGTGAAAGAAACGAATCTGAAGTGGCTTTGTACCATATGATTACAACTATATGACATTCTAGAAAAGGAAAATCTGTGGAAACTCAGTGGTTGCCAGGGATTACGGAGCAAGGATGCTGAATAGGCAGAGTGCAGAGAATTTTTAGGTCAGTGAAATTGTTCCGTATGATATGACTGAGGTAGATTCATTTTATTATACATTTGTCCAAATCCCTGTAATTATAATACCAGGAGAGTAAACCTTACTGGACTTCAGGTGGTAATGATGTGTCAAATAGGTTCATCAATTGTATCAAATATATCATTGGTATGGCATGTTGCTATTATGGGCAACTGTATGTGTGTGTTTGGTGGCAGTAGGATATAGGAGCATTCTCTGTCCTTTCCACTTAACTTTGCTGTGAACCTAAAATATTCTAAAATAAAAGACTATTCTTTTTTAAATGGATAGCAATTTAGCTTGTGTCTTAGTTATATTTTGCTGTATATCAGACTACCTTAAACTTAGTGGCTTAAAACAATTATTTTAGTGAACACCATAATAATTCTGGAAGTATGAGTGAGATCAGGGAAGCTCAGAGAATGGCTAGTGTATATATGTAATAAAGGGAGAGTGAAATGTAAATGTTTGCATGTGAACCAATAAACCTTATATGGTTCACTTGACTTTCCATCAAGTCTGTAGCTATCCAGTCATGCCCTGACTTTTCACAAAGTCAGTTAAAGTGGATTTTTATTTCAAAATCAGTAAAAGAAACTATACTTGGCTTTCCAATACTACATACATACATACATACTGGTAAATATAGTGATTAAGACAAATGATCTGAGAACTAGATTGAGTTTGATTCCAATCCATGCTTTACCACTTGTTAAGTGTGAGAATTTCTATGCACAGTAATTCTGTGCCTTGGTTGATACATTATTAAAGGGAAGAAATAATTAATGAACTATCTCATAGTGTCATTATAGGAATTAAATGAGATAATGAATATAATTCTTTATCATTATGCTTAGAATAGTGCTTGGGACTTAATAAATTCACTATAAAAATTAGGTTCAGTTTTTATTATTAAGAATGAGCAGACTCTACTGTTATAATATTTTTTTCTTTGTGGGCCTTCTAAAAACAGAGCAACTATTGCCGTTAAAATATGGCTTGTATTTCCAATAACAGTAACTATTCATTTGCAGGGTTTTCCTGGAGCTCTGCATATCCCAGGAATGCACCATTAAAAAAAGAAATATTTAAAAAATTTCAACCACATGTAGAATTATATCAGTGACTGGATTATTATGTAGAATCCTATTTTTTTCATGTATCACTCTTTCTTCTCAAAAAAGTGGGAAAAAAGATTTTATGAATGATGCCCCGAACTGCTTTTGGTGGTTGATTGATATTAATTACAGAAAACTCCATTCAGGTTATACTTCTAAGGTTATTTTATAAAATATGAAAAACTTCCTCCTCAAGAATGTATTGGTATTATAATCAGTCCAAAGGATAGTGTGGGTAATTCAAAATAAACTTTATTTTGTAGAACAGCTTTGGATTTACCGAAAAGTTGAGGAGACAATACAGTTCTCATGTTCCACTCTTTTTATTAAGTGCTATCTCACATTAGTATAGTATGAATGAACCAATGTTGATACACTATACACTATTGTTTACTAAATTTTATACTCTATTTAGACTTCCTTCATTTTTACCTAGTGCTCTTTCTCTGATCCACCATGCCATCAGGGCACCACATTATATTTGTCATCATGACTCCTTAGTAACATCGTGACTGGGAATTTCTCAGATTTCCCTTGTTTTTTATGACCTTGACAGTTTGAAAGAATATTAATCATCTGTTTTATAGAATACCTTTCATTTGGGATTTCTGGGGAGTCTTTCTCTTGACTGTACTAGAGTTATGAGTTTTTGAGTAGAAGATCACGTAGATGAAGTGTCATTCTCATTATATCATAATAATGACACATAATATCAACATGGCTCATCAATGTTGATGCAGAATTCATCTCCTTGATTAAGTAACCTTAGGTTTCTCCAGTATAAAGTTACTCCTCTTCCCCCCCCCCCATCTCTTTTCATTCTGTATTCTTTGGAAGGAAGTAATTATGTGCAGTCCACATGTAAGGAATGCAATTATACTCCACCTTGAGGGCTGAGGAACTAAATAATGTTAAATTGTTCTGCCCTTGAGATTTGTCTAGTCTCCCACATTTATTTATTTATTCAATTATGTACATATATCAGTATGAGTCATGGATATTTATTTTACACTTTAACTTAGAGTCCAATACTACTTTATTTTGTTTATCAAATTGTTTCAGCTGTAGCCATTGGGAGCTTTTGAATCTGGCTCCTGTGTCCCTTTGATATGCCCCAATATTCTTGTGTATCCACATATTTTTGTGTTACTACCCTTTTATTAAGAAGTCTCTGATGCTAGCTTATACTTAAAAATAACAGGCACTATATGACCTTCAGTGCCACACAAAAATATGAAGAATTAAAACTAAGCCCAAATGCTTTGCTTAAAGAAGACTGTTCTGTGCTATTCCAAAATATTACCACCAAGTTATGATTTAAAATTTTTTCTCTATAAAAACTTATAAATATTAAATAACTTATAAAGTTAAATTTAGCTTATTGTTCATTGTATGTACATATGTATTTACAAATGTACATCTCTACATATAATGTCTTGATAGCTGATGGAGCCAGTTTATTATATGTACATATGTATATACAAAGGTACATGTCTACTTATAGGGCCTTGATATCTGATAGAGCCAGTCTCCTCATTTTCTATTTTAAGGAATACCTTGACTATTCTTGAACTTTTGTTTTACTGATACATTCTAGAATAAGTCCATGAAATTCTTTAAAATGTCTCTTCGTGCTTTATTTATTATAACTGAATTGAATTTATAGGTCAGTTTGGGCAGAAATGATTTCTCTATTATTGTCTTCCTAATTTTAAATGAGGTATATCTTTCTGTCACATGATAAGCAGACTTTGAAAAAGAGACTTATGTACAGAAGTTTATTAGGAAATGCTCTCAAGACCAAAGCTTGGTGAAAGTACGGAAGCAGTAGTAGGTAGAGGGAGAAGATAAACTGCAAGACAGTTGCAGCAAAAGCCTCAGGTGTTCCTGCAGGGAGTTTCTGAGTTAGGATGGCTGTGCAGTTTTCCTGAGTTGGGACAAGTGGGCTAGGTTGGGACATAGGATGCCTGTTGTCTCAGGGAATGGGGAGAGTAACCTTGGGCAGAGTGGCCCTTACTAATCAAGGGTTAAGTCCTGGAGAGGGACTCAGCTGAGGGATATTGGCTGCCTAATCCCCCAGTGGCTAAGAAACAGGATGCTCAGCACCGAAAAAGGGAATTTGGGCAACATGCTTGTGTCTATCACAGTCCATATCCTGAGCTGCTAAGATACATTTGTTGCATATAAATTCTGAGAATAGATCTTCCAGGACTCTGTCCTATTATCTTGGGAAAAACTTGCCAGAGAGTGGTTAGTACAATGAAAACTCTAGAAGACCTCTGAAGCTGGTCTCACCTTACACTCATTGTTTCCTTTTTTCACCACCATTCTAAATTCTCCTCACCCTTGGTTGGCACTTACAGTTGCCTAAGTGACTTATCTAATAAGATGATCCAGACCCTCAGGCCTGAAGAGTCTGAACTACAGGTTCCTTTACTCTTCTCAGATCATGGCTATTGCACTTAATAATGTATCTTCAAATTTAGGTAAGGTTGTCTGTAGAGATGCCCAAGTGGATTACCACTTGGCTGTCATATTTTACTCTACCCCACTTTTTATCTACTACCTCATTCTAATTATCATATCTTGTTGTGCCCTTGGTACAAAACATTTAAGGTGAGCAAGCTATAGCAATATTTGATATTTAAGGGGACTCTTGCAGCATTCCTTGGAAATGCTTCCCCTCTAGTATAGAGGCTTATAGGAAAGAGAACCTGAAAAATTCTAAAGCCTAGATATAGAGGAATAGGAAGAAAAATTCTTCAGGCACATTGCTGAGAGTGATGGAAAGTGAAGTGACTCCTGATTTTACTACCTGGTTCCAGACGTATGCATTTTAACTCCATATGGGTTACAACTCCATATGTAAGGCAGCAAGATCATTGATTTAGAAAAACATCTTTACAAGTATACTTTCCAAGCTGAAACCTCAGCCACACACACAGTAGGCAATCCATTGCTCTATTGGTGTAGCGACTTCTGGTTGGTGAGGCATTGGGATGGTGGCTTTTAGGACCAATCATGTAACTTTTTTTCTGTAAGTGTATCTCTTGGTCCATTGACATGTTTTGGAGGATCCTGTTTCATTGAAGAAACATTCTTAAAGCCCTTAGATAGTGTGTTAAGAAGAGTAGTCTTTAGAAAGGAGAAGCAATCTGATACCTATAATATGTATCTACCAGTGTCAAAATAAATTACTTGCTTTCCAGGTAGAAAGGTATCTATAGAAGTCAATATGCTACCAGCTATCTAGTTGGTCTCTTAGAAAAATATTACCATATCGGGGGTACACAACTGATCTCTGTTGATGGTATTTTGAGCTTTTGACTGGCAGAGAAAGTAGATCATCCTTTGACTCCATGCTATTAAGTTCATGAATAGCCTCTGCTCCTGCAACCATGTGCACCATAGGTTCATGTACCAATTGTGCTACTACTAAGGTGCTGATGACAACTGGCCAAGTCATTTTTTCTCCTTGGTTGTTCATTCCTTATTCTGTATTGGATGTGCTCTGGTTGATACTAACATAGAACATGCAAAAAATCATATTTCATGTGCCCACTATCACAGATTCATCCTCAGGCTTCCCTCCTACTAGACCTCTTTGTCCTTGATCTACTTGTTCTCCTTCCAGGCTTCTGCATAACCAGCCAAGTCTTCTTTGCACCAGTCATGTGCCTATTCTAACTTTGGGCCAGTTCTCTTTGCATACCAAGTGGATGAGTATGTGTACTGGCTGAAGAAAGGCCCAAGAGGAGGATTTTCCTTTAATGCCATCTTCTGGACCACCTCAAGTGAGACTATAATGTAACCCCAGTCTGTGTACTAAGCCGGCCTATCTGTGAATGAAGCTTGGAAGTTTTCTTCCACCATCAGTCGGTGATAAGAAACTTCCCATATAGCCACACTGTGAGCTGAGGAAGAGGGGCTGGTGTAATAGTGATAGGTAACGTGAGAGTCTGGGCTACCTGCATGTTCTTGTGTGTGGATTTGCCACATCAATCTTACAATAGATTGATGCTGACACTGCCCAGCCTCCTGACTTAGTGGGTCTACATACCCATCCCGTGATGGCATTTTTCAGCCACACAGCTCCTGGATTTCTCCGTTTCTGCCAGGACCCAATAGCACCCCAAGGGCTGCCTTTTGAAAAGTGTTTAACTCTCTGATACAACGTCATGAACTAACTACAGGACCATAGGAACCTATGTGTGGTCCACCTGTTGGACTTGCCATAAATTCCAGAGTGTTGTTTATTTATTTATTTTACTACAAGTACCAGCAGTTTGCCAAGTCATATGGCCAAGGTGGACTGTTTACACCACAGCCTGGATCTGCGGCCACTCTTCTGTTCTGGTCCTCATTCAAATCCAGCAGCCGTTTTTTTTTTTTAATAATTACATTGTATATGGGTCAGATTAATATTCCCATTAGTGCACTGCCTTGAGAACTTAAAGATGCCTACAAGAAATTGTACTCCCTATTTAATAGTGAGAGTTGTGAGATGCAGTATTTTATCCTTTACTTTGGAGAAGATAAACCTGCATTCCCTAAACAACTGCGCTTCTAAATATGGCAGATATATGACGTGTCCATGAATCTTTGTATAAGGTTTATTTCTTATGTTCTAAAGTGCACATACCTAACCCAGGTGTCCAATGTATTTGCCACCTTTTGCTCACCTGGTTTGATTGACACAATGCTGTACTTTAGTGAACCAGTTATGACATTCTTTTACATGGCCAAATAGTCCAGATCCCTTTAGCCTCTGTTATCACAGAGGTTGGAAAAAATAACAATGGCTAGGAAATAACTATAGCTGTATAATTTTATTCATCCTTAGTGAATGCACACTGTTTCTGGTTTTAATTTGTGCTAGGTATAGAAAGGGATACCTTTGCTAGATCAGTGACCACATATCATGTACATGACACAATATTCCTATATTTTAGCAAAAGTTACTGCATAAGCCTACACTGCTATTGGGGCTACTACTTGGATGAATTTGAGCGAGGCCGCTGCTATACTCTCGGATCTGTCTGGCTTGTATAGGCACAAGACCAGTGAATTAAATGACGTGATGAGGCTCACCATCCCTGCATCCTTTTGGTTTTTAAGTATGCTAAAGTCTGCAGTTCTTCCCAGAACAGGAATTTTTTTCTTTCTTAGAGGCACAGGCTTCCACATGACTTTCCCTGCTACCATATCTCTTATCCCACAGGTTAGTGAACCAAACAGCAAGATATTGTGACTGTTTATTGGACTACTTCCCTCAGCTATCTGAATATATAATCTTCATTTCTTTTGGTTGTAGGGATTGAAAATATTCTTGATGGCTGGATGTCAATCTTGCCATATTCTAGTAACCATTTCTGGGGCTCTGTGTGTGCCAGGTCTCCCTGACTCCTACTCTAATCTTGTCACTCTTACAATAATTGTATCTGACTTTCTTGTAATGGTTAAATGTTGTCACCTGGCCTCTCTTGTTTCTTGAATGTATCATCATTTTAGAAAACCAGGGAGCTGACTGTATTAATGCCCTCTCCTGGTCTTAGTCCTGACCTAAAGGGGACAGGTGCCATCAAACTTGGCAGTGATGAAGGTGCCTTGCTCACAGGTACATTCCTTATTGCCTTGGTAAACGAGTGTTAGGTGAGTCCTCCTGTGAGAGAGCCTCTGGAGTGTCTAGTCTCCAGTTCTGCCAGGAGTAAAATTCATTATTTTTCTAAAGATTCTTACATCTGTACTGCTTCTGTAGGTGAAAAGATATTTCATGTTGATTAAGTTACATTGTTCTCACTTCTAGTGAGGTTGTACATTTTTATCATATATTTATTGTTCATTTTCACTTCACCTTCTTTCAGGATCATCTTTCCTTTTAAGAGTTGTTATTCTTTGCTAATCGATTTCTAAGATACATTTTGTATGTTTATAACACGATTTTCTCCTCATTTGTATAGAATTCTTTTTCTAAGCTATTATCTATTGCTTTTGTTTATGGAATTATTTGCAGGAGAAAACATAGGTAATCAGATATATATTCAGAGACTTTTCTGAGAAATGAGGTACACTTTTCTTTTGCTGTGATAAAACTAAGACCCCTACAGGCTTCCCACTATACTGGCAGTCCTCCAGCCTCCTCTACCCTTGCACACGTTTTGATTGTTCCAGTGGTTGGAGGTAAGTCAGGTTATTGACCTCTTTCCCAAGGACACACTTTAGAGTTTCCCAGCAAATCTTTTACTACCCTTTCCAGAGAGTCTAATTTAGCCATGGAATGAAATAACTTACCTCTTCACATATTTTTTGAAATCTAATACTTATGCCCTGGGTCTGTCAGAGCTTAGACTTTTGAAATACAGGAATAAAGTGCTGACTTTATTGATTTTGATGTTTGGTTCTTTTATCCTATTCTTTCAGAAGCAAAGACAGAATATTCATGCTATTTCCTGAACTGAAGAAACTAACCTGGTGTAACACAAAGGGTGTGTATGGGGAAGACATGCTAAATCCATCAAAATATGAGTACAATTAATATTAAATAATTAACAAATATGATATAATGCAATATTATATCAGCAGATATCAAGACTGATTAAAAAATAAGAACCATCCCTAATAAAATCACTAAGCAAAATAAATCTAGAAAAGTTACTAAACTGTAGTGACAACAGTATAAAGTCCAAGAGCAAACTTTGTAGCAAATGATGACTTACAAACCATTAAAAAGAAAAACAAGTACCTTACTTACCCATTGATATTTAACACTGTTTAGAAGGTTCTAGATAATATAATGAGAATAAAATATAAATATTAGAGAAGAGACAAATGTATGTCCACATTTACATGTCTACAAACATCTGAAGAGACCATTTTAATTCATGATTGATAATTTAGCAAGAAATAATGAAATATTAAAAATTTAATATATATACTGTATGTAAGATAAACCTTATATTTAAGAGAATAATACCTTCCAAAAGCCTCTTCAAGTTTGTTTAGATGACTTGAATTTATTTTCCTATAAAGTCACTCTTTGCAAGTCTCATTATAAAACCATTGATTAACAAAAATAATCGGATAAAGAGCAAGAAAAATAAATGATTCCCCTTTTCATATAACCATATGCAAATACATGTGTTTTTCTCTTTCATGAAGCTCTCTATTTCCAACAATTGCATATCTGTTATCCTCCCGTTTTCATACTGCTTATTTTTTATCTTCATTCTGCCACTTTATGAATGCAGTCATTAAATGTCTTTCTTTGGCCTCATTTTCTTCTCTCCCTATACCTCCTCAGGGATCCTATTCTGCCTCATCCAGTCTCATTAAGTTCAGCATTCCCTGTTCGGGTGATAATGCTTCTATCTCCACTGAGATCTCTCCCAAGAACTCTGTACCCACACATTCAAATATTTCTAAGTAAGTTTAAAAGGAAAATTTCTAAAATATGGCAATCTCTTACAGAAAAACCACAAGAAGCTTTGTTGGAAATGATGGTTTATAAGCCTTTCATCTTAAAATAAAACAAAATTAAGGGCAAGTGTCTTGTTATCATTTTTGCTATTTAACATCACTTGAAAGTTTCTAGATAATAAAAAAGTGAAGGTAAAAAATAGAAATACAACAGGCTGGAGAACATCCTCCTGAAGTCCCTTGTGCCACAAGAACCTCAAACTGAATGTGTGCAGTACTGAACACATCCCCAGCTCTCTGAACAAAATTTACCTCTGTTCATTGTTAGGATGGCCTCTTCCAGATAAGATCATTCCGGTCACTGAGGTTCGATACACTGAAATCACCTTTGAATTCCTCTCTCTTTTCGTATCTTTTTTATTCTATCTCTATGATATAACCAAAATCACTGCTTTTTCTACGAGTCCACTGACATTTTCCTATTTCAGATTCCTTTTATCTCTTACCCGGACTAGTAAAAAACCTTATTAATTTTTTGAATAAGATTCAAATATCCAAGCCATTTAGAGCACTTTTGCTATCTTTCTACAGTCACTTAAGTAGTATCAGCCATAATAAAACTAAAAACAATACCTTACATGTATTTCTGTCACCTGCTGAAAACTTATCCTGCCAATTTAGGCCGAGACAGAGGTAGATCCATCCTTATGTCCTGCTACTCTATTTTTCAGATTCAAAGTTCTAAGAGAAACTGCTTTTTACAATTCTCCCACTAAGTTCTCTTCAATTCCTAACTCTGAGATTTGTGTTATAAGTACCTTCCAACCATAATGCCTTTGTTCTTCATCATCAAATGTTAAAATTCACTCATTTTTTGAGATATAGCTTAAATGCCATCCCTTAATGAAATACTTTAATTAGCAGTAACACCTTCTCCACCTCCTTTCCCTGAACTGCACTAAATTTTATCTTTGTGATGTCTATGGCGTTCATGAAATCTGTTTTATATTCACAGTGTTTTTCACCAATCTTTTTCTATCCTGTTTGAACTCAAGGCTTGAAGTTGAAACTAGGACCTGAGCTTTTTTTTTTACCCTTAGTATTAAATAATGTGCATTTCATAGAATAGAGGATGAACACTTATTTTTAAAGTGAATATTTAATATGAAATTGACCAGCTATAATCAACTTCATCAATTGGCTGAATTTCTTTAAAAAATAGACTTGGTAGAAATAGCCTTAAATGATTATGGTTTAAAGGGAACACTATTTTTTGGCTTACGTTTGCAAATTGCTGCTTTTAGTTCATAATCCATTAAGCACTAAAATGTACCTCTGGAAGCTTTTGAAGAGAGAAATTTTTCTTCTGGGCCTTAGGCATGCTTCTTAAGGTTGAGATAGCACCTAATGCTTTTAGAACAAAGAGAATAGAACTTCTGGGGAAGTGTTCAGAGAATTGTCCAACAGGCTTCACTCTTGCCCTTGTCTCAGTCACACCAATCCTTGTCCTTGCAACTGGCAGAGGGGAAGAGGCCTGAGGCAGAAAGCACCACCTTATTTCCACCAGAAGACCTGGCCTCTTCTGTAAGAGAAGCCCATGTAAGGAGATAAACTAAAGGTTGATCTTTGATACATGGAGAAGTAAGTATCTGGCTCTAATATATATGAAGAAAGAACCCCTTTTAACTGTTTATTTTGCTAAAAATAATTTCCTTTTTTTAGTACAAAATGGCCAGACTCAAAATAGATCTCATTTAACACTTATAATCATGCTGTAAAGTAGGAGTTATTTTCATAATTTTATAAATGAAAACTTGGGCAGCTTGGAATCATCAGCAGTAAAGGGTTATGGTGTTTTTTTATTAACATTATTGCTGCTATTGTCCAAATGCTCATATGCTCATAGCTGTGGTAAATATGTCAAAGTTCTTCAGGGAAACAGAACCAATATCTCATACTTATATATACTCATACTTATATATAAGCCTACTTAACCTGACACATATAATTCACCATCACAGCAACTATATAATTTATAAAAACCTTTGAGAATAAATGAAGGCTTTATTAATAATTATGCTAAGACCTTAGGCATAAACTGGGGATTTCTTGAGCAAATTAAAACTAGTAGTCATCCTATTTATAACTAAAATGATATTCAAAATTAGTTTCCTAATGACCATATACATTCTGATTATCTACCCTTCTATTTATACCTCAAACTTAGTATATTCTCTAATGTTCTAATGAAGCAAACCATGTTTTATAGTTTTCTTGTTTGTACCAGGGGTAAGTTAGACATTATTTTGTATTTTCATTATTTTGTACTTTTCAGGGAGTCAAATGATGAAGCAATTTGTTTTTAATAACTGTCAAAATTCAACTGTCACAAGAGATAATTGCAGGAACCTCCGAAACCATACTTTTTCTAGGAATCTTTTATCTCATTTGAAGGATCTTTGAAGTTTTTTTGTATGTGCTAGGATTTTCAGTGTTATCTGAAAAAAATTATACATTGAAACCCAAGGAAGGAGGTAGAGAATGGAGGATATAAAGTAGAGATGGAGAGGACTAGCAAGCAGGACAGTGAGTGATGGTCATAACCAAGGCCTTTTTGAAAATGATGATCTTGTAAATTAACAGCACTTTTTTTCTACAAAAATCCCTGCAGAGCAAAGGCTACACTGAGCAGAAGAGCAGGGCAATTACTAATGTGACTTGGGAGTCAGAACTCCCTGGGGCAAATTCCCATGGGCGATAGGAACAACACATGTCTCAGCTTTGGGTTGATTCCCTTCTCTTTAAGTGAAGAACTTTGGAGATGGCTGTATATTTTCAAACTTCTTACTGATTTTCTTACCCTAAGGAATTTAATTCTCCTCTAAGATAAGTTTGTATGTGCACTACGTTAGCTATACTACGAATTAGATAGCTCTCCTTTAAAAATGTTTAATAAATTCCTAATCAATTGAAATAACGTTAAACAATTCCTCTCTGCCCATCATTTCCACCTCATAATACCCAGACTCCCCTAGCAGACTATGTTCCAACTCCTTTAGCCAGGCACCTTCATACAGTGCTATTATTTCTGCCCAAATGTTCCAGCTGGCCTTACGGCACTCTCATACACACACACACACACACACACACACACACACACACACACACACAAAGAAGCTAATTTCTACTCAAGTTTTAGGAGGCTTTCTTTAGCTATGAATCTAAATTTGGTTTCCCTCTTGTTCTTTCTCATGGTAAGCAGCTTATTTCCTTTAGAGTACTTATTTTTTGTTGCTACTCACATGTATAGTTATTAGTTTAGTATCTGTCTCTCTTTAGAATCTAAGTTCTATAAGCATAGAGACTATATATATTTTGTTTACTTCTTTATATCCTATGACTGGCATATGCATATGATTGAGTATGTGCTTAACCAGTATTGGAGGAAATATACTTTTGTTCATAGACTGTGGTATTGTACATGATACATAGACATGTAGTTATAGTTACTATAATGTCTCCATTAGAAAGTACATCTCTCTCATTTTTGCTGTGAGAACTGATAATTGTAGCATTTACTAGAAAATTTTAATACCCTTATTCATGGCCAAACTTTGTCATTGCAGTTAGCTGTTTCCTTTCTTGACTGTTTTCTCCAGTTTCCTTATATTAGAGCTATGACCACCTGAGTCACTTTTGAGACTGCAATATTTATACAAGTATAGTTTGTACTGCTTTATTATCCCATCTTAATCAGACTCCCTCCACAAGCCTGGATAAAATTGGAAAGCTTAAGAACATACCAGTGTGCTAAACTCGTCATACCTGTTAGGCCCTGGCTTTTTCCACTTACATCCCAGTTTGCTCCAATTCCACATAACTGCCTTGACTAGAACATGCTGCTATAATTGCATGTAAAAATATATATTGCTGGAAAAAGGAGGAATCTGTTATTTTACTTACATGTTCTCTCTATCCTGCTTAAGTTCATTTTTCATTACCAACACTCTGCTTCTCTGCATTTTGAGACTGTAGAATTTTAAAATTATTGAACAGCATCTAGTGGTATAAATAATAATGTGGCAGGAGACATGGGATCTTGTTTCTTTCTCTCCACTTATTATTATTGATATATTAAGTATTTCACCTTGTCTTTATGGACTTCAGTTATCTCATCTGCAGGATATTATAATATTATAATAGTTGTCTTAAACTAGAGATTGAAGTCAAAACATATCTCATGGGGCCTCCCAGCTCTGGTATCTATAATCCTAGCTTAACACAGGTTTTTGAAGCAAAATAGAGGTACTCTTGAAAACGGGGAGCACAAACACTAGCATATATTTAGAACCAGTAGACTGAAGTACTCACTGTAACAGTAAAACAGATTCCCTTCGGTAGGTGAAGAATGATAAAGAGCCTTTGTACATGTTTCCTCTCCCTGTCCTTCCAGCCCTGCGAGTTCATTTCTTAATTCTCTATTTAATAATGGTCATAATGGGGAGGAATATATTTATAATCTTAACAGATATGTCTGTTAGATTATTCAGACTTCTGATTTGCTTTTTCCCCTAATTATGCATTTTCTTGCATAAATAGTACATTGAAAGCAGCAAGTGAATTTTCAACTACTTTACCCTATACTTTTAACAGTGCCTCAAATGATTGTGAAATACAGATTTCAAACCTGGAGGAAAGTCTCCAGAGAGCTTCTCCTTCCAGGTGATTGTGTTTGATTTAAACTTGCAGCAGTTCTAAAAGATGTCAGTGTCTGATGACTGGTGGAGTCTTGAAATGTTGTGAGTTACAGTTTTTATTCCAGCCTCTGAAAAGCAGCTGCTAGGTGCAGATTTGAGCAACATTTGTTAATATTTCAGGAAAAATAAAATTGTAAATGGATGCAGAAGAGGAGCATAAAATCAGACATTTAAACTTTAGGTTTCACAGTCCATTCCATTTTTGGAGAACCCATAGAACTTTGGGGTCAATAGACCTGAATTCAAGTGCTGGTTGTGTCAATAATTGCCTGTGTGACTTTGAGCCTTAATATCCATCTCCTATAAAATGGACAAATGTCAAAAGATGACAGCTAAGCTCCTTTATTTTTTTAATCTAAAATTAATATATACCAACTATTGAAAAACTGGAAAATGTAAGTACCAAAAATCTAAAATCAGTCATAATAGCTCAGCTTAGAGAAAAACAATGTATTAACATTATTGTATTGTATGTGTGCTTCTATATTTTTTATGCAAGTATGACACCTGTTTATATATTTTACATATTTTATATGTACACACATATATTTTATGTACATAAATACATTACCTATACATGTTTTATATATTATGAAATTAATTCACATAGCAGTCCATCCTAGTTAATTTATTTAATACATCAAGATCATTTTCCTGTATTATGAAAAATATAATTTTATGATTTTATTAATTGTATGGAAAGTATAATTTATTTAACAGCTAGTGATGATTATTTATTTAGCTTACAGTTTTTCTTGGTTACAAGAAAAATTGTGATGAATATCCTTCCATATTAATGTTAGTCCACAACATTTATTATTCAGTAATAGTGATTACTAGATCAAAGGACTCCACTTAATTAGAGTCACCATTTGGAAAAATAAACTTCTGAGCTAAAATTGTCATTTTCACAGAGATTCAGAAGATATGGAAGAACTGAACAAGATCACTAGAAATGTTGCCAAGAAAGCTCTTGACTTAGCTTTTTTGAGCTTATCAAATCACTCTAATAGTTTGCAAATATGCATTGCGTATCCTTGTATACTAGGTAGTATTTGTTACTTATGATTATATTTTTTAATATACAGTGTTCTGTACAGGGTTCAGCCTTAGCAAGACCTCACTTTATTAAAAAGAAAAGAAAATTAAAATAAGAAAAAAGATCTGCATGGTGGAAAGAAAGTGTATATATTACCTTGGGCTTCCAGGTTTATTACACTAAACTGGCTCTTTGTGGTACCTGTAGGCATTTTTGATGATTTGTTATAAGCAGTTTCTGGAATATACAAAGGTAGGCAAACATTTGCTAAGAATGGATTTTGATTATGTGCTTTAGAGACAAAACCTTTGTAACACCTTCTGGGTCTGCAGTATCCATCTGGATTGAGTTTTTAAAGCATTATGTCTACCACACAGTCTGTATTTATCATTTCCAGGAGTTTAGTTTGCATTCTCCAAATTTGTCACTAGATGGGAGAAGAGGACTTTTGTTAGACTCTAGGGTAGGCATTTCATTTGGCAAATTTCTAATATAGGATCCATTTGGTTAGATTCCATTAGAAGAATTCATTTTGAGATTCTAGTATAGCTTTTAGCACCTATAGGCGAATTTTGTTAGTTATCAGACTGCTGTTTAGAGCATCTGTCAATGCAAGAAGCTGAAGAAATTTGCAAAACTGCCTTTCTCCTGTGGTTGCAGGGTTATGTGAGGAGCAGTTATTGGAAATTGTCAGTCTGGGCATCTGGTAGACCCACCTGACCTGGGGGCCAGCATCCACCACCTTGTCATTCTTTGGCTCATGAACTTTTGGGATAGCTTACTGGCATTTCTCTGAGCAGGTTGGCCCTTAAGCAAGGCCATAGTCAATTTGGTGACCCATAGCTCCTTCTCCAAGACATAGACTGAAATCTATAGTCCTATCTGCCCACCTTTGCAAGGTTCTAATTTTCAGTTTTTGTACTCCCAGCCATTGGCCACTTGATTTTACTAAAAGCTTTCTATGAGTTGCCCAGTTTTACATACTATAATCGTTTTCTGCCTCAACATCCCTGCACTTCAATCAGACTTAAAAAAAATATTCTTCACTCAATATACTTTTTTTCTCAGTAAAAATTTGTCCACTTAATCTAGTTTTTCTCAATGAAAGGGTTCATAGGAATTACCCAGTCTGCCATGATCAAATCACTCTAATAGTTTGCAAATATGCATTGTGTATCCTTGTATACGAGGTAGTATTTGTTACTTATGATTATATTTTTTAATCAATTTTAGTATTTAACATTTAACAATAAGTATTATTATGCAATAAATCTTATTTATTTCCCTGCTTTTATCATTCAACTCTGTTTTAAAGCTTTATCTCTGTAGCGGTGTGTATATCTTTTCCATTGTTTTTATTGCTAGATTTTACAGAAGCATTTCATAGCATGCATCTACCTTATTTATTTATCTATTTCCTAGTTATGGAAACTAAGTTGCATCAAACTCTATGCTGTCACATGATGACTATCTCTATATCTGTACTTGTCTTTATATATACTTCTGCAAGATTTTTCTAGGATTTATATCCTAGAGACAAAACACCAATTCATTTTGTATATGCACTTTAAGTTTGCAATAATATTTTCCAAAATGGCTCTTCCCATACCTTTCCACTCCTGCCTGCAAAACTTTGTTTCTTGACTGTGCACTTTCTATTCAAGACTGTTCTTCTGCTTTCTGGTTTTTGCCTTTTTTGTCGTTGTTGAGTGGATTCTAATTAGATGACAACTTGAAAAGATTTGGTCTGGCAGATATGAATCCTTTGTTTATTTAGTCCTTCAAAAGTCTTTTTTAGGTTGTCATTTGTCTGTTGACTCTGTCTATTTTACCTTAGTTTGAGGTGAAATCTATTCATGATGTAGTGATATTCATCAACTGTTTGCTTTATGATTTGTGCTTCATGTGTGTTCTTTAAGAAGGCATTTCTCTTTGGTCAAAAATATATTCTTCTATCTTTGTTTTTAGTAGTTGCTTTCTCCTACTTTATTGGTTTTGATAATTTTCTGGCTTTAAATCATCTATAAAATGTCTTAGTTTTCATTAATCGATGAAGACTGCAGTTTATATATGGCATATTTTTTCCATATATGGCAGCACAGTTTTTCTCTGAACACCATCTACTAAACAGTAAGTTACTTCCATGTGTTTTTGTGGGTGTCACCTGTATTGTGTATCAGATTTCTGTACATCATCTGTCTGTTTTAACCTTTTACTTTTCTGTTCTTCAACCAATATTACGTCTATTAAAAAATTCAACTGTTTTGAAGTGAGTTTGAATATTTATATAATACATCCTTCCTCTGAAGTGGGCACTGTCATGCCCCTTAGTCTGTTCTCGCTGCTGTAACAAAGTGCCATAGATTGGGGGATTGATAAACAACAGAAATTTATTGCTCACAGTTCTGGAATTTGGTAATCCAAAATCAGGGTGCCAGCATGACCAGGTGAGAGCCGTCATCCTGGTTCACAGCAGGCTCCGTGTGTCTTCACGTGGCGTACGGAAAGGGCAAGGGATTTCTCTGAAACCTCTTTTATATGGCACTATTCTTATGAGAATTCCACTCTCATGACTTAAAAACCTCCCAGAAGCCCCACCTACTAATATACCATCATCTTTAGGGGTTAGGATTTCAACATATGAATTTTGGAGGAACAGAAATTCAGACCATGGCATCCATGAATGTTAATAAAAATAAGTTTAAACTTTTTCTATTAATATTAGGAAGTTTGCTGTATCAATTAATTTTATCAATAGTTTTACTACTATTTTGGTTTCCTGAAAGTTGTGTCATAAAAAGGTGAATAATATTGTATGTTTTTCCTGAAGAAATTAGATAGTCATGTTATCTTTTACCTCATTAGTGTGCTTCTGTTAGTAGGTTCTCTGATGTTGAATCATTTTTGTGTTTCTGGTATGGAACATTTGACCCTGATGTACCATGCCATTAAATTTTATAAGTATTCTTTATTTAGGACATTTACATCCATTGACATGAGATTGATTGGCTTATAATTTTAATTGGTCAGCTTCTCATCTTTTTTTTTTACACTGGAATATCTTCTATAATATAGAGATTCAATGACTTGAATATTTGGAAAAAATATCCTTGAAAAATTGTTGGTGTGTTTTAAGGTAGAGAAGTGTTTGTGATTATTTCAGTTTCTTTAAAGATTATTGGTCTGTTTTAAAAAGTTCCTAATGCTTCTTAAACAATCATAGCATTTTACTCTCTTCCAGAAATGTATCCATTTAGCCAAATATTACCAAATTTATTTGTAGGTAGCCAGTAATTTTATGCTTTTATCAATCTGTTAGCTCTGGATTTGTTCCTTTATTTCTGTATTTATTTATTTGCATATTTTATATTTTATTTTGAAAACTTTGATGATGCTTGTCCATATTATTATTAATTCATCTTTTCAAAGACCTAGATCTTTGTTTTATTATTTCTTAGAGTGTTACCTGTTCTCATTTTTTGTTCATCCTTTCTTTTATGCAAACTTTACTATTCATTATTTTTTTTTCTTCCTTGTTTTTGACTTTTATCCAGGTTTTCTGGAAAAAGAAATACCTCTCCATTCATATTCTTAAAAATCCTTATCTGATACATGCATACAAAAGAGTAAATTTGTTAGGAATGTATAATGTAAAACTATACATTCTGCTATCTTATATTTTGACCTATAAATATTTTCCTAAATGTTCAATTCTAATCATTTTATAATCTTGTAACATTTTGATTTTTAACCTAAGAGTAGCTAACTAGCACAATTTATACTGCAGTTTACAAAATTGGTCTTCACTTGTGGCTTTTATTTTTAATAAATTATTGTTGGAGAATATGTCCTGTGGAATGTTAATTTGAATTTAATGAGGTTCAGTTTTGGAGTACTAAAGTCAATTGTTCTAAATATTCAAAGTTTGTTTGAAAATAACTTCTGTTCTCTGAATTGTGAGTGGAAAATTTTATATGTTTCTTTGTTCAAGCATATTGTTTGTGCTATGTCATTATCCCCCCATTTTGAATGGGGGCTGAGCAAAGTACAAGACCCCAGAAAGAAAGGAGTGTTGCTGAATGGAGAAAGGATGCTATTGGGAAAGAAGGAAGAACCTTTTATTATCTAACTTTTCCCTGGACTGAGTTACCTATAACTTACCTCCAAATGCTTAAAGTACAATTGTAAAGAAACAGAAATTGTATTTTTCATGTTGCCACTGGTTCTGGATGTAGCCTAGTTACTTAGGTAGCAGAATGAGAAATTGCGTAACAGGTATATCATTTTAAATTTAAATCACTAAAAATATCAGAGGAAAGAGACTTTTATAGAACATTCTACATTTTGGGGGAAAATAATTAGATACTTTTCCTCTTTGCATTACTGTATTTTTATATAAAATGCTCACACATGATATTTAGGGAAAATATTGTAATTTCCTTCTTTCTTTACACTTTTCATATCCTTTGAATAACTTGAAAATCTTCAGGGTTTTAAATAAAGATTCTGACACAGTAATTATATATTATCAGTGTTTCGGCTTAATACTTTGAAGTATTTCTCATACCACTTTCAGTAAGGTTCCGCCCACTCATGACTCATTCAATGGGGTCAAGAATGTAAGTCTGACGACCATTGGAAGGAATCCATAGTGAGAATTCAGTAATAGTATTTTTCTCCAGAAATATAATTGAATGCATAAAGGTTATGTTAGTTCAGAGGGAGGTTTGTGTTCAGTGAGGATGAAAAACGATTAAAAGATAATTAGCATGGTGTGAAAACATGACACCTAATTTACCATAGATAAAAGTAAGCACCCCACACACGATTAATGTCTATAGATGATAGTATTCTACCATAGCAAGTTAAACTATTTAAAAATAGAATAATAACATAGGAAGAGTTTTGGCAAAATCCCAAAGATTATTTTTATTACACTCTAGGGTAGAAGCTCTAGTAATACAATTATTGTTTCACATGTTAAAACTGCAGAGATTTAAGAAAAAGAGAAATCAAAGTGAAATGAGTCAGCAAACATCTTAAAGTCTCCTAGAACTAGTTGTCTTGATATGTTTTTTTTAAATCTGAAATGATCATCATTATTTGGGTTTATGTTTATGATCAATATGAGATCATTTATTCACTAATTATAAAATATTTACTGCACATTTGCTATGAGCCACATTTTTTGAATATACATAGATTCACGGAATACATTTTAGACGCCCAAGGAGCTCACAGTCTATTGTGGTATGTGGTGATTTTATAGTGAATTAGTTCTGTTCTTTCATATTCTAGTTCTCATCTCTGTGGGACACTCCAGTGACATGTGAGCTGCAGCGATTACTGTCACTTTTAGTGACAGGCTTCAAAATTCCCTGTGAATTTCACCATGTTCCCTCTTTGTTATAACTGATGATATTCTAGATCTTGAGACCCCAACGACCTGAGTCTCTATGTGAGGATATCATCAAGCCTATCCCCCATCTGACAAAAAGAAAATCAAATTCCTTTAGTCGATTCTGAGCATCCTAGTGAAGCTACCATACTAAGAACCATGGATACAAAGTGAATTGGATACAGTTCTTATCTTCAAGTTTATGATTGGCCAGTAAGGGTAGAAAGATAACTGAAACAGTGTAGTTATATATTCTCTGTTAGCAGTCAGTATGTGGTATTGCTTGCAAACATGATAAAGTGATTGGCTTCCTATGGTTCAGAGGAAATGATTAGAAAGATGTTTCAGCTGAAACTTCGAATGTGGGCAATATTACTATACTGGATTTCAGTAGGAGGGATGGATAGAAAAAATGCCTCTAAATTGGCAGTGCAGAAAAAAGGCATATCTATTAACAAAGACAAGTCTTGTGAAACATCATAGAAACTTCAGGAATCTGACAACAGTGGTACAATTGCAGAGCAAAAGCAAAGTGAAACAGGTAGGATATGTTAAATTATTCTAAGGAAATTTAACTTTCCTATGAGCCATGCAGATGCTCTAAAAGATCTTAAGCAAGAGAGTACTTGAGCAGGAACAGATTACTTCAAGAATACTACGGATTAGAGTGTAACATGAGCAACAAGAGGTTTAGGAAACTGCCCCTGAAACGCTATTACCGAATAAGGAAGTAAGAAAAGGAAAGCAGAGAAGAGAGAAACTAATAGTGAGGAGAGAGCATGTAAGGATGATATTAAGAAGGCAGAACCATCATAAAAATGGTGGTTCATTTGTACTGAGGCCTTATTCTTTTCTAGGCACTTTGCTCACTTTTTTACAAGAATTGTTTTTCACCTAATCCTTATAACAGATTTAACCTTATGTGTTAGTTAACCTCTAGGAGGCACAGAGAAGTGAAGCAACTGCCAAGAACATATAGTTGGAACTGTTATTCCTTGATTGGGGACAGGAATTTTGACTTCAGGTCACATTCTCTTAACCTCTAGTCTACAGATACTGCCTCCCTAAGCACGACAGGACTTCACAGTTGATTGACTAATACTATTACATAATAATTATCATACAAATATTCAGACAGGGTGATAGTTCAAAATAAGATAGATAAAAACAGGGCTTTGTTTATAGTGTGGTGATTGAAATAGGCCTTGACAAATGGCTAACATTTTAGTGAGTGAGATTTGTGACAAGTTCGTTCTAGATGTAATGAAATGTAAAAAGTGAAGAGCTTGTAGAGAGGTTTTGTAGTGGGTTGAGAAAGTATCAGAATTATCAAATAATTTTATGCAGATGCAAATAATAGATAATCAGTAAATATGGGTTCTTTTAAGTTATGAAAAATAAGGGTGGTGTGATATATTTAGGTCAGATCATAATTGGGTCCCACTTGAAAGCTTGATAACTAAGGAGAAAAATCATAATGCTATGTTGTAGTCAGATTAGTCTGAAGTAGAGTGTAGATTGGTGATTGTATGATCACTTAGAAGTTTATTCCTGTAAGTCAGACATTCTGTAATCGGAGCCTAAAAAACTAGTGGTAATGAGTAAGAAACCTGAAGGTTTAGGGACAACAGGACATACTGGATACAGTAAATTTTTAAAAATCTAGTAGTGAGATAAAAATTGTCTTATTCCCATTGATGAGAGGCACTGAGAAAGAGATAACATCACCTTTGCAGTATTCCTACTCAAAATGCACAATTTTAATTTAGTCATGAAAAATATTAGAGAAACATAATTTTAGTAATATTCTGTAAAGTAACTGGGCTATACTAAAAAATGCCTACATTGTAAAAGAAAGAGAAAAATTAAAACCACAGTGAGATATCACCTCACACCAGTTAGGATGGCCAACATCCAAAAGATGAACAACAAATGTTGGCGAGGATGTGGAGAAAGGGAAACCTCCTACACTGCTGGTGGGAATGTAAATTATTTCAACCATTGTGGAAAGCAGTATGGAGGTTCCTCAAAAAACTCAAAATAGAAATACCATTTGACCCAGGAATTCCACTCCTAGGAATTTACCCTAAGAATGCAGGATCCCAGTTTGAAAAAGACATATGCACCCCTATGTTTATCACAGCACTATTTACAATAGCAAAGAAATGGAAGCAACCTAAATGTCCATCAGTATATGAATGGATAAAGAAGAAGTGGTACATATACACAATGGAATATTATTCAGCCATAAGAAGAAAACAAATCCTACCATTTGCAACAACATGGATGGAGCTAGAGGGTATTATGCTCAGTGAAATAAGCCAGGCGGAGAAAGACAAGTTTCAAATGATTTCACTCATCTGTGGAGTATAAGAGCAAAGAAAAACTGAAGGAAGAAAACAGCAGCAGACTCACAGAACCCAAGAATGGACTAACAGTTAGTTACCAAAGAGAAAAGGACTGGGGAGAATGGGTGGGAAGGGAGGGATAAGAGGAAAAAAGGGGTATTGACGATCAGCACACATAATGTAGTGGGGGTGGGGGACACAGGAAAGGCAGTATAACACAGAAAAGACAAGTAGTGATTCTATAGCATCTTACTATGTCTATGGACAGTGACTGTAATGGGGTATGTGGTGGGGACTTGATAATATGATAATAGGGGGAGTCTAGTCACCATAATTTGTTCAAATAATTGTACATTAACGATACCAAAATTAAAAAAAAAGAAAGAAAAAGACTTGAGAAAATTTTCCAGGTTAAAGAAGAATAAAGTGACATGACTACCAAATACAATATGTGACCCTAGATAGGAACTGATCCAGTGTTTTGGGTGGAATTTGGTCCTGCAGGACACTAGTGTGATAATTGGTAGGATATAAATATGCTCTTAAAATTAGACAATATTATTGTCTCAATGTCATTTGTGGATTTTGATAAAAGTGAGTTTGTAAGAGAATATTCTTTTATGTATGAAATAGACATTGATGTATTTTAGAATTAAATTTTAAGATTCGAAAGCATACTGAGTATGATCTCTGCCCAATTAATAAATTAAATTAAGAAATAAACAAAAAATAAATGTAAAAGTCACACAACTAAGAATTAAATAATACATCTAGATAAGCCATTGGTTTGATAATATTTTGGACTAAATGAAAAAATAACATATAATATATAACATACAAATATTGGAGATGCTGATAAAATAATATTTTAAGGAATTTTAAAAATGTTAAGTGCTATTAGAAAAGAAAAAATTTGAAAATAATTATCCAAACTTCCATACTGAGGTTTAAAAAAATGGAGCAAATTAAAGCCAAATTAGTAGAAGGAAGGAAACAACAAAAGTCCAACAGGAAATGGGTGCAGCAAAGTACAGATAGACAATAGAGATAATTAACAAAACCAAACATTTTTTACTACTAAATTAATAAAGCCCTAGAAACACTGTTCAAAACATTAGATACACTACAAAAATTATCAGTATCAGGAATAAAATGGTACATCACTACAGATCATAGATGTATGAAAAAGATAATTAGAGAATTCAGAAATTTTATGCTGATTTATTCAAACTTAAATGCAATGAACAAATGCTTTGAAAAATATAACTTATGAAAATAGGGTGAAACAGAAAATTGGAATAGCCCCTTATGTATTAGTGTTTTGAATCTGTTGTCAAAGTGTCTCAATAAAGAAAACTCCAACACCAGATGGTTTCATTGATAAATTTTATTAAATATTTAAAATAAGAAACATATTGTATGGGCCAGAAAATAGAAGTGAGATACTTCTCAACTAGTTTTATGAGGCCCTCATGAATATGATACCAAAACCTGACAGAATCACTTAAAGAAAAGAATGTTCCAGACCAATATACCTCATGAATGTGAATGAAAAAATACACTTAAAAAAAGTTGTATCTATAAAAAGGGAAATACACTATGCAACCTCTATCAACTCCCAGCTGACTTTTATATATAAAGTAACAAACTGATTCTAAAATCCATGCAGAGAGACAAGGGACCCAGAATAGGCAAAGCAACTTGAAAAAAGTTCAGAGTTGGAGGGGAGGACTCACATTTTTCCAATTTCAAAACTTCCTGAAGAGGTACTGTTATCAAAACAGTACTGTTGTACTGTACTTGCATAAGGAAGGTCATATAAATCAATGCAATAAAATGGACAGTCTGGAAATAAACCTGTACATCTGTAGATAATTTTGCATCAGGAGGAGTCATTAGAATTATTTGGCTTTGGCATAAAGAGAAAAAAAGCTATTTTGGATGTAGAAGTCAGTGATTCTTTGTGATTCTCGGTATACAGCTAAGATGTCCTCTAAGATTTCAGAACCTGAGATATTTTAGTTAAGCCGTGCCATGTCTGTTATTTGTGCTGGGTATTCTAGCATGAATTAGAGCAAGGATAATAAATAGACCCAGAATTAGCCACTTGGACATGACTGCCACGTTCAAGCTCAATACCGAAGCGTCAGTGATATCTGCTGAGTTTTGAGAGGGACAGGGAGCAGCTTGAAAGCATTTTCCGTGACTGTAGAAATTTAGAAAAGATGTTAATTATGAAAAGGAATTTCAATAAGTTGTATACATGTATAGTTTTATAGCCATTTTATAATGTTCAGCAGGACTTAAAAATTTAGATAGAAACTGGTTAACCTTTGATAAATACACTATTTGAAGTGTAAGTTTAGGAATAACAATAAAAAGCCCTACAGTTTAGTGGAAATATAAATCAAGAAAACATGGAGTCAAGTGCTAGGGTCAGACTCTAAATGGTGCCTGTAGCTGTCAGTCGGCAGGAAGCCGAAGCCAATGACTGTGAGTGAAGGACGCGTCAATCTGTCAGCCACAGCATGGTGTGCTTGAACAAACTGCCTGGCAACTTCCAAATCCAGGAAAAGAAAGGAAGAAAGGCCTAGGTTGACAAGCACTACTTGGGGCAGAAAGGTTATTTTTCTTTTGTCTACTGTTGATTTACCCTTAATCTCTAATCTTAGCTCCGTCCTCTCTTTATTCTATATGAGAACCCATGAACCCGGTCTTGCTATAATATGGAATGGTTACCGCTTTAATTGATGTGTGAAGGATATCATATAATATACACGCACAGTCTGAACTAAGTTGGCATTGGCATTGCCGCTTCTCAGATAGATATCCTCACTGTAATTCATAGAAAAACAGCATGAGAAACACAGTAATTTTTGTGGCACTTTTTTCTTTAAAAAAACAAACAAAACATCCAATGCTGATTAATTTCCACATTTCAGAAATGCTACTGTGGTGAACTCAACAGTAAGCCATACCTGAGTAATTCCAGATGACAAATATAAAATGGTCTTAGAGAAAAAAACAAACAACTCTTTCATTATTGAAACAATCCTAAAGGCATGTTTGGTTTAGAACTGAAACCAGTCTTTCATGAAGCAGAAAAACTAGATACTATCTTGACTCAGTCGTTTGCTTTGAAGTAGTTTACTTTACTTGAATAGTTTATATAGCTCTACCCAACACCATAAACAAGCCTGTGTTTGAATCCCAGTTATGATATTGGATTATCCCTTAACTGTTCTAAGTCTCAGTGTATCTCATAAGGATATTGTGAGGCTCAGAGCAGTTTGTATACGTAAAATAACGTGATCACTGTAGTTTGGTATTTACATAGGCCCCAGAATGAGTTAGGCCTGGCTTTGAACATCAGTTTCATCTCTTATTAGCTGTGCAGCCTTGAATGATTACTCAGTCTTTTTAAAAGCTTTTATCTGTAAAGTGAGGAAAACAATATATCTACCCATAAAGAAGTTGTAAGGTTACAAATGCTGTGGAAATCTCGAAGAAGTATTAAGTATTATTATTTAATATCCTCTCAATCCTACATCACTACACAGCCCTGATAATGCCCTGCCTGATCCCAAGATGTCACTCGCTCTCAGTTTTTTTCTGAAAAACTGACTTTCTGTAACAGGCTTATTCTTATTGCCAGTTGTCTTTTCAGAAATGTTCAGCGACCCTTTCCTGCCTAATATGTCAAGTCTAAGCTCTCAGAGGCAGTTATGTACTTGTTTAGTGATCTTGGAATCAGACTAATTCAGATACTGGCTCCATCACAAATTAGCTATTGAAACCATATGACATTTGAACAAGTTTCTTAATCTCTCCATGTCTCAGTTTTTGTTTCTGTTTTTTTATAAAGGAAGATAATTTAGTCCTTTCTCTATGGATTTTTGTTCAGAGGAAACAAGATAATCATTACCCATTTATCACAAATCTGTTATTCAGTAAATGCTAAGTAAAATTTAGGTTTTTTTTTTCTAATTGTGAGGGAACTCCAATTAGTGTGAAATATTTAATCAAATTTTATACCAACAGTTGAATATATTTATTATCACCTTTGACAGGACATCTGGTCAAATTTTTCATAGACCTACTACATATTTTGCTTCACTAATCCCTTTTATAAAGATGAAAGGTTTGTTCACAAAGATCTTGAATATACTCAAAAGGAAGTGGTAGTATAAATATTTCTCTTAGATAAGATGGTTCTTTATTTCCCCAGATTTCACTAGTAAACCTGAGGAAATATATTAATGAAATAAGCAGATGGAAGAACTCTGACTAAACAGGAATGGTTCAGTATGTGTTACCTCTGCACTTCAACACCTTTGCTAGATAGTTTCATTTGAAATCTTTTGGCCTGAATTTGAGAGAGCTAGAATTGTTTTTCTTTTTTACAGTAAAATGCAAAGAAATTTCACCAACTGCATCTGTTCCTAAATTTAGTCCACAGAAAGAAATATATCTTTCATAGTAATTTTTCCATTTTCTAAAAAAACAAAACAAAACACATTTTTTAAGGGAAATTGCAATTCTAGCCTGCTGAATATGAAAAAAACTGTCTGAGAACAAGGATAAAGTAAGAGGCATTTTTCCTGGGGATTAGTTTTGTCAGTGATGGCTTTCTTTCTTTCACACCGCCTCTGAAGAATAGCAGGCATGTTTCAGCGGTAGGCAGTCTCCCAGAGATTGCTGAGTTATTTTGCATTGCCAAGGCCAACCTTCAGTTTCCATGAGGAACAAACGATTCAATGTTTATAGGAAGCAATGAAATATAACTCGTGTATTTGATGTGGGATCCTTTGGTGGGAATTAGTTTCTGAATAAACCTGTCTTCCCTTCAGGCTCTTGCTTATGCACACCACACCAGAAATAAGAACCAAGGCCACTTCCCTGCAAACACTGTCCCCACCCCACCTTTCCAACTGGAGATGGAAATTTTGTGGTTATCATTTTATTTATGTTTCAAGGCCCAGGACAATCCAGATGGCTTAACTCTTAAAACAATCATGGCAAATTATAAATAGGTATACAATGTTTAGATAGTACCTGTCACTGTTTTGAGCAGTGTTTATTAACTTATTTAATATGTATTTTGGGGGGGCAGAACAGGTTATACTCTTTATTTTGGTATCATTAATATACAGTTACATGAGCAACATTGTGGTTACCATATTCCCCCCATTATCAAGTCCCCACCACATACCCCATTACAGTCACTGTCCATCAGCGTAGTAAGATGCTGTAGAATCATTACTTGTCATCCCCATTAGATGACACACACAGGGTAAATGACTTCCCAAGGTCATACAGATATTTAAACTCAGTCTAGCTCTGAGTGGTGCTGTTAATGAATAAGCTATATTGTGTCTAAAGTGCAAATTTCAGAAAGAAGGTTGGGATTTTCAGTGAAGTGTTAATTATATCTTTACATGTTCATTGAATTTTTGACAATTTAAAACTATTTGTGGGTTCTTGTTTGTCTTTCCCTGTGTGTTTATTTCAGTTTTGTTTGGATCACATGTCCCAGACATGTTGTGTTGTACTTGAGTGAAGCCCAGTTCAGGAGTCCAAACTGTCCCTGGGAGTGTTTCTCTAGAGCTCTTAACTGCCTGAAGATCAAAGGACATCAAATGACAAAAATTTCTTAGAAATCACTTATATGTAAAGGTAAAGACAAAATATATAAACAGAGATTTTGCAGAAATATTATAATATGAAATCTTTAACTATATCTGAACCCATGAAACATGCTGAGATCCTGTAAAATCATTTATTTCATTGGGAACCTCTCTTGCAGTTCTTTATATCAGGACAGCATGAGAGGAAATATTTTCAAGATGAATTCATTAATTTCCTTGGAGACAGAGTGAATTTATTAAGAAATTATAGTCACTCAAAAATATTCCTTTATTCATTCATTTACTTAGTCATTCAACCAACATTGTCTTTCCATATCCTTTAGCCAGATACACTATAGTTTATATTTTAGCTCATCATTTACCAGCTCTGTTACTTTGAACGATTTACTTAAAGTCTTTAAGCCTTTATAAAGTAAGAATAATTGTGAAACTTTGTTAGAGTGTTACTAGGGACATCCAATGGAAAAATAGACATAAAGCACATAATATCCTCCAAGCCACCAAAACTGGTCACCTCACTCCTTTCTCTTTCTCTTCTGAACTCTCCATTACTCTGACCCATGGTAAATAATTTTAAGACATATCTTCTATCTTTTAATTTATTCTTTATTCAAAAGTCTTCTTTTATTTTTTATATTTTTATGATTTAAGTATGGAGTTTTCATTCTGGCATTATAAATCTTTCACAAATCTTGAGACATGTCCAGTACACACACATACATACACACACTCCTGTCTTCCATAAAACATCTCTGTAGGTTGCCTGTCCTTCCTAAGCACCCCCATGTTGCATACTGCTACAACCAAGGGCAAACCTCTACCTGTAGCTGAGCCCCCCTTCTCCACCTTACTGCAAGGAGATTATTCCAGTTACACAAGGTCCACTGCACATACCTTTGCCCCATGAACCATTTCTTGATTTCTACAATGGCATGTTCCTTCATTTTTGAATTGCTACAACAATTTGAATACACTTCTTTGTGTCAGTTACCTTAGGTTGCCCTGCATTCCAGTGTTTTATATATATGTCTTTGATCTGTGTAACTGGAAAATCAGTTTTGTGGGGACACATGACTTACTCAGCTTTGAATCCCTTTCATCGCTTTTATAGTATATGGTAAATAGTAGACATGTAGTAAATCTTTGGTTAGATTGAATTTCACATTTAGTTGGTTCATTCTCATAGGGACTGTAATACAGATCACACAGCAGCATGAAATTTCCATGACTAAATTTTTCTAGGTGCTTATTAAGGCCCATTTATTTTCACTAACAGTTGGACAGGTGGTGGAATCATGACATAATTTTCAAGTTGTGGATTCAGCTGTACTTCTAAATGGTCATTAGTGCACTTTATTGTAAGTAACTGTGTCGAAATGCTTTTTGGTATTTGTATAGTCAAAGAAATGTTTGTTGAAAGAAATGGAGAGAAGATAATGACTTATTTTATTCTCCATAGGATGTATTTTATCCTATGCTATTGGTAGTCCAATCTGGTACTTAGAAACATCGGTCCCATATTTTTAACCATCGTTTAGGAGGGGAGTTAAATTCAAGTAACTTGTAAAATGGAATTAATATCATGTCTTATTGAAAAGCAAATAAACAAGAAGCAAACAAAACCAAAAACAACCCTTTAGGGTCTTTGCAGCTTTAATGAGCTCTTCGTATGGTAAACCTGCAGAGGCACGGTGGTCAGATAGTACTTTTTTCAGTTTCCACTTTTTGAGTAAAAGCATTTATCATTGCGTGAGTAAATCATAGTCATCAAAAATTATTTTATTTCTGAAGAAAAAATCAGTAGCATGAGGGAAATTTCTTATTCCATATCTTATAGGTTTACAGAGTTAGGCCCAGTTTCAGACAAACATTTTTCTACATTTTTTTAAATTGACACACTATTTTTTAAGGAACTTCAGGTTGGTAATGTCAAAATGTAACAAGTCTAAATTTTTAAATCTGTGACACTGCATCCTAAAATCAGATTGTTTTCATGTCCAATAAAGATAATCTCTTTTCATAAAATATTTGTGAGTATATCTGCACTGCACATTATAGCATAAAATAAAATGTAGGGAGGCACTTACTCTCGATTTTTCTGCGAACCAGAGATTTTGCATTTTTTGAAAATGTGGTTGATCCTCATTATATTCAGATGTTGTATTTGCAAATCTGTCTACTCACTAAATTTATTTGCAACCCCCAAAGCAATACAGTATTCATGGCACTTTTGCAGTTATTTGCAGACATACACAGCGGCAAAAAATTTCAGTAGCCTAAAAGCACATTTCCAGCTGAGTAAGTATAAGGCAGCACTGCCTTCTCGTCTCAGCCTCATGCTATAAATGTATGTTCTTTGCAGTCTATTTAGTGCCATATTGTTTACAGTTTTGTGCTTTTTGTTGGTGATTTTGCTATTTGAAATGTCCCTCTAGGGAAATGCTGAAAAAATTCTGTCCAGTGTTCCTAAGGGCAAGAAGTCTGTGATGTGCCTTAATGAAGAAAACTTGTGTGTTAGGTAAGTGTTCTTCAGGGATGAGTTGTAGTGCTGCTGGCCATGAGTTCAGTGTTAATGAATCAGCAATCTGTATTAAATGAGGTGTTTTTAAACAGACCCAAATGTACATATATATATATATATAAAACAAGGTTATATATTGATAGGTAGATAAAATTGTGACAAAAGGCTTGCAGGAAACTAGCTCTATATTTCCTCTAGGAGAAAGTGGTTCAATATTCACTAATTCAGTATTTGCAGTGAATGTATAGAACATAACTACCACATATAATGAGAATTACCTGTATTTTATGAATTTGTCTCCTACCTGATTATTGGAGCCAGAATAAATCTGATGCTGTACTTGTCTTATCTCTGACATTTATGTATGTGATAATGGTCCTTCTTTCTCTTTCTCCCAGTAATAATATATTTCATGCCATTTTGCATACAGTAGCTCATTTTATGTCATCAGCTTCATAATTCCATAAATAAAAAGTATTGTGCTTTTATATATTAAAATATTAAGAGTCATATTTGATTGTCAAAGTTAAGAAAAGAATTTAAGTAGCTCATTATACCTCACGTGGATAAGGATGTAAAAACACTAGCACTCTTTAGGACTGATAGATTATAAAATGCTAATATACACATGTACACGTGCAGCAATGCTAACATACACAATCACTCACATAGAAAGTATTACGCAACATAAACCGAATCATTCTCTCACCTTGTGAGTCATGTATTTTATAACAACTTCAAAAATGTCTGATGATGGATGAAAAACTTCCTGCCGTGCGTAAAGGATCATTATGATGTACCAAATCAATAAGAATTATTGAGAATCTATAGAATTAGAAATATTGTGTTAATCCTTGTGACATATAAACACGTTTGGACATACAGTTTGCCCTAAAGCAATTAATACTCTTGTAGCATACACACAGTGAAATAACTCAAGCAAATGTAATGATTCCAGTCAATATGTCCATGTTTGGTCGTAGAGAAATATTGATATAGATCATTGGATTTTTCCTTATTCATTCCCATGATTTAAACTAGCTAAGTTTTATTTATCTCTAGATAAATTTAAATTATGGAATCCCATAATGCATACTGACCACTACAACTTCCTAGCAAAATCCCAGAGCTTCTTAGTTTCTTCATGCTGGAGACACCTCAATCCGCCAGTCTTCTTTGGTGGGATCCTTCCCAACACCCCAAACCTCACTACCACCTGTGGCACTCATTATGTCCCGCTGAGACTATATGCATCTTCACTTGCACCCAACTCTCTAAGTGCTGTATCTCTCTTAGATGTCAGTATCCCCATTTAAAAGCAAGTCCATTATTCAAGCTACTTTCCAGGGGTGAGACCCTCCCACCCCCATACACACACACACACACAAATATACATACCTACATATTCACCTGGAGGGTATGGAAGTACACAGACTCACTATGAAGCAGACAATGCTCTTGTTACAATTCTTCTTCCAAAAAAACTTTATTTTTCTATATAAATACTGAAGTAGAGTAAATGGTAAGGATTGCAAAAGTGCTTTAGGCTCCCTCTTTGCAAGTTCTTTCTTTAGAATTTGCGTTTTTGGCAAATATGTGAAGGGGTGATTTGTCAGCTCTTGTTGGATTTGTATTCCAGCAAATATGCATATACAACAGGGAAAGTCCCATTTTTATGAAGAATCTCAGTGTAGGTAACATTAACATTCTGGTATGTGAATAGTTTTCCCATATAGGTAGGCTTGTGATGTCTTCTCTGTTCCTTGTAGATTTTGTAAGATGGAGTATATACTTTTTGATCTGTGCTGAATTCAGCCACTGCCAATTACACAGAATGTAATAAACATAAGCTCTGAAACAAAAGGTGATTTAACATATTTGAGTCACCTGACCAACAGTTGTGCTGGTCAAGTATTTTCCTGAGATAATTAAGAAGATACATGCTGTTTAAGAGAACTGCAAACACACCTGAGTATAGCAAGAGACACCACTCTTCCCCCAAATACATACGAGGCTAAATCTTGTTGCTGGATATTCAGCTCTGCCACAGTCCTAAAGGAAAGAAGGGGGTTAGTCATTGAAGACTTAGATAAGAGAGGATTATGTTGGTGATATTTGTGCAGAGCTCAAAATCTTCCAGCAGTAGCCTGAGAAGACAATTTGGCCAGGATTTAACATGTTATTGTGGATGGATATGGACTTGTGCTTCATAAATTAGAAAGATTCTTCAGACAACCCAGAAAACCATATTCCATATTCCATCAGCAGATGAGGAAAGGGGTCAGGGCTAATGTGGTTATATTTACCAAAGGGAAAAACAAAGGAAAGATTCATTTTTATTAAGGTAATTCCACAAGGCCATTTATAAGACAACCTATTTTCCTTTTACTGTGAGAATAAATAGGCTTCTCTTTGCTTTCCCTAGATATTATCCTGGAAAGGGATTAGTAAAGGATTTTTTTTTTAAAGATGTAATCCCTACTCCTCTAAAATCCTAGTTTGTTCCTTTAAGAAAGGGTAAATATAGAGGAAAAAATGTAACATACTGTCTTTTCTCCAGCTGTATTTTCAGAAGAAAATTTTCATTTCTATATGATGTTTTCTCCTAGGATCCTAGCTCTGTTTAACAAAGATGGAAAATTCAGGCTATATTCTTTTTTATGTGATCAGATTTCTTTTTATGAAATCAAGTTTGTTGTTGCTTGTTTTTTAATGAGTGTGTTCCAGAAGAACAGATATACTTATTTAGATAGGAAAAAAATAAATTGTGAGGATCGGTGTGTTTCTTTATATAAATTGGCAAAGTATTTCCATTTGATTCTCAGGGGAAATGAAAGACTAACAAAAATGCAGTTATTTTTTATAACCCAGGTGAGTAAACACATCACTTTATCTGTTCCTTCTTCAAAAGTACACAAAGGGTTTGAAAAACACAAAGGTTCCTGGAAGCCTGAGGGTGATAGAAACTGTTACCAACATTTTTATCCTTACCTGGAGACTCCATTTTTGTATGAATCAGTGAGTTCTAAAACATTTATAATAATGAATTGCATACAGGAATTACTTACCCCACCTTCACTAGGCATTTCTGTGTCAGTAAAACACACGGTTGAGCACAATTAGTATTTGGAAGAACAATAAATACAGTCAGCCCTCTCCTCTTGTGTCTTATGTCCACATTGCCCAAGTGCAGAATAGTGGCACAGCTCAACTGAAAAAGCATTTATAGAATCTAGTTCTTTTTTTTTCTGGCAGGTTGATGACTTCTCATCAAGTACTTCTATGAATGGCCCACAAATTTAGAGAACTTGAATCTAAGCATTTATTTGCACATTTCATATAATATATCCCTAATATTTAATTTTGAATTCAGATTTGAGAATTATTTGTGTCCTTTGGTTTTGACCTTCATCTGTATAGTTGGACTCATAACATTCTGGTTATGAGTTGAAAACATTGAAATGACATATTTGGAGAACTGGGAATTATTTTGTTTCAGTCTGATACACTGTCTCCTACAGCAGCTTAGAAGCATAAACAACCAAGGTGAGACATAAGCAGGGGGATATGTAGTCTGTTTGGGTTGTTATTACAAAATACCATACTCTGGGTGGCTTATAAACCACAGACACTTATTTCTTACAGTTCTGGAGGCTGAGAAGTCAAGATCGAGGCACCACAGATTCGGGTCTAGTGAGACCCTGCTTCCTGGTCATGGATGGCCATCTTCTGGCTGTGTTCTCACATAGCTGGACAGTAGAGTTCTCTGGAGTCTCTTTAATAAGGGCACTAATGCCATTAATGAGGGTTCTTCCCTCATGACCTAATCACCTCCCAAAGGCCCCACCTCCAAATACCATGACTTTGGCAGTTAGATTTCATCACATGAATTTTGGGGGGACATAAACATTCAGTCTATAGCAACACACAAATATATTCATAAGGAGGGTATATACTCATGACAATTACAGGTCTCATTTCTGTAACTGGTCAGGTGGTCAAAGCTGATATTTTTAACTATGTTCATTCATTCTATGTTTCCTTTACCTTCAGCAACCCCTCAGCTGGTCTGGTTCTTTACATGGTGGAGTGACCCAAATTTTCATTCTGAAGGGTCTGGGCCATTACTAGTCCTACCAGGATTGGGTTGTTGTAGTTTTCTATTGCTCTTTAGCACAAGGCATGGTAATAATAAAAGATGCTCTAAGTGATCTCCTGCATTCAGACATACACTTCCTTACCTCCTTATGGAGTACTAAACCAATATTTCCTTGGTAGTCAGGATGAGTCAGCCCAGTCAACACTGTAACTCCTGGCTTTGCCTGTTGACTCAGGCATGAGGAGCCCAAAAGGCCAGGTGTCAGTCTTCCCATTCAATGAAATCACTGTTGTGTCTTCTGATGGAAGCATTCCTCCCTCTGGAACTAAGACCTCTAGGCCACAAGAACATAAAGTCGCAGTAACTGGACACAAAAATTTTGTTAGTTGGTCACTAGGGATAAAAGTGAACAGTGCATCTCCCATTTTCATCCCTTGATTCCTGGGCCCCCAAATCCTGGCTATGGAAGAAATCACATATTTGATATATTGGATCAGCATATATTGGATTCTGATTCACAGCAGATACAGCCTTCTGAGAACCTTGTCACAACACTGCAAGGTATTGCTGCATAGCTATGCTGTAAATGAGTTTTCAAATGACCATCCCATCCTTCTATCAAGCCAGCTACTTTAAGATGGTGGGAGTTGGTAAGACCAGTGAATTCCATGAGCATGAGCTGAACACTTTGGGGGCTATAGCAGAAGTCCAAGATCCACCTCTGTTGCTGGCTAATTTGGCACTCAGCAGTGGCCATAGACAGATTGGCTTTAATGAGTATAAGTCCATGTTGCTGAATCCATGCCTAACTTCCATTCCTAAAACCATGGCCACTTTGTTCATGAGTCTACTGGGCAATGGTAGGGATTGCTGAGGAAAGAGGATGACTAGAACCCACAAAACAGGTCATCCTACCCATGTGATTATTAAAATCCTCTGTTGAGGTCACCCTTTTTTGAGCATTCACGTGGGATACAATCAACTTCACGTTTTGCCCATTCAGAGACACCTCTTCCCAAATTTCCTTGTCTAATTCTGTCCCTTCCAAGTCCCTGATCATCCAGCCAAACCATTGAACACAGTCTATGAACTGGTATATAATATCCCATATAATATCCCATGTGGCCATTTTTATTCCAAGCAAGGTAAACAGCTAGGTTCACTGCTTGAATTCTGCCCACTGGAAGGATTTCCCTTAACCACCATCCTTCAAGTTGTGCCAGAAATAGGATGTAGTGCTGCAGCTGTCCATTTGAGGGGATGCCTATATATCATGCAGAAACATCTATAAACCAGGCCCAGGTCTTCTTTTTCTCCATTATTTGCTCATAAGGCCTTCCCCATGAGGCCAAAGGTACAAGCTGGGAGAGAGAAGACCATGGACCGGAGTGGAGACCAGGGGCTTCTGGGGCACTTCTTCATGCAAACTGCTTGAGACTTCAGGCTTGATCAAGTATGTATCACTTCCATCTGATGATAAAGTGTTTCCCAGCTTTATGGCTTGGTGGGACAGGTAATATCCACTTCCTGATGGTCAGTTCAAATCACATTGTAACCTGGTGAACACTGGTTAAGTCTCTACTAAGTTAAGGCCTAGTAGCCAGCCAAGAGCTATCTCTCAAAAGTAGAATCATTATCTTTGGAGGATGGCAGGGCTTTACTCCAAAATCCTAACGGCTTTCACTGATATTCACCTGGAAGGGTCTGTCAAAGGCATCAAACTGCACTCCTGTCTGCCACTGACACTTAAAGCAACATTGGATTTGCTGGATCATATCGTCCAGGGGCAGAGCAACTTGTATACCAGCCTAGCAGCTTTCTAGGTAGCTTGGGAAATATGCCAGAGGAATACACCCAAATGGCAGAACGTATTACCTCTAAAATTCAAAGAGGGTCACTGGGCATTGTGCCTCTTTTGTTGTTGTAGGAGGGACCACATGCAACAATTTATCCTTTACTTCAAAAGAGCTGTATCAACAGGCCTAATACCTCTGGATACCTGGAAACTCCTGGAATTTCATTGACATAGAAGGCCCCTGAACTTAAAAAAAAGAAAAGAAAAGAAAAATTTTAATTTTACATCAGTTTTGGATTCATAGAAAAATCAAGAAGGCTTGGAAATTTACCATATACACTTTCCCCAAACTTGCATAGTCTCTCCTATTATTAACTTCCCCCACCAGAGTGGTACCTCTGTTATAACCGATGAACTTAGGCTGACACATCATAATGCCTCAAAGTCTATAGTTTACCTTAGGGTTCACTCTTGGTGTTGTACATTCTATGGGTTTAGATGAATTTATAATGACATAGCTGTCATGAAAATATGTAGAGTATTTCACTGCTCAAAAGTCCTCTGTGTTTTATCTGTTCATCCCTATCCCCAACCCTAACCCCTGGCAATCACTAATTTTTTACTGTGTGCACAGTTTTGCCTTTTATAGAATGTCATCTAGTTGGAATCATACAGTATGTCGTTGTGGGTAAAATTGCAGTATTTCCAGAATCTCTTGCCTGGCCTTAGTGCATCTCGATATCAACAGGTGTTTTCCAAGGGGTGGAGAGAAGTAGTCCATCTCCATATCAGTAGGTTATTGCGAGGGTATATCTGGACTGGAGAGGTTGGGTGGTGTCCCGTTTTGAAGCTGGGTCATAAGAGACATGGGTGAGCAGAAGTGGATGACTGCTCGAAAGCAACAAACGAGTTTCTCCCACTTAATTTCTCTCTTTGACTGTTTTCTGTTTCAAAAGTATTTTGCCCTGGGGTGGGAAATTATTTTTCCCCCAGAGTTACAGTTGTTTTTTTCAGATTGGCTTCATTCATGTAGTAATGTATATTTGTTTCCTCTATGTCCTTTTGCAGCTTGATAGCTCATTTCTTTCACTGATTAATATTGCACTGTCTGGATGTGACTCTGAACTTTTATCATATTTTTTTTCCTACTCTCTGGCATGCAATTGCACTGCCAGTAACTCTAGAGTAGTTATTACTTCTTTCTCACTAGGTTCAATCAGGATAGTGTCACCAATGTGATGGACCAGTATGGTATTTTGTAGGTGAAAACAGTGATCAAGATCCCTACAACTTAAATCCTAACATAGGGCTAGAGAGTTGATATACCCCTGAGGTACAATAGTGATTGTGTTGCTGGCTTTTCCCACTGAAAGCAACTGCTTTGAGTTGGCCTGATTGGCAAAGGAAGAGAGAAAAAGGCATTTGCCAGAGCAGTAGCTGTATACCAGGTACCAGGGGATGCATTAATTTGCTTTAGTAATGAAACCACATCTGATAAAGCAGCTTCAAATAGAGTCATCACCTGGTTCAGCTTATGATAGTCCACTGTCATTCTTCAAGATCCATCCATCCTCTGCATGGGCCAGGTAGGCGAGGTGAATGAGGTGTGAGGACAATCACCACTGATGCATCTTTCAAGTCCTTGATGGTAGCACTAATCTCTCTAATCCCTCTGGGAATATGGTATTTGGTATTGCTTTTTATTATTATTATCATTACTATAAATATTTTCCTAGATAGATGCAGTTCTAGTGGCTTGCATCTGGCCTTTCTCACCACAATAGTTGTTACTCCATAGATTAGGGAACCAATGTGGGTATTCTGCCAGCTGGTGAGTATATCTATTAGAGTTATGCATTCTGGAACTGGGAAAACAGCCATAGGATGCGTTTTAAAACCAATGGGTCTATTGAGACTGAGGTGAGCTAAAACTCCACTGATCGCTTGGCATCCAAAAGTCCCTACTCTGACCATGGACTGCACTGACATTTTGCATCTCATAGAATTACTGCCAACTCATGTCCAGTGTCTAGTAGTTCCTGAAATATCTGATTATTTCCATTTCTCCAATGCACAGTTACCCAGGTAAAAGACCATAGGTCGGTCCCTTTGGGGAAGACTGAGAGAAAATTAACAATGCAAATTTTTGGTAGTGTACTGGAGTCCTTCCTCTGGAGAACCTGGCCTCCCCTTTATTCAAGAGGTTCTGGGTCTGTAAACTGGCTCAAGTCTGTTTCTATGATTAAAGTTAAATTTTTGTTCATTTGATCAAGAACTTTCCTGTTCATACAAATGAAAGAAGAATTTAGTGGGCTTCCAATATCATTTCTTGGAATGCCGTGATCAACTAGCCAGTGTCATATGTCTGGATAAATCTGACTCTTCTTATTGTTGCTTTGACTCTCCTGTCCATTAAGGTAACCACCTTGTCTTTGGCAGTCAAGAGCTGTCATATAGTCCAGTTATTCCCATTCCATTTAGGTTTACTGACTCAGTTACTCGGTCCCTACAGTAAGGTCTAGCCTACAGGGTAGAGAAATCACAGAGCTTTTTCAGGATGCTGGCACTCCCCTCACAAATTTGTCTCTCACAGTATGGGTGAAAAGTATTTCTTCTGGACCCTCCCAGTTTGGGTGAGTAGGTCTTAAATGACAAATCTACTGTAACATTCCAATCTCCCTGTCTTTGAATCCATTTCTCTATATTAAACCAAGGCAGATTGAGCATTTACAGTTCACACATGGTGGTCCGTAGTTTTGCCCATATTGCACCCAACCAAGCAAACCATTACAGCCCTTTCTAACTCCTCAAGCTGCAACACTAATTCAGAATCTCTGCTTAGAGAGGCCCTATCAGTATACATAGCCTGATCCAACTTTATTTTTCCTTCCAACATTGTCCTGCATTGTCACACACGGGTTCCCCAGATTTTTCTGTTGCAGAAATTAGAAAACTCAACTAGTTGTTTTGGAATGTAACATATCTCTTCATGGGTCACACTTTGTATTTCATCTTTGGGGGTCTTCCTGAAGCAAAAAGAGGTTGGGTGTGTCTTGAAACTTCCAGTACTGTTTCTTCAGGCAGTGCAGGGTTAATCCCCTCAGATGAGGGGAGAAAGACTGCTGCTTCTGAGATGTGAGGCTACTTGCACTCTAGGTGGAGAGCCCACTTCTGCTGTGGGTAGAGAAGCCCCCTATGCTGGCAAAGAAGACTTAACAGAATTTAAGGGCTCAGTGATCACAGTTTCATCAGCTTCTTCCCACAGGTCACCATCCCAACTTATAAACTTCCATTCATTCTTTCATAATGAATGCCCTCAAGTTAACAGTAGATACCTGATGAGCTGGGAATTCAGCTTGCACTGTAATTCAGCCAGTTGTGAGATGAGATTCTGCATTTGATTTTCAGCAATCGCAGCCCTGTGGCTGAAGGAGATAAGGGTTTCCTTCAGGGCACACGTAGAGGCTTTCAGATCATTGTTGTGGCTCTTGAGCTGGAGATTCAAATTCCTGAACTCAGGGCACAGTAACGCAGTTCCTTGTATCTTTTTTTTTTTTTATTTACAATTTATTTTGGTATCTTTAACCTACAATTACATGTGCAATATTATGGTGATTAAACTACCCCCTTCATCAGGTCCCCCCCACCAAACCTATTACAGTCACTGTCCATCAGCGTAGTGAGATGAGAATCACTACTTGTCTTCTCTGAGTTGTACAGCCCTCCCCATGCCCCCCCACCTTATGTCTGCTAATCGTAATGCCCCTTTTACCCTCTTATCCCTCCCTTCCCACCCTTCTTCCCCATTCCCTTTCCCTTTGGTAACTATTAGTCCGTTCTTGGGTTCTGTGAGTCTGCTGCTGTTTTGTTCCTTCAGTTTTTTTCTTTGTTCTTACACTCCACAGATGAGTGAAATCATTTGATACTTGTCTTTTTCGGCTTGGCTTATTTCACTGAGCATAATACCCTCTAACTCCATCCATGTTGTTGCAAATGATAGGATTTGTTTTCTTCTTATGGCTGAGTAGTATTCCATTGTGTATATGTACCACATCTTCTTAATCCATTCATCTACTGATGGACACTTAGGTTGCTTCCATTTCTTGGCTATTGTAAATAGTGCTGCAATAAACATAGGGGTGCATCTGTCTTTTTGAAACTGGGCTGCTGCATTCTTAGGGTAAATTCCTGTTGCTTTCCTATACACTAATGATGAACTAACAGAAAGAGAAATCAGAAAAACAATTCCATTCACAATTGCATCTAAAAGAATAAAATACCTAGGAATAAAACTAACGAAGGAAGTGAAAGACCTGTACTCTGAAAACTACAAGACACTCCTAGGAGAAATTAAGGAAGACACTAACAAATGGAAATGCATCCCATGCTCTTGGCTAGGAAGAATAAATATTGTCAAAATGGCTATACTACCTAAAGCAATCTATAGATTCAATGCAATCCCCATCAAACTACCAACAGCTTTCTTTAATGAACTGGAACAAATAATTCTAAAATTCATATGGAACCACAAAAGACCCTGAATAGCCAAAGCAATCCTGAGAAGGAGGAATCAAACAGGGGGAATTATGCTCCCTGACTTCAAGCTCTACTACAAAGCCACAGTAATCAAGACAATTTGGTACTGGCACAAAAGCAGACCCACAGACCAGTGGAACAGAATAGAAAATCCAAGCATTAACCCAAACACCTACAGTCAATTAATATTTGATAAAGGAGCCTTGGATATACAATGGGGAGATGACAGCCTCTTCAGCAGCTGGTGTTGGAAAAACTGGACAGCTACATGTAAGAGAATGAAACTGGACTACTGTCTAACCCCATACACAAAGGTAAACTCAAGGTGGATCAAAGACCTGAATGTAAGTCATGAAACCATAAAACTCTTAGAAAAAAACATAGTTCCTTGTATCTTATAAGTGGTTGATCAGGTATTATCCAATGGAGATATTTTTGTATCTCCTTAAGCAGTTCGTAGCATGGACTTATCAGCGCTCTCTATGCTAATGGAATAGAGTCATTAGTATCTTTAAACTGATCAGATGGAGCCAATTCCCAAAACGTGGAACTGATTCAGAAAATTCATCCTTAACTTTCTTTTCCTCTAGAACTGTTCTTGGTACCAAAATCTGTAAGTCAGCATTCTCCTGAAAGACAACCATAGGAGATTATTTTTTTATTACAATATATGAATATATATTTATACATATTTTTGTATATATACATGAAAAGGGATTTATTATAAGGAATTGTTTATACAATTATGGAGCCTGAGAAATCTCATGAAATGCTGTCTGCAAGTTGGAGACACAAGAAAACCAGTAGTGTGGTTCACTCAGCCTAAAGCCTGAGCACCAGAAGGTCTGATGGTGTAATTCTCTATCCAAGGGTAGGAGAAGACTGATGTCTCGGCCTAAGCAATCAGCAGAGAAAGGATGAATTCTCCCTTCCTCTACCCACACACACTGAGGTGGACAATCTACTTTACATATTCTACTGATTCAAATGCTGATTTCATCCAAACATACTCTTACAAACACACCTAGACATAATATTCAACTAAATATTTGGGCATCCTGTGATCAAGTCAAGTTGACAAATAGAATGAACTATCATGCATGAGGATATTATTAAATAAATCTTTAATAACTAAATTTATTTATGAGCAAATCGAGGCTCAGAAAGTTTGAGTAACAAGCCTAAGGTTTCTTTCACAGTGTGGACATGCAGAATCAGGATTTTATACTTGTGGGTAGAAAATGCCTTTTCTACTATGTTACATTGACTCAAATATATATTTGCTGAAATAAATATGATGGAGTGCTTTGGATGGAAAAGCTTAAGTTTACTTAAACTTGGGTTGTCAGAGAAGGTTTCATAGGTAGAAAGATATTTTATCAGATCTTAAGAAAGATAGGTGAGAATTGTCAGGGAAACAAAACAGCAGAAGCAAAGTTTGTAAGTAACAAAAATAATTATGGAAAATAGGTAAATTTGGATCAGATAAGAATGTACTTAATGTAGAATTTGGACTCCATAGACATGGTATGCCATTTGACATTTTGTGCAATATGTTTTATACCTGTATGTCTATATATAATTTAAGTTCAATTAAAGAGTGATCTGTAAGGCTAAATAATATGGATAAGGGGAATATAAGATGTTAAAAGATCAGATAATAGTGAATATAAATGGTTTATATATAAAGAACTTAAATTTTAAACTATTTAATTCTATAGTCTTCATGTTTTTGTGTTCATACTAATTTCAACTTTAATTTGTGTCAGGTGCTTAGTTGTGGCTGACTTTCTTACATTTTAAGCATATGTTTTGGTGTCAATTACAACTTAGGTTTCTTTCAGATTTAATCAGTGAATATTTTTAGAAAAAAAAATCACTGTAATAAGTAAATATTTTTCAGTCTTTCCCAAATTGTTCTATAGGAAAAGGTAGTGGGAACCTGTTCATCGAAGGATAATGATCATATAGCTTTCAGTTCTTCTTAAGGCTCCACTTCCTCAAACAGTTCAACTGGATCAGTCAATGACTGCTTTGCTACTGAGTATTACTAGAAATAATTAAAAGCATATTCCAACATGGTCCAAGAGTCTGTATATCCCTTTCCTTACACAAATTCATAGGGCTTTAAAATATTATAAATTATACTGTTCTGGAACAGGCCATTTATAGATCATTAGTGACATTAAGCCACTTTTGTGCTGATTGCCTCATTTGTCTGTCAAAAACCACCTCCTTCCTTAACAATAAATTTTCCTTTTCTTTCCTCTAAAAGCTTTTACCTGAGCACAGAAAACTAAACCAACTGTGCAATATTTACAATTCAAATATAAACTTAATCTCTACAGAGATTAAAAATATTTCTGCCTGTCATTGGCAGTGTTTTCTTATTTATTATTATTCAAACCTCACATTTAAAAAAATTTAATTGTTAGTCAATCTTAGCATATGCTCAACATTATTTTGCTTTTACAAGTAATTCCAAGAGGAACATGATTATGGGAACTGAAAACATCACCCAGTCAAACATAGATACCACAAGTCACCTTAACAAATACAAATTCTAAAATTTATTTTGGAGCTATATTATCAGAAATTATGTTATGCAATAAAACATGGCTATGAAAATGACTCTTAAGATATGAACTCAGATAGTGACTTTCTTCTTAAAAGAAATAACTCCAGAGTCCACAACATACCAAACAACCCAAACTTTATGAAGTAAGTTTCTTTACCCTAAGAAAAAAGGAAATAAAAGGGGCAAACACACCTGAAACTGAAATTATTTTGTTACCAAAACAGTCTTTCTCATGACTCACTCTTAGTTTCTTTACCCCGAAGGGTAAAAAAAGGTTGTTAGAAATGCCGAGAAAAATCAAATTGTTTATAAACAAAATAATGCTGATGAAAGTGCTTTATCTTTGTTGAGAGTTTTGGGAGTTAAGGAAAACAACTTCTCACATGTGCTTTCCAACTCAATACAGGGCGAGCTCATGCAAAGATAAGAGCTCTACAGTCTGAGCTGCTCCTTCTTCATCCTTTTCTCATCTCCCCACCCTGCTGTATCCCATCCCTAATCTCCTCCCTTCATTGCTCTAGTCTTTTCTAAGGTGTACAGCACATCTTAAAGAAAGACATTCACCTGAGACATTCCAGACATTGCTTGTATCAGCACACCAGCCACGTTTAGCTACTTTTAAGTCAGTCACACATGGGGAGGTGTCCTCTCCCTCTGAACTGAAGTAATGTCTGTATTTGATAAACATCCCTCTCATTGGAGTATTTCCTTCGTGTTGGGCACAATACTGAGCACTTATACCTCAACCACTAGACAGACAAACAGAGAGCAAGTTGCTTACTTAACATCACAACACTGGTTTTGACAGGACTTAGGACACCCAAATCCAGAATTTATTTTTTTTATGTTTCTAAATAGAGAGTTACCATATGACTCAGCAATTCTAGTCCTAAGTATACACTCAAGGCATGAAAACATATGCCCACACAAAGCATGCACATGAATATTTATGTCAGCATTTTAACCAAAAGGTAGAAACAAATGCCCATCAACTGATAGAAGGATAAGGTGGTATATCCATACAGTAAAATATTATTTAGCCATAAAGAAGAAATACTGATATATGCTACAACGTTGATGAACTTTGAAAACATAAGGCTAAATTAAAGAAGCTAGTTACAAAAGGCCACCTGTTATATATTATGATTCCATTTTTATGAAATGTCCAGAATAGGCACATCTAAAGAGACAGAAAATCAATTAATGTTGGCTTAGGGCTGAGGGATAGAGGAAATAGGTGTGAAGTAGGGGGTTTCTTTTTGAAGTAATGGAACTATTTAAAAGTAACTGTGAGTATACTAAAAGACATTGAATTGTGTACTTTCAAAGGGTAAACCGCATGGTTTGTGAATTATATCTCAGTAACATTCTTACGAAAGTAACATGAAGGAAAATTGCAATTAGTGCTATAATACTTCAACCAATGATTATGGAGAATAAGAATTGCGGATGTTTACCTGGCCTTGACCAGTGAAGGAAGCACAGTTACACCCTCACATTAACTATTTTTAATCCTAAGTTAGCCAAAAACTAATTAAATATTTTAACTTATCTAGGACTTTCTCAAACTGGGAGTTGGTTGGTTATAGAATGAATGATTTTTTAAAAATATAAGACATTGATATTCAGGGAAGAGTTCAGGGTACACTATGAATTTACCTTAGGAACCTTGACCTCAAAGACCTCATTCATTTCCAAAGTAACCTAATGTGGGTGCCTTCCCTCGCTAACCCCATTCAGTAAGTTGTTTCATGTGTTTTTAACACTAGTTTTACTTTTCTCAGAATTTCGTATATTCAGAATCAGTATGCAGCCTGTGGCTATGGGATATAGGGGTTTCTTTCAGGTCATATAAACTCTCAGACCACCTATATCCACCTATATAGAGTTTGTGATAGGATGGGAGACCCTGAGCTCATTCTTTTCTTTTTCCTGCTTTGTTCAGTGCAGTTGGGATCAACCAGCCAATCTCCTTATACTCCTCAGTTTTACAAAATATTCGAAAGTATAAAACATATGGTCTCCCAGGCCTTTGTCTTTAACAGATATTTGATGAGAAGTATCTAATGGCAATAATTTGCATATCTCTAGTATCACAGGACAGCATGGACTGCTAGTGCTCTCTTTACCACTGGAAATACAGTCATTAGTGCCTTTAAATCTAGTCAAAATAGAGAATGAAGTCCAGAAAACCCAGAACCAATTCATAACACCCAACCTTAAAGTTCTGTTTCTCTAGAAACACCTTTCCCAATCCAAATCCATACCAGTTAAGAGTTCCACCGGCAGAAAACCATACACATACCCCCACCCCACCCCGCCACCAAACACACATACATACACCAATATTAAGGGATTTACTGCAAGAAATTGGCTTATCTGATAGGTACATATAGATATATATTAAGTTTTAAACTATGTATTTTTAATTAAAAAGTAAAGTAAAGGATAGTCTAAATAAATTACTATTAAACAAAAAATTAAGGACTTGAACGGTTCATTGTTTTAGCCTATGAAAATAATATATAAAAAACACGTTTTTTTAAATGTTACAATTTCTAATTTTATAATTGTATCGGTTTCGAAAGACAGTTAACTCTGAAAACACCTGCCACAAATTACTTCTGCACTTTCTGCTTCCTCATTCCCCCTCTCAAGTTCCAACATTTATTTGAATAATTTTTTTCACTAGGTATGAAAACTAAATATCTTATTAATAGAATGCTAAAGTCTTTCCACGAGATGTAAATTGTTTTTGTTCATTTAAGTGGAAAAAGCCTTTGGAATAATGAGTTAGATGTAATTATTGACATAAATAAACATTTTTTCTGTTGTCTGTGCTCAGGTCTTCCTGAGATGACTGCATTGGTAACTTGATTAATTTAGTGCATCTGTCTTTTATTTCTCTGGTTACTTGTGGTTACCATGGTATTATACATGCTTCCTTTTTTTCTGCCTAATAATTCTCTATTGAGAGATATTTAAATGGAGGGAAGGGAATGCTTCTTTATGCCAAATAATGAACCCAGGCCCCTTGGCAACATATTCATATAAAGCAAATGTATTTTATTACAGGCTTTATTTACAGAACTGGTAATTTTCTTTTCTACCTGCATTGTTTGATATCTAATTACATATTCATTAAGTTGTGTAATTATTATTTTTTTTATTATGTTGAAAAGACATTTAGAAAGCATTATTTGAAGTTGGAAGGAATTTTAACATCAAATCATGTAACTGCCTATATCCAAAGGAGAAATTTCCTGCACAGCATCCTGACAAAGCCATATTCCATTTCTGGCTCTTTACTTCAGTGATGGAAAAATTGAATAGGTCAAAGCAGCAATAGTCTTATTGAAACACTGAAGTATTCAAAATTAACCCAATATTTATCTAAAATATTATTATTTTCATAATATTCACCCATTAGCTTTGTTCTACCTTCTGGAGAAACAAGAATAAATTTCAGGAACTCACTCTTGAGTATTCAAAGAGGACAATTACGCATTTAAAGAGGCCCAAAGCACACTTCCTAGAGCTCTTTTATTTAGGCTCTTGTAGTTTTTTTTATGACCAAAAATCTCTTTATGACCATTGTATTACCTCGTAGTGAAATACATCTTTTGTCTCAGCAAAGGGCATGGAAACAATCAAGACTGTAAGGTTACCATATTTGGTAGCAACACAAGCCATTTCACAAAAAAGCATCATAACAATGAGCTTCTGCAGTTCCATCTATTGGGACAAAATCATGAAACTTGGCTTATTGACGCTGACCTTGGAGGATAAAACATCTTTGAATTCTCAGTATTACAGGCTCTGTGGTCTGTTTGATTGACAAACCATATCCTTCCTCAATTGATTTATTTTTTGTTGTTGCACAGACAGACTACCCCCAGGCCTTTTCCTGAGCAGGAGATGGTGAGAAATACTGTCTATTTAATTTTGTGTACATTTGCTAATTATTATATCATTAGTCTTAGGAGAAATTCTCACATCTGGGTTATCTTGGTATAGATTTAGTTTTAGTTGGAACATATGCTTCAAAGGATTGGCTTGTTAGCTGTGATATCAGTTCCATTCTGTCCTCCAAATTTGGACAATTTTTCTCAATTCTTCATGTAATGAAACGTATGTTCCCTAGTCCATGCCCTATATATTTCACATTAACACCCATATAAACTATACATATATGTATACATACAAAATACCCCCCAAAAAACTATAATTGTTTCCTGTAAAAATATATTTTATCAAGTACATTCTATATTCTTATAACTTAAATAATAACCTCCTCTATTGTATAATGAATTACCTTCTAACTGTGTTACCAATCCGGAATCCTCACTGATAGACTTAAACTCACTTAAGCAGCAGTTACCAATGTATAAACTTAGATTAATTTGCCTGATTTGTAAAGAGGGGAGGTTAGTATGAGACAGCTGTTGAATACATCAGTTATTATTTGATTTTTTTTATCAACCCAGTCTTTCCTTCTTTGTCTCACTCATCAAACCAAATACAATTCACTATTATTTTACTTGTTTTAGTTTTTTTTCCTATTCTATCTTCTTCTTTTCTTTTTTGTGATTGGGTATTTATTTCAGCTAAATGAGCTAATTATTTTGAATTATAATTCTTTTTAACAGAAGTAATCAATGATTCTCAGTTTTGAATTATCCAGAAATTTGATAAGCACAACTTTGATGTCTCCATCCAAGTTAACTAAAGGTGTGTTAAAACCTCAGGGCTCTTGCAGAATGACAGCTTCTCTCTTGGCTCAGTCTCTCCCAATGTCACCAAGATAAAATCAGGTGTACATTATATATGCTTCCAGAGCAGCCAATAATAACCCCTTAGTAACATTTTTTTTATTGTAATTGATTTGCTTATCCATTTCCCATAAAAAGATGGCATATGGCTTGAGGGCAAGGAGCCTGTCTTGTTCACCATTACAACCCCAGTGTCCAGCGGGTACACCAAAGACCCTCAATGCACAGTTGTTGAATGAATGACTTGATTGATTAATTAACATTGTCCACTCCTATTGCCCTTATGTCAGGTGATATTGACCCCTTGATCAACACTCTTTTTTTTAGTCAGAGTTAGACAGAGTTGAGATACCAGTGAGGCTGATGCTGTTTCCTGACAAAGTATTGGAAAGGATGACCAAACTGACAGTTTCTGAAAATTTATCCAGCTGAATTTGCTGGACTGTTAATTTGGTTCACATTAATGTTCTTTTTGGAATACAGAAAAAATAATGATGGCACATTTAATTATTACTATTTTTAGCATAGTTCATGAAAAAGGCCAGTTATGGCCATCTGTATATGTAAAATGAAGTATAGACTTAACACTGCCCACAGATGAAGAGTTTGATTCTTTTATAAAAGATAACATACGGATTTATGCTGAAGCTCAGCTCCCAGGAACGACAGGGTAGTGAGTGGCTTCAGTGGGAGCTAGGGATGGAATCATGTCAAAACCAACAGGCTTAGTTAACATGGTTGGCGGCTCCTGAAGCCTACTAAGGAAAACCCTCCCAGAGTTTTGTGGGATATTATCAATTTGATTTCCTGTCATCATCTTTTTTTCTGGCCTTCACTCTGGGGATGACACTGAACCCCTCACAAATAAAAAAGATTCTCATGTATGACATGTAAAATTTTTTTATATGGCAAACACATTCTATTTTTAAAAGGCTAAAATCAGTGGTAAGGTATTTCCTGATAGCTGTGAATTGCAGTTCAGGTATTTAAAACAAACCTGCAAATACTTTCATTTTAATTTTCAATGTCATTGTGACATCTGGTAAAAAATTAATGTTTTCTCCTAAAAAATGTGTCCCCAACACTGACATGAACACAAAACCCTTTTGGACTGTGGCAGGCAGAATTCTAAGGTGGCTTACAAGATTTCTCACCTCTTTCCTCCAGTGAACACACTTGCATAATATCCAGGGCTGTGAGTTTAATGGATTCTGTACCCATGATTAGGTCACGTTATATAGCTCAGTTACTTTAAGGATAGAGGCTACTGAGGGAAGACTGATCTAATCATATGAGTCTTTTAAAAGAAAACTCTTCTGGCTGGTAGCTGAAATCAGAGACATTCAGAGCATGAGAAGGGTTGGATGTGCTTTGCTAACTAGTTTGAAGATGGAAAGGTCTACATTGTAAGAACTTGACAATGACCTCTAAAAGCTGGACAGGCATGCAAATGACAACCAGCAAAAAAATGGGGATGCCAGTCCTACAAATGGTAAAGAACTACATTCTTCCAACAGTTTAAATGAGTTTAGTAGCAGATTTTTTTTTGAGAGCTTCTAGCAAAGAATCTAGGCTTAATTTCAGCTTAGTGAGATTCTGAGCAGAGCACTTGTATGCCATAGCAGACCTCTGAGTTACAGAAACTGTGAGATAATAAATTTGTGTTGTTTTAAGTCACTAAATTTGTAGTATTTTGTTAGTAATAGAAAACCACTACAGATTATGTATTAGTTACAGTGGAAGTAGTGGATGCCTTAAGAATAAAGGTTTTCATTAAAGTTAGTCACTGCATCATAAATATTATCATTTCTGACAAGAATATAGAAGTACAGACATGGTCTTAGGCAATGTTTTACTCTGAAAGAATAAAACTTTTCAATATGTTAGTCATTGTCATGGTGGAGGCTGCTTTAAGTCATTCTCACAAACTATTTTGATGAGTTCTAAGATTCTGAGTTACGTTCATTACTTAATGTCCTGCTATTAAAATTCTTAGAAACAATTAGAAGATGAGAAGATCATAAACACAGACACTTCTTAAACAATGTTACTGGTGCATTCTCTTGCTACATGAAGAATTTGCATAATTTCACACTAACAATATATCCTTAACAAAAGTGTGAGAAAGGTTTGACCACTTTCAAAGCAGTGAGGTAAAATAGTTTATGTTTGGTACCACAGTTCTAAATAAAGCTCCTATTTGGTTCTGAAGGTCTTCTATTCTCAGTTGTATTTCATATAAATCAGCACAAAACTAGGCAGTCTCTACATGTGCCTTCTCTTTTTTTCCTAAGACATTAAAAGTGTTTATGGGTCCCTTCCCTGTCTGAGTCTGGTTCTCCAGGCAATGCTGGACTTGAGCCTGTATTCCGTTTCTTCCTTCTGCCTCTTTTTCTAATATTACCCTGGTGCAGCAGCAATTGATGGTGGAATGAGTTTCATTTATTTCTCTTATGTCAATCAGAATTCTGCTTTAGTTCATGTAACATCTATCATAAAAAGGTCAAAATTATAGACAATACCTATGTCTGTTCCTTTTAGCCGCATGACAAGAAAAGTGAGTTATAGTATTTTCTTAGAGACTGCTGCTTCAGAGAGCATCATTTTGTACATTCTAGTCCTGACTAAAGGGATTGAGTTCATAGCTTTGGTTTTGCCATTAGCCAGATGGTTTTGACAATCTCAGGGCCTTTCCTGACTGTATTTTTGTTAGTTTAACTCTTCTCGTCCTTTGGTGAAAATGAAAGTGGTATCTTGCTAGCTATAATCCTTCCAAATGTTTAATAATTTGGGATCCTCAGGCAGCAGTCTGAGAGATTAGCATGACTATGGAAAAATCATTTAGCAACTATGGTAAACATGTAAAAATCAGATTTTTGTTTGATGTGAATCTTTATTGGGCAGATCTTTGACAGCATAACTAATCTAAATGTTCTACCTTAATTAGAAAGCAGTAAGGGTTCATTATCATTTCATTTTCATTCACTCCAGTGCATTTTAATAGATTTTCTTGCTCTTCAAGCTTACTAGGTCCATGTAGGAGGGAGTACAATAATAAAATTAATATTTAAACAAAAAGTTCAAAGAGACAGAACCAAGGAGATGTTATAATAGATCTGTACAAAGGACTCATGGGAATTACAAGAAAGGTTTATAAGTTAAGAGTGCACATCCCATACCAATAGATATGGAGGGATACAAGAGACAGCACAAAATGAGTACTTTGACAGTTTAATGATCTATCTTCATGATGACAAATCTGAAAATATTTAATGTAAATATAAGCACTTACATAAACACCTAATGGAATTAACTTAAAGCCATTGTTGCATAAATAGAATATATGTCTTGGAGAGAGGTAGGAAAATACAGACGATGTTCGAAGATGCCTTGAGAAAAAAAGAACAAAAAACAAAAAAGAACATATGAAAGTATATAGCTAATAACAAAGTGTCCTTACTCCCTAATTTTCTGTTCCCAGTATTTTTGTTTACTAAAAGGTGAGCCTTTATCCTCATCTTGAATTCACTGAGATATCCCCATCACTTCAACAGCTTCTCTGTCTGATGGGAGCTCATAACTTTACATTGCAAGAAAGACCAAAGAACAATTTTATCCACTTCAAAATGTTTACAAATCATATGAAGTATTGTGTAGACAAAACATATGAAAGGAAAAAAGTGGTGTGTGAAAGAAAATAATGTATTAAGATGAGGCCAACCTCTTTGATTACCTATGAGTTATTTTAACTACTGAACCAAATTCCACTTTGCTGCTTGTGGAGAGAATATTGTGTGAGTAAGTTTGGGTTACTCTTCACCTTATCTTAGACTCTTGTCCAAAGTTCATAAGCTAGCATTTTCGGGGGTCAAATAGCTTTTATGCTTCAATTTGGTTTCCAAAATAAGTCACATTTGTCATAGCCATCTGACTTTTCCCAAAATAACTTTCATAACTCTGTTAGTCGTTTGAGTGGAATCATTATCAGAGGGGCAAGAGCGCTGCCCTTGATCCCAGAGTCAGAGGTCACTAAACTATATTTGTAGTACTTGTTTTTTCCCATTCTTTTGTAAACTAGGCATTTTCAAGGAGAAGGCTAACTTTAACCTCATTAACCTTCTTAATTAAATTAACTCCTTTGTGGCAAATTAAGAAAGGTTCATTTTATTCATGTAACAGCAATTATTGATAGTGAATTCTGTTTGTCAGACAGTGTTGACGGGACAAAACAGAAACAATTCCTCCTGTCACTGAGCTTACATTCTCTTGGAGGTAGGCAATGAATACGTGGTAGGGGAAAAAGAAATCAAGGCATTAAGCTAGTAACGGGGGTGCTCTAATTCAGAACGACTGTCAGCAAAAGGTATAGCAACCGGGGAATCTCTAAGAATGACCATCATCAGCAAAATGTGTAATGCTTCTAGAATGCATACTGCTGAAAAATGTCTGTTCAGACCCCAAATGGCTCTCTGAGGAGGGAACATTTGAGGTGTGACATAAGAATGAAAAAGAAACAGCTACCTAAGATCTGAGAGCATTTAAGTCAGAGTAGAGCAAATACAAAGAATTGAGGTGGGGAGATTGGCTTATCTGGAGATTAAAAGGGGAAACTGGAATGTATTTTTCTTACAGAGACATAGCTTGGACGTGGGTTAAAATCAGGAGAAAAATGGTCTTTCACTGAAGATGACAAATTCATATAATATAATAAAATTTACAGGTTTATTTAATAGCAATTTGACTTCATAAGAATTATGGTATGTAAATATTTGCCTGAATATATCTTATTTCCCTTTGTCTTTAATGCAGATATGTTAATTTGCAATACTGTTGTAATTGTGTTGTGATGGTACAAATATGCCATAAAAAGCAGCATTCTTTTTTTCCCAGATTTATTGAGATATAATTGACATATAACATAGTGTAAGTTTTAGGTATACAGTATAATAATTTGATGTATTGATATCAATAGATAAATATTGTGAAGTGATTAAACATTAAAATTTGTTAACACATCCATCACTTCACATCGTTACTTTTTTATGCTAAGAACTTTTAACATCTACTCTCTTAGCAATTTGGAAATATACAAACAGTATTGTTAACTATGGCCACATTGCTTTATATTACATCCACAGAAGTTAATCATATTGTATCTGGAAGTTTGCACCTTTTGAGACCTCTCATTCCCCCCACCCACTAAATCCTGGTAACCACTACTCTACTCTCTGTTTCTCTGTGTTTGTCTTTTTTAGATTCTATATATAAATTATATAATACAGTATTTGTTATTTTTTTATCTGATTTATTTCACCTGGTATAATGCCTTCAATCTCCATTTTCTTACACATGGCAGGATTTCCTTCTTTCTCATTGCTGAATAATAGTCCATTGTGTATATGCACCATATCTTTATCAATTCATCCATTGATATTCACTTGGATTATTTCCATTTCTTGGCTATTGTGAGTAATGCTATAATAAACTTGTGAATGCAGATATCTTTCCACATCCTTGTCAGCATTTGCTATCTCATATCTTTTTTCGTAAGAGCCATCTTAACAGATGTGAAGTGATATCTCATTGTGATGTGATTTACATTTCCCTGATAATAGGTGATATCAAGCACTTTTCCATATAATTGTTAGCCATTTGTTTGTCTTCTTGGGAAAACTGTCTTTTTCAATTCATCAGTCCATTTTTTAATCAGATTTTTTTTGTTATTGAGCTGTATGGGTTGTTCTTTTATATTTTGGATATTAATCTCCTATCAGGTATATGGTTTGCAAGTATTTTTTTCTGTTCTATAAGTTGCATTGCATTTTGTAGATCTTTTTCTATTTTCTTACTTTTTGTTTTTGGTATAATATCCAAAAAAAATCCTTGCCCAAGACCAGATTCAAGGAGCTTTCCCCCTCTGTTTTCTTCTAGGAATTTTACAGTTTTCAGTCTTATATTTTAAGTCTCTATTTTGAGTTGATTTTTTAAAGTTGTGTAAGATGGCAGTCCAATTTAATTTTTATGCCAGTGGTTTTCCAGTTTTCCCAACACCATTAATTGAAGAGACTATCCTTTCTGCATGGAGTATTTTGGCTTCCTTGTCAAACAATAATCGACCATGTATGCAGGGTTCATTCTGGACTTTCAATTCTGTTTCACTCATTTGTGTGTCCATTTTAAAGCCAGTACTATACTGTTTTTATCACTATAGCTTTGTTAAAACCAACAAGTGGGATGCATCAACATTGCCACTCTTTCTCAGATTTGTTTTGGATATTCACAATCTTTTGTGGTTCCATACAAATTTTAGGACTTTTTTTCTATTTCTGTAGAAAATTTTGGAATCTTGATTGAACTGCATTGAATTTATAGATTTGTTGCCTGTAAGCCCTCCCCTCTTTTCCTTCTCTATCTGATCCCCAGTGGTCAAGCCCCTCAGTTTCCTACAGATTCCCACAGAAGTAGTCCACCCAGGGAGTAACCTACAATCTTGGGGGAGCTGGATATCCACCTTGGGCTCTTGTGTTCCCACTGGAGAAGTGATAGGCCCAAGGCAGGGCCTCTTGGTGTGGTGCTGGCCCAGTCCGGGGGAGGTGCAATGCATTCAGGGTGTTGCCACTCCTCTTTCCCTTGTAATGTGGTCCTTCTTGATCTCTGTGGTCCAAGTGGGGTTTCAGCCTCACCCCCAGGTTCTGGGATTTTTGCAATGGTGTCTTATCTATGGATAGTTGTTGGTTAGTCTTTTTGTGAAGGAAGCTAAAGTCAGAAACAACTTATGTCACCATCTTGACCAAAAACTGAATTATTAACTGACTCTGCCACTTACCATGGATGGAATCTTTTGATTTTATATAGTCTCTGTTTTTAATTTGTCATGAGATAAATTGTAAATCACCAAGTAGAAGCAATAAGACATTACAGCGACAACTTCCTAATGGTCATTTTAAATCTTGTTAAATTGGATCGTGTGTGTGTGTGTGTGTGTGTATGTGTGTGTGCATGGAGAAGAACTTTCCCTAACAAATTACTTGAATTTTATCATTCTGAGTTTTAATATGTATATCTTTCTGGTTCTTAGATTTCACTTTTGCCCTGCCTCCAACTGGAATTAAAATGTCCTCCACAAACAAAGCCACAACCCCAAATAATTCTGTGTGCTATTTTTTTGATAGAAACAAAAAATCAAAGACAAGGGGAAAATTTTTTTGCAGAAGATTTGTGGAGTCTAATGGGAAACACACACATGCATGCGCACACACACATACACACACATACCTTTCCAAGCATCGCTTTCCTTATTGCTTAGTCAGCAATTACTTTATCTGCTTTGGAGCTGAAAAGGTAGAAATTTTATACACACACACACACACACACACACACGCACACACACACACATTAACATTAGCGCTTGGCAGAGAATATCTCCCATTAAGTTTGTGGGTAATTAAGATTAAGCAGATGGTCATCCACAGTGATTATAATATTGCTTACGTTTTTTAAATAGAACTATAAAATTTTATAATAAAGCATAGGCACAGAAATCTGAAACCCAAAGTAGACTATTAGCTAGGCCTTTATAAATGAGCCCATTAAAATTAATAAGTAAACATAGAAAGCATAACTCTCAATTATCTATAGACCTTTCCTGAGTATAAATAACTTAAGATTGCCCATGTATTTCCAGGTAGATCTGACAACAGATGGAGTCAAGCATTCTGAGTCCCAGATTATTCAGTAACAGCAGTGAGGTCGGTTCAGCGCAATGATCACCCAGTGCAGCCTGTAACCCAGAAGACCTTGAGCTGGGTACTAGACTTTGGGAACAAGTAAGGAATTTTGGAATTTTGATATGTAAAACTAAGCCTAAGACTTAAATAGCTGTCAATTTCTGAAACAGGTATGGCGATAAACATCCTAACAATAAGAAAAATTTGAAGGTATAAAATAATCATACTATTCAATTATAGTATTGTAAGGTCTTGGATATAAACAACTAATGATGGCAAAGTAGAGAAGAAGAGTCTAAAACTCATAGTCAGTCAAGGAAAGAAAATTTTGACCACGGAAAGCTTTAGACTAGCTTTTAGTTCTAGCCCCAGTAAGGGCTAGAACTGGAGCCAGTGTTCAGTGTGGACTTCTGAGGAGAAAGTCATTCTGCTAGAATCAAGGAGACTTCAGGAATGCTAATTCTATGTAGAGAAAAGGTAAAATGGAAAATGTTGACAGTGTAGCTAGATTCTGACAGGCCTAATGAACCCCCACCTACTGTGAATATATCTGTTCTGCTATGGTAGGCAGATTAAATTCCCCTCACCCACAAATGTCCACACCATAATCTCTGGAACCTGGGACCATATTGCTTTAATTGGGAGAAGGGTCTTTGCAGATGTGATTAAATTAAGGATCATCAGATGTGGGAATTATCTCAAACTTGTAATCATAAGTGACCTTATAAAAGGAAGGCAAAGGGTCAGGATAAGAGATGTCAAAGGGTGTATTCTCTCCTCCAGAATCCCACTTTGTCAATATGTTGATTTTATCCTAGTGAGAACCATTTTGGACTTACCAGAATTTGTAAGATAGTAAATTTGTATTTTCTTATGCAAATAAGTTTGTGGCAATTTTTTTACAGCGATGACAGTAAACTAATAAAACCACAGTATTTTTTTTCTCAGTGGTGGGTCAACAAATACTTTTGCCTTTTTAAGTGTACCCAGGGGAAAAAAAAAATTAAATGGGACTTTCTTTGAAATGCACTTTTTAGTTTCTTGTGAAGATAAATGTTCATCCTTAAGTATCCTCTCTGAATTATTTTTCTTGGTTTTATAGTAACAAATGTCTTCCAGTTGTGAAGGACAAAGAAAAACCTATACCTTTAATATGCTATTAATGCAGACTTAATGCATTCAATGTGTCAAAGTCTGTAGTGTTTTAAATGTTACACTAATTGCTCTGCTTATGTTTTACCTTTTCTTCTAAAATTTTCTTCACCCACCCTTGTTTAAAAACCTCAGGGCAAGGGCCTTTGTCAAGTGCAAAATATGAAAATTCTTTCTGCCACCCTTAATTTTTGTCTTCAGGTTCAGGTAGATTATCATCTTATATCTAGTTTGAGCAGAAAAACAATGGCATTCATTGCTACTAGCACTCATTTATTGTTTTTGGTATAATCCTATCACCCATATTTGATGGTAAACTTGCTGAAAATGGTCTTCCTGTTGTTTAAACTCTAAAATGTTCCAACATACATGGTAGCTTGTACCTAGCGAGTGCCTTTAAATATTTTATAAATGCCTGATTTGCAATCTATCTCTTGTCCAATAGTCTTGTTTTGTATGCTAATGAAAGCAGTAGTTTTAATGAGCATATAGAGCTATTATTAGTCTACAAAGATCCTCAAAACATACAAGAACAAAAAAAGAAATAAATGAAGTTCTCTTTTGGTTATATTTATTTGGAGATTCTGAAAGTAAAAGCACAGTCATTGATCTCTGCTTAAAGATGGATTTTCTCCTAACAGAGAATGAAAATGATACAGGTCCAAAGATTGTATATCAAATATGAGAAAAGAGAAAATATTTTCATATTATTTGTTTGTAAGAAAAGAACAATAATACTTGATTAAATAATGATATAGAAAGAGTAAAATATATATTGGTGAAAACTAAGCAGATTACTCGCATGCTTTCCACATAGACATAAAATCTTTAGGAAAAACAGAAGCAGATAGCCAAGTAGAATTAGTTACTATAATAATCTAACATGTTATTTAGTTTCTAACTAATTCCCATGGCTATACACCAGGCATCAGAAAACTCAAAATTCTCTTAGATTGCCCATATCCTACTTCTCTAATAGTATCAGCTAGTTTTTAGAAGTTAACGCCGACTGCTGAGAAGTAACCATAACACATCAAGGCTGCAGATAAAAATATAGTATTGAATAAGGGAGCAAGAAGCACATTGCCTAGATGTTTTTAAATAAGACAGTGAGGACATAAATTTAGGATTTTATAGATTGCCTGAAGATTTCTTGAAATGACATTTTTTAGTTAATTACTTATTCTTATATTTTTAGCAGAGTATGTTACATTTTTGTTTGATTTTGTTTTTTGTTTCTTAAATTGTATTAGTGGATCTCTAGCATAGGTAAGATTACCTGTCTGCAAAAAGAGCTATTAGCAACTACTTTTCATTTTATGTTTTGCTGTTGTTGTCTAGGTTAAAATTTATAATAGATGTCTTTGTTTTTTACCTGGGGGTAAAAAAATACTCTAGGGGAAAAATACTGTAACTGATTGTGTCTTTTGAGTGGTGTTGACTTATGATGTGGATATGTTACTAAGTTTCCAAAGACAGTGGTTTCTACCTAATAAAAAGTCTGATTACTTTCCTTTCTCTTTGGATGAAGTTGAGATTATTCTCATTTATTTCTAAAATAGCCTTTTATCCCTTTCTACTATTCAAGGTAGCTGATAGCTGAGCACTATTTTCTTTTTTTTCAACATGCATGCAATCTCAGAAATGGTGTTGGGAGAAATAAGGTACAGATTTTAACATCACTTTCTACATTTATTTTTAAGCAACAAAGTTTCCATTTAATTTTTAATGCAATTTGGTGATCATTTTGACTGTGTTAGTACATGGCACTTAAAATATTATTTAAAAAATTAAATATATTTAAAATATGTAGTGCCTACACTTTGCATAAGATTGACACTGTGAACATCACTTAGAAAATTTAGAAATCTTAAACAGCTTTCAGATCTATTTTGTATTTTTTCTCCAATTCAAAATCTCAATGACATATTTTTCAACAACTTTTCTAATAAATTCACAACAGTCTCTTTATTTTTGTATTTCTGCTCCCTGTCTACGATTTATAGGGAGAAGATACTGTAAATTTAATTAACTTCAGAAGGACCACAGATTTTTAGCATTATTTTTCTCTCTGTCCTCCGGCAAAATCTGATTAGCATGGGACACAAACTTCCAGGAGCATTTACTAAGAAAATACTCCAAGTTTGCCAAAGAAATAATACCAGGACACATTCCCTTTAGGTTGCATTTAATTGTACAATTAAGAATTTAAATTAAAAAATAACAAACTGTTCAGTAGTATTATTCATTACTTTTTATGTTGAAATAACTTTAGAGTAGAGCTGTAAAATTAGTACAGCAGGGTTATTTTTAATAACTGCTATATTTTATTCATCATCTTCTATATTTTTCCAGAAGGATCACTCTTGTGCATCAGTTTAATCAGCCATGTAGCTTGAAGTTTCTAGTTAAACATTTTTCCTTTTGAGAGCTTACCAATTTGAAGGCCTATCAAGTAGTATGCTTTTTAAAAATCCTTTTAAAAATCCCTCTTTTCTTACTTACACGTAAAGGAAGAGAAAGTGACATACAGTAAATAGAAGTGTGTCTAATGGATGTATTGCAAATGTTACATGGTGATGCAGCTGACATTTTGGACTCATATGAGATCATCATCCCTCCAAAAATTGACTTGTAAACTGTACATCTTCAAGTCATTTCTTTCACTTAAAATGCTGAGTGCATAGTTTTCGGAGTTTGTGTGTCAGGCACTTAATCCTCTGTTTCACAATGCAAAAACAGTCCTTAACCATTCTGCATGTCAAGCCAGATCCAGGTATTTAACATTTCTCATAGGGAATAACTGGCATTTCTCATTCTATTAAAAGGATATTATAACATTCTATAAGATGTGGTCCATTATATTGGTCTATTAAATATCTAAAATATTTTCCAAACCTTGGCTATTTTCTGGTTGCTTTTCTCTGTACTAAAAGTCTATCTGTCTTTGTGCTTGTCTTCCTGTTCTGTCCTCAGTGAGTTGAAACTCTTCCCAGTGAACTGTGCTTGTCTTTAGAGAATCATTCTGAATAACAGATAGCCTTCCTTTTCTTAAAAAATGATAAAGGTAGAGAAGTATACTCTTGAATATAATGGGTGTTTGTTCAGTTGCTTGGCATATAAGCACATTACAACATGAATATTCTTTGGATGTATAAATGTTTTGGAAGTGGCCCATGTGCTCTTGATATAAGGAAAATTAATAATGTACATAGTTGTCTTGTTTTCATGAGTTTTAATAGTACCAACCCAGCCTTTTAAAAACAAAATTATGTTGTATCAGAGCTAGCCTTTCTACCTTTGGCAATGAGAAAACCTTAACTATTCTTGCCAACTAGGAGTTCATTAAAATATATATATACAGTGAATTGATGAATGACTTACAACCTTGTAAAATATTCAGTGTTAAAGGAAGAGAAAAAATTTCCCCAGTGTAGGAGCTGAATTGAAAGAGAAACTCATTTTTTGACAAATATACCACTTGTGAATTTATCAGGAATAAATGAATTGTAGCCGTGTAAAAGAAAAGATAGAAACTCTAGTCATTCTCACTTGATTTTATTTGGTGTATTTGATCCTATTTCCACTTCAACACCAAAGGTATCAGTTAAACTGGAAGATTACTTCTTGTTTTGGGGACACAACTAAAAGTATTGAGATGATGATAGACATGTAGACATTCTCTGATTATTTTTTATTGAGGTATAGTTGACATACATAATTATATTAGTATCAGATGTATAACATAATGATTCAATATTTGTATATATTGTAAAATGATGACCACGAAGTCTAGTTAATATCCATGACCCTACATACTTATAGAACTTTTCTTCTTGTGATGAGAACTTTCAAGATCTACTCTCTTAGCAGCTTTCAAATGTGCAATACACTATTATCAACTACAGTCAACATGCTGCACATTACATCTTCATGACTTATTTATTTTACAACTGAAAGTTCATATCTTTTGACTCCTTTCACCATTTTGCCTACTCCCCACCCCCTGCCTCTGGCAACCACCAAACTGTCCTCTGTATCTATGAGCTTTTTTTAATATATATAATTCCACCTATAAGTGAGATCATATGGTATTTATCTGCCTCTTTCTGGTTTATTTCACTTGGCATAATGCCCTCTAGGTCCATCCATGTTGTTGCAAATGGCAATATTTCATTTGTTTTTATGACTGAATACCCCATTATATATGTGTGTTTACATCTGTGTGTGTATATATATGTATACACACATATATATAGCATATATACAATATATATTGCATTTTTCTTTATGCATCAATGGACACTTATATTTTTATATCTTGTCTTATAAATAATGCAATTAATACAGGGATGCATATGTTTTTTCAAATTAATGTGTTTTTTTTCCAAATACTGACAAATGGAATTGCTGGATCATATGGTAGTTCTATTTTTAATTTTATGAGAAATCTCCATACTGTTTTCCATAGTGGCTGTGCCAATTTACATTCCCACCAACAGTGCACAAGGGTTCCCTTTTCTCCACATCCTTGCCAATACTTGTTATTTCTTGTCTTTTGGATGGTGTCCATTCTTGCTACTGACTGGTGTGAGGTGATACCTCATTGTGGTTTTGATTTGCATTTCCCTAATGATTAGTGATGTTGAGTATCTTTTTATGTCCCTGTCGGCAGTCTGTATGTCTTCTTTGGAAGAATATCTGTTCAGATCTCTGCTCATTTTCTAGTTGAATTGTTTGGGTTTTTTTTTTTTTTGCTATTGAGTTGTATGAATAATCTACATATTTTGATTATTAACCCCTTATCAGGTATATGATTTGCAAATATTTTCTCCATTCAATAGATTACCTTTCATTTTGTTGATGGTTTCCTTTGCTGGGCAGAAGCTTTTTATTTTGATGTAGTTCCGTTTGTTTATTTATTAGCCTTTGATCTGTTGTCAAATCCAAAATCATTACCAAAACTGACATCAAGTTGCTCACTGCCTAAGTTTTCTTCTAGGAGTTTTATGGTTGTAGGTCTTACATTCATATCCTTAATCCATTTTGAGTTAATTTTTATGTATGGTGTAAGATAAGGGTCCAGCATCACTCTTTTGTATGTAGCTGTCCATTCCCCATCATATATTTTTGATTGTGTTGCAAATTAATTGACCATATAATGTATGGATTTACTTCTGGACTTTCAATTCTGTTCCATTGATCTATGAGTCTGTTTGTATGCCAATAACATACAGTTTTGACTACTGTAGTTTTGTAATATAGTTTAAAAGTAGGGACAGTGACACCTCCAGGTTAGTTTTTCTTTCAAGTATTCTTCAATATAAGTTTTTTTTTGTTCTTCAGTATAAGTATTGAGGTGATAATAGACATGTAGGTTTTTTCCCTTTATTCTTGAATCCTCTTTAACTAAATAATACATATTATATCATAAAACTGAAATATATATTTTTTAAAATTATATATATATAAATGTTTAATGATACTAACAAGATATGTGATTTTTTTAATCTGTCTACTTCTTAAGTCCACACTACTATAATGAATAAAGTATCATATATATATATATGTATATATATAAATTTTAAATATATGTATAAATTTTATAATGGGAGTATGCCTAAGAATCATTTCAGGATATGTGTTAAAATACAGACTTGTGGCCTCTACCTAAAAGACTTCTAATTTAGTAGATATGCGATATGGCTAATACTGTATATTTTTTATTAAATTAGTCAAATTATTATTTGACTAAATTTTTATCGTGTCAGTAAATGAAAGTCAAAGCTAATTTAATCAATATCAAATTTTGTTTTTTTGAAGAAGAGGATCTAGACACGTTTTGTTATTTATCTTTCCAGAGAACTACATAGATAATTAACTCCTAATTACCTTTTATTTTTTAAAGACTGTATCTTTTAAAACAGTTTTAGGATTACAGAAAAACTAAGAGGAAGGTGCAGAGATTTTCCATACAACCCCTTTTATGTAGCCTCTCCCACTAACATCCCCCACCAGTGTGGTACATTTGTTATAGTTAATGAACCTATATTGACACATCACAATCCTCAGACAGACACGTCACCAGAGAAGTTACACACATGGCAAAGAAGCATATGAAAAGATGTTCCACATCTTATTATAGCAAGGAAATGCAAATTAAAAAAAACAGGGAAAGACCACTACATACTTATTACAGTGGCAAAAATCTGGAACACTGACAACACCAAATGTTGGTCAGGATGTGCAACAATATGAACTCTCATTCATTGTGATGGGAATATAAAATTTTACGGCTACTTTGGAAGACAGTTTGGTGATTTGCTACAAAACGAAATGTACTCTTGGCATGCAATTCAGCAATCATGCTCCATGGTATTTGCCCAAAAGAGTTGAAAACTTGTCTCCACACAAAAACTGCACATTAGTGATTATATAGCAGCTTTTTTGATAAGCGTTAAATTTGAAAACAACAAATATGTCCTAAAGTAGTGAATGTATAAAAATTAATGTTACCTCCAGACAGAATTAAAAAATTTTTTTTATTAAGGTACCATTGATATACTCTCTTATGAAGGTTTCACATGAAAAAACAATGTGGTTACTACATTTACCCATATTATTAAGTCCAAACCCATACCCCATTGAAGTCACGTCCATCAGTGCCACAAATTCACTGTTTGTCTTCTATGCGTTACACTGTTTTCCCCATGAACCACCACACCATGTGTACTAAACATAATACCCCTCAATCCCGTTCTCCATCCATACCCATGCACCCTCCCACAACCCTCCACTTTGGTAACCACTAGTCCCTTCTTGGAGTCTGTGAGTCTGCTGCTATTTTGTTCCTTCAGTTTTGCTTCGTTGTTATACTCCACAAAAGAAGGAAATTATTTGGCACTTGTCTTTCTCTGCCTGTCTTATTTCACTGAGCATAATATCCTCCAGCTCCATCCATGGTGTTGCAAATGGTAGGATTGTTTCTTTCTTATGGCTGAGTAGTATTCCATTGTGTATATGTACCACCTGTTCTTTATCCATTCATCTACTGATGGACACTTAGGTTGCTTCCATATCTTGGCTATTGTAAATAGTGCTGCAATAAACACAGGGGTGCATATGTCTTTTTGAATCTGAGCAGTTGTATTCTTTGAGTAAACTTCAAGGAGTGGGATTCCCGGGTCAAATGGTATTTCTATTTTTAGTGTTTTGAGGAACCTCCATATTGCTTTCCACAATGGTTGAACTACCAGCAGTGTAGGAGGGTTCTGCTTTCTCCGCATCCTTGCCAGCATTTGTTGTTCTTAGTCTTTTCGATGCTGGCCATCTTTACTGGTGTGAGGTGATATCTCATTGTGGTTTTAATTTTCATTTCCCTGATGATGAGTGATGTGGAACATCTTTTCATGTGTCTGTTGGCCCTCTGAATTTCTTCTTTGGAGAACTGTCTCTTCATATCCTCTGCAAATTTTTTAATCAGGTTATTTGCTTTTTGATTGTTGAGGCATGTAAGTTCTTTATATTTTTTGGATGTTAACTCCTTGTCAGATATGTCATTTAAAAATATATTCTCCCATATTGTAGGGTGCCTTTTTGATGTGTTGATGGTGTCATTTGCCATTCAGAAACTTTTTAGTTTGATGTAGTCCCATGTGTTCATATTTGCTTTTGTTTCCCTTCTTTGAGGAGATGTGTTCAGGAAGAAGTTGCTCATCCTTATATTCAGGAGATTTTTGCCTATGTTGTCTTCTAAGAGTTTTACGGTTTCATGACTTACATTCAGGTCTTTGATCCATTTCGAGTTTACTTTTGTGTATGGGGTTAAACAATAATCCAGTTTCATTCTCTTGCATTTAGCTGTCAAATTTTGCCTACCAGTGGTTGAAGAGACTGTCATATCCCCATTGTATATCCATCGCTCCTTTATCATATATTAATTGACCATATCTACTAGGGTTTATATCAGAACTCTCTAGTCTGTTCCATTGATTTATGAGTCTGTTCTTGTGCCAGTACCAAATTGTCTTGATTACTGTGGCATTGTAATAGAGCTTTAAGTTGGGGAGCATAATGTCCCCAGCTTTATTCTTCCTTCTCAGGATTGCTTTGGCTATTCGGGGTCTTTTGTGGTTCCATATGAATTTTAGAACTATTTTCTCTAGTTCCTTGAAGAATGCTGTAGGTATTTTTATAGGAATTGCATTGAATCTGTAGATTGCATTAGGCAGGAATGCCATTTTGACAATATTAATTCTTCCTATCCATGAGCACAGGATGTGTTTCCATTTATTGGTATCTTCTTTAATTTTTTCATGAATGTCTTGTAGTTTTCAGAGTATAGGCCTTTCACTTCCTTGGTTAGGTTTATTCCTAGGTATTTTATTCCTTTTGATGCAACTGTGAATAGAATTGTTTCCCTGATTTCCCTTTCTTCTACTTCATTGTTAGTATATAGGAATGCCACAAATTTCTGTGTATTAATTTTGTATCCTTCAACTTTGCCAAATTCAGATATTAGATCTAGTACTTTTGGAGTGGATTCTTTAGGGTATTTTTATGAACAATATCATGTCATCTGCAAACAGGGACAGTTTAACTTCTTCCTTGCCAATCCAGAGGCCTTTTATTTATTTGTGTTGTCCGATTGCTGTGGCTAGGACCTCCAGTACTATGTTGAATAGAAGTGGTGAGAGTGGGCATCCCTGTCTTGTTCCCAATCTTAAAAGAAAAGCTTTCAGCTTCTCATTGTTAGGCATAATGTTGGCTGTGGGTTTTTCATATATGGTCTTTATTATGTTGAGGAACTTGCCCTCTATACCCATTTTGTTGAGAGTTTTTATCATGAATGGATGTTGAATTTTGTCAAATGCTTTTTCAGCTTCTATGGAGATGATCATGTGGTTTTTTTCCTTCTTTTTGTTGATGTGGTGGATAATGTTGATGGATTTTCAAATATTGTACCATCCTTGCATCCCTGGAATAAATCCTACTTGATCATGATACATGATCTTTTTGATGTATTTTTCAATTTGGTTTGCTAATATTTTGTTGTGTATTTTTGCATCTGTGTTCATCAGGGATATTGGTCTGTAATTTTCTTTTTTTGTGGTGTCTTTGCCTGGTTTTGGTATTAGAGTGATGCTGTCCTCACAGAATGAGTTTTTAAGTATTCCCTCTTCTTCTATTCTTTGGAAAACATTAAGGAGGATGGGTATTAGGTCTTCACTAAATGTTTGATAAAATTTGGTGGTGAAGCCATCTGGTCCAGGCATTTTGTACTTAAGTACATTTTTGATTACCAATTCGATTTTGTTGCTGGTAATTAGTCTATTCAGATTTTCTGTTTCTTTCTGGGGCACCCTTGGAAGGTTGTATTTTTCTAGAAAGCTGTCCCTTTCTTCTTGGTTATCCAGTTTGTAAGCATATAATTTTTCATAGTATTCTCTAATAATTGTATTTCTGTGTTGTCCTTCATGATTTTTCCGTTCTCATTTCTGATTCTGTTTATGTGTGTAGACCCTTTTTTTCTTGATATGTCTGGCTAAGTGTTTATCTATTTTGTTTATTTTCTCGAAGGCCCAATTCTTGCTTTCATTGATTCTTTCTATATTTTTATTCTTCTCAATTTTATTTATTTCGGCTCTAATCTTTATTATGTCCCTCTTTCTACTGACTTTGGGCCTCATTTGTTCTTCTTTTTCTAGTTTCATTAATTGTGAGTTTAGACTGCTCATATTGGGTTGTTCTTCTTTCCTGAGGTAGGCCTGTATTACAATATACTTTCCTCTTAGCACGGCCTTTGCTGCGTCCCACAGATTTTGCAGTGTTGAATAATTGCTGTCATTTGTCTCCATATATCACTTGATCTCTGTTTTTATTTCGTCATTGATCCAGTGGTTATTTAGGAGCATGTTGTGAAGCCTCCTTGTGTTTGTGGGATTTTTATTTTTTTTGCATGATTTATTTCTAGTTTCATACTTTGTGGTTTGAGAAGCTGGTTGGTACAATTTCAATCTTTTTGAATTTATCGAGGGTCTTTTTGTGACTTTCTGTATGATCTATTCTTGAAATTCGTCCATGTGCACTTGAGAAGAAATTATATTCTGCTGCTTTTGGGTGTAAAGTTCTGTAGATGTCTGTTAGGTCCATCTGTTCTAATGTGTTGTTCAGTACTTCTGTCTCCTTATTTATTTTCTGTCTGGTTGATTTGTCCTTCAGAGTTAGTGGAGTGTTGAAGTCTCCTAGAATGAAAGCATTGCATTCTATTTCCCATTTTAATTCTGTTAGTATTTGTTTCACATATGTAGGTGCTCCTGCGTTGGGTGCATAGATATTTGTAATGGTTATATCTTCTTTTTGGACTGACACTTTTATCATTATGTAATGTCCTTCTTTGTATGTTGTGAGTTTCTTTTTTTTTGAAGTCTATTTTGTCTGATACAAGCACTGCAACTCCTGCTTTTTTCTACCTATTAGTTGCATAAAATATCTTTTTCTATCCCTTTACTTTCAGTCTGTGTATGCCTTTGGGTTTAAAGTGAGTCTCTTATTGGCAGCATATAGATGGGTCCTGTTTTTTATCCATTTAGTGACTCTGTGTCTTTTGGTTGGTACATTCAGACCGTTTATATTTAGGTTGATTATCAATAGGTATATACTTATTGCCATTGCAGCCGTTAGATTCCTGGTTACTAAAGGTTCAAGGTTAACTTCCTTACTACCTAAGAGTCTAACCTAACTCACTTAATATGGTATTACAAACACAATCTAAAGGTTATTTTTTCCTCTTCCTTTTTCTTCCTCCTCCATTCTTTATATATTAGGTGTCATATTCTGTACTCTTTGTCTATCCTTTGATTGACTTTGGGGATATTTGACTTAATTTTCCATATGCTTACTAATTTACTGTTTAACTTTCTTTACTGTACTTTTATTATCTCTGGTGACAGATATTAAACCTTAGGAACACTTCCATCTATAGGCGTCCCTCCAGAATACACTGTAGAGACGTTTTGTTGGAGGTAAATTCTCTCAGTTTTTGCTTATCTGGAAATTGTTAAATCCCTCCTTCAAATTTAAATAATAATGTTGCCAGGTAAAGTATTCTTGATTTGAGGCCCTTCTGATTCATTGCATTAAATACATCATGCCACTCCCTTCTGGCCTGTAAGGTTTCTGCTGAGAAGTCTTATGATAGCCTGATGGGTTTTCCTTTGTATGTGATCTTATTTCTCTCCCTGGCTGCTTTTAGTAGTCTGTCCTTATCCTTGATCTTTGCCATTTTAATTACTATGTTTCTTGGTGTTGTCTTCCTTGGGTCTCTTGTGTTGGGAGATCTGTGCACCTCCATGGCCCGAGAGACTATCTTCTTTCCCAGATTGGGGAAGTTTTCAGCAATTACTTCCTCAAAGACACTTTCTATTCCTTTTTCTCTCTTCTTCTTCTGCTACCCCTGTAATGTGAATATTGTTCCCTTTGGATTGGTCACACAGTTCTCTCAATATTCTTTCATTCTTAGAGATCCTTTTTTCTCTCTGTGCCTCAGCTTCTTTGTATTCCTCTTCTCTAATTTCTATTTCATTTATCATCTCCTCCATGGTATCTAATCTGCTTTTAAAACTTTCCCTTGTATGTTTCATTTATGATACTGTGTTCCATAAGTATTGGATCTCTAACTGGAATTCATTCCTGAGTTCTTGAATATTTTTCTGTACCTCCATGAGCATGTTAATGATTTTTATTTGAATTCCCTTTCAGGAAGATTCGTGAGGTCCATTTCATTTAAACCTTTCTCAGGGGTTTTATTCATAATTTTACTTTGAACCAGGTTCCTCTGGCATTTCATATTTGTATATGGCTTCCTCTAGTGCCCAGAAGCTCTATTCTCTGGAGCTGCTCAGCCCCTGATGCAATGTCGGGTGTCTCAGGGGAGCGGTGTTTGTGCCTGGGTGGAGGAAAGAGCTGTTATCTACTTCCCGGCTGCTATGCCTGCCTCCACTTCCAGAACCAGTGGGCTGAGCATACAGCTATAAGCCTTTATGCTTTGCATTTGTAGTCGCTGTATACTGGGCTTCTCTCTGGCTGGCCTAATGCCAGGGTAGAGTTTGCCAGTTTTTGAGCCAGGTCGGACTGGCTGGGAGAAAGGTGCAGTACATTGTGTATCATGCAGGGGGTCATTGGAGCTGTGTAGCCAGCCAGGGAGCTGGAGCTCCTGAAGATCGTGAACGTTCCCAACCTGCTGGGCAGAGTGCACCCGGACAATTTTTTCTACCTGTCCTTTCTCCTGAGCAGTAAGCTCTGTGCAATCCTTGCCCCTTTAGCAGCCCTCTTGCTGTTAGGAATTCTCTCAGACTGCCCTCCTTTCTTTTGTCCCAGAGCAGCCTGATATGGGTACCTGCTTTCCACAAGTGTCTAGAATCTCAGTCTCTTCCAGGTATTTTGCCTCTTAATTTTCCACCCCATAGTCACAAGAGTTCCATGAAAGCACCATGAAATGTAAGCTTGTGCTCCCAGGGCAGATCTGCAGAGTTAGGTATTCAGCCGTTCCAGGCCTCCATTCCCTCCCCACTCCGTTTCTCTTCCTCCCACTGGTGAAGTGGGGTGGGGAAATGCTTGGGTCCCACAGGGCCATGGGTTTGGTATGTTACCCTGTTCCATGAGCTTTATTCTTTTCTCCAGGTATGTGCAGTTTGGCACAGTTTTCTTTCCTGTTGCTATTTCAGGATTAGTTGTATTAATTACATTTTCGTATTATATGCTGTTTTAGGAGGATCCTCTGTCTCACCTCTAATGCTGCCATCTTTAATTCAGCCAAATGGTATCTTCGACAATAGAATATTATTCAGTGCTAAATGAAATGAGCTTTCAATCCATAAAAAAGACATAGAGGAAATTTAAATATGTATTACTACATGAACATAACCAATATGAACAAACTATATATGATTACTTTTATAAGCCTTCTGGAAAAGGCAAAGCTATGGGTAAAATAGAAAGATTAGTGGTTGATATAGGCATTCAGGTAGAGGGGAAAGATGAATAGGCAGAGCACAGAATTTTTGCAACAGTGAAAATACTCTGTATGATATTATAATAATGGATACATGTCATTATACATTTGTCCAAACCCTTAGCATATACAACACCAAGAGAGAATTCTAGGGTAAACTAAGGACTTTAGTTGATTATGAATTCTTAGTATATTTATGAAAATCCATTAAGTATTTCCAAAGACTAGATGCCAGGTTTTCTTGTGTAGCCAGTGTTCAGCCTACCATATAAATACACTGATGTTCTGTTGTGACTACTTATCACTTAAGCAGAAAAGGTGTTCTTGCATTCCTTTTAATGTTTGCACAATGTTGAAAGTACCTAATTTTGCAGTTTCCAAATACACCCAGATTTTAAAAACTTTATTTAGGGGGAAATATTAACCTTTGAGCAGTAAAAGAAATCTTTTTCTCTCTCCCCACTTTTTACTCCAAATAATAAATAAATAAGGAAAAGACCTTTGGCTCTTAAGCAGGCATGATGATTAATGATATTCTCTGCCAGATGCATGTTAACCTTCATTGACTGATAAACAATGAATAGAACTTAACCACCATGTTGTAAGGAAGCTGAAGACATGTGAGGACATCATATATAGACATTCTAACTGAGAGCCCCACCTGAGATTTAAGCTGGAAACACAACATAGCAAAAATTTGGTTGCTACTAATGATGTATGTGAGCATGCATGTGTGAATGTGTGTGTGTGTACATGTATGGGGGATATTTAATGTGGTGTTTAATTTTATTTGTCAGTTTGGGTAAGTAATAATACCCAGCTCTTTGGCCAAATATATCAAGTATCTGGGTAGGGGATTCCCTCCTTAGCTCAAGCTAATAAATAAGGTAGGCAGAAATCCATACAATGTTATATAAAATATCTATTTGTCACATAGAGATATATAATATCTTATAAATGTATATATGTAGGCCCTATTGGTGAGTGAAGGCAAATAATCTGCAACCTGTTTCCATACAGTGAAAAGGAAGACTGCCCTGTTGGTATGGTTCCCCTTACCATAAGTGTATTTTTAGACTTACCTTTTTTAAATAGAGTAGATGCTTTCCTGTCTGTCTCTTATTAGTGTATTCAATACATTAGTTTTTGTGTGCCATATGTTAAAATTATCTATTTAATTTCCATTTACTATAAAATTTTGAATCTGTTTATGTGAGTAGACACCCTTTTTTTCCTGATAAGTCTGACTAGGGGTTTATCTATTTTGTTCATTTTCTCAAAGCTGGTATAAACCAGCTCCTGCTTTCATTGATTCTTTCTATTGTTTATTCTTCTTGATTTTATTTATTTCTGCTCTAATCTTTATTATGTCCCTCCTTATACTGACTTTGGGCTTCATTTGTTCTTCTTTTTCTAGTTGCGTTAACTGTGCGTTTAGGCTGCTCATATGGGATTGTTCTTCTTTCCTGAGGTAGGCCTGTATTGCAATATACTTTCCTCTTAACACAGCCTTCGCTGCATCCCACAGATTTTGTGGTGCTGAATTATTGTTGTCATTTGTCTCCATATATTGCTTGATCTGTGTTTTTATTTGGTCATTGATCCATTGGTTATTTAGGAGCATGTTGTGAGGTCTCCATGTGTTTGTGGGATTTTTCATTTCTTTCCGTAATTTATTTCTAGTTTCATACCTTTGAGGTCTGAGAATCTGGTTTGCACAATTTCAACCTTTTTTAATTTACTGTGGCTCTTTTTGTGGCCTAGGATATGAACAGTTCTTGAAAATGTTACATGTGCACTTGAGAAGAATGTCTATTCTGCTGCTTTTGGGTGTAGAGTTCTGTAGATGTCTGTTATGTCCATCTGTTCTATTGTGTTGTTCAGTGCCTCTGTCCCTTACTTATTTTCTGTCTGGTTGATCTATCCTTCAGAGTGAGTGGAGTGTTGAAATCTCCTAGAATTAAGGCATTGCATTCTATTTCCCCCTTTAATTCTGTTAGTATTTGTTTCACATATGTTGGAGCTCCTGTGTTGGGTGCATAGATATTTATAATGGTTATATCTTCTTGTTGGAATGACCCTTTTATCATTATGTAATGTCCTTCTTTGTCTCTTGTGACTTTCTTCATTTTGAAGTCTATTTTGTCTGATAAAAGTACTGCAACTCCTGCTTTTTTCTACCTATTCGTTGCATGAAATATCTTTTTCCATCCCTTCACTTTTAGTTTGTGTATGTCTTTGGGTTTAAAGTGAGTCTCTTGTAGGCAGCATATAGATGGGTCTTGTTTTTTTATCAGTGACTCTATGTCTTTTAATTGGTTCATCTGTCCATTTATATTTAGGGTGATTATTGATAGGTTTGTACTTATTGGCATTGCAGGCTTTAGATTCGTGGTTACCAAAGGTTCAAGGTTAACTTCCTTACTATCTATGAGTCTAACTTAACTCACTTAATATGCTATTACAAACGCAATCTAAAGGTTCTTTTTTTCTCCTCCTTTTTCATCCTCCTCCATTCTTTGTATATTAGGTATGATATTCTGTACTCTTTTTCTATCCCTTGATTGACTTTGGGGTAGTTGAGTTAATTTTGCATTTGCTTAGTAATTAACTGTTCTACTTTCTTTACTGTGGTTTTATTACCTCTGGTGACAGCTATTAAACCTTGGGAACACTTCTATCTATAGCAGTCCCTCCAAAATGCACTGTAGAGATAGTTTGTGGGAGGTACATTCTCTCAGCTTTTGCTTATCTGGAAATTGTTTAATCCCTCCTACAAATTTAAATGATAACCTTGCTGGATGAAGTATTCTTGGTTCACGTCCCTTCTGCTTCATTGAATTAAATACATCATGCCACTCCCTTCTGGCCTGTAAGGTTTCTGTTGGGAAGTCTGATAATAGCCTGATGGGCTTTCCTTTGTATGTGATCTTATTTCTCTGGCTGCTTTCAGCAGTCTATCCTTATCCTTGATCTTTGCCATTTTAATTACTATATGTCTTGGTGTTGTCTTCCTTGGGTTCCTTATGTTGGGAGATCTGTGCATCTCCAGGCCTGAGAGACTATCTCCTTTCCCAGATTGGGGAAGTTTTCAGCAATTACCTCCTCAAAGATGCTTTCTATCCCTTTTTCTCTCTCTTCTTCTTCTGGTTCCCCTATAATGCAAATATTGTTCCGTTTGGATTGGTCACACAGTTCTCTCAATATTCTTTCATTCTTAGAGATCCTTTTTTCTCTCTGTGCCTCAGCTTCTTTGTATTCCTGTTATCTAGTTTCTATTTCATTTATCATCCCCTCCACCGTATCCAGTCTGCTTTTAATACCATCCATTGTGCTCTTCAGCGATTGGCTCTCTACCTGGAATTCATTCCTGAGTTCTTGAATATCTTTCCATACCTTCATGAGCATGTTAATGATTTTTACTTTGAACTCCCTTTCAGGAAGAGTCATAAGATCGGGGTCATTTAATTCTTTCTCAGGAGTGGTATTAATAATTTTACTCTGAACCAGATTCCTTTGGCGTTTTATATTTGTATATGGCGCCCTCTAGTGCCCAGAAGCTCTACTCCCTAGAGCTGCTCAGCCCCTGAAGCAATGTCGGGGTCACAGGGAAGTGGTATTGGTGCCTGGGGGGAGGAAAAACCTGTTTCCTGCTACCCGGCTGCTATGCCTGTCTCTACTGCCTGAACCAGTGGGCTGTGCACACAGGTATGAGCCTCTATGATTTGCATTTGTAGTTGCTGTAGACAGATACTCCCTCTGGCTGGGCTTATGCCAGCATAGGGTTTGCCGGTTTGCAAGCCAGGTGGGGCTGCCTGGGAGAAAGATGCAGTAGGCTGCGTATCACGGAGGGGGTCCTTGGAGCTGTGTAGCCAGCCAGGGAGCTGGAGCACCTGAAGATTGTCTAAGGAGGAAGATTTCTTTTTCCTCCTTAAATGTAAGGGTCTGTATGGCAAAGCTCCCAACCTGCTGGACAGAGTGCACCTGGACAATTTTGTCTACCTCTCCTCTCTCCTGAGCTGTAAGCTTTGTGCAATCCTTGCTCCTTTAGCAGCCCTCTTCCTAAGGGCTTCCTTGTTAGGAAGTCTTTCAGACTGCCCGCCTTTCTTTTGTCCCACAGCAGCTGGATATAGTTCCCTGCTTTCCACAAGCAGCTGGAATCTCAGTCTCTCCAGGAATTCTGTGTGTCTTAGCTTTTCAACCGCATAATCATGAGAATATCATGCAAGCACCATGAATTGTAGGTTTGTGCTCCTAGAGCAGATCTCCAGAGTTAGGTATTCAGCAGTGCCAGGCCTTCAGACCCTCCCTGCTCGATTTCTCTTCCTCCTGCCTGTGAGCTGGGTTGGGGGAAGGGCTTGGGTCCTGCTGGGCCACAGCTTTGGTACATTACCCTGTTCTGTGAGGTCCTCTCTTTTCTCCAGGTGTATGCAGTCTGGCCCAGTCCTCTTTCCTGTTGCTCTTTCAGGATTAGTTGTATTAATTATATTTTTGTATTATATGCCATTTTAGGAGGAAGCCTGTGTCTCACCTCTCATGCTGCCATCTTTAATCAAGTGTTATTTTCTTAACCTAAAATGTATATATGGCTTATTTTCATCTGAAGAATAATGATAGAGTTTTTATGTATTCCCAGGTTATGATTAGGCAGAAAAAAAGTGTAATGTTCTAAAATAATTTTAGTTTTCTTGATATGGCAGGCCCACGTTTATCAATTGGGAAATCTGAGTTTATGCAGAGTAATTTCAGGGCTCAGAGAAGGTATCCTAGGCAAGGCTGAGTTGCCAATAGGACAGAGTGATTAAAAAGTTGTAGCTTACACTGTTGCTATTATTGCTGTTACAAGAAAATGGCATTTGCTCCAGAAGTTGACAAACCAGAACTGCCAAAGCAAAGAAACCAAGATTACCCACATGCTTTAAGATAAAGTGGGGAGATGACTTTCTTCTCAAAGTGTAATAATCACAAAAGAAATTTGACCTTTCTAGACCCATTTCCTCTGCCATCCTTCTAAGGCAGCATGGGCTGTTATGTAGTGACCTTTGCTGAAGTAATTCTTAGGGTGGTTAAGAAAACTCATTTGCATAGTATGAGAATTTTGGTTGGGTTATTCAAATGTTATACATATCTTTAATAATAAATCAAGTGTAACCTTTTTTCTATGTCATAATTTTCTTAAGAACAACAGTTGTCAGCTCATTTCACCTTATTAGTGATATAATTTAAATTTTTATATAGTAATTAATTGCTAAATTATATAATATTATATTTTTAATTATCTGGCTCTCAGGAGAAAGTGTAACCTTATCTATCACGGATATTAAAAGTCTATCTGCTAATTATTACTAGAAACACCTTACCAAAAGTCAGATGTATACTGCGATAATTGCTTTTGTCTGAAGAGATTTATCTTTATAGAAAATATTCTTGACATTGACAATATATTTGCAGCTGTTGAGGTGTCAAATTAAAGTTCTTGCTGCTATTTAAATACTTCTTTGCCACTTACTCAATTCAGGACTCTGGCACTGATCATGTAGCGTGAGAGAAGGCCGTTTATATTGATTTCTGCAAAGATACTCAGTTTTGTAAAATTGATAAGCTCAATAAATTCTGACGGTAATGAGAGCCAATGGAGGGTTTGACTAACTTGTGTAAGAACTTATTTTTACCTTATTTCAATGCTGTTGTAGCCTAAAGCAGTGATTACATGGGTGGAACTACCCTGGATGATAGAAGCCTTGAAATTGGTGCTTAGAAAAAAAAAAAAATATATATATATATATATATATATATACACATATATATATCCAGCTCTGCCATTTCATGGAATTCTAAACCCATAAATTCACATGTATTTAAAAATTGTTCTTTGTAAAGATAAAGTCATTATTTCCTTGCCTTCACCTCACACAGTGTCCTCACAGTCTGATTAGTAACCAAGATCAGAAACTTAGGAGTCAGATGCCTGCCTTCCTCATGTGGAAAAGGGATAAAAGCAGTTCTTATTTTAGGATGTTACTGTGAGATGGAAAAAAATTATATGATGTACATAAGAGGTTTAATGTAGTATGAGACATATATGTGCAAATTCTAATAAAAATTACTAATGATAAAGATATTTGGTAACTATTATTGTTATTGTTACTTGTTTACTTATCAATCTCCCCATTTTAGAGTATTGGTTCTCTGAGGGTAAGATCGTTGACCAATTGATTCTTTAATTTCCTGCATCTCAAATAGTGTCCAACATATACTCTAAATATTTCTTCATGTATAAATAACTAATCATGGTCATCACACATCTCTTAAACATTTCCTGCAAAAACTATTATTGTATCCGAATAGATAGGTCCATGTGGCATCTGCATCAGAGTCAACTAAAGGACATGCTTAAAATGGCCAGCTCAGTTGGAATCTCTTGAATAAGAGTCCATAGAATTGTATTTAAATACGTTCTACAAACGAACCTTATCCACACTTAACGTTTGAAAAACAATGCTCAGAGTTTTTCCTAATCCCCAAATTGTCTCCACTCTTATGTGTTGCCACAAACATTTCTCCAAAATATTGCTTCAATATTTTGTACTCCCTCTACATATATTAATACATACCCAATTAGATATTACACAAAATTATTTATCTGAGGAATCACGATCAAGGGACTTAGAAAATCTGGTTCCAACTTAACTTTATAGTGCAAACCATAACTTCTGTAAACCAGCGCACAGTGATTCTACTCATCCTGCCTTCCTGTTCCTGCCCACATGCCGTGGCTCATATGCCTCTCTTGTGGCCTGAATGCTCTCCTGACGCCTCTCCTTCCTTCCTTTTTCTTTCTCTCTCAAGCTCAGTGATTCTTAACTTCAACAGACTATTAGAATTATCTCGTGATCCTTACAAAATGTAAATGCACTGCCTGCTGGTCATATATATGGAATCAGAACTACATAGAGCTAAGACTCCAGATGAAGTTTATATCCCACTTGATATCAGTTGACCCTCAGTTGGAAAGAATCTAACTTTCTTCTTTGAAGTCTTGGAAGCACCTATTATCTGTTCTCCTACTCAGAATACCGTATACCATTCCTTAGCTTTTGTCTTGGAATTCCCTCCTGGAAGACAAGCTATTCCTATGGCTAATGTTATTACGTGGAAAATATAAATTCTTAATAAATGTGTATTTTTTGGAACAAATAGAGGAGTGGTCATATTTTTATGAGTGGGAAGAGATGCTAATACATAGTTTTGTGGGCAAACATAATGTTTTTTTAAAAAATATACAGATCTAAAAGTAACTGTTTCTTCAGTTTTCTCGATAAAGGGAAGAGTTACTTAGCATTTTAACCAGGAAAGGAAATTATCAAGAAATGAATATTTAAAAAAAAAATATGTGGAGTAGGCATTTTCATTCTGGAATTTGTGTTTTCTCTGTCCCCTAACCTGCTTCCCTTCTACAAGAGTAATTAATTGATGTTTCAGAACCAGCTTCAGCACAGGAGTAAGAATTTATATTTAGAACTGAAATTCTCAAGGACCACCTTCGTAATACCAAAATATTAAAATGAAAAGTGAAAAAAAATCAGTCAGCTCTTCAGATTTTTAAACAAATCCAAGTCTTTGATGATTCCAAATATCCAGGGTTTAATCTCATGTAGGAAGTACATAGGTCTTTGTATTTTTTCTCTATTAATAAAAACCTGATGCTTTATGCAGACAGCCTTGAATCTTCTCATTTTATCAGCCACAGGAACCTACTGATATTCACCACTGTTATAGATTCTCTATATTAGATGCTATACTTGAGTTTTGAAAATTTTATGATATTCCATATTCTAGGAGGATTATGTTAATCTGTTTTTAAATTGTTTATTACATTGGTCTAGAGCCAGTTGCTAATCATATCCATAAAAGGAGAATAGGTTGGACAAGAATCATTAGATATGCCTTAGATGGAATAAGGAGACTAATCTCATAATTTTAGAAAATTAGTTTAAATGTAGATGCTTGTGGATTTTCACCAGGATCTTGACTTACAGGATAGTCAATATCAGGAACTGTGTCCACAGGGGCCTCAGACGTGACCCTCAGCAACACTAGTGCAGGCACCGTCAGCTGAGTGTGGTACAGTCTGCAGGATGGGGAAAAAAAAGGAGCGCATGTCTAATGAAGTGTGTGTCAAGTAGGAACGTAAAGATCTTTTTGGTTGAAATAGAACTTCATTCCCTCCAATGAAAGACATTTTATTAATATAATTCTGCTTTTGTATCCTTAATGTTTAGTATTAAATCATCTCAAATGAACAAAATAAATTCCCAACACAAATGAACCTTCCTAATTCCAGGCCATTTTGTCAGTAAACATTTATGAGTTATATTATTGTTTTAAGCTTATTTTTGTTTCTAGTATATTATGTACATTAGAGATATAGGTACAAATTTAATTGTATATGAGAGATATTAGAGAAATGAAAATGATTGCAGCTAGGACAAATAATCAAGAAAACTAGAGTTAGGTGCTTTCTGCCCATCTTTTGATACATTTTCCTTTTGGAAAAAAAGTCCTTTCTCATGTCCCGACTTTCCATTTCTGTTAAGAAAGATTGTTCAAGGTAAAAAATAGTGAAAAGGTTTGAAAGTAAAGAAAAAAAAAGTAATGATCAGAGCTATTGGCTTTAAAGTGATTGTATCATATATATTTTAATTACCATTTTGTATATTCAGGGTGCCATTTATCACCCATATTGGACCACTTTTGAAAGGGAATGAGGGAAAAACATATGCAATGTGGATGCTGGATTACAGTTCTGAACCAGGGCTGTTTGGAGCAAACCAGGATATATTATTACCTTATACCCAGTCAACTGTCATCTCTTTCTATATTTATTCGGCTGTTCTGTTGCTTATAGAATACCAAGAATAATTCTGAGTGTAATCCCATTCTTAATTCTATTTGTATCTCAGCAACTTACTTCTCATTATCTTTGTTTTTCCTCTCAGGAGGGCACATCATAACCTTATAAGAGCCACTCAAAGATGACACCTGTCCCCACTTTCATTTCTCTTTCTCTCACTCTCTTTTTCTTCCTGTCAGAAGATTCTTGGATTTTACTTACTGGAAGCACACTGAAAATAGTAATCTAAGAAGATCCTGGGCACACATTTTTAAAGGAAGATCTGTAAATGGAGCATTCCTGTATTTGTTTTTGTAGGATAAAAAAATTAATGTTTATCTTTCTGAATGTCTAACACACTGTCACCTTTCTCCCAGGAACAAATCTTAGGAATGACTATTATTTTTCCTCACAGTTAATAATATGGACATCTTTGTCTCCATTTCTTTCAAAGCAAGATAAAGGAGAGCTCATTCAAAAATACATATTGATCTCTCATCAAATTATGCCCAGACTGAGATAATAATTTCTGTTTTCTAAATATATATATATGTCAAAAGGGATATCTTATCATATTAATAGTGAAGTCCTCATCATGTTCAAATACTTTTACCATATATTGGTTATTGTAATAAATATTATGTTCAATAATATAAATATATTCAATTGAATATTATATTCAATTATTCAATCCCATGGTTGTGTCCCAATTTTATGGAGGAAATAAATAAGTCTTCATTATTTCTCTATTGTGAGAGAAGAGAACTTATACTTTTACATACAGTTACTGAGTCCAAATTTCATTCACTGATGTTATTATTAAAATAAAATTGTCACATATTTCTGTACCCACCTTTCTATCACCTTTTTAATACCTGCTTTCCAATTTAGGCTCTAAAATAATTGTAAAAATCAGAAGTTTATATAATTTCAGGAATCCAATTGGTAGCTGTAAATACACACAAATAGGATATATAACTGAAACATGAAATTGCAGTTAGAATTTAGTTCTGAATATAGTCATATAATTTTGAAATTGACAGTTTACTTAGGATTCTAGTCATTTATGTGATTACAGCAGAAAAACCCATAGGAACCTTCTGATAAGTGAGTAATTTTTGAATGGGTGGGTTTAATTTGAAAAGATGGAGAATCCATGAACAGTGGGCTGGGGACCAGACCCAAAGCCCTGTGAAAGTAAAAAGGTAATGAAATCCCAGCTTTTACCCTGGTTGGAAATGAGAAGGATATCCCTGTGAGTCATGGGGCACAGCACCCCTTGTACCTTCATATTGGAGAGGAAAGGAAATATGGAGTCCAGGTACCTTTAGCGGGATGAAGAAGTAGAAGGAATCTCCATTGGTCCAAAGAAGGGCAAGCCCACCATGGCACAGATCTATCATGGGCAGGGCTGGGCAGAGCCGCCCCATAGCATTACCAGAAGGTATCTTTGTCATGCTTGAGAAAAATCCACAGTTGTCACTTCATTTATTCACTTACTCATTGTCTCAGCTTCTCGGGTACCCAGACCTCTCCTCCAGATGGAGGAAGCTAAAATGGGATTGTTGGATACAGGTGCATGCTGAGCTGGCAGAGGTGTGTCTGTTGTCCCAGTGGGCCAGGTGCTTTCTGTACAGTGCGCCAGTGGCAGCCACAACACTGGAAGCTCCCCAGGGAATGGACTGTGTCAGTTCTAGCACACAACATGGGGAATTTTTAAATGTTCAGTATTTTTGCATGATCTGAAAGCATCATAGTTTGGAAACCAAAAAGAAGCACTAAAGTGGGGGGAAGGAACATCAGTAGTCGTGAAACAACCTAGAAAATAGGAACCTAGAGAACCTCCTTTGAGTCATTGTGAATTTAGAAGGGCCTGCTTTTTTAAAAATAGACAATGATACTTTCATCTAAAATGTTTATGCTAAAATAGAACTGAATTAGCATTTGAGAAAAAACTTTAAGGAAGAATAAAAGCTTGAGAAATATTAGAAAAAAGGAAAATCTTATTAAATCTGTTGACAATGTTGAAATATGAGCAGAACTACAACAAGGCAAATGTGCAACATAGGTAACAGTATGGAGCTGAGGAATGAAATAACTGGACTACGAATCACTCTCAGAGTCTAGTTATTCGGTGAAGCAACTCACACACTGAGATGAAAATGAAGCGGGCAAATACATGCTGATTGGAAGTAGTATTGTAACCTCAGTCAGTGTAGGAAAAGTGGTGTCAACTAGGGCAGCACTTTGGGATGATCTATCCTAAAAGAAAACTAAAAAGTAAATTTTGGTGAGGAATACATGCAAAGAGTGGTGTTTAAATAAAAGCAGACTTTCACTTAAATGTTTAAATTCTGGACCAAACCAGGCCATGGTGGTTATGAAACCCCCTCCAGAAATTCTAAGTGAAAGGTCTGAAGGAACAGCCAGCCATGGAGGGGTAGGTTCGCAGTAACTAGGGTTGGGTTTTGTGCAAACAGAAGTGTCAGGGTATCTTTGGGGCAAAGTTATCTAGGTCACAAAGGAGCAGGAAAGTTATCTAGGTCAGAAAGGAGCAGGAAAGAAAATGACACCTAGCATTAAGGTGTCAGGAAGAAGGAAAGGGCGTGGAGCAAGTGGGGATGAGAAGCGAGGATAGAAGAAGGCACAGTGTAGTCTGCTCAGGAACAAAGAGCCATGTGGCAAAGTCACAAGCCTGAGGGAGCTGAGGCAGGTCTCAGCCTCCGGAAGGAGCCAACTGGGAACTTCTAGGAGGCTAATGACCAAAGTGGACCATTTGATGGTCGGCTTTTGAATTTATCTTTGGTCCTGGTTAAAAATGAAAAGAAGTGGCCTCTGTGGGTGAGGAAACACTGCTGAATTCTAAGGCAAAATACATCTGAGCGAGTAAGAAGGGAATCCAAAGGGAGTTCATCAGCTGAAGTAGTGGAAACTGTTCTGTAAATAAATACCAGTTTTTTATCACAGAGACAGACATTCAAATCATGCTGTTTAAATGGCAACAGAACCAGCATTCTCTGTGGCATTAAAAAAATGATTATATAAGAGAAATGATAAAGTTACAAATCACTTTCAAAAAAGAAAGGCCACATACTGTATGATTCCATTGACACAAATTGTCCAGAATTGGTAAATCCATAGACAGAGAGTAGATTAGTGTTGCCAGGGGCTGGGGGAAGGGGAATGGAAAGTGACTGCTATTGGATATATGGTTATTTTTTGGTGGGGAAGGGGGATGATAGAAATGTTCTGTAATTAGATTGTAGTGGTTGCTGTACAACTCTGGATATACTAAAGAAACACCAAATTGTACATTTTAAAGGAGTGAGTTTTATGGTATGTGAGTTATATCTCAATAAAGCTGTTATTTAAAAATAAAGACATTTCAAAATGATTTCAAATATGCCATTAATCCAAAATGATAAAATTTTTAAGGTATTATGATGTGGTCAACAATGAAAAGCCTATCAGTTATTCATTCAGTAAAATAATAGATAATGGCTTTTCTTTTCCCTGCAATTATCATTAACTTGGAAATCTCTGAGGAAGAGGCTATGAAAGAAAGCAGCACAGATGGGCAGCCTGTAGTGAAGCCTTAGAGAATATGGAAAAGCGTGTGAAAATGATAGTGACATCTTACATACATAGGCAAAGATGGAATAAGAACAAGTACAGAAAGAAGAAAAAAGGTTCATGGGCCTACTTAACAAATGGACAATGAGAAAAATAAACTAGAGGACTGGCTGACTGTCGGGGTTTTTAGCCCTCCACGGAACCCCCCCGAACCTGCAGAGGAGTGAGGGGAGAGCACGCCCTGGCAAGGTGAGGTCGGGAGAGGCAAGTGCCGGCTGTCCACCCGATCACCAGCCCTCATTCCAGAGGACAAACAGATGTGACAGGGAACTCAGTCAAAGCAGGAACTCGTTTACTGCAGAAACAGCAAGGCATATATAGTACTCATGGGCCAATCAGCACAAAGGTCAGGCAGTCACAAGCCCTTCACGCAGGAAGGCACATCATACAGGTAAATGTTTTCCACAAGCTGATCACGTTCGTGGAAGACTTGAGTCGCCAATCAGCAGCGGGAGGCAGGCCTAAGCAGAAAATCACCTCCCTTTTGAAAGCAGGCAGAGCACCACCCTTTGTGCATCTGGCGGGCGCCATCTTAACAGTGATTCAGCATTTCAGGCATTTTCTTTTGGAGTCTAGAATACCTTACATTTCCCCCTTTTGTTTTTTGTATGGAGGTTAGTCGCTAGCCAGAGAGGAGTGAACCCTACTGGAGTCACCTTATCGAAGGTGGGATTCTGACGGTGTGGGGTGTCAGCATCCAGTAGGCTGCGAAACCTCAATAGGCCAATATATCAGTGGCGGGGGCCAATCGACCTGTAGGGTAAAACTTTATCATGGCTATGGGACTACAGTTTCAACATCTTGATAATTAAAGCCATTCTCATATGGTTCCCACTCATTGTTGTGCAGGGATTGATATTGTTGTCTAAGTACCATGAGATGTACAGCACTTATTCTATTTTTTTATGAACCCAATCAGCTTATTAACAACACAAGGACCAAAGGAAAGTAATAAAGATAGAAGTACTCTTACTTAGGACTGCAGCAAAATAATAGTTGTCTCCCGCAACACAGCTATATCTAGTAATATAACAAGTAGATATGGAATAAATCCAAAGGTGGGCCCATTGCATTGTTGACACCAATTGCCCCAAGCCTGGGTTATAGGTGCCCCTATAGTCAATATGAACACAACAACAACAATAAAGGGGGACATCTGGAATCTTATCTCAAAGTCCTCTTTGAATCTGGGTCCTTTGGAGAATTTCTTTGGAGGTGTCCGGGGTGGGCCGGGTGGAGATGGACTCTTCAGTCTCTAGTAAGGTTGTTATGCTTCAAGTCCCCCAGAAGACTGTAAAGGATCAGTCCAGCGGTAGCGGCAGTCAGCGAAGCCAGTCACTAGCAGGCAAAGCATCTACCAAAGGTGATGCAGCAAGGGCATTTCCTGGAGGAGAAGCACAAGGGGACCCTCAAGAGTGGGCGGTGCTCTTGGGTTTTCCTTTTTGTTTTCCCTTTCCACTGTACCGGGGTCGGGTAGGCATGTGGCCAAAGCGATTACATAGCCACCATAATTTCTTTCTCTGTCTATTAGATAAGGTCTTAGTCTGTTTTTCGGCCGTTTTGGTCTCTTCCTGGGCTTTGGTCATTGCTCACCTGTGGACAAAATTTCAAACTGCAGGCAGGAATCCAAATTGGATTCGGATCTCCTATAGGAAACACACATCCGAATCCTCTGCCCATACTATTAGTCGGTCTGGTCCTCGCCGTTGCCTAGTCAGTTGGTCTTTCCAGCGTACTTCAACTTTGGCATATGGCATTTGGTTTGTCCAATGTCTCTGAAAAGCCGTTAAGGATAAATTTAAAATATTTAATGTAAGCAGAGTCATTCACAGTTGGTCATGGGGGTTTGTTCCCCCTTTTTGTTTTTGTAATAAGTTTTTCAGCATTTTATTCTGGCGCTCTACAATTGCTTGGCCTTGCGGGTTATATGGGATCCCTGTGGAGTGGCTTATGTGCCATTTATCAAAAAATTCTTGCAAGGCCTTGCTAATAAAGCAGGGGCCATTGTCTGTTTTTACTTGGTGTGGTATGCCTAGGGTAGCAAAGCATTGCAAAAAATGGCTTTGAGCATGTTTGGCTCTTTCTCCCGTATGGGCAGTAGCCCAGCAAGCATGGGAGTATGTATCAACTTAGACAAACACAAATTTTAGTTTTCCAAAGGCTGCATAGTGAGTGACATCAGTCTGCCAGAGACAATTTGGTTTCAGACTTCTTGGGTTAACTCCCGGGGATTGCAGGGGTGGAACTTGCAGGAATGGTAAACAGGATTTATAGGTCCTAATGATTTTCTTTAAGTCCCTGATGGGAATATGGAGGAATTTGTGATGAAATCCCCTCCAGTTAAGGTGAGTAAGGTCATGGAGGTCTTGGGCTCGTTGGAGGTCTAGAGTCTGCTGTGCAGATATGGTCTGAACAGCAGAGGACGCCAATTGATCAGCCATCAGGTTCCCCTGGGAGAGGAGTCCAGAAAAGCCTCGCTCCCAGTATTTCAAAGGAAGGCACGGTCTGGACCTTGTTGTTGGACACATGTAACCCCCCTTGTTTCAAGAGGGTTTGGAGCTTCCAGTAGGCAGAGCTCAGCTGTTGGGTAGTGGATGCTCCCAAAATAATATCATCCATGTATGCATATAGGACCACCCCTGACCACTGTTGAAGGGGCTGCAAAACCTGAGAGACATATCATTGGCAAAAGGCTGGGCTGTTAGCCATGCCTTGTGGTAACACTGTCCATTCGTATTGCTCATCAGGCCCCTGAAAATTGGTGGAAGGTAGGGAGAAAGCAAACTTCTCGCAATCAGCGGGGTTGAGGGGAATGGAGAAAAAACAATCCTTAATATCAATCACAATGAGGGACAAATCTTTTGGAATGGATGGAATCCAGGGCAACCCCCTCAGGGGCGTGCCCACAGGAACCATCCGCTCTTAACATCCTCCACTTGCCAGAGGCCTTCTGAATAACAAAAACAGGACTATTCCATGGGCTTAGGGAAGGTGTAATGTGTCCCAGTTTTAATTGTTCTTGGGTAATTTCTTTAAGTCTTTGAAGCTTAGCTTGTGGTAATGGCCTGGGAGCCATGCAAGGGCAGGTGTTATCTGAGCAGTGGCCTTTAGGATTGGGGGTGTGGCTTCACTCGGGAAAGGGGCATATTAGGTCTCCAAGCCTCAAAGGAAGGGCCTCCCCTATAATAACTGAATCTAGACTTCGGGTTCTTAGAACAACCAAATTGTCCTTGGTATTCTTCTTCCCCCAATATGTCTTCATAAAGAATTTTAGGATCATTGGTAATGTAGACATCGGCTGCTCCTAGAATGTCTTGGCCCAGCAGATTAGCTGTCAGGCCAGAGGCAACGAGGGGTCTGACTTCCCCATGGTTGCTATCTATGTCTTCCCATTTAAGCCAGTCCTTAGTCTCCTCAGAGGTTGCATTGCCTCTGACCCCTAGTAAAGGGGGTCCCGGGACTAGCCTCCAGTGAAGGGGAACTTCCTCCTTTCAAAGCACAGTTCGGTCTTCCCCAGTGTCAATTAGGCAGCAGAACCATTTTCCTGATATGAATATGTCCATCTTTGGTCTTACCCCCGGTATTATGGGCACTGTCCAATGGGCCCTGGGGGAATCAGAAGAACTCCTTCCTCCTTGGGCTAACTGGGCTGGAGGTTGCCCCTCCCCTAGTTTAAAGGGTTGCCTTGGATGTTAAACTTAGACTTGCAGTCTTTCTGCCAATGAAACCCCTTTCTGCACATGGGACAGGGTGTCCTAGGTGGGTGCTGTAGCCTCCTGTTCATTAGGGGAGCCCCTTGATTGCCACTGCTATTTTTTGTAGCATCGTCATTAGGGCACTCCCTCTTGAAGTGTCCCATCTGACTGCATCCAAAACAAGTTTGATTTCTCCCCCCTTTGTCCAGGGCTCTGACCCCTGGGGACTGTAAAGTGAGGGCTGCAGTCAAGGCCTCCATTAAGGAGGCTGTTTGTGCCCTGCAAGGTGGCAACCAGAGTCTGGGACTGGTGGGCTTGAGTGCCCACATCCTTGGTGGCAACTATCCACCTTTCCATGGACCTATCTTTCAGCCCTGCATGGGCCAACTTGTGACCAGTAGTCATCCCCTCCCAAATCAACATTTTAACAAATTGATCCCGCAAGGGCCCTGGGGGAAATTTATGCTGCAAGCTCTTTTCCACCCTATCTACAAAGGACGGGAGGTCCTCAGTGGGCTTTTGGGTGATTCCGGAAATCGGCAGTTCTGAGGGGCCTTCCTCCATTTTTTTCCAGGCAGCCAGCCCAAGGGCTCTTACTTGCTACTGATAAGGGGCAGGAATGGCAGTCTGCTGGAGACCTGTAGCAAACTTGTCATTGGTCCCCGAGAGCATCCCAAAGGTAATGGGAATCAGCGGGTTTGCAGATTGGTTTCTCTCTGCCTGGATGTGGCATTCCTCCTTAAAGAAGGCACACCACGTAAGGAACAGGGGACCAGGAAGGACTGCCTTTGTCAAGCTCTTCCAATCCTGAGTAGTACAGTGCAGATGAGCTAGCCCTTGGAGGATGGTCTTGGCCCATGGGGAATTAGGCCCGTCCTCCGAGGCTGCCTTCTTTAGTTCTTTGAGCTCTTGGGTCTCCCAGGGGTACCACGCAGCTGGCTTGTTCCCGCCAGGGTTAACATTTACTGGAAATGCCTGATAAGATGGCAGTGGGGCAGTGTCAGAGGGCCTCTCAGCAATAGACGCTGATGGGTCGTAGCCAGCCCAGGGATCCATATCCATCCTGGGCAGTGCAGGATGGAGCTTAGGAGGTAGCCAGAGACATTCCTCATCAAAACATTCCCATTCCCTTTCCTCTGGGGGTGCAGATGCCTCCTTAGGAGTTGGTTTATCTGGTTCTTTTGGGCACTGCCTATTAGCTCCCTGTTTGCTGGGACTCCTTGCGGGACCCGCTGAGCGGGGCGATAAAGATCGAGTGTTCCCAAAACATGCCTTAAGGGCTGACAGCGTAGGGTACACTCCCAGAGGGGGATCTTCACCCCGGTCTATCTCTCCCTTTCTGATCAGTCTTTCGACATGGTCCCAGGTGGAATAATCAAAAGGGTTACTGACAGGGAGCCAGGGGGCTACCCTCACAAAGGTCTCCCAGACTCTTTCAGCCTGGGAATCTGAGAGTTCTAACCCTCGGCTTTTAAGCATGTATCTCAGCGCTTTAAGTGCAGGTTCATCCTTAGAGGTTGCCTGCCCCATCTTTTCGGGGGTGCACTTACCTTGAACCACGCTTGGCCCGACTCGCCGGTACTTTCGGTTTGTCGACCGAGTCTACAAGTCCCACATTGGGCGCCAGATGTCGGAGTTTTTAGCCCTCCACGGAACCCCCCCTGAACCTGCAGAGGAGTGAGGGGAGAGCACGCTCCGGCAAAGCGAGGTTGGGAGAGGCAAGTGCCAGCTGTCCTCCCGATCACCAGCCCTCGTTCCCAAGGACAAACCAATGCGACAGGAAGCTCAGTCAAAGCAGGAACTCATTTACTGTGGAAACAGCTAGGCATATATAGTCCTCATGGGCCAATCAGCACAAAGGTCAGGCAGTCACAAGCCCTTCACGCAGGAAGACACACCATACAGGTAAATGGTGTCCACAAGCTGATCACATTCGTGGAAGACTTGAGTCGCCAATCAGGAGCGGGAGGCAGACCTAAGCAGAAAATCACCTCCCTTTCGAAAGCAGGCAGAGCACGGCCCTTTGTGCATCTGGCGGGCGCCATCTTAACAATGATTCAGCATTTCAGGCATTTTCTTTTGGAGTCTAGAATACCCTACAGCTGACAACATTGCTGAAGCATTAATATGTATTTCAAGATCAGGATAGTTAAACATTCATCCCAATCAGCTAAACTTAAAAATATATATAAATCATTAAACTATGCAATATCCTGCCTTTTATATATTTACCTACAAATTCTCAAATAACCATGGGAACAACTGTATTTTACAGACCTAGACATACATTTTTCAGAATATAAAACTGTGTAGTATCATTTTTGTGCTCATTTTAAAATTATTCTTGTTTTAAAGAACAACTTTTTAATATTCATTTTTGTTCAGAGAAAGCAGCATATTATCACATTAAAACCCGAAGGGCAGATATCTGTAAAACATTGTGCATTGGGCTAGGATCTAAGAAGCTGAAGCAAAAAATTCACTCTTCATTATGTCAGTGTAAATTACAGATCAAGTAGTGATTTGGGTCGGCCATGGCAGAAACAAATTGTTTTCCATTTAACAACTAATGTGTCAGAGTTAGTTTTGCTGTATATAGTGTGTGTAGACGAACTTTAAGTATCTAGCATTTTTCTTGGTATTCTTATCTTCTTTTGACCTGCAGATGATCTGGCTTTATGCCTGCATGAAAAGATCTGAAGACTTTTTCCGTTCATTGTCATGGCTTATCTGCATATTCATTATTTTTTTTCTGTGGATATATTTACTTTGTGAGTCAACTGAGAGAAATGTAATTGGAAGTGACTTACTCTTACTAGATGGTAATACATGAGACAAAATATTTGCCATAATCTGGGTATTGAGAAGTATTTGAATAAAGGAACCACTTCATTTTTCCCATAGAGTCAAGAACATGGATTCACATAAATTAATATTACAGCTAGCATTTACTTGGTGCCTACTCTGCGGCAGACACTTATGTACATGGATGCTGAGTCTCACCATGCAATTGTTTAAAATTCTCTCAGCTGTCTTATTCTGTACAATGAGTATTTTATAAGGAGGTGTAACAAAATGTTTTCTACAAAAATTTATTTTAAAAAAAGACAGAGAAGGACCAAAAGTCATAATTGTATTTGTTGCCACTGTAATCAGTTTTGATCCATATGCTTTGCCTGTGCAGGACTACCTAAAACATTGTGACTTACTCATTTTTATATTCCCCAAATATTGTAGCACATAACAGATACATTAATTGTTGATTAAAGCAACTGAAATACATGTGCTATAATATGAAATAAAACTCCTGAAGACTTGAAGGAACAGACAAAAAATACAGTAGGAATTAGTTTTTTATGAAGTAGGAGTGACGTGCTAACATATACAGTAGTCAAACAGAGTTTCACTGGAGCATATTAAAAAAGCAACTCAGTATTTCTCTTGAGTACATACTACAGGTTCAGTCCCGCATTATAGTATAACTACAACCCTCAAATTATGCAGGAATACTCAAAGATGGATCCAAATGCAAAGCATGACACTTGTAATTATGGCATTTTCGAATAGAAATCTCACATAATCAATATAGCCTCTCTTATCCTTTCCCCTGTCCTTTAAAAAAATATTGATGACTTCTTATTTATAGTTAGCATGATGGAAAGGTCTGAGAAGAAAAACTCTAATTATATTCTTTACCACCTGTTATATAAGCTACTCTCTTAGAAGAATTACATATTATTTGTTTCATTATCATATCCACAGATGGGGCAATAAGTAGGACCTTCCTCTTCCTGCAATAAGCATATGTCGTATGCCAGTGAAAATAAGGTTCTGTGGTATTTCAGTTAAAGGAAAAGGAGAAAAAATGAGATGCTTTTCTGTTTAGATCTTGCTGCATCTGTCAAAGACAATTCATTCAAAGGAAAAAAAATTTTGGAAACCGACTTTTTAAAATTTTTTTTTATGTTTGAGGGCCCCTTGGAAGTATTTTCTTAAGACTTGATAAATACTTTATGGAAAACGTAAGAAAAAAATTAAAATATAGCTAATAACAGTCTCTGTCCCTCATTCCCTTTCTCTCTGAACTTTTCATTTATTGCTCTTTCTCTCTTGCATTCCTCCTCAACTTAATTCCCTCTCACATTTTTTCTTTCATTCAATCTCACTGATAGAATTATTACATCTACAAGGTTTTCAAACACAAATGGGACATTTTTCTTTTGTTTTGCACCAGCATGCTAAATCACTATATGTGTTCAGTTGCAGTCTGCCTTTCGTCCTTCATTATAAAAAAAATATAAAAATGTTATTAAATTTCCACTGATTTAATCCTGTTTGTCATCTATTTAGCAACTGTTTGGCCCAAAGAGAATTTAAATTATTTCCAGCAAGGAGTTTACTGAACTACTAAAACTTGCATGTTAGGAGACCCAACTCTTACAACTCACCACACAAAGTTTGTGATGGTCTTTCTACAATATTGTCTCTACTGCAAAAATAAAAGTATGAATTTTTCTTAATCACTAATGGTTGAAATACACACACACACACACACACACACACACACACACACACACACACACACACACACACACACACACACACACACACACACACACTAGCATCCCAATACAGCAGATAAGACATCCCTCTTGGTTACAAATCACTGGACTATAAATCACTATGCTAGGGTTTCTTTGTTTTGTTTGTTTTCATGGAAAAGAAGTATCTGCTTTAGTTACTCCTCTTCTCTAGCGTTCTCTCACAGAGTAAATCTTATTTCGAAGGATTTGATATGACTATATATTTGTCAAGTTTTATCTCAGCCTGTCTTTTCCAGTGTGTTAGTTTTTAATTAGAAAGAAATGTCTTCCAGAAACAGAAAAATTGACTTCAGTGAGCTGATCGCTGAGGCTCCTATACTTGTCTCCCTAGCTACCCTGCCCTCACCGAAATTCAAGTTCCTTGCACAGGAATAACTTGACAGTCAGCGGGAAGGAGAGAAACCAGAGTCTCAAACCCCTCACTTCACCTAATACCATATTGCAAGTTAAGTCTTCTGTTTCATGCCCGTTACCAAGTTACAGCCTGCTAAGACTTTTATTCCAGAAGCCACGATGTCATACAATTAGAAAGCAAGTGTTAATCATCCTGTTGCTCAGAATTCTCTGGAGTAAGTAATATGCTGATATTTCATCTCAATTTGGGCATATAATTACATGAATTTTAAGATTGAAAGTCTTACTACTCAAAGGGTAGTCTCCTGACAGCAGCATTGGTATAGCGTTGCTAAAAACAATACAGCGCATCCAGTGACATTTAAATTTCAGACAAAAATGAAATTTATTATATTGTAAGTATGGCCATGCAGTATTCGTAATACACTTACACAAATGAAAATTTCTTTATCTAAAATGCAAATTTAAATGGGATGCCTGTATCTTGATTTACTAAATCTATACTCATCCATTGGCACCAGTTTGGAAATTTTAGAAATGTAGGATTTTAGGACCCATCCCCAAACTGATCATATAGGAAATGAAATTCAAAATGAAACCCCGGTATTCTGTGTACACACTAAAGTGTGAGAGGCACTGAAAAATGCCATTAGAACACTTGACTCCTATTTTATATTTCCATGTTCTTCTCTGCTAGGCAAGGAGAGTTGAGTAGTAACTACAATTAGCTTATATTAGATTGTTGACATTTTGCTGTAATAACTTGCAGTCAAATGCATAATTTGTCTACAGGATCTGAAAAATCTGTTAATTTTTTTTTCAAACTCTATAGAGTGTACCAATATTATGGCTACCTTTGCAAACCTACCTGATGATTTTGTTTCTCAGTTGGCCACTCTAGTTATCAGCTGTCTCTCTGCTATCTTGCACTGTAGCAGAGTGATAATATGATCGCAATCACCATTCACTAAATACTACTAGCAAGAACAGTGTTTGATGCCTGTGTACATAGTCATTTTCAATTTTGTTATAACATTGCAGGTGAAGTATAAACACCTTCTTTTCATGGTTGGAAAAGACTGAGGCTCAGAGAGGATGCTTACCTGTCTCTGTCTCACAGTGCCATGGGAGGGAAATGGATGTCAGGGCTGAGGCAAAATCTATTTCTTTAAGGTTTCTTCCATTACAGACGGCCTCCGGCTACACTGTAGTGATGCTGGCCTTTAATCACTTCTTCCTTTGTTCACCTGCCTCTTAATTTCTTTTCAATGTTTCAATTAAAGGAAAGTTGGATTCAACTGCTTCTCTCCTTGAATTGAAATCTTTGCAAAAAGTCAGTGCTGACTTTTTTGATTAAAGTATTTTGTAAGACAGATAAGTGTAATTAAAGTGAGTCTGCATAGTTCTATTTAAGATAAAATTTCAGTGACATCGAGAAAATAAATTTCATCTGATAGGAGTAATATGTTGGCACTAAAATGCCATTAGTTTTAGTAGATGATATTTTCCTGCTTCATTTTCCTGTTTTATTGATACCCTGATTCTCTTTAAGCATAAACCCATATGTGTATTGATAGCATCATTGTAGGCCTGGAGAAAATTGTTGTCTCTCTCTCTCTCTCTCTGGGATCATTGCGTAAAGGGGGAACACAGGACCAGGAAGAGGTAATATTATTCTAAATGAAGTGGTTCTAATGGTGGGATTTCAGACACTCTGCTGGCAGTTGAAAGGAAGTAGACCCAATATTTCAAATTATACTATATGGTTGACAGTTCCTCAGATGCATAATATCAGTATCAGTTTGAATTTGTCCATCTAATTTATTGGCAACGTCTTTGTGATTGTGCTAAAGCTGCAATTCAGTCCAAGAGGGACCGGAGCCCTGGAACGTGGTGTTCTTTTCTAATCCCTTTCCCAGTGTACAGAGTGCCTTTGCTTTAGCTCCGCTTTAGCTCTGCTTGCAGTAACTCCATGCCAGTACCTTGCAGATGCCACCCATGTTTGTCTAACTAATTCTCTTCACATTTTTCAGATGTAAAAGAAACTCCTTTTTTCCAGCTTCTTTTATAAGGCTCCATTGTATAAACAGACACTCCTGCTCAGCCATCACCTGAGTTAACTTTTGTCCTCTCAACCTATAAATTCTATACCTTCCAGCTAAAAAACAGCATGCAGTTGTACAGGGGGAAAATGAGCTGATATGTAAATGTGAAATTTTTGAAAAAGTGCAGATTTATAAATTGATGAGAACAGAGATCAAAAGAAGTTATGAGGGAAATGGAGGACAGTTCAGAGGTACTGAACTGGAGGATACATTTTAAGGCAGGGATGATTTTGTTAGTGCTTCTTTAACACTGTGTTACATTACTTACTTTAAAATCAGGAATTAGAGATGCATCTGTCATAATAAAGACCCATTTAAATAAAGGAACTGTATTCCCACTCTGCTTGGAACAGCTCTGGGTTGACCTGTTGTTTTGGCATAGTTATAAATAGTGTCCTTTTTCCCCACCAAATTACCATGGTGTAGACAAATTAGTATCTCTAAATGTAAAGAATGCAACAATATCTGGATATATTAAAAAGCACGGTTACATACTTTTTCTTTTTCTTTTTTTTATAATTTATTTTGGTATCATTAATCTACAATTACATGTGCAATATTATGATGATTAAACTACCCCCTTCATCAGGTCCCCCCCACCAACCCCATTACAGTCACTGTCCATCAGCGTAGTGAGATGCTATAGTCACTACTTGTCTTCTCTGAGTTGTACATCCCTCCCTGTGCCCCCCCAACATAACATCTGCTAATCGTAATGCCCCTTTTACCCTCTTATCCCTCTCTTCCCACCCATCCTCCCCAGTCCCTTTCCCTTTGGTAACTATTAGTCCGTTTTTGGGTTCTGTGAGTCTGCTGCTGTTTTGTTCCTTCAGTTTTTTCTTTGTTCTTATACTCCACATATGAGTGAAATCATTTGATACTTGTCTTTTTCGGCTTGGCTTATGTCACTGAGCATGATGCCCTCTGGCTCCATCCATGTTGTTGCAAATGGTAGGATTTGTTTTCTTCTTATGGCTGAATAATATTCCATTGTGTATATGTACCACATCTTCTTAATCCATTCATCTACTGATGGACACCTAGGTTGCTTCCCTTTCTTGGCTATTGTAAATAGTGCTGCAATAAACATAGGGGTGCATCTGTCTTTTTGAAACTGGGCTGCTGCATTCCTGGGGTAAATTCCTAGGAGTGGGATTCCTGGGTCAAATGGTATTTCTATTTTAAGTTTTTTGAGGAACCTCCATACTGCTTTCCACAATGGTTGAAGTAATTTGCATTCCCACCAGCAGTGTAGGAGGGTTCCCTTTTCTCCACATCCTCACCAACATTTGTTGTTGTTTGTGTTTTGGATGTTGGCCATCCTCACTGGTGTGAGGTGATATCTCATTGTGGTTTTAATCTGCATTTCTCTCATACTTTTTCTATAAAACGCTTTTACTACTTTCCTAATAACTCTTAGCTGAGGTTCTTAGGTGCACCAAGAGAAGTGGATTCTTGGGAGGCTGGCTGTTGGACAATATGATATCCGATATGGAGTATTACTAAGTAGACCTGGAGATGCCGTAGTGGAGGCTTGAAGAAGTATCAGAATAGTTACTAACTGCTTACTGAACTCTTACTAAAGAGAAGTTTAGTAAACAATTCTGGGAACAAACGTTGCATTTTTAAAATAGGACTGAACCAAAACAAAATAGCATTGAAAATAATTTCCCTTCTTGCTCTTCCTTCCTTTATGTTCTTCCTCCTTTTCCTTCTCATCTTTTCTCTCAGTCTTGTTCTGTGTCCTCTTGATTTCCTTCTACTTTCTGTTGGAAACTCATGTCCTGATAGTCTATAAACATGGAACTCAGACTTGTCCCGTGTTTAAGGATTTAATGGTTCTGCCACTCCAGAAGTTTAATTGTGACTTTAAGAGCTCTCCTGGGAACAGAGCTACAAGTAATAACTCTATTTCTGTGAAAAAAACTTTCCAAGCTCTGGAGATGTGAATTCTGAAAGAGTCTGTGTAAAGCATACACTCTGCAGGTGGCCCATTGCCTGTGCTAGCCTAACACCGCTTGTGTGTAATGTCAGGAAGAAAGGAGAGAATGCCAGCACCACTGAAGTAATCTGGGCAACTGATCCATGATAGCAGTGTATTACTAATGACATCTAATACCCTGATCAGTTATTTCCTGAAGAGAGACAGTTCCTAAAAAAGAAAAAATCCTTTTGCAATCTGCCCTTGAATTTAAGTATTGCTATATGCATTGGGCTGATAGAACTGGCAAATTTGACAGCTTTTTAAGTGCTGAACCTTATGTTTGTAAGGAAGGCAGATAAAAGTACGAAAATCATTTTACTTGTTTTATATCTCATACTAGATTGGAACTCCATAGTGGCATAGACTACATAGGTTTTGCTTGTATCTTTAAACAGTGCTTAACATTGTACATGACACATAGTAGGTGCTGAATAAATATTTATTGATTGAATACATGAATCATTTTCAAAGAATAATACAGAAAACTGTGATATATTAATAAAATCATTTTTGTCATGCCAACTGAGAAAAATCAGACTGAATAGGATAAACAGTGGTATTTCTTCTCTCAAATAATATAAAGTGATAGAGTTTACTCTGGAAATTTTTGTTAGGATTTTTTAAATATTTTTTTATTATATATGATTTCATTCATTGTATCCTTTATATTTCTCTGTAGTTTCTTAAGTTTTATAAGTATTTATTGATTTCTAAATCCCAACAAAATGGGATGAAAATCATAAAATAAGAGGTCCAGCATTTTATTATTTGAATAGCATCTGTCTTAATGCATGAATGTAATATTTGGATTCAGCCCTATGTTAATAGTCCTAAAAGTTGAAGTCAAATTATCAGGATTTTTTTTCAGATCCATAATATGTGCTTAATGATTTACCAGGCTGAATTAGTTACAATTACATTTGTTATGAACACCTCATAACTTTTTCATAAATGATTTATAGTCTGGTACTTAATCAGAAGGCACAACTCATTGCAAGAGATGCTAACAAATATTTTAGTTTAGAGGCCATGTACCCAGCTAAAAATTAGGGCCTTCATTTACTAAGAAAAATCACTTACAGGATATTTAGAGCAGTTTCGTTCATACAGAATTTGGTGGGGGAGAAATCAAAGAAATAAAAGCTACAGTTCCTACTCTTAAGACAAGTAGTGATTCCATAACATCCTTCTACGCTGATGGACAGTGACTGCAATGGAGGTATGTGGTGGGGACTTGATAATAGGGGGAGTCTTGTAACCATAATGTTGCTCGTGTAATTGTATATTAATAATAGCAAAAAAAAAAAAAAAAAAGAACCTCAAGTGCATTAAGCAGTAAAGACTGTTATGCAGGATTCTACCAGAAAGCAAGTACTTGTTTCATGTGATGGGAAGCACATTTTGATACCACATTGTGATAGGAAATTTAAGAGACGTAGGAATTTATGAAAGGGGAAGGGCAATCTGGATAGAAACAGAGAAAACATTGGCACAAAATAAACCTTCACTGAGAGAAGGGATGATCATTCCAATCCTTTTTTTTTTTCAGTTGAGAATATTCAAAGTCACACAGTACAGTAGGCAGTTACTTTAACATTTAATTGCTTATAATGACAGTTTAAACTTGAGGCTTTTAGATAGACAGACATGTATATGTGTATCCCTGCATGTGTATATATGTTCTATCTATGATCAATTTTACAACTTACATTAAGAAACCTCATTTCTTAAATTTACACTTTATCTTTTTTTAAAAGGGATAAAGAGGAATATTCTTAGTATCTTTGGGACATTGTGAGCCATCAGTTAATAAAAAATGTCCCAAATGTACAAAATTCTCCCTTCCCTAAATTTGATAATATTTCCAAAGCTTATAGATATTGCATAGAGATAAGGCCAACCTCCTACCACACAGAAAGAAAATAATGAAAATATAACTTTAAAGACAACACTCACTAATCTTTGTGATGCATCTCTGAGGGAGGTAACTACTGGCATAAATTACACATTACATGCAAGGTAAGGGCTCAAAAGTAAATAAAAAGTAACAGAAGCAGAGTTGAGATGCAAAATCCTCTTTGTTTTTCAGTCTCTACTCATTCAGGAAGGAACAATAGGTGTTTCACTAGATGGAAAGCAAATGCAGGAATTATAAAAATGGGATACTGCATCTGGTGTTTTTATTTTTGAAAACGTCTGCAATTGTCTCTGAATTCCTTTGGCACAAGCACAGCCTGCTTGTAATCTTTGTCCCAGGATAACCATGTGTCTATCAATGGATGCATCTTATTGAAATGCAAACCCCTCTGTCCGAGGTTTTGTTTGTTGGGGTGCTGTTCACACATGAATGATTCCCTCTCGCATAATAAATAGTATAGTCATAAATTGGGTACCCTATTTGGCATGCACATTGTCTTTGTCCCTTCACCCCTGGCACACAGTCTTTGTCTCCTTGCCCCATATAAGCAGCTCCCAATCTGTCCATGAGAGCTATGCTCAGCCTCGTCTAACCTGCTGTTCCTGGGCTCCCTGCATGTAAGTCCCAATAAACCCTCATGTGTCATATGATGTCTCGGTCTTTCCTTCAGTCTTTGGAGCCCTTTTCCATCGCAGCTCGCCCACTTGGGCATGAGGTTGGACTTGTGATCACACACTTGCCCTAGGTAACCATCAGTGCCTCTTTATGTTGACGATAGTATCTTTATTGGTGATTGGTGATTACTGTTATTTGAAGTATCAAAAATTTTCTCTGAACTTTGAAATGATTTAATGGAAGTATTTTCCTTTAAGTATTGAGAACAAACTTATTTTGCAGGAAGATGAAAATTAGGGGTCTGAAAAAATCTGTTTGGAATTGCATTGCTGGAGGGTAAACTTTTTAGCTGGGGATTTATTCTCCACTGTTAGGGTTCCATGTTAGTTCCATTCAAGTTTCAGAGTATGTTTCTCATTTTGTTCTCAATAGATGGTGCTGATCTTGTAAAGGAGAAATGCTACCATGATGGAAGAAAAGAGAATAACTGAATTCCCAGTCACTAGAGCCTAAAGTGCTTTATGAGTTCATTGAGTCTCTTTCAGAAACCTGAACCTGATGAAATAGTGTCTCACCCAACACCACGTGGCTGGGGGAGAGCAAGGCCAGTCCTCACTCTGCTCTCTCTTTTAAGAATGTCACTGCTCCTGGAGGAGGCGGTTCCCCGGCTGGGGCAAGTTCACTATGAATTCAGTGAGACGAATAACGACAATGGAGTGTTTGGGGTTAAAATAGGCTCATACTAAGTTTTATTCTCTTGGTGGTCACTGGCTATGTACAGGCAGCAAAAACAGTCTCCCTCTCAGTCTCTGCTGGGTCCAGCACCACCCCCTCCCGCTCCTCAGCACTGGCTCTCTTCTCCCTTCCTAGCGTCAGGGCTTGGAGGCTTCTCTGTCCTGCTTCCTCTCTCAGCCCCCTGAGCTCACTGCTTCTCCTCTCCTGCCCCTCTCCAGCTCTCCCACCCCGCCCCTAGCACTGGGAGGAACTTTGCAGGGCGGTCTTTAGAGTGAATGGCATACCCCTGACCAATTACCTCCAGGTGCTGTGTGTGTTTTCTCTCCACTCCTCCCCTGAGCCAGTACTTCTGTGACTGACAGCTCACTCTGGGTGGCTCGTCCTAAGGCAGGATCAACCATAAATAGTCTGCCAAGGGGTATGCAGGCAGGCTAAATATGTATCCAATGGGCAATATTAGAATCAGGTGAAGTGAGAATCTTGGTCATAAAATTTCCATTTTCCCTATAAATGTCAAGGCCTGAATCTCTTTAACTTAAAAAAAGGCACCCACAGAATAACCAGTCATCACTTGAAGAACTGTTCCACATTTCATAGAAGGAGATTGCTCTTTTGCTTCTGCTACTGGAATTCCTGAGTGTGGTCCTTGTTTTATCTTCAGTCTGCTTTTACAATTTTGCTTCTGCCTTTATTTGGTTTAAGTGATGTTTTAAGACACAAGTCTGTTTTAAGGCAAGAATGACATCACACATAAATAATAGAGATATCATGAACAATGAAAATTATGGCACCCTACTGAGTGTTCTTTTTTTTCCTTTTATACCATAATCTTTAGGATCTTATTTTAATTGCACACCAATATTGAAATCTACCCCTTCCTGCTACAAACATCTTCAGACCCCATCACCCCCACTCAACTATGCTGTTATCATATTCTCATTTATATTTGTATTTGTCTGAAAAGCATTATTGTTTCACAGACTATGTGAAACAGGTTATAAACCACATCTTCCCTTAACAAATGTGGAATTTTTTGAAGTTAAGACCATTTTTAAAATTCGTGTTTTTTTAATAAGCCATCTAAACTGATACTGATCAAAATGTTTTAATATTTGAGTGTCTATATGTGTGTGTATGTGTACATATATATCTTCAAATTATCCTATTGTATTTTCTTTTTTTTGTTTATAATTTATTTTGGTATCATTAATCTACAATTACATGTGCAAAATTATGCTGATTAAACTACCCCCTTCATCAGGTCCCCCCCACCAACCCCATTACAGTCACTGTACATCAGTGTAGTGAGATGCTATAGAATCACTACTTGTCTTCTCTGAGTTGTACAGCCCTCTCTATGCCCCACCAACATTACTTCTGCTAATCGTAATGCCCTTTTTTCCCCCTATCACTCCCTTCCCACCCATCTTCCCAAGTCCTTTTCCCTTTGGTAACTATTAGTCCGTTCTTGGGTTCTGTGAGTCTACTGATGTTTTGTTCCTTCAGTTTTCTTTTTTCTTTGTTCTTATACTCCACAGAAGAGTGAAATCATTTGAAACTTGTCTTTTTTGGCTTGGCTTATTTCACTGAGCATAATACCCTCTAGCTCCATCCATGTTGTTGCAAATGGTAGGATTTGTTTTCTTCTTATGGCTGAATAATAGTCCATTGTGTATATGTACCATATCTTCTTAATCCATTCATCTACTGATGGACACTTAGGTT
>JAQQAC010022981.1:55898759-56079771 GCA_029783875.1 Phataginus tricuspis | reverse complement strand
TTTAAGATATCCTGTAGTGGTGGTTTATGAGAGGCAAACTCTCTCAACTTTCATTTGTCTGGAAATTGTTTAATCCCTCCATCATATTTAAATGATAATCATGCTGGATACAATATTCTTGGTTCGAGGCCCTTCTGTTTCATTACATTAAATATATCATGCCATTCTCTTCTGTCCTGTAAGGTTTCTGTTGAGAAGTCTGATGGGTTTTCCTTTGTAGGTGATCTTTTTTCTCTCTCTAGATGCCTTTAGTGCTCTGTCTTTATCTTTGACCTTTGCCATCTTAATTATTCTGTGTCTTGGTGTTGTCTTCCTTGGGTCCCTTGTGTTGGGAGATCTGTGGGCTTCCGTGGACTGTGAGACTATTTCCTTCCCTATCGTGGGAAAGTTTTCAGCAATTATTTCTTCAAAGACACTTTCTATCCTTTTTTCTCTCTCTTCTTCCTCTGGTACTCCTATAGTGCGAATATTGTTCCGTTTGGATCGGTCACACAGTTCTCTTAATATTCTTTCATTCCTAGAGATCCTTTTATCTCTCTCTGCCTCAGCTTCTCTGTATTCCTGTTCTCTGCCTTCTATTCCATTAACAGTCTCTTGCACCTCATCCAGTCTGCTCTTAAGCCCGTCAATGGCTTGTCTCATTTCTGCATTGTCTTTCCTCACTTCCCCCACTTCCTCCCTCAGCTCTTGCACATTTCTCTGTAGATCCGTCAGCATGGTTATGACTTTTATTCTGAATTCTTTTTCAGGAAGACTGTGCATGTCCATCCCTTCAGGTTCCCTCTGTGGGGTTTTCTGGGTCTGAAGCTTTATCTGTACCATATTCCTCTGTCTTTTCATGGCTATAGAAGTGTTTGCTGGTAGTTGCCACGTATGTCAGCTGGGCTCTTTATGACCACCTCGCGGGGTGCCGAGTCCTCTCAGGTGTAGCTGTACGCTGTGCGCTTTCCTGTGTATTCTGGTCTCTTTTTAGGAATAGTTGTATTTGCTGTGTTTTCGTGGATAAATATAATGTTGGGAGGAGATTTTTGCCACCCGGCTCACGTCGCCATCTTCTCGGAAGTCCCTAGTGTATTTTCATATACCTAACTATGAATATAAAGGAGATGCTACAGTAAAGTCATATATAAATTGTGTGTTTTTATCACTGTAACATAAGTTTCTTACACTCTCAGAAACATAGTTCCATTGATGAAGTAATTTTACTAGCTTTCAATAAATAATGACAGGTTAAATGTCAATGTTCTAAAGCCAGAAATATCCAAATAAAATCTTCACACTATTTCTTTGTTCTTTTTTAATGAATTTTCTCATTTTGTACACCTAAATATGTTCCTTAGAGAAACTTAATTCAACTCAAAAAGTTTTAAAAGTATAATTCTTATAGATTTTTAAAGTTTATAATTTAAAATTTTCTTTTAAAATGTGTATATCTGTAGAAGTAATTTCATGCATATACTACACAACCTAAAATTTCCTTTCCTTCTTCCCAAGTGAGAGCATGTTGCTAAAAACAAGAGAAGATAAAACAGAGAAAAATTGATAATGCAAATTATATTCCCAGTATTAATATAAAATCTGTTTGTTTCCTGGGTTTTTAAAAAATGTAATGTCCCTCTTTGGTTCAGTTTTCTGAACAAGACAATGGGATAAAGCATTAAAATGATCTATAAAAGGGACAAAAAAGAATAAAATAATGTAGAAAAAGCAAAAATAATATAACTTATTACCAAGTAACTATGAAAGTGTATCTGAGGTATCTGGATAGAAAATGATGCATAATTCAAAGCTATCTCCTTATATTCTGTTTCAAAATCTTAAAATATAGGTATAATCATTATAAATTCTTTCTTTAATCATAGTTCCATAGCAGCAATTACAATAATCATTATCTTAGACTGTATGAAACTATGAAGTGCACGTACTGACTTGTACCTTCCCCTTTCACAGGTTGTACACATATTTATGCCCAGAATAAAATATTGCATAGGATTTCATACAATCTGAAGAACATAATTGAAAAAAAAATCTAATTTGTTGTTTGTTGTGTAAGTGGTAATAATAATGGAACCTAATACTAAGTACATGTGCCACCTACTGTTTGAAACATTTCACTTCATTGTAGTAAATTGTTCATCAAATGTTTATTAATTGATACTATTATAATTAATTTCATATGTATGACTAAGAGATAAATAGATTGCTCGAAGTCAAGAGCTGTAAGAGGTGGGATCCAGAAGCATCTCTGCATTTGGTTGTGTACGTTGTACCCTGTACTAGGTCTCTGTGCCACGTGATCAAGGAGCGAAATCCAGCCCTTATTCCTTTCACAAAGCTGTTCTCCCTTTGGGAATCATACACTCGGGAGTACCTTTGCCTAACTTGTACAGAGACATTAAGTATACCAGCAGGGGCTCTGTATACTCTGGCTTGTACATTGATCTATATGATTCCTGAATTTCAATTATTAATCATGCATTTGGCATGTGAAATAAACATGATTGAGTTGCTTTTCCAAGTATTTGTGAATATTTAAAAAGATTCTAAAGTGATTTATGTAGTAAAATAGCTTGAATTAATCCATCTCACACAAAACAGAATAGTGCAGTAAATAAGTGATGATCATATGGAACATTCTTCACAAGACAGCAATCTCGGGTTACTTTGGTTAAAAAAAAAAGTCAGTGCTCCAGGTGAAGCAAAGCCTCAAAATGAGGTATCTGAGGAATTTTTCTGTAGCAAAGAAACAGCAAACATAGAGAAGACCAAAAACAGCAGATAACAAAAGAGATTACAAAATTTTAGAAGAAACAGGTGGGCCTGCCCTCCCTGATATAACAAACTGGAGGAACTGAAACCTAAATGCTCTTGGGCAAGCCAACAAAAGCTAGCTGACTATTGAAGAATTACAGAAGAGACATCTGTACCCTCAAGATAATTGAATCCTTAACCAACCTCCTGGAAATGAATCCACTCAATAACTGCACCTTCTCCAGTACCAGCAGAAGCTCTGCAGAGGGTCAGGGGACTCTGAGTTGAACAATGCTTGTGGGTGAGGGATGACACTGGGAACGGGAGAACTCATTGAAAGGCAACAAGAGTGAGATGCTCCAAGCTCTTCCCTGCTTGGATTCTCCAGTTCTGACTTCCAGATTTATGACCTCTGTCTCCTGCTTCCTACTAGCACAGGAGAGTAGAGGAAGAATTCTCTCTGGGAGACTGACCAAGGGAAGTGACATTTGGAGGTTTTGAACAAAATGGCCAAGTCCCTCTTTAATCAATCTGTGTTTTCTACCAGCTGACAAGTCCCATTCCACATTTAAAGAATCCAGTCACATTCTTGATTATGTGATGTGATGGAGGTGTTAGCTAAAGCGACAGTGGTAATCATATTGCAATATGTAAGTGTATCAAATCAACACATTGTACACCATAAACTTACACAATGTTATATGGCAATTATAGCTCAATAACAAAGAAAGAACCTAGAGAGTTTGATCATAATTAGAAAAGAGTCACAAACTTTCAGGGACGTTTGTTAGGAGAAAGACATCCTTTCTCATGATAATACTGCAATTTATTTCAGATGCTCCCTATTCAGTTTTCATCATTACTACTGGGAATTGGGCAGTGTGCAAGTCAGAATTGATCCGTGTGGAACTAGCAAGCCATGGCAGGCACTCTGCTGTGATCTGTGATTTAGATATTTAACAAGGTCAAACTTCCTATGAGATATATAATATTGTGATCTGAAAATTTCAGTGAAGCAGAGCAGTACCTAATATCAAACTAAAGTTCTGATATAGAATCATGTAGGAATTATTAGGAATAATAGAGCAATAGATTTCATAGCCAAACATTCAGCTTTTAGCATGGATATTTGTTAGGCTTTGTTTTGATGAAATATATTAAAATTTTAAATTACAATTTTAGTTGACAAAATAAAATTGGAGAGCTGAAAGTTAAAGGCCATAAATTACACTTAGCTTGAATGCAATTTTTAGATATTCATGATAATGGGAAGCATGTTTACTCTATATTATATGCTTCCAAGCATATGTAGTAGTCTTAACACAATAAATGGTTTTCATAATATTGTGTAACTACTTAAGTTCTAGCTATATTTAACTATCACCCCAAAAAATGTTTGGCAGAAAGAAGAACTAAAATGTAGTAAATATCCACTATATGTCTGACATAGTTCAAGAGACTTTTAAAATACAGTTAACTTCATTCTTCACAGTAAATTGGTACATCTTCATTATTCTCATTTGATAAATGAGGAAATGTATTTTGATTAATTTATCCAAGGTAAAAGTTCCAAAGGCCACATTCTTTGCACAGGGGCATAGAGGTGACATAAGAAATCTGTTTTTCATTGTTTTCTGGGTCAAATTAGTCTCTAAATAATATGCCTCACTTACAGAAGGCCAATCTTTTATCACCAGAAATGCAGATCCTGTTTCAAAAACATGCTCAACATTTTCTCTTTGGAAAACATAACAGATTAGAATAAAAAGGGGAAAAAATAACCAAAACAAACAAAAATAATATATGTACTTGGTATTTAGTGTTTGTTGTGTTTGTAAATTGCATGTTATGTATGTAGTACAGTGCATTGTAATGTTTTCTGACAATTCACAGAATTAGGAGAGGGACTATGAATTAGTGTAATTTTTTCATTTATTCTTTTTCATTTACACCCCTTATTATATGTACATATTCGGAAAATAATGGTGAAGCCATAAAATAGTAAAACATTTGGCCTGGCTTGAAGTATGCACAGTTGTAAACTATTGGAGTGGTGTGCATGGAAGATTATTAAAATACCCACCTGGAGCCAAACACTCCCTTTATGACAGATGTTATTGTCTGAGTCTCCTAGGGTTCAGATAACTATAAATACAAGGCAGACATCTCACTGGGGAAAAGCACTGCTATGGTGTATGGATTCCAGGAAGACAAAGAGGAAGAAACAGCAACAAAGGGAATTCAATTCAAATTTGCACAGTTTTATTTAAAGCCAAGAACAGTTGACAGATGGTGATTACAAGAATAGAGGATATTTTACTTTCAATAAAGACTGCTGACAACCTTTTAGATCTAACTGTATACTCTGAGAGTAAAATAGGAAGAACTGGTTCAGGTCAAATCTAGATTTGGTACTTTCTGTGCAACTTTGGCTAAGTTACTTAATCTTCCTGAGCCTCTGTTTATTTATTTGTTTTTCCTATATAAATTGGGAAGAATTTAGGCTACCTCACAGATTTTTCTGGTAGCAACTAAGTGACAAATATGCATAAAGCACATAGGATAGCCTGGAAGTTCATAAATATTATTTTTTTCCCTCCAATAAAACTTTTGAACAGATGTCTGGTTCAGGCAGAAATGGAGTAGTCTGTCTCATTTGACAGTGTGCGCCTTGGTTTTGAATTCACTGTTAACAGTTTCAAGACACTGGGATGTTTTTCTTCTGAAAGTTCTCAAAGAGGGGAAAGATTTCCTTGAAGTTTCATGAAAGGGAAAAGATCACCTAAATGTGTGCTGGCTCACTTTTTAACTCTATCAGTTTGAGCATAGCCTCCTGATTTTGTTGGTCTTAAGTGAAATAATCCTTTGGGTTTTTCCCCTTTTTAACACAGTGAGGGGGTTGTTTCAAACTCTCTGATGTGGTAAGAAAATTATTTCTGGTATTATCTCACCCATTGCTGTGTGCCTTTCTAAGAAGCTCGCCTGGGGAGAGGAGAAGAGAGCGTACTAGTCCAGGAATCAGTCTCATCAGAATCAGGTAGCTATCCCTCAGGGGCTGGGTAATTCCTGGAGGCTCATCTTGGTTTTCTGAACATCTGATGCAGTTAAAGCTGTGGAGTAATCTCCGAAAATGCACATAGCAGGCAGGTTCTAAGCATCACTTTGGGAGATGGGGGTGCGAAAATCTGTGACTTCTAATTTTAAGCACAAATCTATTACTAATTCATACAGCTGCCTTAGGAATTAAATTGTTAGAGCTGATGACATTTGATTCTGACACCCTGGTGGAGGTAGAACAAACATGATAGTTCTGTTTTTCCTTTTAATTTGATAAGAAGGTAGATTGAGACATATTTTAAAGGAACCCAATTATTAGAGTAATTTTTTACATAATCACATTTGTCTTAATAATATTTTCTTGTATAATCATTAGTTGGTTAATGATAATATGAAATCATAAAAAATATGTTTTGAAGATGATTTGCTCAGTCTGTTTTCTTTTTAAATGTACAACCTATTCAGACTGGCCTGGAAGGCTGTCATTTGATAACTCAAAATGGCATGACCCAGCGTAATTTTTTAGCCAAGGGTTTCAAGTAGTCATTGACATGCAATCCAATACCATGATTTAGAGAGCTACTTCTTTATAAACACTAAATAGAATAAAAAAAAGAGCATTACCCTGAGATATCATATTGGGGACTTAAAAAGAATGTTAGGTTGAGTTATGGTAAAAAACAGCCCTTCTCCAAAAATCAAAATAAACCACTATACCACTAAAGTAAACACACAGAATTTGCTCCTGAATATATTAAGGAGTATCTGCAAATTGTATAAAGACCCAAAGATAAGACATAACTGTTGTACCTTTGGGCTTCTTAGCTGAAACATAAAAGATGAGCAATGCCAGAGAGTCCAGACATCAGAATAATGTCACTGAGCCCTAAGTTAGGTCTGTAAAGAAGTGGAATACGATAGAACATATATCATTTTCCTAATTTGTTATATATATATATATATATATATATACATATACACACACACACACACACACACACACACACACACACACACACAGAAAACAATGAGAGATCAGGTTAACTTGTACAAAACTGATAGCCCACAGGTTGGATTTCCAGAGTGGAAATTGGGAGCTTGGATCATCTTATGATCTTATTTGCAAAAATGCCATATATTTACTTAAAAGTAGCATTCTAACATGAGAAAGCAAATTGATAATTTAAAAAACCTTTTGAATGAAGAAATATATTGTCTAACACTTCTCCTTTAACCACAGCAATCCATCATTCTACTCCTTTTAATTGTATATTACTAATATACTGGATACAAAATTGAGCCATTCAGGATCTCATGCACTTTTTCTGCTTACTTGCTATATTTACCACTTCTGGAAATGATGTAATGTATTAAAGTGAAACACAACTTTGTCATATCCTGAGAACTGTTCTTTTCTTAACTTAATTTAGACAATTACTTAAGACTTATGAATGTTTAGGGTATAAATTCTGTTTTTCACATATCGATTTTTGTTTTCAGTCTGGAAGAGAGGCATGCGATCTGGGAGGTGTAAAATGAAGTTACATTGTTCTCCACTCTGTTGATAAAGAGCTCTAGAGGACTTTTACTAAGTTTCATAAAATCAAAACGTTCAGAGAGAACAATCTTTGTTATTTGACAAGTTTTTTTTAAGACTATATAGCTATAACAAAACTTTTTTTTTCTTAAATAGAGAAACGCTATGGGCATACTTTGAAAGCTGTGAAGGTAGCCATGGCTCAGTAATTACTGTGAACATTTTAAAGCTACTGACACTTTTCCCAAATGGACATTAAGCAGAAAAGTTCTACAAATAACAGATGCTGTAATTTATTTTTGTTTTCTTCTTCACTGAAAACTAACAAAATACTTTGATGTATGCCCCCAAGGACTCTTGCTGTAATATAAATATAAATATTTTTGAAATGAGAATTAAAATTTTAGTTATGACTTTTTAGGGACTAATAAATTAAAAAATAATAATGGCTACATCTTTTAAAATCACTGTCATATTTAAAATTGTCATCATCCTGTGATGGAATGACCTGAATCAATGCACCTGGAGATACTATATGCTTTGAGCTGCTCTTACCAGCTGGGGCTTTTACTACTTGCTTGTGCACACAAAATACCGTCCTGATTGGCATCCCAGTCTTTCCTATGTGTGCTGTTTTATGTAGCTAGAGAGCACTTCATTCAGTGAACCCCATGTGCAGACCTTAACAAGTGGAAAAACACTTTTTGTTATTAAGAAATTTTGTCATTGTGTTTGAAGTTAAAAGAAAAGTTAGAGGTGGTGAAGATTTTAATCAACAGTCAAATGGTGTTTTTAATATATGTTTACCATCATTCTAGTGGTTATCATCCCTAGTTCTGGCTAACATGAGACTAATGCGAGTTCCATTGTGTTTTGGAAGTTGTCTGCAAGACATGGTTTGGTTGATGGTTCTGTGAAGTCATCTGAAGATTTCAATTTTCAAAGGGCTCATAAAAATAAGGATCAGTTATTCATGGAGCTGAAAATTTAGTCTGCTTGCCTTTTAGATAAAATTTGGGGTTTTAGAGACCTACTTTTATCTACTTCCAGATTCCAGCAGAAATTACTGGAGAATTGGGAAATTGGGACAAAACTTGCATCAACATTTATTGCAGGAATTTGGGGAGAATATTCCACTTTCAGAAATTTTAGGAAACATTTATCTCATATAACATTTACCTTATATAATAGATTGTATTAGATTCCATGTTCCCAAAGACAGGTAACCTCTCCAAAGAACGATGGGGCTTTGTTGAAAGTTAAAGATTGCAGGAGGTGGGTGGTAGGTGGATAAAATGGATCAAGTAGATAAAGAGGCATGAAATTCCAATTATAATATAAATTAGTCATGGAGATGAAAGTACAGCATAGGGAATATAGTCAATAATATTGTAATGTCTTGTATATTGACAGATGGTAACTAGAGTTATTGTGGTGAGCATTTAATAATGTAGCTAATTGTAAAATCACTATGTTGTACACCTGAAGCCAGTCTTATATTATATATCAACTATACTTCAATAAAAAAAAAAGAAGCAGGAATGTGGGATGCAGCCAGGAGTAAGGAGCAAAATGCTGACAACTTCGTGTAAACTCTTGAGAGGAGGTTGTCAGCCACGGCATGCCTCATCCTTAATAAACTGAATTACTTGATAGCTCGGGCTAGAAGACTCAAATGGGAAAATATGATTTTATTGAACAGTGGATAACTAGCACTGTGCTACCACTATGGCAGTGGTGACAAGGTTTGAGTATTGTGTGTGGTGTTTTTAGTGAGCTGTTTCCTAGGCTCATCCTGGTATCGTGGTCGAATAGCTGGAAAAGGAGCTAATAAGAGATGGTCATTTTGACCCCATTCAAGAATACTGTCACAGTGAATCAGAAACCAGAGTGACTTCACATTGAGGTAAATATAAGATAATGAGTGAAGTGAGATTATGAGGGGACTTTTGAAATAAAATGGTTATTTGTATGATGTTTTCAATATATTAAAAGCAGTAAGCATCGAGGTAATACTGCTAAAGTAAAATGTGAGGTAATAAATAGATTATAGAGTTGAGAAAACCTTTGTTCATTCAGAAAAAAACTTCAAAGAAATGATCAGAAAATTTTAAATTATAGATGTAGACATTGAGACGGAGCATATATACAATTGGGTTTTGTAAAGAAATATATATAAGGGAATAGGATTACTCAAAAATAATTTAATAAGGCAGACTGTGAAGCTGCAAAAATTCTCAGTTGCAAGATCAAACATAAACACTGTGTGACCAAATGAATGCAGAGAAGAACACTAAGATATACCCTTGGTGAACTTTAATCAAAAAGGAAGTTTCCCACTAACACTGGGGCAAAAGAAATAGCATAATCTGTTCCAGTGTTGTTTCCAAAACATTAAAATATCTGAAGGCAATAGATTTAAATTTACAAATTTTAATTAAAAATTATTTGCTATGAAAAGTAAAAGTAGAATAATAAATAAACCTAATGAAAAATAGAAAAATTTAAAAATCATTTCTAATAGTAGTGGAAATGGATTATTCTTTCCTATTAAATAAAAGACACTCTGGATGATTTAAAAAAGAAACCTAATACGTATTTTATTTAGAAAGGGAACACCTTTCAGAACTCCAATAGATAATAATAAAATAGGTTTCAACAATGAATATCATATATGAAGAGGCAAAAGAAAATATACTGATATTGTAATTAGAATAAATTATAAACAAGATTGACAAAATAGGATAATTTTACATTAAGAGTGTAATTCACTGAAGATATATATATAAAACCATATCCTCACTATAATAGGAAAACAGATTGAGATGTGGTAAGTTGGTATTAATGGGATATATTAATACATACCTCTATTTAACAGAGTAAGTGGTATAAAAATCTATGTCATTAAATCATATGTTTACTCAGTTCACTAATATTTATAGGGGCTATCTTACAGTAACATGTTTTATTAGTGGTGATGTCAAATTTAATGATTGAATGAGATGATTTCTGTTGTGTTTCTCCATTATGAAATTGCTCTTTTCCTTTGCTGGAAATATCTAATTGGGAGATACTTTGAGACCATGCAAATATCCTCTTTCTCATCATAGTTTTCACCCACAATTTTGACATTCATTGATGGCTTCTCTCTAACAGTTTTTATTCTGGTGTTTCACTAATTTCCTTAATTTCTTCTACATTTATTAATGGAAATTCTTCTGTAAAGATGATTATTTATGATAAGGAGACTTCTCACTTTCTTGCCCATTTATTTTATTCAATTATTTATTTATATTACTATACATTCTGTTTTTTAGTCTAATACTATCACCATTTATTTTGCGACTGATATTGTTCCTGTGTTGACCACTAGAAGCTCTTTTACATTGTCTTCTGTGTCCTTTTGACGTGTCCATCACTTTTTGAGCACTTCTTTAGTTACTGGCAATACAGAATGTTCATTTTTCTTCTCTGACCTGCTCAAGAATGAACCCTTTCTCCATATATCCTTGTTCTTTTTCTGCAGAGTAACATTTAGAAAACAAAATCTAAGCTCTAAATATTCTCATTGCTTTAAGAGGGTCATTGTTTCTAGACTCTCTCAGCAGAAACCATTTGACTATACACACATGCACACACCCCTCTCTATTTATTTTTGTGCCTATCTATCTGTGTATATATCAAAAAACATGAGTTGGTCCTGATACTTCCAATTCCAGTCTAATCCCATAGAGTTTGTTCCAACCTTTCTCTCTCCTTATTTGTGTCCTCTTTCTCCAACAGTGCAGAACTGGGTTCTCATTATGGACAGTGTATTTACTAATTTGTTCCATACTAACATACACACACCTTGCTAACCCACATGATACTGTGGTTATGAGAAATTTACTACCTGGGGCACAGTATTTATGTATAGTTCTTTTTGTCTTTAACTTTACCGTTAAGAGTCAAATTCTGTTTCACATTTCTAGTATCAGTTCTTTTCTTTCCCAGTTCTTTCCTGGGGATTATCCTAGGGGATGACTGTGTCCTCGATCCTGGTGACCTTGCTTGTCTTCATAGCAGAAAGCCTGTGATTCCTCTGGAACAGAGAGAGATCAGCAGCACTGTGAAGAGCTTTCATGAGGCAGTTTCTCATCTACCTCCCTTCCATAGTTTTATCTGAGGATAGATCTTTCTAGTTTACTCTCCGTGTAGGGACAGCTTCAAAACTGCTGGACTATAATTTCGAGTTGGCTGCTCAGTGGCAGAGCACCCTAGAATTCATGCTGCCTGTCTTCAGGTCTCTCATTTAATGTCATACTGTGGGATTCAGGGAGGAACATGGGTTGCTGATATGCTGATCTTGCTTTTCCCATTTTTTAACTATAAATAGACAGTATTTTCATGTGTGAATATACCCTAATTTATTCCATTATTTTAGATATGAACATTTAGAATGTTTCCAATATTTTACTATTATAAGTAATAATGCAGTAAGGAACCTGGTACTTCCATATTTTTGTATTTTAGGAGATGTATTTTTAGGGGAGAGTAAATCCAACAAAAGTAGGATTGCTAGGTGAAAAATAAATTCATCTGATGCTTTGTTAGTTATTGGCAAGTCCCTTTCCAGAAAGGTTGTAACTGTGGGCATTCCCACCAGCAAAATGAAATTCCCAACGGTCTAATAGAATGTGGAATCACTCTCTTTAACTTTTGTCAACCTGATGAAAAACTGCATCTTAGCCTTGTCTTCTTTGAATGAATAAATTATGAGCAAGGTTAATATTATATAAGTTTGAAGGTCATGTCTGTGACTTTTTTTTGAATTGTTCATGTCTTTTTTACACATATCTGTTGGGTTTTTCTCACTTAGTGTCTCTAATTTTAAGATACCTTTTCATATCAAGGATATTAGTCTTTCGTCTGTGGCATATGTTGCAAATATTTTCTTCCAGTGTGTTAACTTGTCTTTTGACTTTGTTTATGGAGATTTTGCTATGTGAGGTTTTATTTGTTTTATGAAGTCACATTTATCAATCTTTTCTTTAACTGACTTTGGATTACCAATTGGTTGGAAAAGATTCCTTTATGTTATTGAGAAATTCATCCATATTTTTTTCTGATACCTACATGATTTATTCTATGTTTAACATTTAGATCTCTAATGCATTTGGTATTAAAATTTGTGTATTATATAAGGTATGCATCTAATTTTATCTTTTTCCAAATGGCTACCTGTTTGTTCCAACAACATTTATCCATTTATTAAAATGTACATCTTTGCCCTAGTAATTTGAGATACCAGTTTTATTATGCATCAGATTTCTTCAGTCTATTTCTGGGATTTCTATTCAATTCCACTAGTCTATTTTCTATGTGTACTCCAGCACCACACTGTTTTAATTTTAAGAGGTTTTATAGTACATTTTAATTTCTGGTAGGGCTAGTCATCTCCTCTAGTTGTTGTTTGTTTTTTGTTTAGTGTTTTCCTGACTATATTTACATGTTTTTCTTCCCATATAAAGTTTAGGATAAATGTTTTAACTCTAAAAAAAGATTATTTGTATTTTTATATAAAAATAAGCATGAAACATCAATTAAATTAAAGGAAGTGACATCTTTATAATGTATCCCCTATTGAAGAATAAGGGACATTGTCCCATTTGTTTGTGTCTACTTCTGCACCTCTCAGGAGTGTTTTAATTATTACTTACATAAGCTTTGAACAGTTCTTAAGTCGATCCTTAAGTGGTTAATATTCTGTATTGCAATTTTAAATTGAGTTTTCTCTAATATTATATTATTTAATTAGCTACTATTATGTGTATGAAGACTGTTAATTTTGCATGTTAATTTTAAATGAGAATACTATTTGGACCTAAAGTAAGGAAAAAAAAGGAATGTGACTTAGAAATTGTGGCTTAGAAAAGAGGAGGATATTGGGCTTTCCAGAAAAGCTCCCATTTGGAGCTGCCTTCTTCTCTGGACAGTTATTGGGGTGACCAACCAGAGGACAGTGCGTTTCAAACTCTAATGTGAATCTGAATCCCCTTGGAAACATTGACATTTCTAATCCATGAAGCAAGAGTTAAAGAAATTGTGTATCAGAGGTAACTCCTGCCCAATTCTTTATTCCTTCACCCAGGACTAGGATGTCAACGAATTTTTCTTGATTTAAAATGACTCTATCACCACATGAACTGGACAAAGAGCACATATTAGGGAAAAGGTTTGAATACATTTGCATTTGGGTACATTTAAAGAACACCGTTTTATTCTACACTAGATAAAATATATATCTTCAAGCAAACTTTTCAGAAAGTTCCTGACTCTAAAGGAATACTTTTCAGTGTAAATTATATGTTGTTTAAAGAAATATTCTTAGGGCTTAAAGAGTGATTTCTTCTATCAGCATGTCTTTTTGACAACCAAGTCACTTAGGAAGTGTATAAGCATGTGTGTACACACACAAACACACACAAATTTTAGTTGCCTCCCAATATTGATTCTGCACTTTCCACAAGCACAAATTCAGTTATTATCATCCATGTCAGTTGTTATATTTGCTGCTGCAGTTTTCTATTTTAATCTTCAAATATTGCTGAAAGTGAAAGATAGAGAAATAAGAATACATGGCACAATTAATTCTAATCTGATCACGATTGCTCATGTGTACAGCGGTGCTAAACCATCATTTTTTTTTTTCTGTTTTACTCAGCAGGGAGGTAGGAAATAACACTTGAATTGAGGCTCCTCTCTCATTCAGTTGAATATTAGGGAAGAAAGTGACCGAATCCCTAAATACTGTGGTATGGGTAGAGTAGTTGGTGAATTGTGAACAGAAAGATAGAATAATTCTATTGAATGTCAAGCTGTTATTTTCAGAAAACTGCAAAATAATTTAACTATATTTAACTTAATTAGGGAAATAACATAAAAGGTTACTCTTACAGAAACTCGGAAAAACCAGAAAAATTTGCTCTGTTATTTCTTCATCCCTCTTTTGCATTCCTTGCTCTTAAGAATTTGAGCGCTCTTGACCATTTCTGTCCTCCCCCCGCAGGCCTCGTACCGATTACCATTTCCTTAAGCAGGTCTAACTTGGTATAACTCCTCATGACCCTGACATTTACTTTTGTCTTGTTTTTATTAACATTTATTGGTATTTACGGTGTGTTAAGCATGTAATGAAAGTTGTACACAGCATAGGCCCCAGTTTGTGATAGATCTGTTATTCGGAATACTAGGGGAATATGCATGAGTGGTGTTACTTGATGTTATCTGACTGGTTAAGGATCTCAAACAGTTAAGTTGCAGTGCCTGAGATTTGAATCAAGCTCCTTGTAAATTCTGAAGTTACATTCTTAATAGTGATATATTTTGTCTTCTATATACAGTGGTGCTAAAGCTCAATTATATCTCCCTCGCCCTTGTCTTCCTTCTCCTCTTCTTTTCTTCTTGTGCACCTTTATCATTTTATGCTAATAAATGCTCATTTCCATGCTTGCCAACCCAGTATTTTAAAAGATCCTCCTAGCACTAAAGGGTTGCCCACAGTTTCCAGATTTATATTTTGTTTGTTCATGAGACCAGAAAGATTGAGGTTGGAATTGGTTAATCACGTTCCAAGCTCCTGGGAGAAGAGATTAATCAGCCAAAGATGGTAAACACTTCCTTCCTGCAGGTGATGTTTTTCTGTGTGTCCCCCTTTTCTTCCCTGGTGACTTGAGCCTGTTGTGTGACATGTGTTTCTTTGCCTAGCTTCTCATTGAAGCCATTTTCAACATTTACATAAATTGCTAACATTTGCATAAATATACTGCACAGAAAGCCTGCACACAGATGTTACTACCTGTGCCTTCACCTGAGTCTAAGCCCTCCTTGTTTACCACCATCATCTCTCCCATTCTCATCTCGGCACACCTCTGGAATTACTCTTTCCCCTCGTGAGTTTCAAAACCAGCAGTGAGTAGAAAGTAGTCATGATATATTTCACAAATCCTGCCTACAAATTCAGCCATATTCCAGATAATGGTCTGGCACTAATATAAGTTGCTAATATAAGATCTTGGAAGACTTAAAGTCTTATATTAGAAGCTCGGAGTATCTGATTCTGGTCATAGCCTCAGTCCCCTCCTGTGAAAATGAAGGAATTCAAAAGTTTAAGGTTATTTTTAGCTCTACTTTTCATGTACAATGCATGTCACATGTGTTCTTGTTCATTACCTGCCTTTTTTCTTGATGATTGGTCTATTTCTGCTATTCCAAAAACTTACAGGAATATCATAATCTGGGATGAGTAAATTTTCAACAGTTTTACTGAAAATCTGAATAAAGTATATATACTCCAAAAATAAAGTATATATACTCAAATACAAATTAAGAGTGTATATTGTAAGGTTGATAATAAGAGTTTATGATCAAATTCAGTTAATAAAATGTATTCATAAAACCCCCAAAATTTATATTTTATATAAACTGGCATATACACATGGCGGCCTCCCATCTTTTTTTTATCCACTAAAATACTCCAGAGTCCACTCTCGGTTTTATTTCCATCCCTTTCTGCCTGCAACATGAACACATAATCACTGGACTCCATATTTTTCTCATTTCTCAAAGTCAGTCTTCACAGAGAGCATTTATTCTACTTTGGAACAAGGCAGAAAATCTTATCTGAATTCCATGGTAGTTCTGTTGCTGCTTTGAGAACCCTGCAAATTGTGAAGCTGTCAGTGGCTGCCTGTTTCTAATTTTCTCAATGAACCCATGTTTATGACTGGCTTATTCCTCCAAAGGAGAAATAACCTCAGACTCCCTTCATTGAAGGTAGCCATCTTTTAGGTTTCTACACTCTCTCATAGCTCTGTTCTCTTTGTTGCTACTGCCAAGACCTGAAGTTAGAGATTAAGGTAATTACATCATGAGAATTTTTTTTTTCATGAGGTTAGAACAATTTACAAATTTATAAGGAGATCAGTAATATCACTGAGTTCATTTTAAAATAGTACATTTATGCTATACTTATGTAGATGCACAGAAAGCACTAACGGAAGAGTAGACAACATGCAGATGGGCAACTTTAGCAGAAAGAGGGGAACTGTAAGAAATAAGGAAATGGAAATGCTAGAAGCAAAAAAATTCAGTAGCAGAGGTGAAGGATGCCTTCCACTGTCTCATTCTTAGTCTCAGCATAATGGAAGAAATAATTGGTGATATTGAAATTCTATTGAAAACAGAATTTACCAAATGGAAATATAAAGAGAAAAAAGGATTAAGAAATCAAATTTGAGAAGACTGTATTTAGATAGTTTTATACATGGTTTTCCTCTAGTTATGATAGGCATAATGACTCTGTCTTCTGCTTCTACTTATATTTCACATTGTGAAATTTGTTTAATGCTTTTCAGAAATGATGAATTGGGCAAATCTAAGTGTAATTTCTAAAAAAATTTATCTTTCCCCTCCAGAGGTAACAGTTCATATTCATGTAGGTGTGTATATTTCACAAAGATACTATATTTTTCTTATTATTTATTCTCTTAAAGGAAAGGATAAATATTTATAAAATTTAGATAAGTTAGTATTTAAAAATTTTTTTTATTAAAGTATCATCGATATACACACTCATGAAGGTTTCACATGAGCAATAATGTGGTTACTACGTTCACCCATGTTATCAAGTCCCCACCATTCCCCATTGCAGTCACCGTCCATCAACACAGTAAGATGCCACTACTTGTAGAGTAGTACAAGTAGAGTCACTACTTGTCTTCTCTCTGCTACACTGTCTTCCCTGTCACCACCCCCAACCAAGCATGCCAGTCAAAATTCCCTTCAATCCCCCACACCTCCCCTTTGGTAATCACCAGTCCCTTTTTGAAGCCTATGAGTCTGCTGCTGTTTTGTTCCTTCAGTTTTGCTTAGTTGTTATACTACAGAAATGAGGGAAATCATTTGGCCCTTGTCTTTCTCCACCTGGCTTATTTCACTGAGCATAATACCCTCTAGCACCAGCCATGTTGTTGCAAATGATAGGATTTGTTTTCCTCTTACGGCTGAATAATATTCCATTGTGTATATATACCACATCTTCTTCATCCATTCATCTATTGATGGACACTTAGGTTACTTCCATTTCTTGGCTATTGTAAATAGTGCTGCAATAAACATAGGGGTGCATATGTCTTTTTCAAACTGGGCTCCTGCATTCTTAGGGTAAATTCCTAGGAGTGGAATTCCTGGGTCAAATGGTATTTCTATTTTGAGTTTTTTGAGGAATGTCCATACTGTTTTCCACAGTGGTTGAACTAGCTTACATTCACACCAGCAGTGTAGGAGAGTTCCCCTTTCTCCGCATCCTTTCCAGCATTTGTTGTTCCTATTCATTTCTATGTTGGCCATCCTAACTGGAGTGAGGTGATAGCTCATGTTTTAATTTGCATTTCTTTGATGATTAGCAATGTGGAGCATCTTTCCAGGTGCCTGTTGGCCATCTGAATTTCTTCTTTGGAAAAGTGTCTGTTCAGATCCTCCACCCATTTTTTAATAGGGTTATTTGATTTTTGGGTGTTGAGGCATATGAGTTCTTTATATATTTTGAATGTTAAACCCTTGTCAGATATGTCATTTACAAATATATTATCCCATACTGTATGATAACTTTTTGTTCTGCTTAAAGTGTTCTTTGCTGTACTGAAGCTTTTTAGCATGATGTAGTCCCACTTGTTCATTTTTTATTTGGTTTCCCTTGCTCGAGGAGATGCGTTCAGGAAAAAGTTGCTCATGTTTATATTCAGCAGATTCTTGGTTATATTTTCTTCTAAGAGTTTTGTGGTTTCATAACTTACATTCAGATGTTTGATCCATTTTGAGTTTACTTTTGTGTATGGGGTTAGACAATAATCCAGTTTCATTCTTACATGTAGCTGTCCAGTTTTGCCAACACCAGCTGTTGAAGAGGCTGTCATTTCCCCATTGTATATACAAGGCTCCTTTATCATATATTAATTGACCATATATGCTTGGGTTTATATATGAGCTCTCTATTCTGTTCCGTTGGTCTGTGGGTCTGTTCTTGTGACAGTACCAAATTGTCTTGATTACTCTGACTTTGTAGTAGATATTGAAGTCAGGGAGCATAATCCCCCTGCTTTAATATTCCTTCTCAGGATTGCTTTGGCTATTCGGAGTCTTTTGTCATTCCATATGAATTTTAGAACTATTGCTCTGGTTCTTAAAGAATGCTGTTGGTATTTGCATTGGTATTGACAAATGCATTGAATCTGTAGATTGCTTTAGGCAAGATGGACATTTTAACAATATTAATTCTTCCTATCCATGAGCACAGGACATATTTCCATTTATTGGCATCTTCTTTAATTTCTCTCATGAATGTCTTGTAGTTTTCAGAGTATAGGTCTTTCACTTCCTTGGTTAGGTTATTCCTAGGTATTTTATTCTTTCTGATGCAATTGTGAATGGAATTGTTTTCCTGATTTCTCTTTCTGCTAGTTCATCGTTAGTGTATAGGAATGCAAGAGATTTCTGTATATTAATTTTGTATTCTATAACTTCGCTGAATTCAGATATTAGATCTAGTAGTTTTGAAGTGGATTCTTTAGGGTTTTTTTAAGTACAATATCATGTCATCTGCAAAAGGAACAATTTAACTTCTTCCTTGCCAATCTGGATGCCTTTTATTTCTTTGTGTTGTCCGCCATGGCTAGGACCTCCTGAACTATGTTGAATAAAAGTAGGGAGAGTGGGCATCCTTATCTTGTTTCCGATCTTAAAGGAAAAGCTTTCAGCTTCTTGCTGTTAAGTATAATGTTTGCTGTGGGTTTGTCACATACAGCCCTTATTATGTTGAGGTTCTTGCCCTCTATATCCATTTTGTTGAGAGTTTTTATCATGAATGGATGTTGAATTTTGTCGAATGCTTTTTCAGCATCTATGGAGATAATCGTGGTTTTTGTCCTTCTTTTTGTTGATGTGGTGGATGATATTGATGGATTTTCGAATGTTGTACCATCCTTGCATCCCTGGGATGAATCCAACTAGATCATGGTGTATGATCCTCTTGATGTATTTTTGAATTCGGTTTGCTAATATTTTGTTGAGTATTTTTGCATCTACGTTCATCAGGGATATTGGTCTGTAATTTTCTTTTTTGGTGAGGTCTTTGTCCGGTTTTGGTATTAGAGTGATGCTGGTTTCATAGAAAGAGTTTGGAAGTATTCCCTCCTCTTCTATTTTTTGGAAAACTTTAAGGAGAATTGGTATTATGTCCTCTCTAAATTTCTGATAATATTCAGTGGTGAATCCATCTGGCCCGGGGTAGTTTTCACAATTGAATTTGTTCTTGGTTGTTTTTTGATTACCCATTCAATTTTATTGCTGGTAATTAGTCTGTTTAGATTTTCTGTTTTTTCCTTGGTCAGTCTTGGAAGGTTGTATTTTTCTAGAAAGTTGTCCATTTCTTCTAGGTTATGCTGTTTGTTAGCATATGATTTTTCATAGTATTCTATAATAATTCTTTGTATCTGGTATCCATAGTGATTTGTCCTTTCTCATTTATGATTCTATTTATGTGTGTAGACTCTCTTCTTTTCTTGATAAGTCTGGCTAGGGGTTTATCTATTTTGTTTATTTTCTCAAAGAACCAGCTCCTGCTTTTATTGATTCTTCCTATTGTTTTATTCTCAATTTTATTTATTTTTGCTCTAGTCTTTATTATGTCCCTCCTTCTACTGACTTTGGGCCTCATTTGTTCTTCCTTTTCTAGTTTCATTAATTGTAAGTTTAGACTGTTCATTTGGGATTGTTCTTCTTTCCTGAGGTAGGCCTATATTGCAATATATTTCCCTCTTAGCAAGGCTTTCACTGCATCTCACACATTTTTTTATGTTGAATTATTGTCAATTTTCTCCATATATTGCTTGATCTCTGTTTTTTTTTTTTGGTCATTGATCCATTGATTATTTAGAAGCATGTTATTAAACCTCCATGTGTTCATGGGCCTCTTCCTTTTCTTTGTGTAATTTATTTCTAGTTTCATACCTTTGTGATTTGAGAAGCTTGTTAGTACAATTTCAATCTTTTTGTATTTACTGAGGCTCTTTTTGTGGCCTAGTATATGATCTATTCTTGAAAATGTTCCATGTGCACTTGAGAAGAATGGGTATACTGTTGCTTTTTGGAGGGAGTGTTCTGTAGATGTCCTTTCGGTCCATCTGTTCTAATACGTTGTTCAGTGCCTCTCTGTCCTTACTTATTTTCTGTCTGGTTGATCTGTCCTTTGGAGTGAGTGGTGTGTTGAAATCTTCTAAAATGAATGCATTGCATTCTATTTCCCCCTTAAATTCTGTTAGTATTTGTTTTACATATGTAGGTGATCCTGTGTTGGGTGCAGAGATATTTATAATAGTTATATCGTCTTGTTGGACTGACCACTTTATCATTGTTTAATGTCCTCTTTTGTCTCTTGTTATTTTCTTTGTTTTGAAGTCTATTTTGTCTGATACAAGTACTGCAACACCTGCTTTTTTCTCCCTATTCGTTGCATGAAATATCTTTTTCCATCCCTTTACTTTCAGTCCGTATGTGTCTTTGGGTTTAAAGTGAGTCTCCTGTAGGCAGCCTGTAGATGGGTCTTGTTTTTTATCCATTCAGTGACTCTGTGTCTTTTGATTGATACATTCAGACCATTTACATTTAGGGTGATTATCAATAGGTATGTACTTATTGCCATTGAAGACTTTAGATTCGTGGTGATCAACAACTCAAGGGTAATTAAATCCCTTACTATCTAATGGTCTAATTTAACTCAGTATGCTACTACAAACACAACCTAAAGGTTCTTTTTTTTCCTTATTTTTCTTCCTCTTCCATGCTTTACATGTTAGTTATCGTATTCTGTACTCTTTGTCTAACCCTTGATTCACTTTGAGGGTAGTTGATTTGATTTTGCATCTGCTTAGTAATTAATTGTTCTACTTTGCTGTGGTTTTATTTCCCCTGGTGATATCTATTTAGCCTTAGGAGTACTTCCATCTGTAGGAGTCCCTCCAAAATGCACTGTAGAGGTAGTTTGTGGGAGGTAAATTCTCTCAGCTTTTGCTTATCTGAAAATTTAGTCCCTCCTCCCAATTTAAATTATAACCTTGCCCAGTAGAGCATTCTTGTTTCGAGGCCTTTCTGCTTCATTGCATTAAATATATCATGCCACTCCCTTATGGCCTGTAAGGTTTCTGTTGAGAAATCTGATGATAGCTTGATGGGTTTTCCTTTGTATGTTATCTTTTTTCTCTCTCTAGCTGCTTTTTAAAGTCTGTCTTTATCCTTGATCTTTGCCATTTTAATTACTATATGTCTTGATGTTGTCTTCCTTGGTCGCTTGTGTTGGGTGATCTGTGCACCTCCATGGCCTGAGAGACTATCTCCTTACCCAGACTGGGTAATTTTTCAGCAATTACCTCCTCAATGACACTTTTTATCCCTTTTTCTCTCTCTTCTACTTCTGGTATCCCTGTAATGTGAATTGTTCCGTTTGGTTGGTCACACAGTTCTCTCAATATTCTTTCATTCTTAAATATCCTTTTGTCTCTCTGTGCCTCAGCTTTTATTCCTCTTCTCTAATTTCTATTCCACTTACCATCTCTTCGCTACATCTAATCTACTTTTAAATCCCTCCATTGTATGTTTCATTTCAGATATGGATTTTCATAATGATTGAATCTCCATCTTAAATTCAGTCCTGAGTTCTTGAATTATTTTCTGTTATTCCATGGACATGTTTATGATTTTTATTTTGAACTCTTTTTCAGGAAGATTGGTTAGTTCAGTTTCATTTGACCCTTTGTCTGGGGTTTGTGAGATTTTGGTCTGAACATATTCCTTATACGTTTCCTATTTCTATGTGACGCCCCCTATTGCCTAGAAGCTCTAGTCTCTGAAGCTGCTCAGCCCCTGGAGTGAGGTTGGGGGTTGAAGGGGAGTGGCGCTGGTTCCTGGTGGGAGGAAAGAGCTGTTTCCTGCTTCCCAGCTGCTGATCTGTCTCCAGTGTCAGAGCCAGTAAGCCAAGTACAGCTCTGTGCTTTGCATCTCTAGCTGTTGTAATCAGGACCTCCCTCTGGCTGGCTGACGCCACCGCAGTGACTGCTGGTTAGTGAGCTGGTGTGGCATCCAGTAGGATGGCCCTGCAGGCTGCGTGTCACAGTGGGGGTCATCAGAGCTGAGTAGTCTGCCAGGGGTATTGAGTGCCTGAAGCTCCTCAAAGTTCCCAACCTGTTGGGCAGAGTGCACCCAGACAACCTTGTCCACCCATCCCTTTTCCTGCACAGCAAGCTCCGTGCAAACCCCACCCCTTCACCCGCCCTCTCCCTGCTAGAAACCTCTCAGACCACCTGCCTTTCCTCTGTCCCAGAGTGGCTGGATGTGGATACCCATCTTCCACAAATGACCAGAATCCCAGTCTCTCAAATACTCCACCTGTCCCAGCTCCCCAACCCCTCCAACCTCCAGAGCACAACACAATGCATGTCTGTGCTCCAAAGCATATCTGCAGGGTTAGGCGCTCAGCAGTCCGTCTGAGCATCTACTCCGTCCCAGCTCCATTTCTCCTCCTCCCACTAGTGAGCTAGGGTGGGGGAAGGGCTTGGGTCCAACCGGATCAAGGCTTTGGTACATTACCCCATGTCATGAGTTCTGCTCTGTTCTCCAGGTGCAGCCTTCACTCCTGTTGCTGTTTTAGGATTAGTTGTATTAACTATATTTTCTTGCCATATGTAGTTTTGGGAGGAGTTGTCTGTCTCACCTCTCACACCACCATCTTGAATCGGTCTCTGTAATCACCTGATTCTTTTTATGGGTTAGACTTGCACTGTCCAGTATGCTCAGTACTAGCTGTATGTACCTAGTGAGCACTGGAAATGTGGCTAGTGCAACTGAGGAACAGTATTTAATTGTATTTAATTTTTTCAAATTTAAAAAATAGATACACAATTCAATCATTGGAACACTTTTAAGTCTATTTAGGATAATTTTGGCATGCATGTCTCACTTTGTCAATTATTTAACAATAGACTTCAGGTAAATTTATCAACTGAAACCATCAGAGAAGTTGCATTATTGGTGAAGATATTTATGAGTTTTTGACATAATGCACATTTAGAAATCACTACAAAATGCTCTCATTCTCTGAGGCAAACACATCTCCCTGAGAGTCATTGCTTATTATTGGAATTTGTAATAATGATAGCAACTAAAAAGCTGGAATCCATTTAGGCAATTAGACATTGTATTTAGGCAACATTCTGAAATAGAGCGTACATCCTAATGTCACTCCAAGTGCTCTTAAAAATAAGAACTGTACAGTGATGCTAATTATAAAAGGCTTCTTATTATATCCTCTTAAATAATGTATAAAGTGTTTCAGTGTCATTAGCATTCCTGAGTGCTGACAGTTGCCAGTCAAACAATATGTATCCCAACAGGAAACCATGACTACCATCATCTGTGCCCACAGTTTTGGTTTTCTGCATATTAGTGACTGGAGGCTCATGAATTGACTTTTTGAAGACAGATGTTGGGGCAAATTTTCAGCAATGCAAAAATCATTGTGTTCATGTAACATTCTACGTCTCAAGGTTTAGGAGACTAAAAATGGAAAATGAGATTTGAAAACTTCATCTATAATATTAAATATTTATATTAATAATTAATTGTATTCTTATATATTTCAATTAAAAAAGTAGGTGGGCCATGATTTATAAACAATACCTTATAACTTCCATATTAGTATATAATCAAACTAATGAATATTCAGACAGTGTAGGAATTTAAAATGGAGAGAAGCTATATTTGTATATACTTCTGTCGCCTCTGTTAGTAACAACACATTTCCTTAAATCTTGGTTTCAGACATCTAAAACAGTCTTTTCTTTTATTCAAAAGCTGATCATTGATAATAGAAACATCTATTCTTCCACCCCCTCCTCCCCCTGTCCTACTTCATCCCTGCTCTGGAATTTCTAGGGACTAATTCACTAACAAAATTCAGTTCTTATGGTTATGGTGGTAGAGGCTCTGATATGGAGAAAGCATACTTGGGGAGGGTGGGACAAAAGTTTACAATCGCAAAAATAGACCTGATTTTTAGATATAATTAGATAACTATATTAATCATTTCATATATATATATATATATATATATAAATTATTAAAAGGGGAAAGTTTACATATTCCCTGTATAAATCATGCAAAAATGTCTACATTATATTGTTGGCTCTTTTTTACTTTTGTAAATTAACAAGGGGATATCTTTTTTTGGCCTTTTTACTAATATTAATATTTTCTGGAAGACATATTATTATGTCAAATTAGTCTTTGCATAACAGTTGTAAAGTTAGATAACAAAAGTATTTGATGCTGAGCTGTAAACTTCAAAGCTAGTTCCTATGAGTATCCAAAATGAATTACATGTATTCTAAAGTTGGGCAGTCTTTATAGTTCTCTCTTTATAATTAACTTATTTTATATCATATTTATTTTTTAGGAAGAAAAATTCATTTCAATCATGAGATACCTGGAACTATAGGAACTTTTTTTATGGTTGTTTTTTATTTAACGTATGTAATATCTCTTTAATTAATTATCTTGTATTTACATTCTCCTTTTTTATTGAAGTATCAATAAACAATCTTATATTTGTTTCAAGTATAAAACACAGTAGTTCAACAATTACCCATATTATTAAATCTTCCTCTCGGCTACTGCACTTACTATCCGTTAACATAGGAAGTTGTTACAGAATCATTGGCTATATTCTCCATGCTGTACTACCACCCCTGTGGCCATTATATTATGATTGAGAATATGTGTGTCCTTTTATTTCCCTGGTTCCAATCCCTCCCCCATGGTAACCACGAGTCACTTCTTAGTGTTTATAAGTCCACTACTGATTTGTTCATTTTGCTTTATTTTGTTTTTATATTCTACAAATAAGTGAAATCATATGGTATTTGTCTTTCTTTACCTGGCTTATTTCACTTAGCATAATACCTTCTAGGTGCATCCATGTTGTTGCAAGTGGCAGGATTTCTTTATGGCCGAATAATATTCCATTATACGTATATACTACATCTTCATTATACATTCTTCTATTGATGGACACTTTGGTTGCTTCCATATCTTAGCTATTGTAAATAATGTGGCAGTAAACATCGAGGTGTCTGTGTCTTTTCAAATCAGGGATTTTGTTTTCTTTGGGTAAATTCCTAGAAGTGAACTTACTGGGTCGAATGGTATTTCTATTTTTATTTTTTTGAAGAACCTCCATACTGCTTTCCACAGTGGCTACACCAATTTAATTTCCCACCAACAATGTAGGAAGGTTCCCTTTTCTCCACATCCTCAGCAACACTTGTTATTTCTTGTCTTTTGGACAGTGGCCATTCTAACATGTAAGGTGATACTTCATTGTGGTTTTGATTTGAATTTCCCTGATGATTAGAAATATGGAGCAACTTTTCATGTTGCCCATTGGCCATCTGTATTTATTATTTGGAAAAATGCCTCTTCAGTTCCTCTGTCAATTTTTAAATTGGGTTATTTGGTTTTTTTCTTTTTCATGTTGAGACATATGTGTTCTTTATATATTTTGGATGTTAACCCCTCATCAGATAAATCATTTAAAACTATATTCTCCCATACTGTAGGTTACCTTTTTATTATGCTAATGTTGTCCTTTGCTGTACAGAAGCTTTTTAGTTTGATGTAGTCCTCATTCATTTTTATACTGTTTCCCTTGCCTAAGGAGATGTGTCCAGAAAAAAATTGTTCGTGCTTGTGTTTGAGATTTTTGACTATGTGTTATTCTAAGAGTTTCATGGTTTCATATCCTACATTTAGGTCTTCCATTTTGAGTTTACTTTTGTGTATCGAGTTAGACAGTAATCCAGTTTCATTCTCTTGCGTGTAGCCATCGTTTTCCCAATGCCAGTTATTGAAGGGGCTGTCTTTTCCCCATTGTGTATTCATGGCTCCTTTATCATATATTAATTGACCATATATGTTTTGGTTTATATCTGGGCTCTCTATTCTGTTCCATAGATCTATGAGTCTCTTTTTATGCCTGTACCATTCTGTTTTGGTTACTGTGACTTTGTACTATAGCTTGAAGTCAGGGAGTGTAATACCCCCGCTTTATTCCTCTTTCTCATGATTACTTTTGCTATTCAGGGTATTTTGTGGGTCTATATGAATTTTAGGATTATTTGCTCTAGTTCAATGAAAAGTGCTATTCATATGTTGGTTGGGATGGCATTGAATCTATAAATTGCTTTGGACAGGATGGCTATTTTGAAAATATTAATTCTTCCTCTCCATGAGCAGGGGATAAATTCCATTTTCCAATTTATGTCTTCTTTAATTTTTCTCATGAGTGTCTTACAGTTTTTAGAGTACAGGTGTTTCACCTCCTGGGTTAGGTTTATTCCTAGGTATTTGCTTTTTTTTGATGCAATTCTAAATGGAATTGTTTTCCTGATTTCTGTTTCTGCTAGTTTTTGTTAGTATATAGGAATGCAACAGATTTCTGTATATTGATTGTGTATCCTGCAACTTTGTTGAATCCAGTTATTAGTTCCAGTAGTTTTTTGGTGGAGTCTTTGGGGTTTTCTATATATGTAGTATCTTGTCATCTGCAAATAGTGACAGTTTATTTCTTCATTACCAATTTGGATGCCTTTAATCTCTTTTTCTTCTCTGATTGCTATGACTAGGACTTCCAGTACTATGTTGAATAAAATTGGTGAGAGTGGACATCCTTGTCTTGTTCCTGATCTTAGAGTAAAAGATTTCAGCTTTTTGCTAGTTAAAAATGATGTTAGGTGTGGGTTTATTGTATATGGCCTTTATTATATTGGGGTATGTTCCCTCTATACCCATTTTGTTGAGAGTTTTTATCATTAATAGATATCAAATTTTGTCAAGTGCTTTTTCAGCACCTATTGAGATGTTCATATGGTTTTTATACTTTCATTTCTATACATTATTTACATCTGCTGGAAATAATTAAAATGAGAGAAAATGAATGTTGGGAATAAAAAGGGAGCTGAAGTGGATGGAGTAGTAAAATTAATCATTTATAATAAATGAGTTTGCCCTTCTGGTATCATATTAGACAAGTGTGGTTTGAGTTAGGAGCAGAGCTGATAATGAAAGGAGAACAGAATATTCAGGTATAAGGAATCCTCAGAAACTAGAGGTTAAATTCAAGTTTTATGTTAAAGACAAATGAGGATTTAGGATAGCAGGAATATATATCAAGACCTCATATAAAATACTGAGGTTAAATCTAACAAAACATATTTAGATATTATATGCTGAAAACTACACAATACTGATGAACATAATCAAGAGTGACTTAAATAAGTGGAGAGACATCCTTTGTTCATGGATTGGAAAACTCTACATACTAAAGATGTCTATTTTCCCCAGATTGATATAACAGATTTAATCTCTGTCACAATCCCAACAGAATGTGCATTACTCCAGCACCATTTATAAAAAGGACTTTTCTCCATTGATTGCTTTTGTACCTTTGTAAAAAATCAGTTCAGCATATTTGTGTGAGCCTACGATGGGTTCTCTGTTTGATTTTCTTTATCCATATATCTATTCCTCACTAATAGCACACAGTATTGATTACTATAGCTATAAATTATACAAAAAATAAATCTTTTTACTTGTACATTTTATATTAAAACTGACTCAAAATGGTTGCATACCTTTAATGTAAAATGTAAAATTATGCAACTTTCAGGAAAAAAAGTTAGAGAAAGTCTTTAGGATCTGTGGCTTGGCATAGAGTTTTTAGACTTGAAACCCAAAGCATGATCCATAAAAGGAAAAAAGTGATTATTTGACTTCCTCAAAATAAAAAGTTTTATGTTTCATAAGATCCTGTTAAGATTAAAAGACAAGCTACAAAATAAATGAAAATATTTGGAAACAACATAGCCAATAAGGATTAGTATCTATAATGTATAAAGAATTCTCAAATCTCAATACTAACAAAACAAATAATCCAATTAGGAAATGGGTAAAAAAATATGAAGAGCCATTTCACCATAGGAGATATACAGAATGTAAATAAACACATTAAAAGATGTTAAGCATCATTAGCCCTAGAGAATTACAAATTAAAACAACAATGAGATATCTAAAATAAAACATAGTGACAATACCAAATGTTACAAGGATGTGGAGAACTGGATCATTCATATATTGCTGATAGGAACAAACAATGCTAGACACAAAAAGTTTGATAGTTTCTCATATAAGTAGACATGCAACTATCATAAGACCCAGTAACTGTGCTTTGGGGCATTTATTACAGAGAAATTAAGACTTAGGTCCACACAAAAATCTGTATATGAATGTTTTTAGCAGTATATTTGCAATAGCAAAAAAAAAACTGAATTAATCCGGATGTCTTTCAGTGGGTCAATGGTTAAAAGCAGGCACATCCATACCATGGAATAGCGATAGAGGGAAATAGTCAATTACCACACACAACAACTTGAACAAATACCCAGAGGATTATTCTAAATGAAATAAAATCTTAAAAAGTTCATATGCTGTGGTTCCATTTATATGACATCAATGACAAAATCATATGATAAAATAATAAAAAATGGAAAACAGTTTAGTAGTTGTCAGGAGTTAGGAAGAAAGGATGTGGCTATAAAGGGAGATATTAGGTATTCTGTGATGATGGAAACAGTCTGTATCTTGACTATATAAATTTAAATATTCTGGTTGTGATATTATACTATAATTTTTAGAGACATCATCCTTGGGGAACACTAGGTAAAGGGCACATAGAGTTTCTCTATGTAATTTCTTAAAATTGCCTGAGAATCTACAATTAACTCAAAGTGAAAATCCTAATTAAACATTAAAAACATATATCCAGCCCTGGGAAATACATAATGCATTATTTCTCACATTTATTTAAATATTGAATGCCCTTTTTGGTAGAACATCTGAAGAACTAGTTTTCAAAATAATCCCACACATTCTGTAAATTACTATTTTAAGTAATAAATTAAGGCAAATGTGGAAGCTAGTTCCCTACCATAAAATGTATCCAGCTTACTCATAGATTCCAGCCAAAAATGAGTCCAGCACCAACATAGATGATGGTGTGACGAGAAAACACATTCACTAATCAGTAAAAAATAATGCTTATCGTTATTGCATTAGAACCCTCTTTCTTCACCAAGTTTCTGTACCACTCACCCATCCTTTCACTGGCAGTCTGGGATAACAAGAGCTTCCTCCTGGAAAGGCAGAGTTTATCTGAGGGGAAACAGGATTTCCTTTTATAGCTCCCTCCCGAAAGGAAAATGAGGGTGCTGCCTAAGCATACCTAACTGCTTTTGCTAAAACCAACCATTCCCTCAGAACCTCCTGGTGACTATGATGGTTGAATTGCATTGACAATAAAATGTAATGTTATATTAACATTAAAATTGTTTAGGCCATGTTTCATAACAGAGAGCATCAGAAAAGTCTTTCACTTGAGGTCTTTATATCTCTTAACTCCTTATACAATTTAAAGGGGGTATTTATATATGTTAACTAGACCTTACAGAATGAAGTATAGCATAAAACATGAATAACAAAGTTGTTAAATTTTAGAGTTGAAAATGAAATAAGTTACCCAAGGTCACAGATAGCACATGGACAGAACTGGGATGGAAATTAGATCCCTTATCATAATCCTGTTCTCCTCCTGCTATAAAGTTTAGATCATAGTTGCCTGAGTACAATTAATAGTGTGAAAGATAAAAGTGCATTACTTCACTATTTTCATGTTCTGATACTCTATTTTAATCTCAGAATTAAATGATTTTTTTCAAAAACTGAGAAATTGGCAATGTATTTTAGGCACTGTTCAAATAAAAACTGCAAATTTGGAAATGTAAAATCTTAATATTTCAAAGAACTTCTGAAAGCAATATGGAAAAGTGTAAACTAAAAGGTACTAGGTGATGACAAACAGGCCATGTACCAAAGTAGTACAAATTATCTATTAAGTAAAGACTGTCTTCACTAAAAATTACAAATTAATATAAATGAAAAACAATTGGATATCATCTCCCCTCACATTTTGGCAAGTAATTTAAATAATTGTTCTGTAATTGTATGAGGAAAGTGACATTCTCTCATACACTATTGAAGAAGGACAATTTTCCATAGGACATTTGGCAATGTCTAACAACCTTTAAATCATATATGCTTTGAGAAATAAAAATTCAACTAAAAACTATATTACAGGAAAAGAGGAAAGTTTGGAAAGGCATAAATAAAAATATTTTTGTCAGTATTGTAAAAAAATACTAAGTATTTTATAGAATTAAGCTGTAATAAGTAATGGCTAAAAATGATTAAATGTTTGTTTTATTTATTTTCGTTCATAATATATTAAGTAGATATTATTATCATGTCTGTTTTAGAAAGGAAGAACCAATGTTTAGAACAAGCAATTTGCCCAAAGTTACATAGCTAAGGGCTTGACTCAGAGCTTAAATTACTACCTCATACTTTGTCAATAGAAATCAAAGCAAACACACAGCAATATTGAATGAAAATGTGTCACAAAATATTATCTGTGACATAATCCTATTATAAATATTATGTGTTTTCTGGTTACCTACCATTCTATTCAATTTACCTACTACCTATACAACCATCCTTCTGTTCTGGAAACACTTCAAAATATTAAGCATTCCCCCTCTCCCTCAAGTGCTGAGATGTGTGATATTTGTCATTTCCTTCTTTATGTATTTTTTTTTTATGGCCTGGATTCTTAAGAAGGTTCAATTCAATTCAATTCAATAAAACAAGCCAATTTCCACTTGTAGAAGGTAAAAGAATGATAGAATATTTTATGGAAAATAAATTGTTCAGAGAATGGAAAATAAATTTACTATAAATACTGAGTGCAGGTAATCCTCACATAGGAAAAATAAATAAGTATATAAAAATAATATAAGTAAAACAACACAAAAAGTTCAATATAAAGAATACAACAAAATTTAAATGGCTAATACTTTTTAACATTTAATATGTATTGGATAACTTAGATATTATTTAATATTTGTAAGCTACTACAGATGTTTCTTGAGAGAAATTTATTTTGTTTGCTTTATTACTTTTAGGATAATTTATATAATGATTTCACATAAGTCATACAAGAATCTTGAAAAGCAGATATTATATAAAATGAGAAATTTGACTTAGAGACATCAATTATCTTGCCCAAGAACTTAAAATAATTGTGGAACAAAAATAGTTTTCAAATTTAGTTTGTCTTTATTTATTTTGTGTTTCCTGTTTCTTTCTTGATTCAAAAGTCCCTTAATGCCCTGCTCTGGCACAGTGCCTGCTATCCTTGAAAAGAATATCAGAGGCTCATAAGTGTGAAACCAAGAACTTCTCAGGCTGCTGTGAGAATAGAAAAGATGCAGCAGTTTAATATATGTTTCATGTACATGAAATAGAAGAGTTTAAATGGTTGCTAGAGAAAGTGAGCAAGCAGAGAATTTTCTCATCCCTTTCAAAAAGTATAGAAAAGAGACAGAGTATTGGACAACTAATATGAATGAGAAGTCAACTTCAGAACGTAAAAGGTTACAGGGGGTTTTATGAGGATTAAATAATACATGAAAAGCGTTTGGGTTAAAAGTACTCAGTGAATATCAGTTATCATTATCATCATTGTTACTATAGCCTACTAATGCAAAAATTAAGATGAGTCTTACAATCAATGCAATAAGAAAACATTCTATCTTACTGTACTATTCAGGATTCTTTAGAGAAACAGAACCCATAGGATATAGGATATATAATATCAAGAGAGAAGGTGGAAGAGATTGATTTATTTTAAGGAGTTAACTGACATGAAAATGGGGGCTGGCAAGTCCAAAATCTGCAGGTCAGTCCAGCAGGCCAGAGATGCAGGAAAGAGTTGATATGCAGTCTTGAGAATGAAGGCAAACTGTTAATGCAATTCTTCCTTCCTCAGAGGACCTCAGTTTTTTCTCTTAAGGCTTTCAACTGATTGAATGAGACCCACCACATTATAGAAAATAATCTGCTTTACTCAAAGTCTATGGATTTAATGTCTCATTTAAAAACTGTCTTCACAGGAACATCTAGACTGGTATTTGGGCAAAAACTGGATACGATAGCCTAACCAGTTTAATACATAAAATTAACCAACACACTTAACTTCATAGTTTTCTTTTAGTGGTGTTAGCATAGAGGCAATACAATATAATATCTTCATGTAATATCTTTTTTCTTTAATTTCAGGTCTGTCTCTGTTTTCAAAAAAACAAGATTACATGAATGTGATACAGAAATGGAACAATTCTCTGGCATCAGTGAGTATGTTTTTGAAATTTATTTTCTTCCAAGAGAGTGTGACAAAAAAAACCAAACAGGTGTTACTGTGTAGTTTGTGGATTTTCTGATGAAAAGCAAATAAATCAGAGCCGTGGTAGCTAAGGAATGAGAGTGTGGGTAGAGATGACTCAAAGTGGCACAGCTAAGAGAGTTGTGGCTGCCTCCTACACTTAGAACCTATCACAGAGCTTCAGAAATACCAGAAGACAGTGATTCCCGGAAGTGCCATACTACTGCTTGGGGAAAAGAATAAAGTACCAGTGATTTTGGAGGATGTGGATGACTTTTGCAGTACAAGGTGACCAAGATTTCTTTGAGATACATTAACTTAAAATTGAAGAGAAATTTTTGTCTCATATCATGATCTTTCTGGGAATACCGAGAATGAGAAAATGCCAGCCATAGTATTTCATGATAATTATCATTTTAGATCCACTGAGACTAAGATTTCAGTCAAAGTAATTAAATCAAGAGGTAATCACAGGAAGCACCAATGGAGGAGAGAACCATTTAAAAAGATTACAAGGAGTGGACTGAAGAGTAGTTCCTACTATGAGCCACTGGGGCTCATTCCTGCCAGTGAGCCTCTGGTAGAGGACATAGAATAGGTCTCAGACCTCCACCAATTCCTGTTTGTCAGTGGTTAAGGATTGCTTCTGAAGGCATCAACCGTGCTTTCTCCATGTAGGTATCCCGGACCACACGTAAGCAGTATATGCTCTTCAAAACGGAGAAGTCCTTCAGGCCATGATTCCTAGAATTGCTCACTTATAGTTACTAATGTGCATAAAAGCAAATGAGAAGCACTCCAGCATATCCTTTGCATATCAGATATACACCATGCTCTTCCTTTGCAGGAGTCCCTAACTCTGCATGAGAGACAATTACACATACCCATATAACTTCATTGTTTTCCTCCGGGTCGAGGAGTCCACAATAATAAGGTGGCAGTGGTAGCCCCAGGTTTAGTGCAACACTATGTTCACTGATAGAAGCACCCCCACCTCCACTGTATCACCCCGCTAGCAACTAGAATTTCTTTGTATACAGAAGCTAAAGTTGTAGGGCTAGAAAAAAGAACATATCTTCCAAACAGATAACTGGCAGCAGTAAGGAGAGGTGTCTCTCCTATTCTTCTCTATTCCCAGACCTATTTTTTTCTAGTGATCAGGGATAATACCATATAATGGGTCAAAGTATAGATTATATCTTGAAGGGCAGCATAACAGCCTTACAGGAGTTCTTCCCAAAGCTAGTACTTAACTTATACTTTGAAGCTTGGATTCCTGTTAGGCAATTCACTTCTGAGGGTTGCAATATTTGGTAGGACCAGTAAATCCTCTGGACATGTGTGTATCACTTTACCTTCTTGACTGTGAAGTGAGTCCCTTGCTCTGAGCATTTTTATGAAGAATCCTACATTGGTAAATCATTCTATGAGCTCTGTCAAAGACCTTATGATCAAAGTAGAGGCACCCATAAATGAAAATGTATCAACTTCAGTTTGTTGCTTTGTTTCACTGATTGCTAACTTTATGACTTGCATATTGTTCCAACCAAACATCAAGAGACCTACTTTTCTCTTGGGAATCCGTAAGCCTTTGGAATGGACAGGTACCTCTTATCCCATTGATGCAGCTTAGAGTTGGCCAACTGGCGGGCATATGAGTGAGACTACCTAAGACCAATCAGTCCCAGCTAACCAGTCAGCCTACACCAGATGCATAAGCAATCCAGTTAAGCTTAGCTAAACTTAGTTCAGATCATTCAGTTGATTGACTGTAGAGCAATAATAAATGGTTGTTGTTTCAAGTCACTAAATTTTGGAATAGCTTGTAATGCAGCAACAAATACCTCTATCCCAGCATCCTTGAAATTATATAATGGTTGTTTTCCACCTACAGTACTGTGTTGCTTCTTATTTGCTGGGATGTGACACAGTATTAATATTTCCATTTTGTTTACCTTCCAACATTGCTCTTTCACCACACACCACAGAGCCATTATTAGGGTTATGCAGTTGCTAAGGGAACCCATCCAAATTATGCACTTCTGGGCCACGAACTGACCATAAAGCAGGACTGCAGACCTATTAAAACCAATGTGATTAGAAATAGAACCAGAACCCTTTAGTCATATGGCCTCCATATGCCCCTGGTTGAGGGCTGCTCCCAGAAGCATGAATTTCCCAGAACATCCATCCTGCACATGGTCCCTTAGCCAGAGAATAGAGCCATGCAGAAAGTATCAGGGAAAAGCTGAAGTAAAAAGTTGCTGATATGCATGGGAAGAACAAGTTCTGAGGGCTTAATGGGAGGCCACTGCCACTATCTTCTATAACAATAGTCCTCAAGAATTTGTGAAAATTGACATGGAAAGGATATGAAACTTTCTTTAAAATAAAACTGAAAAGGTGAGATCATTACTGTGTACTAATTATCTATTAAAATGCCTAAACTCCATTCAACCCACTGATGGTTAGCCAAATTACCCACCCTCAGAAAGACAGTTTTTATTACTAGGCTGAGAACTAGTGACCATCCAAGCAGAGATTTTGTTACTCTAAAGGCCAGGCTATCTCAGGCTGTCTTACCCCATGTCTAACCATGTCCATCATTTTAAATCATGGAAGAATATAAAGACTAAGTCTATTTGGGGAGGATCCTAAGTGTCATAAATAACTAGGAAATAAATAATATAATTTTCCTCAGTTTCAAATGCTAAATTAATTTCAGACAATTTGCTTCAATTCTCTTTTTAGAATTGGTGGTGGCTGACAATTCAAGAAAAATTGAATATAGAGGTAAAAGACACACATGTCCAAGTCTGATTTCTATCCATTTATCACTTAAATTACACTATTGTCCTAAAGAATGAACCCTAAGGAGATGTCTAATATAAATAGAGTATAGTATGTTTTTAAAATCATTTTTTAAGAGACAGAAGTAAACAAATTCCTCTTATTCAAACTACATTGCTGTAAAGAATGAGCAGAGAATCTCTATAGAGTGTAGATTGATACATGATGATTGATACTTAGATAGCTAGATGAAAACACATAAATTGATAGATAATAGGGAGAGAGAAGGAAAGGTGTACACACACACACATATATAGAAGACACACATGTGGCTAGTGGAAGAATGCTTAACTAAGTGATAAGGAAAAGAGAAGTAAGCAAAATTGATTCTGCAGAACCAGCTTCTGTGATCCTCCAGGCTCAGTTTCTTATATCTTTACTTTTCTTCTTCAAAGTTGGTGAAACTTTCTATGGGCTTTGCTTTGCTATGAGATAAGTAAAGAGGTACAGAAAGGCAATTATGCTCAAGAAAAGGAGATTTAGTAAATAGGGACCAGTCTTTCTAATGTGGACCATTGCCCCATATACTTTAGTTTCTACTTCTTATGAGTTCTTCAAATTCAAGATTTCAAGATGCAAATAACAGATGAATGTATTGTTTTGTGTATGTATTGCCTACAATACACCAGACAGTATTCTGGCTGTTAGGGCTACAGAAGTAAACCAAACAATGTTACTGCTCTTAATGAGTTCATATTCTAGTGAGAGAAACATAAGCAAATAAAAAAAAAATATATATATATATATATACAATATATTGTCAGGTAGTGGTTTAAAGGGAAGAAATAAATGTAAGGATTAAAATTATATTAAGTAAGTAGTCATGGAAGGTAACAATGGTAATGCAATCGTTGAGCAAAACCTTAAAACTAGTGAAGCAGGAATGCAAGATAACATATTGGAGAGCCATGTTCTGGGAAGATGAATTGGTGAGGACAAAGGCCACAGAGATGGAAGCATTATTAGGCTTTTTTGCAGAACAGTTAGAAGAATGGGTTACTTAGAGCAGAGAGAAGGGAAGAGAAGTATGAAATATATCTAAAAGGAAATCAGGACCCAGATCATCTGGGGCTCCATATTGAAAGTAGTAGTCCTTGGCGAGAAGTTTGGATTTTCATTCTGAGTGTGACCGAAGCCATGTGAGTGTTTTGAGCAAAAGAGTGAAATGATCTGACTCAATATTTTTATAAAGATCAATCTGGTTGCTATGTAGATAATAAAATGGATGAGGAAAAGAATAGGGAAGGGAGAATAGTTAGGAGCCTATTGCAATACCAAGGTAAAAGATGATGGGTTTAGATTAGGGTTGAAATCTAGGGTGGGACAATCATAGGTTGTGAAAATGGTCAGATTGTATATATACCTTTAAGATAGATCTGAACATATATGTGTATATATATGTATACACACACATACATACTCACATATGTATATATTTGAAATGAATAGTAATTGCTATATATATATATATTTATAATTGTATAGATTATGGATTACAGATGTTTTATTTATTTATTTATAATATTTCACTCCCAGATTTCTATCATGTGCACACATGTGCACAGCCATATTGATGTTTTCTGGGAAACTGATGGCCTACCACGGCCCTAACTGGTTTGACAGATTTACATAGTCATTGTCTTGATACACCTTGAATACTTTTTTATGATACCAGGTAGTGTATCTGAAATAATAAATATAATGAGTGAAAGAGCTGTCAGGAAGAAATAGAAACAAAACGTTCCCTAAATTGAATATTTGACATAGCAGAGTTGGGTAAGAGGCCACATCAAGGAGAATATAGCACAGAGGTGGTCTCTACTGCCTCTCTTATCCTGTACTGGTCAATCCCTTGTCTTTCTGGGGGATTGATCAGCTCCTGAAAGTAGAACTTGATGGGTCTGTGATATGAATAGACATTGATGAACTTGATACTTAATGCTTGCTAACAGGGACTAGCGAGAAATTCAAACTGACAGCCATTCAGATGGGGCACTACTAGGGAGAGAAAATGTAAAACTCCCTTAGCCACACTTATCAGTATCGTGACAACTGCTTTCCCGTGCATCAAGGGGTGTCTGTACCTGATGAAAGAGACTCCCAATTCACATCATCCTAGTCCCAGAAGTTATGTGCTAGATGTTAACTTGGGGATCATTATATCCATTCAGGAAAAACAAAAAAAGAGTAAAAGAAGATGGTAATTACTATTCATTTCGGAGTTGAATGGGGGCAGAGCCCACAGAATTTGTGGGATTTCCTTTGAAAAGTGAATTTTAATGCATAAAAATTCCACCAGGCAGCAGTTGGGGATAGTGAATCACTGGGAATGGTTTCTATCTATAACATATGTGAAAACAGTTTTCCTGGAGAGCTTGTTAATTACTAGCTTTGCCCAGAGCAAGCTTCACCCCTCCATTTTTAGTAAGATTGTGAAAACGGAGACCAGATTTTCAACATCGTTTGTCCATTAAGCAGCCTAAGATATGTTTTACTATGCATTTAAAAATAAAAAACATCAAGAATGGGTCCAAACTTCCCTAGAGAATTAATATCCACCATTAACTAATTATTCTAGATACCTATTTTTGTGGAAAATGGGAAGAAGAGGTGGATCATTGGGCAGCACATTGTAGCTAGCTAAATTTCTTGCAGGTCAATCATAATAAGTGAAAAAAATAATTGTATCTGGGTAACCTGAACGATCACTTTTGCATGGATTCCAGGGTGCTTATTAACATTGGAAACTGCAAAGAAGATACTTTTTCAAGAGTGTGTGTGTGTGTGTGTGTGTGTGTGTGTGTGTAGAATTCCCTTTGTCCATTCAAGTTCAGTCGGTTTGTTAGAGCCACTATGTGCCTTCAAGATATTGCACATCCCAGGTATATCAAAATGCGCCTTTTAAGGTATATTAATTTTTTCCTTACCTCACATTTATTATAAAAGATTTGATTTGTTTAGTACTTAAAAATCCTTTAATATTATGACTTTTGTTTTGAGTAAGTTTGCCAGATTTAGGAAATAAAAGTACAGGATGATAAAATTCAGAAATTCAGATCTGAATTTTAAGGAAAATGTCTGAATTTCAGATAAAAAATGAATAAGTTTTTTACTATAAATATGTCCCAAATATTGCATGAGGCATACATATACTAAAATAATTATTGTTTATCTGAAAATTAAATATAACTAGACATCTGCATTGAAATCTGGCAACTGTACTTCTGAGGCAAAATAATTTTAAAGAAGTCATCCTTACAAATGAGATAAATAACAGGCATATATTACTAAAATGTGGTGTAGTGACATAAAGAAGACCTGAATGGTCATGGTTTACCTTGGTCATGGGGGGAAAATAAGGTTTACTTCTTCTTATATTATTTTTTATTGTCTTATGCATCTTCCTTACTTGTTTCAATTTGAAGTAACCTTTTCCTCCCAAGCACCAGAATTAAAGACCTCTACCTCCAAAATTGAAAAAAAAAAACTCAAGACATAAATGATTTCATAACAGCCCCCTGTAAGTTAAATCATTCAACATTTTCACCATTCACTGCACCATTTTAATTTATTAAATCCATTGTCCATGTTAAGATAATGAGCTCCACAAGGATTAAGTAACCTGACCAAGATCTCATAGTGAGTGGTACTGTGGAACCCAAACAGACTGTTCTTTGACATTAATACCCAAGTTGATTCTCTTACACTGTGATTTAATAAAGAAGCGAGAAATGGAAATGCTTAAATGAACCTTTTGGAAGGTATTTTTGAAAAGCAGAATGTTCAATAATTTTTCAAAAACTTTAGTTGGGCTGCTAAGAGGAAAAAAATCCAAACAATTTCCTTGAATTCTTTTTATGAAAGGGAATGCATTTTTTGTTGTATTAATATTGAATTCGTTTATCTCCTTTGGCGTTAGGTGAAACCAAAGTATTCACTCTCAGATTTTCCTTCTTGAATTTTCCCCTGGGGGAAAAATCACTTGGATTTTCTTGCAACATTTTATCATATCCAAGACAGTAGTCCTTACTATAAATGAATCTTCAATTCAAAAAGAGTAATACCATTGTAACAAATAAAAATGTAATGATATTTTCCCAAAAGGCATAGTAATCAATTGCTGATTGTTAAGAAGTAAGGGAGGCTGTTATCAATCTTACATCTTACTCTTCACAAGTGATCTGTTCGTTCTTAGGACATAACCCTCAAATTTCATGAAGTCCGTCTTAAAAGACTACAGAGAGAAAAAAACAGTTTTTGTATGGCAGCATTTCAAGCCCATCCAAATTTATACCTCAGAAGCATGAACAATTTGGGAGGGATTTCATCTGTGGGACTAAGTGGACATGCATGAACATCAGCTGAGGAGCATAAAGCAATTAGCTGTAGGTTCCAAGAACTCAAAACTAAATCTGACAACTACACAAATATATTTTAATCTGGATCTCTTAGCTCTTGCCTTGCTGAATAGAATCTAGCTGCCACCATAGGCAAAACCCAAGTGGAGAGGAAGGAATGTGAGGTATGCTCTCTGCCACTGTGTCAACTATGGACATGACCGATACGTGTGGCCTCACTTACATTTGGTTCTTCTCATTTTTCCTGTATCTAGGGGTATGCTTATTTGCCAAAAACATATACAAACAAATGCTTGCTTTCTCTCATCAGCATTATAAGCAACTTCAAACGTGCAGTTCTTTAAGAATTTAAATAAATGCAGACACAGAAACAGACGTCTTTTCTAAAAAAAATTCATTCATTTTACTATAGACTTTAAAACGAAATTATTGATTCTAACTGAATATTGAAAAACTGAGTTGATTTAATAAATTCCAAGAATTATGGTTATGTGATAGGGCTCATATTACAACTCTCCTTTTCTCTACTCTAATGTTTGCAATATACTTTTAATATTTTTAAAATATATTTTTTAAAAGAATGTCTTGAAACATTGGGCAAAAAACAGATCTTCTGAGCCCCAGTTTTATCATATATTGTGTATCAAAGGATATAATCATACCTATATCACATTTTTTGAGGTCATTTATGTAAATATCAAAATTGCCACATCATCATTTATTCCTACCTTTGTCTTATCTTCCTCTTCCTTTTATAACATCATAATTTCTATCAAACTTTAGCTTTAGGTTAAAACCAGTTGTCCTTTTTAATTTCTCCAGAATACACAGATCCTCATCGATCATGGACAAAAAGGTCTCAGTTTTGTACATTATGATTCACTGACCACATGACTTGGTTTATCCACAATATGAGTTTCATGAAAGCAAAAATATCAACAACCTGGCACCTATGTTAAGTATTATTTCTAAATTGTTACAGCAGGATTAAATATTACCAAATACAACAACTTTTATATAGAGAAATTGTCAAGATCTAACCTCTGCCTTCTTTCCAGTATTCTACAATCTGATGGTCTGACTTCTGGCATGAAGGGCGGAGTGAGGGAAAAAGGTCTGTTGTTGCTCTGAGAATGAATGAGGTGAGGGTCATATAAATTAGTGATTTCTAGAGTTTTTGTCATTGAGGAAATTTTTGTGATTTCTGCAGTCCTCAAAGACTTCTCAGAAAGTTGGTTGTCTATATAGTCATTCCAAAACTGTAATACAAGCCAGCAAGTGAGAAAGAAAGTGAAGCCGACTGGGTGGTCTTCAGGGAGCAGGGAATGTCTGGGAGTGACCAGCCATGGCAACATCGATTCACAGCACTAGGAGGAGCATTGCAAGATAACAGTAGAGTATTATCTGTAAGACAGGAAAGGCCTAAAGCATTCCATGGACTCCATTTTTTTATCATTTGTTGAAGCCTTTCCTGGTATTTCCCTATTTTCTGTGTAAGGCAAGTATTTTAAAAGGCTTTTCAGACTGTTACAAACTAACTTTGCTTTCTCTTAAATTCAGACTCTACCATGTGATTTTCCCTAAAAAATTTTTACTTCAGTTATGCATCCTTGTTGTGGTAGGTAGAATAATGCCCTCCCCTACCCCCAAACAATACCCACGTCTTAATCCCCAGAACCTGTTAATATTTTTTATATGGGAAAAGGGACTTTGCTGATATGATTAAGTTAATCATCTTGACATGGGGAGATTAACCTGGATAATCCAGATCTGCCCAATATAATCACAAAGTCCTTATAAGTGAAAAAAGGGAGGTGAGGGAGTCAGCCAGAGAAGACAGGATGACAGTGCAGAAGCTGCAGCGATGAAGGGCTGAGTCAGGGAATAGAGGCAGCTTCTAGAAACAGGAAACATGGGAATGGATTTCCCTCTAGTGTCTCCAGAAGGAAAGCAACCCATTTTAGACTTCTGATTCCTAGAACTGAATGATAGTAAATTTGTGTTGTGTTAAACCACTAAGTGTTTGGTGATTTGCTACAACAAAAATAAGAGATGAGTACAGATTTTGGTACCTGGAGTGGGGGGCTGCTGTAACAAATATCTGAAAATAGAAGTAGTGTTGGAATCAGAAGAAGGCAGAGGCTTGTGGAATTTTGAAGAGCATGATAGGAAAAGTCAACATGATTTATGTATAAATCTACATAATAGTATATATAAATGTATATATATCTATAAACATACACATGTAATAATACATATGATAATTATTACATTGTATTTGGCTAAGAGTTTCTAGACTTTGATTTCTGTTTTCCCTAAAAATTTTAATGAAATTATAGTCTGAACATATATATGTTAGTAACAGAGTGCTGAATGTGTGCCAGGCAGATTTCTAAGAACTTCATATACGTAAATATAATATGCATGCCTTATATATAAGCTTTATATATAATTCTATATAACTTATATGATATATATGCTTTATATGTAATTTATATATTTTAATAAATATAATTTGTATATTTATTATATATAAAATGTACTTTATATGAAGTTGATATCATTACATATAATTTATTTTATATGAAGTATATATATAAATTTATTACTTCCCCACCCTGTGATATAAATGACTATTATGCCTCTATTTTACGTGAGAAAACTAGAGACTTGGAGGAATTGATTAACACCTTCTAAGTCACCCAGCCAGTTAATACTGACGCCAGAAAGTTGGTTCCTGTCTATTTGGTTGCATGGCCCATGCTGTTAACTGCTATGATACACTGCTGTTAATCATTCTACTTAATCACTATATACTAATATTTAGCTTTTGTTGAATATTTTATAAATAATTTTGTATTTTATTGTTACTAAGGAATATCTGAGCTATGAAAATTTGAAAACCCTACTTTTAGATTACTTATTTCAAGAAAACACAAGCGTATCACATCACCTTGTACTGAGCTTTAATTCAAGCTCATCAAACACCTGAGTGATATATTTAGAGGAACCTCGTTAACTACTTCCCACACACACAGACATTTAAAATTTCATTTCAAAAATCCGAAAATTAGTATTTGAAGGAGGAACAGTTCATGTTTAATGTGTCTTGTGGCAACCTCAGTCCTTTAGATCCTGACTCTGAAAATAAGGCATAGCTGAAAAGTGATAATGAGCAATCAAACTAATTTTCGCAGTTTTAACTTTTCTACTACTGATTTTCTGGCGTTGATTGTTAAGAGTCAATATTGTGCAATTATTTTATATCTAGAAGAAGCATAAAATGTAACCATCCAGCAAGCCCAATATGAAAGGAAGTGGCAGGATTTTTGAGTAAGCTCGGTGGCTGCCCACATCCATAGCTCAGAATGTTTCTCTTGAATTAATATTATACACAGACATTATGCTACACATTATTCTATTGAAGATGGTAATTATGTATGAGAGAAAACAAATAATAGGATTAGTAAAGTAATATGTATTCCCTGAGAACATTAAGGATCTACTATTTTTCATGGAAAATAGTTCAATAGAACAGTTAATATTTTATTTTATTTTATTTTACTTTTTTTGCTTTATTTATTGTTTTTATTTTGGTATCATTAATATACAATCACATGAGCAACATTGTGGTTACTAGATTCCCCCCATTATCAAGTCCCCACCAGATACCCCATTACAGTCACTGTCCATCAGCATAGTAAGATGCTATAGAGTTACTACTTGTCTTCTCGGTGGTATACTGCCTTTCCCGTGCCCCCCACTATGTTATCATAATGCCCCTTATTCCCTTTATCCCTCCATTCCCACCCACCCAACCTAGTCCCTTTCCCATTGGTAACTGTTAGTCCATTCTTGGGTTGTGTGAGTCTGCTGCTGTTTTGTTCCTTCAGTTTTTTCTTTATTCTTATATGCCACAGATGAGTGAATTAATTTGGTACTTGTCTTTCCCTTCCTGGCTTATTTCCCTCAGCATAAAAGCCTCTAGCTCCATCCATGTTGTTGCAAATGGTAGGATTTGTTTTCTTCTCATGGCTGAACAATGTATATGTGTATATGTGTACATTTCCATTGTGGATATGTACCACATCTTCTTTATCCATTCATCTACTGATGAACACGCACGTTGCTTCCATTTCTTGGCTATTGTAAATAGTGCTGTGATAAACAAAGGGGTACATATGTCTTTTTGAAACTGGGCTGCTGCATTTGTAGGGTAAATTCCTAGGAGTGGAATTCCTGAGTCAAATTGTATTTCTATTTTTAGTTTTTTGAGGAACCTTCATACTGCTTTCCACAATGGTCGAACTATTTTACATTCCCACCAGCAGTGTAGGAGGGTTCCCCTTTCTCCACATCCTTGCCAACATTGGTTGTTGTTTGTCTTTTGGATGTTGGCCATCCTAACTGGTGTGAGGTGATATCTCATTGTGGTTTTTATTTGCATTTCCCTGATAATTAGCGATGTGGAGCATCTTTTCATGTGCCTGTTGGCCATCTGAATTTCTTTGGAGAAGTCTGTTCATATCCTATGCCCATTTTTTAATAAGGTTATTTGTTTTTCAGGTGTTGAGGTGTGTGAGTTCTTAATATATTTTGAATGTTTACTCTTGTCAGATATATCATTTACAAATATATACTCCCATACTGTATGATGCTTTTTTGTTCTGCTGATGGTGGCTTTACTGTACAGAAGCTTTTCAGCATGATATAGTCCCATTTGCTCATTTTTGCTTGTTTCCCTTTCCAGAGGTGATGCATTCATGAAAAAGTTGCTCATGTTTATGTTCAGGAGACTGTTGCCTATGTTTTCTTCTAAAAGTTTTATGGTTTTATGACTTACGTTCAGGTCTTTGATCCATTTCGAGTATACTTTTGTGTATGGTGTTAGACAATAATCCAGTTTCATGTTCTAGCATGTTGCTGTCCAGTTTTGCCAACATCTGCGGTTGAAGAGGCTGTCTTTTCCCCATTGTATATCCATGGCTCCTTTATAATACATTAATTGACCATATATGTTTGGCTTATATCAGGGCTCTCTACTCTGTTCCATTGGTGTACAGGTCTGTTCTTGTGCCAGTACCAAATTGTCTTGATTACTGTGGCTTTCTAGTAGAGATTGAAATACCCCCTGCTTTATTCTTCCTTCTCAAGATTGCTTTGGCTATGCGGGATCTTTTGTGGTTCTATATGAATTTTAGAACTATTTGTTTTAGTTTTTAGAAGAATGCTGTTGTATTTTGATAGGGATTGCATTGAATTTGTAGATAGCTTTAGGCAGGATGGCCATTTTGACAATATTAACTTCCTATCCATGAGCATTGGATGTCTTTCCATTTATTGGTATCTTCTTTAATTTCTCTCATGAGTGTCTTGTAGTTTTCAGAGTATAGGTCTTTCACTTCCTTGGTCAGGTTTATTCCTAAGTATTTTATTCTTTTTGATGCAGTTGTGAATGAAACTGTTTTCCTGATTTCTCTTTCTGCTAGTTCACTGTTAGTGTATAGGAATGCCACAGATTTCTGTGTATTAATTTTGTATCCCACAACTTTGCTGAATTCAGATATTAGATCTAGTAGTTTGGGATTGGATTCTTTAGGTTTTTTTATGTACAATATCATGTCATCTGCAAACAGGGACAGTTTAACTTCTTCCTTGCTAATCTGGATGCCTTTTATTTCTTTGTGTTGTCTGATTGGCAAGGCTAGGACCTCCAGAACTATGTTGAATAAAATGCGGAAGGTGGTCGTCCTTGTCTTGTTCCCAATCGTAAAGGAAAAGCTTTCAGTTTCTCGCTGTTAAGTATAATGTTGGCTGTGGGTTTGTCATATATGGCCTTTATTATGTTGAGGTACTTGCCCTCTATACCCATTTTGTTGAGAGTTTTTATCATGAATGGATGTTGAATTTTGTCAAATGTCTTTTCAGCATCTATGGAGATGATCATGTGGTTTTTGTCCTTTTTTTGATGTGGTAGATGTTGATGGATTTTTGAATATCGTACTATCATTTCATCGCTGGAATAAATCCTACTTGATCATAATGGATGATCTTTTTGATGCATTTTTGAAGTCGGTTTCCTAATATTTTGATGAATTATTTTTGCATATATATTCATCAGGGATATTGGTCTTTAATTTTTTTTTTTGTGGTGTCTTTGCCTGGTTTTGGTATTAGGGTGATGCTGGCCTTGTAGAATGAATTTAGCAGTATTGCATCCTTCTCTACATTTTGTAAAGGAGAATTGGTGTAAGGTCTCCACTAAATGTTTTACAAAATTCGGCCTTGAAACCATCTGGTAAAGGCATTTTCTTCTTAGGTAGTTTTTGATTACCAATTCAATTTCCTTCCTAGTAATTGGTCTATTCAGATTTTCTGTTTCTTTCTGGGTCAGCCTTGGAAGGTTGTATTTTTCTAGAAGTTGTCCATTTCTTCTAGGTTATCCACTTTGTTAGCATATAATTTTCATAGTATTCTCTCATAATTCTTTGTATTTCTGTGGTGTCCATAGTGATTTTTCCTTTCTCATTTCTGATTCTGTTTGTGTCTATACTCTCTTATTTTCCTGATAAGTCTTGCTAGGGGTTTATCTATTTTGTTTATTTTCTCAAAGAACCAGCTCCTGCTTTCATTGATTCTTTCTTTTGTTTTATTCTTCTCAATTTTATTTATTTATGCTCTAATCTTTATTATGTTCCTCCTTCTACTGACTTTGGCTTTATTTATTCTTCTTTTTCTAGTTTCATTATTTGTGAGTTTAGACTGTTCATTTGGGATTGTTGTTTTTTCCTGAGCTAGGCCTGTATTGCAATATAGTTCCCTCTCAGCACAGCCTTCACTGAGTCCCACAGATTTTGCCTTTTTGAATAATTGTTGTCATTTGTCTCTATATATTTCTTGATTTCTGTTTTTATTTGGTCATTTATCCATTGATTATTTAGGAGCATGTTATTAAACCTCCATGTTATTGTGGGCTTTTTTATCTTCTTTGCGTAATGTATTTCTAGCTTCATATCTTTGTGGTCTGAGAAGCTTGTTGGTACAATTTCAATCTCTGAGTTTTCTGAGGCTCTTTTTGTGGCCTTGTATATGGTCTATTCTTGAAAATGTTCCATGTGCACTTAAGAATGTGTATCCTGTTGCTTCTGGATGGAGTGTTCTGTAGATGTCCGTTAAGTCCATCTGTTCTATTGTGTTGTTCAGTGCCTCTGTGTCCTTACTTATTTTCTGTCTTGTTGATCTGTCCTTTGGAGTGAGTGTTGTGTTGAAGTCTCCTAAAATGAATGCATTGCATTCTTTTTCCCCCTTTAATTCTGTTGGTGTTTGTTTCTAATTTTTAGGTGATCCTGTGGTGGGTGCATATATATTTTTAATGGTTATATCTTCTTGTTGGACTGACTCCTTTATCATGATGTAATGTCCTTCTTTGTCTCTTGTTACTTTCTTTGTTTTGAAGTTTATTTTGTCTGATACAAGTACTCCCACTCCTGCTTTTTTCTCCCTATTAGTTGCATGAAATATCTTTGTCCATCCCTTTGCTTTCAGTCTGTGTATGTCTTTGGGTTTGAAGTGTGTCTTTTGTAGGCAACATATAGACATGTCTTGTTTTTTTATCCATTCAGTTACTCTATGTATTTTGATTGGTGCATTCAGATCATTTTCATATAGGGTGACTATCGATAGGTATGTACTTATTGCCATTGCAGGCTTTAGATTCGTAGCTACCAAAGGCTCAAGGTTGACTTCCTTACTATCTATGTGTCTAACTTAACTCACTTAGTATGCTATTGCAAATGCAACCTAAAGGATTTTTTTTTCTTTTCCCTCCTTTTTCTTACTCCTCCATTCTTTATATGTTATGTGTCATATTCTGTACTCTTTGTCTATACCTTGATTGACTTTGGGAGTAGTTGATTTGATTTTGCATCTGCTTAGTATTTAGTTGTTTTACTTTCTGTAGTTTTATTTGCCCTGGTGACAGCTATTTAGCTTTAGGAATACTTCCATCTATAGCAGTCAAAATGCACTGTAGAGGTGATTTGTGGGAGGTAAATTCTCTCAGCTTTTGCTTTTTTGAAATTGTTTAATCCCTCCTTCAAATTGAAATGATAACTTTTCCGGGTAGAGTATTCTTGGTTCAAGGCCCTTCTGCTTCATTGCATTAAATATATCATGCCACTCCCTTCTGGCTTGTAAGTTTTCTGTTGAGAAGTCTGATGATAGCCTGATGGGTTTTTCTTTGTATGTGATCTTTTTTCTATCTCTAGCTGCTTTTAATAGTCTGTCTTTATCCTTGATCTCTGCCATTTTAATTATTATGTGTCTTAGTGTTGTCTTCCTTGGGTCTCTTTTGTTGGGAGATCTATGCACTTCCATACCCTGAATGATTATCTCCTTCCCCAGATTGGGGAAATTTTCAGCAATTACCTCCTCAATGACACTTTCTATCCCCTTTTCTCTCTCTTCTTCATCTGGTACCCCTATAATGCGAATATTGATCCATTTTATTTGGTCACACTGTCCTCTGAATATTCTGTCATACTTAGATATGCTTTTTTCTCTCTGTGCCTCAGCTTCTTTGTATTCATCTTCTCTAATTTCTATTATATTTATCATCTCTTTTACTACATCTAATCTGCTTTAAAATCCCTCCATTGTGTGTTTCATTTCTGATATGGAATTTCTTAATTATTGAATCTCCATCCTAAATTCATTCTTGAGTTCTTGAATATTTTTCTGTACCTCCATAAGCATGTTTATGATTTTTATTTTGAACTCAGAAGATTGATGAGTTCAGTTTTATTTGGACCTTTTTCTGGTGTTTTTGAGATTTTGGTCTGTACCAGGTTCCTTTGACATTTCATATTTGTATGTGGCGCTCTGTAGTGCCCAGAAGCTCTAGTCTCTGGAGCTGCTCAGCCCCTGGAGTGATGTTGGGGGTTGCTGTAGGTGGGGCTTCCCTCTGGCTGGCCTGACGCCAGGGCAGGGACTTCCAGTTTTCAAGCTGGTGCCGGAAGGCCAGGAGGAAGGCGCTGCCAGCTGCATATCACAGCGAGGGGCCTCTGAGCTGTGTAGCCAGCCAGGGAGATGGAGTGCGTGAAGCTCCTGAACATTCCCATCCTGCTGGGCAAAGCATGCCAAGACAACCTTGCCACCTATCCCTTCTCCCACGCAGCAAGCTCCGTGCAAACCATGCCCCTTCATCAGCCCTCTCACTTCTAGGAACCCTCTCAGACCACCTGTCTTTCCTCTGTCCCATAGCAGACGAATGTGGATCTCTGTCCTCCACAAATGGCTGGAATCTCAGTCTCCCCAAGTATTCCACCTATCTTAACTTTCCAACCCCACTAATCTCCAGAGTACCATGCCGTGTAGGTTTGTGCTCCCATAGCAGATCTCCAGGGATGGGTGTTCAGCAGTCCTAGGCTTCCACCCCTCACTGCCCCATTTCTCTTCCTTCTGCCAGTGAGCTGGGGTGGGGGAAGGGCTTTGGTCCATTACCCTGTTTCATGAGGTCTTCTCTGTTCTCCAGGTGTATACAGTCTGTTGCAGACTTCATTCCTGTTGTTCTTTCAGGATTAGTTGTATTAACTATATTTTCATAATATATGTTGTTTTTGGAGGCGTTCTCTGTCTCACATCTCATGCCACCATCTTGAATTCCAACAGTTAATATTTTTTAAAGTTTTTAAAAGTTAATTTCACAGTAGTGGAATAAATTCTTATCTAGAGAATGATAAGAGTAAATGGGGTACATATTTAGATAGTCATTTGGTAAATGGAGTATATCTTTGGAAAGTCATTTATACACAGTATAATTTTAAGTACATTACCACTTTTTAAAAACTGTCCCATAAGAGTTATGGATTATAACCCTTAAACCAAAATTTGGATACAGAGGAAAACTTAACAAACTTGAAATAAATGTGTGTACTATAGAAGCAATTTTACTGTGAAATTAGATTTTCCTTTTCTGGAAGGATTATGAGGGTGTCTATGAATGCTGAGGAAATCTGGTGTCTGGATGCATGTTTCTTATTGTTAAATGAAAAATTCCCCTTGATCACAGCTAACTACAAATTATTCTAGGAAGCTGATAATGGCAATGAGTTAACTTAGTATAAAAATCCTCATGACACCAGCCACTTTCCCTGTTCACATTGTTGGGGAAGAAAAATTTCCTTTATCCTTCAACGTTCTTCTTATTGGTTTAAAAATAAAATTGACATAAGATAAATTAACAGGAGAGAATCAAATTCAATTTCATATATACAGGAACCCCACATATATGAAAGGTTCAAAGACAGAAAGGTAAAATGAGTTATATATACAATCTTGAGCTACGGAATGAGATAGGAGCCTGGGGCCCAAAGGGGAAGAAGGCAATTCACAGAGTAATAAGATGAGCAGATGTTTTTAATTAGATATTTGACCTACCATACAAATGGGCCACTCAATTAAAATGTATCTCTAATACAAACTCTTGTTCTAAAGAGCCCTAATTTAGATTCTTCTAGGTAGGTAAGGCAGGAACAAAAGCTTCTCTTGAGTCTGCAGGGTCTCAATTGCTTTAAACTCAAAATAGTCCACATGACTTAGTGGCACATTTTGGGGAGGCTTATAAGGGGTTTGTTCTGAATTCTTTCAATTTCATACTGTTATGTGGGTCTCACTATGACAGAAAAAATCACTTCAGAGAGAGTCCTTTTTACTGAATTCAAGCTAAATACCATACAAGAAGGCAGAATTTCCCACAAGTCAGGTGATGTGTTGAAATTTATCTCTGAGAAACCCACTGGCTACCCCAAATATTCCAGCCCATTCTGATCTTTCTCTTCTGTGACAATGATATTTTCTGATATCTTACAGTGTGTACTTTGTGTTTTCTCTTGAGCTGTTTCTTATTCAATTCTCAATGCTGAAAGCTTGGCCTAATGAGCCAAGAAGTACTATCTCTCTATGTGCATGTGTGTGTCCTTTACATGCATGCCAGGTGAGGCTACCTTGGGTTTGTGAGGCTTCCAACCCTCCTTGAAAATGTATTTGTAAGTTAAGGCCTGATAAGATATGTATATCAATGTGATATAGGAGGAGGTATGCAGACAAGGAGTTAGAAGATCTGAATTCTAAGCCAGACTTAATGCATAGAGAATCATTCTTCTTCCCCCACTTTATGTACACCATTCCCTAACAACCAGGAACTTTGGTTTTACGTCTATAAAAGAAAGATTGTCAACTAGATGTAGTGAAGGTCCATTCTGTATTAAACAATATGTATGTGACTTATATCAACAAAAAGGAACCTTGACGATAAGGACATCATATATTTGCTTCCTTCATGTTTCCTCCAGTCCATGATTACCTGCGGCACTATCTTTTGGTAGTGTGATATATATGGTTGATCTGCTGGTGGCATTGTGAGTAAATAGACACTAACAACGCTCTCTCTTATACTGTATTCTATCTCCAATGAAATGAGCTCAACTATGTCAATTCTCCATGCTATGGCTTGAACCAAGAGCAAATTGTTACCAAAAAAGTTGTTCATAGATACAAATATGTCTTCCTTAGTTTAATGGGCTCATTGGTCTTAATTGCTCATCAGTAAGAATTGTGAGCTCCTATAAAGTTGAGTCTCTCTTTTCTACATTTCCAAAAGCTTAGCTTGCCCCATTGTCTTGGAAAGTGTTTTGCACATAAATGTTACTCAAAGTCTGCTTACTTGATTTTGTGCATTGAATAGTTTATAATATAGAAAAATTACAAAGTAATGTCTAATATTTGGTATATTCTAACATCCTCTGCTACAGAACTATTTGGAAGTGTTGGATATAGGCCTAATCTAAAAGTATAAAGCTAGCAAAATTTGTCTTATCATTTCTTGACTTTTTCCTCTTACATCATCCTGTGTACAGTACAGTTAAGAAGGGTGAAGGTTTGAAATTACAGCAAACTCTACATTTACTATAAAACAAAACTATCAACTTCCATGAGTAGCACTGAAGAACCACCTTCTCATCATGCAAGCCTGTTAACAGTTAGAACAAACAATTTCACACAAGTGGAACAAGTACAATTGCCTGTAAGGATAACAGAATGTCTTCATTTTATTTCTTACCTTCAAAATACAGGAGCCAGAAGAAATATTTAGCCTAATCTGACCAGAGTAAAATTGAGAAGGAATCTGACCCTCCCTCTTTTAGAAGAACGTACTTCTATTAGTGCCATCTATGATCAGATTGTTGGTTTGCAGGGAGGAGCGTGGCATCATCACTTGGCAGGACTCAGACTGAACCTGCAGGCAACCAGAGTCCTAAAGGCCTTTTGAAACATGATGCTTTTAATTTTCTTTTTGTAGTGTTTGTGAATCACCATATATGCACATATACATATATGTATGTGTGTGTCTATATGTAATATGTATGTCTATACACACAGTCTGTCTTCGTATCCATTTTTTCAGAGGAAATAGTTTTTCTTCTCCCAATATTATAAAAATTCTAAGGTAGATGTTAAGATAACCAAACAAACCCCCAAAAGAGCAATTGCATATAAAATAATATTTTATATGATGCTCAAATTTGAATCAGGGAGTTATGGCACTGAGAGCTATTCCACAGAATCCCAAAGTATCCAGAGGCCCAAACATCTGCAATCATTTGACTCCATAACAATGGCAATTCATTTTGGTACAAGAAGACAATGTGGGTCATTAATAATTAAGGCATGTAGAGACAAGACAAACAAGTTCCTATGCTCCAGTCTCTACTGCAGATAGGAAGTACTCCCTCAGACACACATGAAAGTATCTATAATCACAGTCCTCAGGGATTGTGAACCTGTATATCTTGCTATTTGTGTGACACTTCATTGTTTACCCATGTATCCAGTATACCATTTCATTTGATCAAAATGATAAATAAGCCTATGAATTTTACAATGAAAAAACTATTATCCCATCTTATACAAAAAGAAATTGTTCAGAAAGATTCCATAAATCACCCAGGAACAGACAATGATTAAGTGGCAGGACCACATGTTGACTTCCTAAATCACTTGTAAAGTAGAATAATGTACTTATTTACACATGAAGAGGGAAGAAATTTCACTTAATATATTAAATACCATTGGTGGGGCAGAACATGGAAGATATTGAGTCCTGGCTAAGTGAATGTTAAAGTGTTAATTGGATCAGAAATTAAGAATAGAAATTCTGTGCACTACTCCTATGATCATGGCATCAGCATACTCCAGCTTGATATATGTAAGGTGATTTGTTAGCCACCTTAACATAAGCAAATGTTGTCTAATATATTCACTGTATTTCGACCCTACTAGTTTTTTCCAGAAACAAAGGTAACTGAAAAATCACATCTGGAAATGTTAGGAATGCTAAGCCGATTGACCTTTTGGGGCTTTGAGTAGTCATAATTAAGTTCATAATTGTGTTACATGGATTGTTAAAGTGTTTGGCATGGTTTTGTACTTTTTATATGGAAATAGTTTGATTTAATTTAAAAAATTTTAAAACCTGTTTCCTGGCCAGAGCCCAGTTCCACACATAAGTTTGGCTGCTCATTGCCTGAAAGGCCAAAATTCCAGAGACCAAGTGTTGGTGAAAAGGAAAGGTTGCTTTATTCAGGAAGCTGGCAACCTGGGAAGATGGTGGACTAGTGTTCCAAGACCATCTCCAAAGTGCCTTCTAGGGTGAGGCATTTTAAAGGGGCACTTCAAGGAGACAAGAGGGGCCTGGTACAGAACCGACAGTTAATCCATGGCTCAGGGGCAGATTGCGGGCACTAAGGAGGCTGCATGCTCTGAAACCACCTTGAGAAAGATGCCTGTCGGTGGTATCCAGTGAGGCCCTTGTGATTCCTGAAACTCAGAAAGATCTGGTTAGAAGGCAAAATGGAAAGAACTTCTTAGTTTCTTTCAAAATGGAGTGAGATAGAGTCTGTAACAAAACTACTTTGAGGCCACAACAATGTTGATTCACTTTAGAACCAGAACACAACATGAATGAGAAAAGTATGTATAGATAAGGCTGATGAATTCGTCTCTACCCTCTTTGACCTCCCCAAGAAGACTCCTGCTTTATCCTTGACAGAATGAGGGAATTTGAAAGTTGGTAACAGATATTCAGAAGAAGTACTAAATCAAGGCATTCCTAACATGGCAAAATGGAACAAGCAGCACGACAAATTAAGACAAACTTATCCTAGTTGGCATTTTCCTGAGGGCTTAGGGGTATGTGTGTGTGTTTTAACTTTGAATTTAGGTTTTGATTTCCTTTGTGTTTTCTGCTACTACACTGAGTCAACAAAACATAAGAGATGTTCCTTTTTGATCTAGGTGAAATGTGCTTTCTCTTTTCACTAGAAGGGGAAAGGAAAAATTTGATATCCTAGTTTGTATTGATGCACAGCTGGGATTTCTCCTCGTAGTCTATCCTGAGGTTATAGTTGGCATTTTAAATGGATACATGCTGCTCTGAGCAGTATAAGGCAATTCTGTTATATTACCCAGAAAATCACTCATAACATTTTATTAATACAGAAGTGCTAGAGAAAAGGTAGGACTTGAATAGTTAATAGCAACTATTGATAAATAAAAGTTATTTTGAAGAAATGTATTTTACTCCTTGTTAGTTTTTCCCTTGCTGGACATTGGAGTTTTATGCATTCATTTTGCAAATTAAGTGAGTATCTTTTGCTTAAGCTACCTCACAAAAATTAAACACGCTACTGATAATCACTATTATTAAATGGGTTTAACATTTCCTAAATTGATAATCACTACTATTAAATGGGTTTAGCATTTCCTAATAACTATGTATAACTCCTGGGGCAAAATATCTTTGAAACTGAAATCAATCAAAAGGAGAAAGAAAGTGGGAGAAACCCATTTACCGCTTACAAGCAGTCCACTTCTGCTCACCCATGTCTCTCGTGACCTGGCTGCAGAGGAAGGGGCCTCACCCAACCTCTCTGGTCCAGATATGGTCTTGCTCCCTCATGTAATTACCTATTGATATGGAGATGAACTACCTCTCCACCCCTTGGAAACAGCTATTGATATGGAGATGCACTAAGGCCAGGCAAGAGATTCTGGAAATATTACAATTTTACCCACAGTAGGAAACTGATAGTTATTTGTGATGGTGATGAGAATTAAGGCAACGACTGTTACAGATCCCCAAATCCGGATTTGCGTGCCTGATGTGCAGTAAGCCAGTCTTTGAGTTACCAGGTTTGAAGCAGAGAAAGTTTTATTATCAGAAGTTTTATAATGAGAAGGCAGGGAATCTTTCCTGAATCTGCCTTGCCCAATTGGGCTGAGGGACAGGTTGTATACTACTGACAAAGGAATAATGCAGTTAGGGCAGAAACTGGAGGGGCCTTGAAACTTCTCAGAATTGTGTAGCATTCCCATCTTCCCGGCTGTAGGGAAAAAAGGAAGTACCAGTGTTACGGTTTGAGTTCTTTTCAGTCCTTGTCCCCACATCAACGAATGGAAAGGCAGAGACACAATAGCAAAGCAGAGGGAAAATTTTATTTGAATACACTCTAAGGGAGGGGTAGGTCAGAGTCAAAGTAGAGAAAGGCCTCAATCTGTTAGGCAGGAGGATTATATATTGTATTCTGGTTAGGAGGCACCTCTTTGACTGACAATGTGGGGTTATTTGATTTACAGGTTCTTCTATAGTCATCCCTCTCAATGAGCTGTCTTTTCCCCATGCTTAGGTGTGATTTGGGCAGTTCTTAGTTCTTTCCATTGGGATCTGGCTGGGACGGAAGTTTTCTCTCTGCAAAGCCTTTGTTGTCTCCAAATGGGACCTGCTACCTGGGCTTCTTCTTTGAGTCTTATTTTCCCCTTTTCTGGCTGCTCATGTTTGTCTACCTAACATTCCTAACACCAAGACCAGGATCCTCACTTGATACCCATTGTATGCATGCATGATGTAATACTTAGCCTACTACACAGGCGCATACTTTTATACCCATTGATGAGAAGCCATTATTGCCCGTGTTGCTACTGTAGCTCTGGGAGTAAGGGGGTTCCCTGCCAGGGGCAAGTTCTCTGTGAGTCCAGTGAAACCAAAGGAATACAAGGGAAAGGGCAGGTTGGGAGAAAGAATTTTATTGCTCCCAGCTCAGTCTCCTGTTCCTTCCCTCCTGCCTGGTGCAGAGGAGAGAATGGCTATCTTCTCTCCACCTCTTGCCCCTGCTGCAGCCCTCCTGTGGGCCACTGATATGTAAATGGGCCCTTATCTGCACACCTCTGTGGAAGCCAGAAGGAAATTCTGGGTGGGAATTCCATTTACCCCACACTATGTAAAGAGCTCCACCCAACACTAGAACTAAGCCAAAGCAGAGAGCCTGGAAAGCAAAGTAGAGCCTAGAGCAGAGCACAACCTAGAGAAGAGAACAGAGGCTGAGGAGCAAGGGAGCAGAGGCCAGGTGTGGAGACAGAACCTAGGGTGGAGGCAGCACCTGGGACAGAGACTGAGCCGGACTTGCCACTTTAGACTGCTAGGTGCAGATGTGATTCCAACACCCCACCTATCTCCATGAAAATAATGCTTGGTATGAGCTCCCACTTACCCCTTACTTTCCATTGTCGTTTTCTAGTCTCACCAAATCCATAGTGGACTTGCCTGGGCTGAAACCCTCAGGCCAGACACTGGCTCCACCCTAGGGGTCCTGACTGGTTCACCTCTACTCCATTTCTGGTATCAGCTGTGCAAACTAGATGTTATCAACCAACATCCCCTTTAGTCTTGTAATTAGCTTCAGGGAAGAGGACAAGACAAGGTTAATAATTCCTGCAAGGTTATGTAATGATGCATAAGGTGACTATGGAAGGAGAGGCTAGTGAAGGGACAAACAAGTAAAGAAATATATGTTTGGGTTTACAACGATATTGTAGGGGAGGAAAAATAATTTTCCCTCTTTCCTTGTAGGTTCTTGGCTGAGACACCACTATAATAAAAAGACATATTAATAAGAGAAAAATAAGTAGAAGTTTAATAACATATATATCTCCTGTATATATGGGATATTTTCAGGAAAACTGAGTAACTCCCAGAAATGGCTCAAGCCACCCCTTAATTATTATCTCCAGCTAAACACAAAAGAAGATGGTAGGGAGGGGAGCAGTTATGGGAGTTCAACTGACAAAGCACCGTACACAAGGGTATAGCTGTTATGCAAATGTAGGTCAGTTGAATTCTCCATTTATAAGAGTTTTTATAGATTTAGAGTTATCCTTCTCTTTCCAGTAGTGAGGGAGTCATCCTTACAAATGGTATTTCTCTTATGAATGTAAATGTCCCTTACAAAAGGATAACTTCTATTCAGTTTTCACAACTTCTCCTTTGTCTGCATTTTCTTAACAATACCAACTCAAAAAAAAAAAATCTTTATGCCAAAGGAACGTATTTGCCAAAGAGCAAATACTGTTCCTCTTAAATAACAACAGACCCAAAAATACAGTTCCATCCACATTCATATAAATTTCAGCTTAATGTAAGGTGAGGATGACCTTGGGCATAGAAATTGATATTTTAAAAATCTATTATAAATTAATGTTCTCACCATATTTCTCTAATGGTGGAAAGGAGAGTGGAAGTTTTCTATGTAGCGAATTTCTTAATTTTTATCAATGAAGTACCTACTGTTTTAGGAGAATCTGTTTCCATGTGAGATATCTCTGACACCAAATTCAGTAGTGTATTTCTTCTCTACATATATGTGTAACAGTAACAATATTATACACAGCAGTAATGGTAGTATAACTTCATTTGGGTTCCCAGACCCAATTCCAATGTGTGTAAATTTGTGCGAGGGCGTCTTCCCACACGTACTAACACCAAGCAATTCTTGAGCACCAGCAAGGTGTTGGAGAACTCAACTCAATTCTGATGCTATCTGCCTGAAGACAGCACCAGACTCCCAGGTTAAGGGCTCCATTCTACATGACTGTCTTCCACCCACCACTCCAGACACTGGTTGCAAACCCCAGGCAGTTATCTATGCTTCTGATCTACTGGCTACAGATTAGAGGTTCCCACGACCTCCACCTTAGGTTCTATTAATTTGCTACAGTGGCTCACAAAACTCAGGAAAACACTATATTTACCAGTTTAATAAAGGATACCATAAAGTATACAAGTTAACAGCCAGATGAAGAGATACATAGGACAAGGTCCCAAATAAAGAAGCTTCTATTCTTATGGAGCTTGGGGCCTGGCTTGGTGGCACATGGAGGTGATCTGGTTCCCCAAGCATAGAAGCTCTCTCTGACCAAGAAGCAGGAAACTGAGCAGAGCAGGCAAGGAAGAGCACAGAGCAGAGTAGAGAGGGAGAGCAGAGCTCTTCTCATGGATTTTTGTGAGGGTTTCATTGCATAGTCATGATTGACTATATTATTGGCCATTGGCTGATTCAACCTCCAGCCCCCATCCTTGGGTGAGGTCTAAAAGTCTCTCATCGACATGACAAAAGACCCATTTCACCTTTAAGACTCTGCAGTGTTTTCAGAAACTGTGGATGAAGACCAAATATACCTGGGAAATACAAATATTTAGTCATATGAATAACCAAAAATATGTGTTTCTTATAACTCATATGTCACACCATGGAGCACAGTTTGTAATGTGTTCTGTGGGGATGTGGTGTACTGTAGTGACGAGAAGATGGACTTTAGAATAAGGAATAAGGTTGGGATCCTATGTATATCACTCACCAAGCACAAAATAGATGAAGCTGTAACCATAGTGTTGTTACCATGTTTGTAAAATGTATGCTTGTGAAGGTTATTTGAGCAACTATACAATGCTTCTGCCATTTAGTATAATGGTACAGATATTTAAATGGTAATTTATGGGATCATTTTTAAATGAAAACTTCCGAAGTAACATTTTCTCTGTTGATATTATTACTTGCAAATGCAATTTATGACATAAATAAAATTAATTAACTGAAAACTTGAATAAATAATACTAAACTGTTGTATAAAGATTATTTTCCTAAGGAGGGTCTTAGTTTTGTTACTGGAGACAAGTCCTTGATGTAGTTGTAAGAAAGAATTCAAGAATGATGCAGAAAACCTGTTGAATATTAAGAGTTTATTTGGAGATTTAGAGCTGAAAGAAAGGAAGGAGTATAGGTACTATAGTTGTGGCACAGGCAGACCCAGAGGAAGTTTGGCTGAGGGTACAATAGGAGCCTTTTTATAAGAAGGGAGATGAATATTCACTAAGTCAGATTACGTTTCAGAGGGAACAGGTGAAGTCTTCCTAGAACTTGGGCTTGCACCACCCTCATGTCAGGCAGGGGGATTTTGCCTGTATTTGACTCTCAGAACTGTCACAGCATGCAGACTTGTGATTTTAATATGCTAATGATTGGGGAGGGGTGTGGTTTTTAATATGGTAATAGATTTTGGGGTGAAGTTTGGGTCATTTTTTTCCTCCATGTTGGAACTAGCCAATTTGGGCCAGTCTGTCATTTATATTCTCACTTCACAATTCACAAGAACAACTTACACAGAATTTGTAGAATATAAGTAAGCATTTTGCCAAATGCAAACACTGGCTGAAGTCCCCTTCCCAAACCCTGCTTATGTCTAGTTATCTATCTACTATAACTTTTTTGATGTCATCATCACATCACTAATAGAACATGAATGTGGTCATGAGTAAGAAAGCAACCTTTAATTGTAGGTAAATATTTTTAATTTTAATAATCTTGTAGTATATTTATGTATTAGGTATTTTGTTTATGATCAATCCTTTATTGGTAAAGTCATTTTTTCCAAGAAAGGGGCATACCTTGTTTAGAGTTCATAATTAGGAAGTGAGTTTTTAGAGTTAAAAAGAGTTTGAATATCATAGTATGGGATGTATAGCCAGAAGAAAATTCTTCCTCAGGTTACCCACTCTAATCAATGCTATAAAATTTACTCAGCCACAAATATGGAAGACTAAATGGAAATGTAAGGCTTAAGGGTTTTTATCTTATCTCTACCCTCAGGCTGAACAAAATTTTCTTTAAGAATTTTCTTCCATCCTGAAATATTTCTAAGCATTTTCTTTGACTAAAGAACTGTCCTAATGCTCTTCCATGTAAAGAGAGAATGGGAAGCTATAATTCCAGTGAAAGTTGGAGTCTAATGCCCACTCTGCATTTCACCTTTCTTTAGTTGAACCTTCTATTTAGCTGAATCTTCTAGCAGACAATGTAGATAAGAGAAACAGTTGTTTTTATAATGGCAAAGTTGTTTTGTGTTAATCATTAGGTTTGTTTCTTTAGGTTACAAAATATTGTAATGTCTTTCTAAGATAAAGAATATATAGTCCCTAGTCAGAATATAGTCCCCAGTAGTAAAAATATGCAGTTAGCACACCATTAAAAAAGATGTATCTTCATTCATTAACATCTAAATAAACAAAGTTCCAGGAAAATAATCAGTTTCTTTCTAAAACTTTAATATCCAGAGTTAATAATCTTTAATATCTGTAAATTTAATAGTTGTATAAAAAATAGATGCACACACTATTTTCTTAATCATTGTTCTTACAGTATGGTGATTTATAAGAAAAATTTATATTTGATCATTCAGATAAGCAAATATATTTCTCATATATTTGGTCTTCCTCCATCACTCCTGGCTTTCAGTTCCAAAAACTTGAAATTTCCAAAGTGTTGAGAATGAGAAAGCTGTCTTTTGTGATGTTAATTTGATGACTTTTGGAAAACACCTAAGGATGGGGGCTGGTCCCCAATGGAGCCAACCATGGGGTTAGGCTTTCAGTCCCACCCACTAATCTCTAGAGAGGGAAGAAAGGCTGGAGATAAAGTTTCATCAACAGTAGTCAATGATTTAATAAATCATGCCTATGTGATGAAGCTGCCATAAAAACCCAAAAGGGTAGATCTTGAAACCATCTCTGTTTGTGAACAGGTGGAGGTGCTGGAAAAGTGGCACACATGGAGAGGGCACGGAAGCTCCATTTCCCTTCTCCATACCTTGTTCTATGCATGTCTTCTATCATGAATTATACACTTTTGTAATAAACTGATCTAGTAGGTAAAATGTTTCTCTGAGTTATGTGAGCTGCTCTAGCAAATTAATCAATCTCAAGGAGGGGTCATGCAAACCTCTGATTTATAGCCAGACGTTGGTCAGATGTACAAGTAACAACCTGGACTTGCGATGGCATATAATTCCAAAGAGGGGTCATAGACCTCCTGTCAACCTAAAAACAGGAAACCAGTTCAAGAGGCAATGAGTTTATTTGGAATCAAAGAATTGCAACTCAGGGTATACAGGTTTAGATAGAAACCTAAATAGTGTGCCAATTACAGGAGGTGTTCTCAGGGTTTTTATGGATAAAAAGTAAGATAAGATTTTTTAATTAAAGGTCACTGGTGCTGAGAAGCAGAGCTAGATTTGTACTTCAATGATTGGTTAGGCAAGGGGGTCACTAGGCAAAAGTTCACATATATCATTCTTTTCAAACAGAATTTTCTCATCCTTGCTGACTTAGAATGTTTGCAGTTTGGCCCAGTTCAAAGGTTTAGAAAGGACGTACGATTCAGTTATTCTGAAATAGCAGCTCTGGCTATATTTTTTAAATGGCTCTACTTGTATAATGTTTCACACTCCAATCTTTAGCTGGTCAGTCAGAAGCACTGTACTTTCTGATGGCATCTGAAGCAATGAGGAGGCAGTCTTTTAGGACTGAATACTTAACCTTAATCAGATAGATAATATCAGGTAGATACTATCAAGTAGATAGTGCCAGTTTAATTGTAGGACACCCTGTTTATGTCCAGAGAAATGCTTCGTATTGGTGGGTGAGACCTGGCCCCACCATGTTGGAATTGAGTGAAGAACCAAGGGTTTAAAAATATCTAAAATATAAGGCAAAAAGTGAATATGCAATTTGTCATATTTTGGTTACATATTTATTAAAAATAACCCAAGCTGAAATATGATAATGCTTCTTTTGAATAATGATGCTGTATTATCATTTCCTTTATATAATTTTATAAAAGCAGTGGTATATGCAAATAGAAATGAAAACGAAAATATAGACTGTTTTGGAACTGAACTCTTAATTGATAATTATGAATTGTTATGGCATAATTACAAGACAGTACCTGAGAAAATTTTGTTAATTAAATAGAGCATTTGAGTAGTTTATGACGTCCTAAATATTCATCTCAAGATGTATTTCAGGAAAGTACTCCAGGGCTTCCTATCCTTACTGTCACACTATGCATTCAGGGAATTGAGTGTCACAAATCCTATTCCAAGTAACTCCACCACCATCACCACCATTCCTCTTGGAGATGAAGACAAAGAGAGAAGGGAACCACATTTTGGGTGTTCATGAAGTGGCTACTCCTTGGGGGTGATAATGATGACGACAATCATGTGGGAGAAAAGAAGCTCTGTGCCAGGGGCTCTCCATGTTTTGACCAGCAATTGTCAAATCTTAGCATGTATCAGAACCAACTTGAGGGCTTATTAAAGTGTAGGTTGCTGAACTCCATGCCATAGAATTCCTGATTCAGTAGGTCTGAGGTGCAGACTGAAAATGTACATTTCTAACAAGTTCCCAGGTGATGCTCATGGGGCAAATGAAGGGCTACATTTTAAAATCCACTGTTGTAGACAGTTAATCCACCCCCCCCCACACACACACAGTTTTATGAGTCAAGAACTATTATTCTTATGTTACATATGAGGAAACTGAGTCTCAGAGTTATTAAGTAATAGGCTAACATCACTCTGTGATTCATGTAGACGCACCTGTTAATGGCAACTCTGAAATAATACCATTGAATTCAAAATAAGGCCAATGATGTCAAATAGCTTAAAGTCAGTAAAAATCTTATTCTAAGAAATTTGGACCATTTGCTATATCTTGTTCCTTCTTCATGTAGTGGAATGGAAAGCTGTGACTATCATCTATTTAATTTGACTAATCTAGAGAACTCCTTGCCCTTTTAAGTTGAAAATTTTCTCTCTTAATAGTTTAGGGGTGGTAATAAGCCAAGTAATTTCATTTCGTAATTTCACTTTGAGCAATACTATTGCAGGAATGGATGGGTGTAGCTCCAGAAGGAAGTGGTTTTCCTGCCTATCGCAAGTTCCTAACGAATCCACTAAAACTGAAGGAGGACACGGGGAGGGGCAAGTTGGGAGAAAGGGTTTTTATTGCTCACAGCTAGCTTGGGTTCATTAGTCATCCCCGCTCCATCTGTCCCCTGGTCCTGCCTGCACACTCCTTCCCCCTGCCCGCCCCTTTCAGCAGGAACTCCCTGGGCAGATCCCTGGTGACTGGCAGGCACCAGAACAATTAGGTACCAGGAATGGAGGGGAGGAGAGAATGGCCATTTTTCTCTCCACCAGTTGCCCCAGATTGAGAGGAGGCTCTGCTGTGGTAAACATCCATTGGTATGTAAATGTACCCTTATCTGCATGCCACTATGGAAGCCAGGCAGAAATTCTGGGTGAAAACTCCCATTTACCCACATGGGATTAAGAATTAATTCCGTAAGAAAAGTACCACTGGCAGTACTTTGCATAGTTTGCTGGGATTAGCTAATAAGTTGAAAATGTACTAAGCATTTCAGTCAGGGATATTTGTTTAGCACACCCACGACAATGTTATCATCAGGGGATACTAAAGATATTGAGGCAAAATTAGCTCTGAGTTAAGAGAAAGATATACTTTAACTACATTTAAATATCTTACAATTTAATTCTTATATATAAAATGAATTCCTACTGTCAGTCACTATAGATTCTGATTTAAAAAAGAAATAATTTCAGTGTGATTACATTTAAGTTTGTGCAATTATAATCACTTAAGTACTTATGGTTGGGTTGAATTTTATAATTCAATTTGTTGATAAACAGGTTTTTTTTTCCTCCATAACCTGATATATGAAAAATCACCTTTTTAAAACTCTTAACAGAAGGCTTTATGAAATAAATTAAGTGGAAATGAATTAATTGAAATTACAGCAGTCTACTTGTTCTATGAATTGCCCAAGCATAAAACTTTTTACCAAGTTAGTGATGTCCTTTAACAAGTTAAAATTATCTTGGCTTCATACACTAAAATATGTGTATAAAGAATATACCTATGTAGACTTATATATTCAAGGCATGGTAGAAACAGATACTATATCTCTGTGAAAAGTTTAAATCTTGATTTTTTAATAGGTAATAATTTGAAAACCTGTTCAGTTTTTATAGATTGAAACTTCATGTTATGTACCTAGTGCATCTTAATCACATAATTGCACCAAGTTTAGCATTGAGTTTCTCAACTAGAAATTATGTTTATCAGTCAATCACAAAGACGTAAATATGTATTACTGCCATACAGCCATCCCTGAAATTTGTAAGTTCCCAAAGAATCACTGGTCCCAAGCTCTGTGCCCCCCCCCCACCCCAGAGCTCTGTCACCATGAATATACAGTCTCTGCTCCTTGAGAAGAGAGAAGATACCATATTTGTCACATATTGTTGTTAGTAAAGGCTGAAATTTTTGCTGGAAGGTGAATAAACTATTGAATGGCAGGTTAGCTAATGCCCTTCAGAAAACAGTACACAGGAGGAGTTAACATTCCTACATTGCATATAATACTATAGTGATGTCTAAAGAAAAATTTCCTTATGAAAATGCAGCTTAGAAAAAAATGGTGGAGTAAGCAACTCCACAGTCCCATTTCTCCACAGAAACATTGAAAAACAAGCAGAAACTGTCAGGTGCAGTTTGTCAGAACTCTGGAAAAGGCAAAGGTTTACAACAACCAAGCAAACAGTAAATTAAGAAAGAGGCAACTAAAAAGTGGTGGAAAGCTTGGTGGCTTTTTTGCTTGCCTATGTCTCCCTCTCTCCCTGGCACAGCCAGGGTCTTGGAGATGGCCGTTGGTGTTCCAAATGTAGGAGTCTTGTCCCTAGTTCTGGAGGGAGCAGGGCAAACCTTATCCATAATTATTTATATTTGTTCTATTCTAACCTGTCCAGAGTACTGTCTGAGGATTGATCAGAAGATTGTTTCTGTTTTGCCTATCTTGGGATTCACTCAGGGAGGAAAACCAGTGGGCATTGCTAGAACACATACGGCAAATGAAAAGCCTTCAGCTGCCTGGGGCAAAACACCATGATTGAGACCTACAATAGACTACCTAAGGCCTGGAAGGAAAAAGCAGAGTTTCTTTGGAAAATTAGGACACACAAATATATGTACTGAGGAATTTAAAAAGCCACACACATGCCCAAGGAATAACAGATGATCAGAAAAAAAACTGAAGACCCTAAACTTCCACAATAACAAATAAAAACTTACTCCCATGTTTTATCTAAAGGTTTTGTATTTTCACATCTTACATTTACATCTATGATTAATTTTAACTTTATTTTTGTGTATGCTCTGTACTAGGGGGTCCCATATTAAATTTAAAATTTTCTTAATCTTTCCAACTGAGATGCTTGCCATTCCATCATATCTTAATATCAATACCTGCAAAATCAAATCAACATATCTGCACTGCCCTCTGATTATATTTCTCTCCAATGCCCATCTCTTCTGTTAAGTATATCATCATCCTTATCCTGCCTGATTACATGATGTAGTGGTGATTGTCTCTTTTTTTTATTATTCCAATTCATTACCAAATTTTATGGGATCTAGATGCAAAATATTGTGGGAACTCATCCTTCTCTGACTTCTCACTATTCTTTTGACTCAGAATGGCAACAGTTCTTCCATGAACCATGCAATAATTCTCTTATTACCAAATAAGATAAGCAACTATTAAAATTCTGGGCTTAAAACCTTTCAATGTGTATCAAATAAGAGCATGCTTCCCTGGCAGTCAGTGCTCTCTTTTTACAAATTTTAATGTACTTTTCCATCTTTCTTTCTCCTATGCTTAGTAAGTTAAATGTCTCTGCATTTTTCAGATAATTTTAATTGATCTGCCACTACAACAAGGATTTTTCATTTACATGGATTATTTCTTGTTATGATTCACTCTTTTTATTATCCTGTTCTTTCCTCTGATCTTCAGCACAGATGACACTTCATCTCTGCAAACTTTCCAGATCAGTTTGTCTAGAAAGTCTTAATCTTTTTGTTTGTTTCAGTCCTCTGCCCTTTATCACCTTGACATTTCTTGTGGTACCTCAGTTTTTCCTTACCATAGAGAGTGATTGCTTATATATGTTTTATGCTACCTATACCACAAAATCCTCAGAGTAAAATCTATATACAAGTTAGCATTTCCATCCCCTATTTCCAAAATAGTATTTAAGAATACCAATACACAAATTGCACACTACACATTAAGCAAAAAACAACTGAGTGCTCAGAAAATGGATTGTTCCTCACAGAAGTAAAAATACCAAAGAAATGCCTCCACCATTTCGACGATTAGAAAAACAGCCAAGCAGAAAGGACTATGCTTTCAATTATTGCTGTTCAGATAGTGAAAATACCCTTCAATCATTTGTCTACTCTTGTCACATTTATCAAAGTTAATCTGCATGTGGGGTGGAAACATTTTTAAACTAATACTTATTTTTCAGCTATGAAAACTGCAGTCTTAACTGGATATCAAAGAGGAGACATGTGTATACTTCTCTGTTAAAAGCCAGTTAGATGGTTTTATTATTCTAACACCAGAGCCAACTTCTCTTAGACCAAAATCCTAAGTATCTGACCTACTGTACAAGACTGCACATGATCTGTCCCTGCCTTTTCCTCCAATCTCATTTTTTCCCCTATGTATTTTGCTCAGTCTCATTTAGTGTCAGTCGCATTGACCTCTATACTAATTCTCAGAGATACCAAGAAAGTGCCCACCTCAATATACTGGATGAGCCTGGTCTTTTGCTCTGTTACTCGTATAACTGGCATGTTCTTCTTCCAGATACTCTTATGGCTTATATCTTCAATTCTTTCATGTCTCTACTTAAATATGCATGTTTATGTTATATAAATAGGACCTTCCATTCATCTTTTCTGTTATATTTTCTTCATAGTTTTTATAGTTAACTGGCATGATCTTGCATTTTTTTGTTAATTTTAATTTTTTATTGAGTTATAATTGACATATAACATTGTGTCTTTTTCAGGTGTACAACCTAATGAGACAATATTTGTATTACTAAGAAATGATCACTACAAAACATCAACATCCATCACCAGACATAGTTAAAAAATTTTTGAACAACTTTGAAATATGTGATATGGTACCATTAGTCATAGGCACCATGCTGTATATTACATCTGTGGGTAAAATTGCAACATTTCCAAAATCTCTCGCCTGGCTTTAGTGCATCTATCTCCATATTAGTAGGTGTTTCCAAGGGGTGGAGAGAAGTAGGCCATCTCCATATCAGTAGGTGATTACAAGGGCCAGTGAGAGACCAGAGATTGGGTGGAGTTTTTGGCTCTGCTGCTGCAGCCGGCTTGAAAGAGATGCGGGACAACTGCTTGTAAGCAATACATGGGTTTCTTAAACTTTATTTTTCCCTTTGACTGATTTTGGTTTCAAAGGTATTTTGCCCTGGGATTTCCCCCCAGTTACAACATCCCCATGACTTACTTACTTTATAACTGGAGGTCTGTGCCTTTTGATCCCCTTCACCCATTTTGCCCACCCCTGCATCCCCCACCTCTTTCAGCCACCAATCTGTGAGCTTGGTTCTTTTCCATTCATCCTCTTCTCTGTTGTATTTTCTTCATAGGTCTTACAATTAACTGGCATTATATTGCATATTATTAAATTATTAGCCCCTCTGTCTGCTCAATGAGAAAAAACATACCTAGAAAGCAGCTGTCGCATGATCATATTCAATATATTTGTCTAATAAATGAATGGGTGCCTGAAGACCTTGTTGTAAATGGTCCTGTCACTGTATGCTAGAGTGATTTTAGTCCATGCTAACCCAGCAGAGCATCCGTTTAAGAAGTCAGTGGTTACTGAAAACTATGAAAAGATCCCTTACAATTACATGACATTAATATGAAAAATAATCTTCAAGGCACAGGCTCTCTGAAAGGAACTAAACACTAAGACCTTTTCAAAGGCAAGTCTCCAAAAACTTAACTAGTTAAATTGAACTTGACCATGGCTCTTGCTAAGAAAACTAAAAAAAAAAAGAAAAAAAAGGGTAAAATATTTCCTCTCACCTGAGTCTTTAGAAGAAAAGAAGAAATTTAAGTAAAATGCCAGAGGTATCAGAAATCAGAAAACAGCAGTAACATTGAAGAGAGAATGCAAAGAGAAAAGGTTAGGTGTGCCTCACCAAATCACCACACCTAGCTGTTAGATTCTTCATATATCCTGAGATAATGTATCTATTTGTTCTTGAAAGTTTAGTCTTAATTTCCTAAAATACCTTGAGTCCAAATTTAATATGTTTAGTTAAGTCAATAGCATTCAAACGAAGAAGCAGATTTGAGGCTTAGCAGAGTCTTGCAAACCCTAACCTTCCTCTAGGTCATCCCTAAATCATTAGTACAGATCCTCCCTCTCCAGAATCCAAGGTTTAGGTCTAGTGATGTAGTGGTTTTTGGTGTTTGAATGGGCAGTTTGGGCTGGATTTGTGGAGAGTGAGCTGGCAATTTCAAGCAGGGAGTTGAACAAGTGTTAGGCAACAGATTGGGGACAAAGCCAATGAATAAATGAGCATTGGGAGAGTGAGCAAGGAATAATTAGGATGTAACTGGCAGTAAAAGACACCACTAAAAGACTCCATCAGCCAATACTCTGGATACACCATGATGCAGATTTCATGGCTAGGAGCCCAGGTATAATGACTATTTCAGACCTCTTATAATAAGCTCTAATCAACCACTTGGGATGGAGCATAAACACAAAATTGCATGTTAGTGTTGATACTTGAGCACACAAGGTGAGATTAAATGCAGTTGGTATAAATCCATAGTAATACAAGATATGTGGTGGATTGGTAGCTGTTTTTTCCGCATTTCTCGTATGTATAGACCCATTCCCAAATAGTCTTTTGGTGGCATATGCCAACTTTCTGCTCATATTATATATAAGAATGTATAGCAGGGCAAGATTACAAGTTAATAGTGCAAATTTTCATAAAGGCTCAAGGATTATTTTTAAATGCATATTTGAATAATATTTGGGAAGAGTTCATTAAAAATTGAAGTTTTCAGAGGAAAAAGTAACCATACTTCTTTGCTTCAGTACAAAAACATGGTAAGTGAAATGTTCTAAATAATGATAAACTTTTTAGCAAATTTCAAGGCTTCTATAAAATTTTGAATAATGAACTAAGTTGGATGTTTTCTCTCTTTGGCCTTCAAGTTTATCCTCTTTTATTATGTGAAGTTGACAACATTTATGTCCTTATAACTTTTTCACTGGGTTACTGGGGAGAGTTAAAATTTAGATATACCTATTTAAGATATAAATTCTAAATATAAGTAGTAATCAAATTTTAAAAATATATTGGGTGAATCTGGCCAGTTACATCAATATATGACATAAAAATCTAGGATAAGGAACATGAGCCTAAAACAGCATTGCCATCTCAACAGTCAGTATTATGTGACTGTAACTATTTTTTTTTTTAAGAAATCTTGGGAAAGAGTTTTTTTTTTAATGGCGATTATAATACGAACAAAAGAAAGGCAAATCTTCATAATCAGCACACTACCTACCTGATTGTATTGTAGCCCTAACTAAAGGAATGCTAGAAGCAATCAAGGAAGTTCATTTCTCTATATAATGATTATATGGAAATAAATCAAATGTGATCAATTGGCACTTAACCAAAAATGGTAAATTACAGTTCTGTCTTTGGACGTTGAGGGGAAGAAACAAAAGATGCCATAATTTAAAAAAATGCTGCAAAAATAAATTCCAAAAGCCATGCTAGCATAATGCCATTTAAAGAAAATTGCTCCCTGTTTTTCACATGACTGTTTGGTGGTTTGAGAACCAAGGGATGATATATCACAGGGAATGTACAATAATGTAAGCAAAGTTCTAAAAATATAACAAAATGCTGGAAATTATATATAAGAAGAGAAAATAACACAAAATGTCAACTAGATTCTAAAAATTGTTTAAAAACTGTCATGCAGTAGATACTTACGGACACATAGCATAGGTGGTAGCTTAATTAATTTCAAGGTAAATTCAATACTTGAATTTAATCCAGAAAACAGAACACAACCTTCTGTAGCCTAAATTATATAAAGCAGCTTCTAACTGTGCTAATCTAGCTAAAGCTAGAGCAGAAAAAACAGTTCTGAAACACTGTTTTTTGGAGAGAACAGTCATGGGCAGATACAGATCATTTTCAGGATTTGGTCAGGGAATAATCTGAATTAGCAATACCATTGCCTGGGTGATGAAGAGCAAAGGGCAGAATCCATAGTGACACTGTCCCAAAGATTAGGAGTTGAGGGATGCTGGGTTCCAAAAAGAAACAAATATAGAGAATGTATATTGGGTTACTACATAATATATTTGATAATGTAAGCCATTAAAATTGAGCTGATAGCACTGGGAGAGTATATAAAGAAGAAACAGCAAAAGCAAATAGTGGAAGATTCAGAATTTTAAGGAGGAAGTAAAGAAAGGAAAATTCCACAAAGTATGTAGAAAACAGAGTTAAGAGAAAAGCTATAGAATATTTTTATGGATGTAAAAGATATACAGAGTACTCAGAATGTTGAGATGTATATAATAAAATGAAATACACCAAGTAAGATAAAAGCCAAAGAGATCATTAGATAAAAATTATCAGTTCATAGTTGTGGTCCAATGGTAATTAATATTCCCTATAGGCAATTAATATATCCATTCCTAACAGTTCCTATGTGTTTTGCTCTTCCTTCATCATTTTTCCCTTGGATGTACAATCACATAAAAACTTACACACATACACATAAATCAAGTAAATCTGAGAAATATACACCTTGACTTTGGACTTCCCAGCCTGCAAAACTATGAGAAATAAATGTCTGTTGTTTAAACTACATACTCTGTGATATTTTTGTTATAGCTGACTGAATAGGTTATAGTAAGGTCTGATCTCACAAAATTTTATAGATGGGAGAGTCTTTTAATATAATTTATGGAAAGAAATATCCTTACTTTTAAATATGATATTGCTGAAAGCTTCCTAGGTATATTCAAGATGGTGGCGTGAGAAGTGAGATGGAGAACTCCTACCAAAACCACAAATAGTACAAAAATATAATTAATACAACTAACCCTAAAACAGCAACAAGAAAGAAGGCTGAACCAGACTGCATACAGACCTCATGAATAGAGCAGACCTCAGAAAACAGGGTAACGTACGAAAGCCTTAATCCAACGGGACCAAAGTACTTCCCCCACCGCAGCTCACCGGGAGGAAGAGAAATGGAGCAGGGGAGTGGTTGGAAGCCTGGGACTGCTGAACACCTAGCCCTGGAGATCTGCTTTGTGAGCAGAAACCTTTATTGGGTGGTGCTCTGGATGTAGGGGAGCTTGGACAGGCGGAGTGCTTGAGAGCCTGAAATTCCAGCCATTTGTGGAGGAGGGGATCCACATCCGGCTGCACAGTGTCAGAGGAAAGGCAGGCAGTCAGAGAGGCTTCCTAGCAGCGAGAGGGCTGCTGAAGGGGCGGGTTTGGGCGGAGCTTGCTGCACAGGAGGAGGGACAGCAGGACAAGGTTGTCTGGGCGCTCTACCTAGCTGGTTGGGAACTTTGAGGGACTTGAGGTGCTCCATCCCCTTGGCTGCCTACATAGCTCCGAGGCCCCCCACTGTGACATGCAGCCTGCTGCAACTTCCTCCTGGCCTGGGACACCAGTTTGCAAACTGGCAGTCACGGTGCTGGTGTCAGGCTAGCCAGAGGGAAGCCCCGCCTACAACAGCTAGAGACGCAAAGCACAGAGGCTTACACCTGTATGCTTGGCCCAATGGCTCTGACACTGGAGACAGGCACTGCAGACAGGAAACAGGAATCAGATCTTTCCTCCCCCGAGGCACCACTCGGCTCCCCTACAACCCCCAACCTCACTCTAGGGGCTAAGCAACTCCAGAGACTGGAGCTTCTGCGCACTAGTGGGCAAGTCTGTGGGACACAGCGAAGGCTGTGCTAAGAGGAAATATATTGCAATACAGGCCTACCTCAGGAAACAAACAATCTCAAATGAAGAGTCTAAACTCACAATTAATGAAACTGGAAAAGGAGGAAAAAATGAGGTCCAAACTCAGTAGAAGGAGGGGCATAATTAAGATTAAAGCAGAAATAAATAAAATTGAGAAGAATAAAACAGTAGAAAGAATCAATGAAAGCAGGAGCTGGTTCTTTGAGAATATATACAAAATGGTTAAACCCCTAGCAGACATATCAAGAAAAAAAGAGAGTCTATACACATAAACAGAATCAGTAATGAGAAAGGAAAAATCACTATGGACACCACAGAAATTCAAAGAATTATGAGAGAATACTATGAAAAATTTTATGGTAATAAACTGGATAAACTAGAAGAAATGGACAACTTTCTAGAAAAATACAATGTTCCAAGGCTGACCCAGGAAGAAACATAAAATCCGAATAGACCAATTACAAGCAAAGAAATTGAATTGGTAATCAAAAAACTACCCAAGAACATATACCTGTACCAGATGATTTCACTGCTGAATTTTATCAAACATTTAGTGAAGACCTAATACCCATCCTTGTTAAAGTTTTCCAAAAAGTAGAAGAGGAGGGAATACTCCTGAACTCATTCTATGAGACCAACACCACTCTAATATGAAAATGAGGCAAAGACCCTGCAAAAAAAGAAAATTACAGACCAATATCCCTGATGAACATAGATGCAAAAATACTCAACCAAATATTAGCAAACTGAATTCAAAAATACATCAAAAAGATCATCCATCATGATCAAGTGGGATTCATCCCAAGGATGCAAGGATGGTACAACATTCGAAAATCCATCAACATTATCCACTACATCAACAAAAAGAAGGACAAAAACCACATGATCATGTCCATAGATGCTGAAAAAACATTCAACAAAATTCAACATCTATTCATGATAAAAACTCTCAACAAATGGGTATAGAGGGCAAGTACCTCAACTTAATAAAGGCCATATATGACATACCCATAGCCAATATTATACTTAACAGCAAGAAGATGAAAGCTTTCCCTTTAAGATTGGAAAAAAGACAAGGATGCCCACTCTCCCCACCTTTATTCAACATAGTTCTGGATGTACTAGCTACGGCAATCAGACAACACAAAGAAATAAAAAGCATCCAAATTGGCAAGGAAGAACTCAAACTGTCCCTGTTTGCAAATGACATGATAGTGTACATAAAAATCCTAAAGAATCCACTCCAAAACTACTAGATCTAATATCTGAATTCAGCAAAGTTGCAGGATACAAAATTAATACACAGAACTCTGTTGCATTCCTATACACCAATGGTGAACTAGCAGAAAGAGAATTCAGAAAAACAATTCCATTCACAATCCATCAAAAAGAATAAAATACCTAGGAATAACCCTAACCAAAGAAGTGAAAGACCTGTACTCTGAAAACTACAAGGCACTCATGAAGAAATTAAATAAGATACCAATAAATGGAAACACATCCTGTGCTCATGGATAGGGAGAATTAATATTGTCAAAATGGCCATCCTGCCTAAAGCAATCTGCAGATTCAATACATTCCCTATTAAATGACCAACAACATACTTCAATGAACTAGAGCAAATAGTTCTAAAATTCATATGGAACCACAAAAGACCCAGAATAGCAAAAGCAATCCTGAGAAGGAAGAATAAAGCTGGGGGAATAATGCTCCCAACTTCAAGCTCTACTACAAAGCCACAGTAATCAAGACAATTTGGTACTGGCACAAGAACAGACCCATAGACCAAAGGAAGGGAGTATAGAGCCCTCATATAATCCCAACCATATATGGTCAATTTATGTATGATAAAGGAGCCATGGACATAAAATGGAGAAATAACAGCCTCTTCAACAGCTGGTGTTGGCAAAACTGGACAGCTACATGTAAGAGAATGAAACTGGATTACTGTCTAAACCCATACACAAAAGTAAACTCAAAATGGATCAAAGACTTGAATGTAAGTCATGAAACCATAAAACCTGTAGAAAAAAATATAGGCAAAAATCTCTTGGACATAAACACGAGCAACTTCTTCATGAACATATCTCCCTGGGCAAGGAAAACAGAAGCAAAAATCAACAAATGGAACTATATCAAACTAAAAAGCTTCTGTAAAGCAAAGGATACCATCAGTAGAACAAAAGGACATCCTATGTATGGGAGAATATATTCACAAATGACATATCTGATAAGGGGTTGATATCCAAATTATATAAAGAGCTCATATACCTCAACAAACAAAGAGCTAATAAGCCAATTAAAAAATGGGCAGAGGAGCTGAACAGACACTTCTCTAAAGAAGAAATTCAGATGGCAAACAGGCACATGAAAAGATGCTCCACATCTCTAATCATTAGAGAAATGGATATTAAAACCACAATAAGATATCGCCTCACACCAGTTAGGATGGCCAACATCCAAAAGACAAACAACAACAAATGTTGGCAAGGATGTGGAGAAAGGGGAACCCTCCTACACTGCTCGTGGGAATGTTCAACCATTGTGGAAAGCAGTAAGGAGGTTCCTCAAAAAACTCAAAATAGAAATATCATTTGACCCAGGAATTCCACTCCTAGGAATTTATCCTAAGAATGCAGCAGTGCACTTCGAAAAAGATATATGCACCCCTATGTTTATTGCAGCACTATTTACAATAGCTAAGAAATGGAAGCAACCTAAGTGTCCATCACTAGATGAATGGATAAAGAAGAGGTGGTACATATACACAATGGAATATTATTCAACCATAAGAAGAAAACAAATTGTAACATTTGCAACAACATGGGTGGAGCTAGAGGGTATTATACTCCGTGAAATAAGCCAGGCAGAGAAAGACAACTATCAAATGATTTCACTCATCTGCGAAGTATAAGAACAAAGAAAAAACTGAAGGAACAAAACAGCAGCAGACTCATGGAACCCAGGAATGGACTAACAGTTACCAAAGGGGAAGGAACTGGGGACAATGGGTGGGAAGGTAGGGATAAGGGGGAAAAGGGGCATTACGATTAGCCCACATAATGTAGTACGGGGGGATAACATGGGAAAGGCAATATTTAGAGAGAAGACAAGTAGTGATTCTATAGCATCTTACTACACTGATGGACAGTGACTGTAATAGGGTACATGGGGAGGGACTTTATAATAGGTGGTCTAGTAACCATAATGTTGTTCAAGTAATTGTACATTAACGGTACCAAATTTTAAAAACTGATATTACTGCTGTCCAGGAAGGTTAGGTGATTGGCTGCAAAAGTGGAGCTAAAAAGCGTCTCCCTGACTGCCATTCCAGTGTTCTCCCTGCATAACTGTGCATCCTGATTAACATTTTGGAATCTGACATGAACTTATATGAGTTTTGGAAAGCAATTTCCATCTTCCCTGTTTTCTTAAATGGATGTTTATATAGCTTTACCAGTAATGAATTGACTTCAGTATTTAACTAAGGATTTGTATTTTACACATTTTAGGCTTTAGAATGTCCAGAAGGAACTATGGTCAGTATATCTCCATCCATTAGTCACCAAACTATATTCTAGTTTATTCGTACAATTTCTTCAAATTATTCCAAACAATTTTCTGCAAATTTTTTGCAATTCATCGTGGCTAGAAGCAAATTAGTAAATAACTTTATGTTTTAACAAAATTGTGAGTAGTATGACAAGCACCATACTGGGTGCTTGGGACATATAATGAGGACATTATTAACAGAGAGTTAAAGTGCAACTGATTTCCAGAGTATGTGTGACACTTATAAAATTATCTTTAAAGTCAACCCTATTTACAAGTAAGGTTTCTAATATCATTAATGTTTCTTCTTTTCTTCTAAGACTAAACTGTTTCATAATATATTCAATTTAATTTGCCTCCTGCATAAATTGTGCCTTATTTATTAATTAATGCACCAATGTTTACTGTCTCATTAGTCAAAACATGTCAAACCATGTTATTAACTAATGAAAGAAAATCTCAATTACCCTCAAATACGTGTAATATGCATTTGGTTTCCTTTAAATTAAATTTTTGTGAGTATAAATGCAATCTCTCTCATTCCAGTTTTATTTTTCTTTCCTAATGCCAAAACCAGACTCTCATTATTTTTTAATATTTCCAAGGACTGTATTCAAATTGAATGTTTTGGGAATTTATTTAAGACACTCTCTTTCATTCATGTATGTGTGTGTGGTGTGTGTAGAGACAGAGAGATAAGGATACATTGGAAAAGAGAAGAAATAAAAAACCTTTTCACATGACTTATACACTAGAGGCTGAAAGATTAAAAATGAAATAAATATATATAATGTAATGTCAAAAATTGTTAATTACTTTGAAAATAGCTAAATAGGATAAAGACTTCAACAGTGACTGGATGGAAAGGAGGTATTTTAGATAAGGTGAGAAGTAGAACATCAAGAGGTCTGTAAAAATGTGGAGGACAGGGTACACAAGGCAGAGGGCATAGTAAATGCCACGACTCTGAGAAAAGAACAAATCTGCCATATTCATGATAGGAATAAAATGATTGGGGAGAATGCTAGAAGGTAAATTTGAAAAGATAAAGTCCTATACATAGGTTCTCATAAGATATGGTAAGAACTTCAGATTTTATTCAAAGTATGAGAGAATATCAACAAAAGAGTTTGAAAAATGAGATAACATGATCTTATTTATATTTATAAAAGGTCACTATGATACTTACCTGGCAGGGGAGATACCATGATCATGAAGCTGGTTTTCCCAGGGCGAGGCTTATCCATTGCACTCCGGATGTGCTGACCCCTGCGATTTCCCCAAATGTGGGAAACTCAACTGCATAATTTGTGGTGGTGGGGGACTGCGTTCGCGCTTTCCCCTGAAAAAAAAGGTCACTATGGCTGCATGGGGAATAGACTGAAGAAGAATCACAAATGGACTAAAACTAATTAGAACTCAATGCATTATCCCAAGTTTAGTGTCACTTGGGCAAAAGTAGTGTTGATCAGTCTTGGGATGCGTTTTGAGGTTAACCCCAGTGGGATTTGCTGATGGGTTAGATGTGGGTTATGGGAGAAAGAGGAATCCAGAAAGAGCCTCCTGGACTTGAGGCCAGAGTAACTTAAGGAATGGCAGTACTGTTTACTGAAATGGGGAAGGCTGAGAGCATCAAGGTTTGCAAGGAGGAAAGGACATCAGGTTTTCTGTTGTGGACCTGTGAATTTTGACATGATTATTAGACATCAGAGTAAAATGCTGTGTTTTCAGTTGGTGGTATTTAAGTCAGAAGTTGAGGGGTGAGAATTTAACTAGAGATATTATTTCACAGCTGTCCAATGGCTTCACGTTTCACTGGTGGTTTCTTGTTTTGCTTTTTCATTTTGCTTGCTAGGTAGAAGAAAAGGAGAAATACATATATATATTTACATATTATATTACACACACAAATATATATATGTGTGTGTTAAACACATTTTTTCCCTCTCCTTTCTTCTCTGCTATCTAGCTTTTTCCTAAAACAAAAAAGAAACATACTCAGGAATACATTTTTACTCAATTATATTAAATAAAAAAAAGGGAAAATCAGGAATCACTCATGTAAATTTAGAAAAGACATAAAGGAGACTAAACTTTAACTTTTGAAGAACAATTCTCATGTTTAGCCCTAATATATATTTAATAATACTTCCTCAAACATATACGAAACATAAAGAAAAGTGAGGCCACATTAGCTGAAAAGATGGGATATAAAATTAATAGGATAGTAAGTAATACAGTAAACAAAGGTTAATACTATATCTACCCAGACCACAAGAATAGGCTAGAGAACCAATATTAAAATGTCTAAGTCATCATTTTTTCTTTTTTGTCCAATTTTTCATGGGATAAGACATGCTGGGAACTGTAGTTTATCCATTAACCTGTGTGTATTAAGTCATTTAAGATTGTTGTTGATCATCCCCTTTAAAACTCAGTGCTGGATTTGATTTAGGGTAAATAAAATAGTGCATCCACTATGGTAAATAGTATGAAAGTTCCTCAAAAAATTAAAAATAGAAATACTACATGATCTAGTCATTCCACTTCTGGGAATTTACCTAAAAAAAACTAAATCACTAATTTGAAATTATATATTCACCTCTATGTTTATTGCAGCATTATTTATAATAGCAAATATATGGAAATAACCTAAATATCCTCTGATAGATAAATCAATCAAGAAGATGTAATATATATGTACAGTGGAATATTACTCAGTCATAAAAAAGAAGGAAATCTTGCCATTTATGACAACATATATGGACCTAGGGGGTAGTTTGCTAAGTGAAATAATTCATACAGAGAAAGATAAATACCATAACATTGCCCATATGTGGAAACTAAACAAAACAAACAAATCAAAACAGAAACAGACTCAGATATAGAAAACCATCTGATAGTTGCCAGAGGGTAGGGGATTGGGGAGATGGGAGAAATAAGGGAAGGTTAAAGGTTCAAATTTCTAGTGGTAAAATAAATAAGACACAGGAATACAATATATAGCATAGGGGACGTGGTTAATAATATGTAACAACTTTATATGATAAGTTGTAAACAGGTTTATTGTGGTAATCACTTAGTAATCCATGTAGATGTTGAATCTCTATTTTGTACACCTGAAATTAACATAATATTATATATCAACTACATGTCAACCAACAAAGAAAAAGAATTGATGGCCAGAAAGTTTTCCCCTTGTGAGGATGAAATTCAGGGTTGCCAGAGAACACAGAACTATGTGATATGGCACCATTATTTCAAACACATACAGTCCTTGCTTAACAGAAAAATTAATCAATTTTCCTTAATCCACTATTTTGCTTAAATTTTTTAAACCAACAACGGATGCTTGAATCTAGCAGAGAATGTCCCAGCATGAGGATCATTAGATTTCTTTTTTTTTATTAAGGTATTATTCATATACACTCTTGTGAACGTTTCACATGAAAAAACAAGGTGGTTACTACATTTACGCATATTATCAAGTCCCCACCCATACCCCAATGCAGTCACTGTCCATCAGCATACTAAGATGCCACAGATTCACTGTTTGTCTTCTCTGTGCTACACTGTTTTCCCCTTGATCCCGCACACCATGTGTACTAAACATAATACCCATCAATCTCCTTCTCCCACCGTCTCCACCCTCCCACCCACACCACTCCACTTTAGTAACCACTAGTTCCTTCTTGGAGTCTCTGAGTCTGCTGCTATTTTGTTCCTTCAGTTTTGGTTCATTGTTATACTCCACAAATGAGGGAAATCATTTGGCACTTGTCTTTCTCCACCTGGCTTATTTCACCTTGCATAATATACTCCAGCGCCACCCATGTTGTTGCAAATGCTAGGATTTCTTTCTTTCTTATGGCTGAATAGTATTGCATTCTGTATATGTACCACATCTTCTTTATCCATTCACCTACTGATGGACACTTAGGTTGCTTCCATTTCTTAGCTATTGTAAATAGTGCTGCAGTAAACATGGAGCTGCATACGTCTTTGAATCTGAGAAGTTGTATTCTTTGGGTAAATTCCAAGGAGTGGGATTCCTGGGTCAAATGGTATTTCTATTTTGAGTTTTTTGATAAACCTCCATATGGCTTTCCACAATGGTTGAACTTGCTTACATTCCCACCAGCAGTGTAGGAGGGTTCCCCTTTCTCTGCATCCTCGCCAGTATTTGTTGTTCTTAGTCTTTTGGATGCCGGCCATCCTTACTGGTGTGAGGTAATATCTCATTGTGGTTTTAATTTGCATTTCTCTAATTATTAACGATGTGAAGCATCTTTTCATGTGCCTGTTGGCCATCTGAATTTCCTCTTTGGAGAACTGTCTCTTCATATCCTCTGCCCATTTTTTTATCAGGTTATTTTCTTTTTGGTTGTTGAGGCATGTAAGTTCTTTATATAGTTTGGATATTAACCCCTTGTTGGATATGTCATTTACAAATATATTCTCCCATACCGTAGGATGCCTTTTTGTTCTGTTGATGGTATCCTTTGATGTACAGAAACTTCTTAGTTTGATGTAGTCCCATGACTTCATTTTTCCTTTTGTTTCCCTTGCTTGAGGAGATGCATTCAGGAACAAGTTTCTCATGCTTATATTCAGGAGATTTTTGCCTATGTTGTCTTCTAAGAGTTTTATGGTTTCATGACTTACATTCAAGTCCTTGATCCATTTCGAGTTTACTTTTGTGTATGGGGTTAAACAATAATCCTGTTTCATTCTCTAGCATGGAGCTGTCCAGTTTCATGAATACCAGCTGATGAAGAGGCTGTAATTTTCCCCATTGTATGTCCATGACTCCTTTATCATATTTTAATTGACCATATATGGATGGATTTATATCAGGGCTCTCTAGCCTGTTCCATTGGTCTATAGGTCTGTTCTTGTGCCAGTATCAAATTGTCTTGATTACTGTGGCTTTGTAGTAGAACTTGAAGGTGGGGACCATAATGCTCACTGCTTTATTCTTCCTTCTCAGGATTGCTTTGGCTATTCAGGGTCCTTTGTGTTCCATATGAATTTTTGAATGATTTTCTCTAGTTTGTTGAAGAATGCTGTTGGTATTTTGATAGGAATTGAATTGAATCTGTAGATTGCTTTAGGCAGGATGGCCATTTTGACAATATTAATTCTTCCTATCCATGAGCATGGGGTGTGTTTTCATATCTTCTTCAATTTCTCTCATGAGTGTCTTGTAATTTTCAGAGTATAGATCTTTCACTTCCTTGGTTAGGTTTATTCCTAGGTATTTATTCTTTTTGATGCAACTGTGAATGGAATTGTTTTCCTGATTTCTCTCTCTGCTAGTTCATTGTTAGTGTATACAGTGCCACATATTTCTGTGTATTAATTTTGTATCCTGCAACTTTGCTGAATTCAGATATTAGATCTAGTAGTTTTAGGGTAGATTCTTTAGGGTTTTTTATGTGCAGTATCATGTCATCTGCAAATAGTGATAGTTTGACTTCTTGTTTACCATTCTGGATGCCTTTTATTTCTTTGTGTTGTCTGATTGCCATGGCTAGGACCTCCAGTACTATGTTAAATAGAAGGGTGGAGAGTGAGCATCCTTGTCTTGTTCCCGATCTTAAAGGAAAAGCTTTCAGCTTCTTGCTGTTAAGTATAATGTTGGCTGTGGGTTTGTCATATATGGCCTTTATTATGTTGAGGTACTTGCCCTCTATATCCATTTTGTTGAGAGTGTTTATCATGAATGTATGTTGAATTTTGTCAAATGCTTTTTTAGCATGTATGGAGATGATCATGTGGTTTTTGTCCCTCTTTTTGTTGATATGGTAGATGATGTTGATGGATTTTCGAATGTTGTACCATCCTTGCATCCCTGGACTAAATCCTACTTAATCATGATGGATGATCTTTTTGATGTATTTTTTAATTCGATTTGCTAGTATTTTGTTGAGTATTTTTGCATCTGTGTTCATCAGGGATATTGGTCTGTAATTTTCTTTTTTTGTGGTGTCTTTGCCTGGTTTGGGTATTAGAGTGATGCTGGCCCCATAGAATGAGTTTGGAAGTATTCCCTCTTCTTCTACTCTTTGGAAAACTTTTAGGAGGATGGGTATTAGGTCTTCACTAAATGTTTGATAACATTCAGTGGTGAAGCCATCTGGTTCAGGGGTTTTGCTCTTAGGTAGGTTTTGGATTACCAGCTCAATTTTGTTGCTGGGAATTTGTCTGTTCAGATTTTCTGTTTCTTTATGAGTCAGACTTGGAAGGTTGTATTTTTCTAGAAAGTTGTCCATTTCTTCTAGGTTATCCAGTTTGTTATTCCATTTAGAATGGTCACACAGTTCTCTCAATATTCTTTTATTCTTAGGGATCCTTTTTTCTCTCTGTGCCTCAGCTACTTTGTATTTCTCTTCTCTAATTTCTATTTCATTTATCATCTCCTCCACCATATCCAGTCTGCTTTTAATGCCCTCCATTGTGCTCTTCAATGATTGGATCTCCAGCTGGAATTCATTCCTGACATCTTGAATATCTTTCCATACCTCCATGAGCATGTTAATGATTTTTATTTTGAACTCCCTTTCAAGAAGGGTCATGAGGTCGATGTCATTTAAATATTTCTCAGGAGTTGTATTAATTATTTTACTCTGAACCGGGTTCTTTGGCATTTCATATTTGTATATGGTGCCCTGTAGTGCTCAGAAGCTTTACTGAGACTGCTCAGCCCCTGAAGCAATGTCAGGGATTGCAGGGGAGTGGTATTGATGCCTGGGGGTATGAAAGAGCTGTTTCCTGCTTCCCAGCTGCTATGCCTGTCTCCACTGCCTGAACCAGTGGGCTGACCACACAGGTATAAGCCTCTATGCTTTGCATTTGTAGTTGCTGTGGACAGATCTTCCCTCTGGCTTGGCTAATATCAGAGTAGGATTAGCCAGTTTGCAAGCCAGGTGGGGCTGGCTGAGAGAAAGGTGCAGTAGGCTGCATATCACGGAGGGGGTCCTTGGAGCTGTGTAGCCAGCCAGGGAGCTGGAGCGCCTGAAGATCGTCTAAGGAGGAAGAATTCTTTTTCCTCCTTAAATATGAGAGTCTATATGGCAAAGCTCCCCACCTGCTGGGCAGAGTGCACCTGGACAATTTTGTCTACCTGTCCTCTCTCCTGAGCTGTAAGCTTTGTGCAATCCTTGCCCCTTTAGCAGCCCTCTTGCTAAGGGCTTCCTTGTTAGGAAGTCTCTCTGCCCGCTTTTCTTTTGTCCCAGAGCAGCCAGATATGGATCCCTGCTTTCCACAAGTGGCTGGAATCTCAGTCTCTCCAGGAATTCTGCATTTCTTAGCTTTCCAACCCCGTAATCACGAGAGTATTATGCAAGCACCATGAAATGTAGGTTTGTGCTCCAAGAGCAGATCTCCGGAGTTAGGTATTCAGCAGTCCTAGGCCTCCACCCCCGCTCTGTTTCTGTTCCTTCCGCTGGTGAGCTGGGTTGGGGGAAGGGCTTGGGTCCTGTGGGGCCACAGCTTTGGTAGTTACTCTGTTCTGTGAGGGTGCTCTTTTCTCTAGGTTTATGCAGTCTGGCGCAGTACTCTTTCCTGTTGCTCTTTAAGTATTAGTTATATTAATTATATTTTCATATTATATGCAGTTTTAGGAGGAAGCCTGTGTCTCACCTCTCACACCGCCATCTTTAATCCCTGTTTTCCCCTAGGATCCTTAGATTTCATGGGGAAAAAATTATAGGTAAGAGCGCAGTTTGCAGTATTAACTCTTTGCCATTTCTCTGAACCTTGATGTATATATACCTGTGCTTATGTTTTTTAAAATAAATGCCTCTTTATGTGACATGGCATTGGGGCATTTGTACCATTTAAAATAAATAAATCAGCTTTCCCCACTTCTTATCTTCCTTATAAAAGAGATAAGAAATATCCCTTTGATAGAATAATTTTGTAATAGTCATGCAAAGCTTCTTTCACCGTCCTTACAATGCAATTGCAAGTTAACAAATGGATGTCAGTCTAGTAACAAATAAAATGATCTGCATTGCTTGCACATTGTTTTAATTCTTCTCTCATTTTATACTTTTGCAAGTCTAGTCTTTCATTTTGTTTGAAAGGTAGTGAATTAGATTCCATAAATCTTAAGTTAAAATTGCCCTAAAATGTAATTAAGGCATTTCTGAAAGTGACTGCCTCTAAAAGACATCTTTGTATAATGGAAATAGTAGTAAGTGGTCTGTTCTCTGGACTCAAACACTCCCCAAAAACAAATTATAATATTTTGTGAAAGTCATCTTTTAATTACAGGGCCATCATTAATCACCTAGCAAACTATAGCTACTGACAACTTAATAAAAATGCCTAATAGAAATTATTAAATCACTTGTATGATCGCTTTTATGTGAACTGTGCTAGTTTCACAAGACAACTGAATGCCCATGAAAAAAAAATTAATATTTGAAATTTTTGTGACTCTGTTAATTATGACCCTCTTATCAGTGATCCACTTACATGTATGTTACCAGGACTAGTGCCTTTTTTCCAGATTTCAAGACATCTGGGTATTTTATAGAATCCTCCACTAAAAAGTGTTTCTCTACTACTACTGCATGTGCATTTCTTTTTACTTCTAGTAATCTTGCCAGCCCACTCACAAGCACACAAAATTATAATAAAAGATTTCCTGCAGATCTGTGCATTCAGTCCTCTACTCTGAAGTGTTTGTATTTCTGTGTCTGCAAGTAAAATTTGAGTTGACTGATTACATTTAATTTATTTTTATGCTTTGTTTAATGTTTTGGTGGGGATAGGGAGTGTCAGGTCCCACAATATAAACTTAGCTTCCTGAGGGGCTGGAGACTAAGATCGGTCACATGAACAGTCACCATGCTTATATGATGGAAACTAGAGAGCAAGGTCCAGGTAAACTTCCCTGGTTAACAACATCCAATGTATATTTTCACACATCAATGCCAGTACAATATCACGGGCCTTACTCTACAGGGAGAAAACAACTGGGCTAGACCTTGTCCCTCCTGGTCTCTCCCCGATGAGAACAGAGAGATGAAAGGGAATGATTAGTTGTTTTTCGCAAACTAGATTAGTGGGGGGAAAAAGAATTTAGGGAATATGTAATGCAGAAACTGAAATTGTGTGACAATGAATATTTTCTTCAGCACCCAGAGAAAAGAAATAAATGATTTGAATTCAAAACATTTCTATTTTATTTGGAAAGTATGAATTAGAGACTGGTCCCAGGTGATTTAGACAAAACACACAAATAACTACATATGCCAAGTTTCATAAAGATGAAATCATAGTTCATCAGCCAGTAAAGAGTGTATAGAAGGAAACAAATTTTGTCCAATAAAGAGAATGTGAGAAGTCAGAAATTTTCTCAGGTATTTATAAAGAAAAAGATAACAAAGATAAAATTAATACTTGAAAGTAATGGAAAATTGCTCTCGGACAAAAACTAGGTAAAATAAGCCTTTTAAACCTAGAACAGAGATGCTCCCAAAGAGTCTCCCTTACTCAGTTTACTACTCTGGGATGCCTTTGCCAATGACTATATTCCTTCATCATTTAGATGTTGTATCTTTATGTAGATAGTCTCAGAGTGCATAAAATAGCCTGAATGCTTTTGGAAGTTATAAAGAAATTCAGACATAATCTCTCTCATTTTGTAGCCTAAGTTGTCTAATTTTTAACAAGGCATCATTTTGTGGGCATGTGTTTTTCTCCCCCCAAGTAAAGGGAGAGCCATGTGTTTCTTGGATGTGTTGCATTCCATGCTCAAGTCTTATTCACTGACTTTAAATGGGGTTTAACTAGACCCATACTCAGAGCCTCTGAGCTCCTCGTCTTTCTTTTATTTCTCCTGGTGAATATAAAATAAACCTGAAAAGAAATGAGCTCATTATGCCTCTCCCTCTGAAATAAAAAGAACAGCAATACCACTCAAGCAGTAGCTGATTTTACAGCCTAAAGCATGTCTTTTAGTGTTTTTCTTTATTTCTTCTGGAGTCCTCATATTTGAATTTGCCCAAATCCTCAATCTAAGCTTCCTGTCAAACTTTTAAGAAGATCTGATTACACCTGTAAAAGTTTCCCCAGAAGCAACGATTATGTGCTTGTCCTTATGTCTTAACTAGTTTCTGTTATAAGATTCACTTTTAGTTTTTGCTAATCACTAACTTCACTACTAAGAGCTCCTAGAAAGGCTGTTCTTGTGGCTGAAATAATTCTAATTGCATTCTTGAAAAATGATTCTTTCCTGATTGTTTTGTGTATAACTAGGAAAAGAAATATGTAATTCAAACTTAGTTCATATTTCTCTAAATTTTCATTGAACCATATTCTCACTGTATCTAAGCACTTCCCACAGTTAAAAGAACTTTTGATAGAGTATATTACTTATGTTTCCAGCTTTATTGAAGTATAATTGACAAATAAAATAGATATTTAGAGTGTATAGTGTGATGAGTTGATATACATTGTGAAAGGATTCCCCCCATCAAGTTTAATAAATTCTTTTTTGAAAATTGCATTATGGGTTTTCTAGGGACCAAAGTATGTGGATTAGTATAAGATGATAAGGATTTTACCTACCATTTGCAACAACATGGATGGAGCGTATTATGCTCAGTGAAATAAGCGAGGAAGGGAAAGACAAGTACCAAATGATTTCACTCATATGTGGAGCATAAGAACAAAGAAAAAAACTGAAGGAACAAAACAGCAGCAGACTCACAGAACCCAAGAATGGACTAATAGTTACCAAAGGGAAAGGGACTGGGGAGGATGGGTGGGAAGGGAGGAACAAGGGGGAAAAAGAGCATCACGATTAGCAGATGTAATGTTGGGGGGGTGCAGGGAGGGATGTACAACTCAGAGAAGACAAGTAGTGATTCTATAGCATCTCACTATACTGATGGACAGTGACTGTAATGGGGTTGGTGGGGGGGACCTGATGAAGGGGGTAGTTTAATCACCATAATATTGCACATGTAATTGTAGATTAATAATACCAAAATAAATAAAAAAGAGATGATAAGGATTTTAAATAACATTAGAGCATTTGAGCTGAGATTCAAGAAATTATAATCATTTAAAGACTCAAAGTTCTAGATGTTTAGCTCTATCAAATGACATTAAAAGCCATACTGTAATCATTTTGTCAAGAAATAAAAGTTAGTGCTTCTGGAGCTGATTTAGTATCAGAAAATTACTGCTTGATAAATACTTAGTAAATATCTAGCGGTAGGAGCCATGATGAATTTATAAATTATGTGAGATATCTCTGCTCTTAAGGAAAATAAACCATTATTTAGGTTGGATCTAAAAACAATACCTAAAAACAAGTGGTAAATAATACTAATAAAGAGGATGGTCTATGTCACATAGCGCTTATTATGCTATGCCCAGGCACTTTTTTTTAGCACATCAGGTACATTATTTAACTGATTATCACAAGCAGTCTAGGTGCTATCATAATCCACAGTTTAGAGATGAATCACCTGAGGTAGAAAGAGGTTAACTTTTTCAAGGTGGCATAGCTGGCTGATAGCAGGCTGAGGTTTAAGCCCCAGTTAGTCTGGCTCAGAACTCTATTTTCTGAAAATTACAATAAGTAAAATCATTGAAAGGAGAGGTAGAAGAAAATAGAAGAAAGAGCATAATTTTACTGTTAAGAAAACCAAAGTGAATCTTAGCTCCACCATTTTTAACTTCATGCCTTAAACTCATTGTACCTTAGTTTCATTATTCATAAAATGTTAACAGCTAACATTTTCTGAACACTGACTGCCATTGTTCCATGAAATTGATATGCCTCAACCATCTCATACTTTTAATAAGATCGTGAGACAAAACCTATTTTTTTCTTTTCCATTTTACAGATGAGGAAACTGAGGCCCTATAAGTTTAAATTATTTGACTGAGGTTATATAACTAGTTGTTGTTCCCCACCCCACCCCAGGAGAGTGTACTCTTTTAATCACTATTCTCTATTAAGCCCTAGTACAATGTAGATGCTCAAATCAATGATAACTTTTATCTTAATTCTTATTTTATATTATACAGAACTTCATATTTTTACATATGGAAAGATGGGATATGAAGGTAGGCAGAGCAACCTATGTGGAAGAAATGACACATGACTTATCTCTATATCAACCCACAATCCAATGAATTTTATGAAACAGCCTTCGATTAACCTCAAAGACTCGCAGTTCCACCCTCACCCTAGATCCACACCATGGTCACCATAGCCATGTGCTGATCCCCTCTGCACTCTATTTGCCACATCTCAGGAATGAAAAGGACTCAGTTCTGAGTTTTACTTACAAGGGTTTGTAAGAAAATCATGGTGTTACTGGACTATATTGTTAGCCTTATTCTGGTCTGCCTTATGCTCCACAAGGGTAGGGTGATAAGGGGTATCCAGCCAGTTGTTGGAGGGGGGAGAACTTGAGATAGTTGGAGAAAGAGAGAGACAATTTTCCTCAAAAAGTATTTCTCTTGTATGACTACTGCTTGGAAGAGAAAAATAGCTTTGAAATCCTATGATTTAAATTATTAAGTAGAACGGTGTGTTTGTGTGTGTGTGAGTGTGTGTGTTGACTTAGATGTGTGCCTGATTTGTTCTGGAAAAATAATTTCCCTACTTGCTGGGACACAAGCTTCTGGAGCCTTGTGCTACAGTTTTAAGAAGTCTGACTAACTGTGGACTTCACTCTATGAGAAAGCCCAGGCCATGCAGAAAGATCACATGTATGGGCCCTCGATTACACAAGACAGCCACAATTAACCACCAAATGTGAGTAGGAAGCCTCCAGATCATACTACTTCCCAGCTAATTAACCAACCTGAGCAGCTGAGTCTTTTCAGCTAACATCCAAACAAACATGATGGTGCAAACAAGCCATTGTCGCTGGGCCCTCTGAATCCCTGACCCCCAGCATCTGTCAGCCACTAAGATGTGGGTTCATTCATTATAGCTACGATAGGTAGTCAAGTAAAGCCAGAGATGATGGTAACCATTAGTAACAAGCTTGGTGAGTTCCACATATACATATTCCTAGAGTAAAAAATATCAAAAGATGCAGGTTGTTTGCTGGTTGTAAAGGTGATATTTTGCAGAACTCAGCTTGTGCTGATTAAACAACAGAAAAAACCCACATTATATGTCACTTTGCAGTCCCTTCGTAAACCTTTTCCAATTATAGACATTTCGTATTACAAACACTCTGGGGAGATTAAGCAATTGAAACATTCTTTCAGTTAAAAAGAAAAGACATCCATCTTTCCATACTGCATTAGAATTACTAGATATAAACTATTGAATTCAGTGCCTTCTGTACATGGAATTCAGCATCTGCTTAGAAAATTCAGTTAATATCTTGAGCTACTATGTTTATACTATCAGTCATAGCTAATTATTTGCAATAGAATCATAATATTTGATTAAGCATTTATCTCTTTCCTTGTCTGGCCATAATACTAGTGACATGATGTATTTCTACATTATTTTTAAGCAGACATCACATTTTTCCTACCTGAAATATTAAACAAATTTCTATTTGTTATTTTCAAAATTGAGAGTTCAAAAGTTATATGGTTTACCTCTGGAGAATTATTAATCTTTTGAAAAGTCAAACAAGTTGATAAATTGGTACATTTCTCTCAAAATTGATATAGGAAAATCCCAGTCCTATTTATATGGACAAAATTAAGATCAGTCTGCATCCATTCAGTGTATAGTGATAACAGAAGATAAGGACTTAACTGATTCTTGGACCTACTTACAGGTGTGAAAGAAGGAAGATTATTTTCTTTTTCATTTCTTCTTTCAGATGGTTGAGCTTTAATATAAAGACCTCTGGATTTGAAGTTGCTAGGCCTTAGTAAAACCCTGATATTACTAATAACCTCAGGGAAGATACATACACTCTTTAACCTTTAGCTCATTTACATATAAGGATAAACAAAACTATGTCATCAGTTATCATGTAGGTTAAATAAGAGTGTTTAATATTATATCACATCTGGCTCTTGGGAAGGACATAAAAACACAACTACAATTTATTTCTTACTATGAAAAGTAAATCTAACTGCAGATTAAAACTCTGGGAACATATCATCTGGGCTGTTGAATTCTGATAGGCAGATTGTTCGTGGCACCAGGGTGTCCAGCTGGGAGTGGATGTGGGGTTTGAAACCCAGCCTAGGTCACGTCCCTGATTGGGGTGCTTCTGGCAATAGCAGTTCACAACCTTCACTAACTTCTAGAAAGGACGATAAAGACCAGCAGCGGCCCTGTGTTTCACAAGCTAATATCCCAGTCATGGATTCAGACTGTTTCTCCATGAAAATCTCCACAGCTTAAAATAATTTCATATCCAAAATAGTTTTAAAACCCTTGAGCACATGTTCATTAAAAATGGAGTCAGAATCGAACTACTTCTCCACTACTGTCTTAAGTAACTAATTAGAAAAGAGTACTACTACTTTAATGTACAATAATTTTTAAATATGAGTTAATCCTAGAAATCACTTTCAGAAAAGGATATAGTACTTCAAGAATTACTCTGAATATTATTGAATTAATGAATCTATCTTTGCTATTCAGTCCTATAATTGATATTGCACTCAGATATTTATAAACTATCCTTTTTTCCCCTCCTATAGCCTATTCAGATACCCTCGTATGTGGCCTCTTTAGCAATCAAGTAATATCTATGTTTGATACTGGACTTTGATGTTTATAATAGGTTTTTTTTCCCTGTTTTTGAACGTGTTTTGACCTTATGCTTCAACTCCACATGCAACTTACTTCATACCTCTTGTTCCGTTTTTCTTTGTTCTGAGTGTATCTGAAATGGTTCTACTTTTTATCCAAACTCTGAAACTGCCTCATGCTGAGGCTAGGACTTTCATTGGTTCATCAAGGAATTGTAACTAAGTATGATTATAGAAGTTCCTTGTCCTTGGAAGCAATAGGATATACATTTTAAAGGTAAGTGCATAAAAATAGGATTAAATGAAATTATTGTGCAGAATTGTAGGTTGGCTCATGGAAACTTGACACCACTTGAAAATATATTACTTAAAACCATAATTAGCAGCAATATTTGCCTTCTTAGTTTAAATCATATCTGGGGGGTATCACAATTTCATTTATGCCTTTGTTGATATGACAGAATTAATACATATGCAATCTAGACTTGGGTTGCAGGTCCCTTATAAACTATGAGAGATAAATTAAAAGTTTATTGAGACTCTGAAGCCAGATTTAGTATGTCTTACATGTTAATGATAGCAGTAGTTTCTATTTATGTGGTGGCGTATCATGAAAAAAAAAATCCAAAAAGTATTATCAAATATATTTACAATAATAAATCTGTCTTCTTGTGAAATAAATTCTCCATTTGGCTGAGCAATATATCATTTCAGATGTTTCATTACCTCATATAAAGGATACAGTGAACAAAACCGAGTGTCTGCTTTCTCATGAGAGAACCAAACATTTCCAGTCAAATCACACCTTCACAAAGGAGAATTTCAAGACTGTCTCCTGTACCAGAAAATATTTATATTTTCTCTGATTTCCTGTAAGGTTTATTTTCATACATAATATAATTTAGACATAAGGAGGCATGTACAATAATAAAATGAAATTCTGGTCATTAATAACACAAGAAATAACATTGCATAGGTCAAGATTCCTTTATCCCGCGTTCTTCTCTAGCCCTCTACACTATTCTAAATTTGATGTTTATCATCCCCATGAATTTTTAATATTTTCTTTACTTACACATCAATTCTTAAACATCGATACTATTGTGCTGCCAGCTGTCAGTCGTTCTGCTTTTTATTCTTTATAAATAATATCTTTTCAGTCTGGCTATTTATAAGATATTGTCTCTTATTTATTTGCTAATTGATCAATGACTTTATCCCCTGTGGATTCCTTAGTTTGATGTATCTACACATGTATTTTTTTTATTTATTCATTTAGGATAAGCTTGCCTCCAAAATATATCACATTTTTTATTTTGGGGGGGAAAAAATCTATCATCAACTTTCAACCCTCTCCCTTTCATTTTGTAGCCAGGGTCCTTATTTAGTTCACCTGTTTTATAGAGTGAAGTTACCTCAAAATCATATTTAACTTTATCATGAAAATACAAATTAAATACCCTCAACCAAAAAGAAAAAAAAAGGGAAAGAAAATGAAAATCAAAGAAATAAAATAGCTTATCAATTACATGCACCCCTATCCTCAATGAATATTTCCATGGAATGAGTATGGGGTGTTGTCCTAACTCCGATTTTTTTCAGTTTATCTCTGTTCATATTTCCCTCTCATTCTATAAATATTTCACCACATTGAGTTACAGTCAATTTCTAACTCTAGCACAGCTACTGAACATCATTTAACAAGTTCATTTGCTTCTCAATTGAAGAAAGGTTAATTGGATCAGTGCTGGAAGGAAAAAAAAAACTAGCTCTACTTGAACTATTATGTTGATCTACAGATTAGTTAATTCCAAGGAATCTTTAAAATAAAACTGGTATTTGCAATCCTGTCCATTATCTGCCTTTACAAAATAAATTTGTACTTGCCCCCCCAAATAAATAAAATAGGCTGTATTATACTTTTCTTACCTGGATTCACCAGATTAATCGCTAAATCGTTCAGGCTCTCTGCTGCAACGGGATTGATACTTTTTTCCCTTTTCCCTTTATATACAGTAAGTGATCCCTACAGGAATCATACACAATTCAGTAAGGTGTAACTCTCCCTGTCTAAGTTTACTGTCAAGGATTTAGGCCTTACCTTTCAAAAAGAGCTCGTATTTATGAGGTACACTGCAAGTTTTGGAAAACTTAAGCCAGTGTTGTGCAGTTCACTTGGCAGTTATTCACTGAATCAATAGTTATTTAATCAGAAGCTATTATCTCTTGGGCCCCTTTTGTGTGTGTGTACTTTGTACATTACATAGTCTAATAAATGAATAAACATTTATTGAATGAATCACATATTCCATACTTCATCCCTACATTGAAAACCAGGTGTGGCTCATAGTCATCAGTAGATAGGTTGTTTGAAAGTGAATGAACACAGTAATAAAAACTATTTGTTCCTTGGAGAGTCAGGAGAGAGAAAGAATATTTGTAGTTAATATCCTGGGGTCTGCTCTGAGTAGGTGACTACTTCCTAGATCATCCATGGTTATCTATCTCCAGAACCGTCTGCAAATTTTCTGAATTAAAGGAGCTCATAATCACTGAGATAGAAAGTAAACACTAAATTGTGATAACATATTGGGATCACTATTTTCATCAGTAGCATAGAATGACCAAAATGTAATTGTTCCTACAAAATTGCTTTATTAAATATCTTGAACATCAGGTAATTCCAGCATTGTAGTTAATATAAGTTATAAACCAAAATAAAACAAAGAGTGAATATTTGTGACCAAGAATAGGTGACATTTTACAGTACTTTATTATAACATAATTCCTATACCATGACTATTTTTTTAAATATATAATCTCCAAGACAACAGTTAGAATAGAAAAGTAATTATTAAAAACTCAAGAATTATTTGACTGAGTCATATAGCCCTCATTCAGTTGCTAACAAGTTGTAAATTATTGGGGAAACATGTTTTTCCAAAAAGACATGTTCAGGTTGAATTTTAATATGGAAATCACTCTCTTCAAAAGTACTTCTGTTATGCTTAGGGCAGCCAGCCATTTTCCCTCCGGAAGTTAAGTTTAAACTAAAAGTCTGCTATAGAGCAGGCAAATTTCCCTGTGAGATAGTCCAAGTCAGGGAGGTCACTGGATTTACTCATCTTGGCATGTTGAGAGGCCCTGAGCTGCTGCCTGGCTGGCCCTTTTCACCCCTTTAAAGCGTTCACGGCCAATGGAAGGAAGTGTTTTGGCCTCTATATAAAACATTAGTTTCAACATTCATGGAAATGTCTTCCAAGCTGCTTTCATTTTGTCATATTGTACCTTGTACCTTCCACAGTCCCTTAAAGGCATTCTTGTATTGCAGCCTGTCTCTCCTTATCCAACGTGTTTTCTAGTCTTGCTTCTGTTTGGACCATTCACCTTAACACACAAATCGGTGACTTTTCTTAATTCTAACTTTCCCCTGTGATAAGTTTTCTTAAAGGACTAATCAAAAAGAAACTCCTCCTCTAAAAAGCAACATTTAAGGACTTTACCCTATTCTTCCAGCAGCTGCTAATATAGTCATAGCTTAGCTTGATTGGATGAGCTCTGGAAACTAAAAATAATTTGGTCGAGGCATCATCTCGTATTAGACATGCTGACAGATTGTCCCCCACCCCTCCTTATGAATACAACATGAAAAGAAAATTGAATAAAAGATGTACTTAAAAATGTGAAAAAGTAAAATCTAATAGAGTGAAACATTTGTTGAAGCTCATGCGAACACTGGTCTGTATTAAATTCAATGGCTAGGGTCCAGGTACAACATTATTGTTGCACTGGTGAGAATAACTTTACCTTCTAACTCTCCTCTGAAATATACAAATCATCTCTTATTTGTTTCCTATGAGGGAATTAAAGATTCAATGAATTTTACCTATACTGAGCTCTTTCTACATATTGAAGGAAGAAAGTGACTTTCTGGTACTTAATAAGGGCTCTCTGCAAAGGCTGAACACCCCAGCTGGCTATATTTGGTTGAGGGTGACTTTAAACTTTGATTCATTTATCATTAAATTTAACTATATTTTGTAGGGTTGGAAAGGCATAAGCTAAAATAAGTCAAAACAAAAATTCCTTTGTAGCATCTGTAACATCTGATCTTCATACAGGCCATATGCTGACTGCTCCTTTTCCTATTGGCTAAGGATGTACTGCAAACTGGATTCACATTCCTGAAAGCAGGACAGGGCCACTTTTCTGATTACAAATATTGGTATAATGTGGTGTACTGAGTTACCAGAACCTATTCTTTTAATATATACAAATGTATTTATTTCATACCAGAGTAGTTGAAAAAATTCTCCATTTTTCAATGCTTTTAAAATTCAGGTTAGAACTTTTTGGGGGGCCAGTTCTGTTCCCCTAGTTCCCCTAGTTCCTCTAGCCCTGAAATTGCTCCTGGGTCAATTCCTGGTCTTCTCCAATTCGATTTTTCTCCCTGTTCTTTAAATCCATAACACTCAAATCCTACAACTTGCATGAATACGTGTTTTATGTATCTAACTATTCATCAATTTTCTATAAAAATAAAAATGGGATGTTGAATAAATAGTAATTTTTTTTGAAGGCCATTTACCCCTATCATAATAAAGGAGTCACCAGACACAATATAACTAGTTAAGTTTTCCAATTTGGATTTCCGTTTGGAAATCCAATCAAGGTTTTCAAATTGGATTTCTGATTCCTAAAATATTCTGTTCATCAGCTCAACTTAAAAGTTAAAAAAGTAAAAATAAGTGACATTTTAAAATTTAATATTAGCAAATAATTAAATTTCTCCTCCTACGAAGCATCAGTTTCAGAGTATAATTGATCCCATTTGTAGTTCTTCTAACATTTTCTACCCAATAGATGGGGTCAGAGAGCAGTGGTAATACTATTTACCAGCCCCTGGGCATAGACTTGAAGCTAATCTATCACTTAACATTATTTAGCAGCACAGTCAAACCTGGGCACAACCATTAAGTAATTGAAGCCTCCTTCCCATCCTAGACAACTTTTCTTTCAGCATCCATTTCCCTGCTTCTGGTTCATTATTCTCCCCTTTCAGGCACATATTGACACATGACAACTCAAATCTCTGCCATTCTAGGATATCTAGCCAGTGGCTGGGAAATACATCTTTCTGCACTCTTTCTAATGGATAATTGCCTTAAGACAAACATTCAGAAATAAGTTATCCAAGAGGACTCTCTTGTTATAGGTTTTTTTTTTTCATTTTAATAAGGGATTCATGAAATAACTGTGCCTACAATCCAAGAAATGATCAGGTACACATGGGCTTTTAGTATCACATGCAGAATGATTCCCATAAACCATATAATTTTGGCAGTAGCCGATTCTACTTATGCTTCTAAGTGGCTCTATTAAAGTTATTTGATATCAAATCAAGTTCTATGATTTACTAATTAGCACTCCGATTTATAGGAAATCAAGTCTATAATAAACTTTTTTTTGTCTAACAAACAGTTAATTTATTTATCTACCAAATATTGTACTTTTCTAACTATTTTAATAAATTGAAAGTACATTTAATGAACAGATATAAGGAATCTACCTAGGTTAACAGACTAGATTTATTTTACTCCCAGTGAAAGGACATTCTTACTCAATGGAGTTTCAATAAAAGAACAAAATGGAATGATGAGGTAAAGAAGATAGGCGATTCTCAAGTATTTGAAAACTCAAAAGAAAACAATTAGGAGAGGAGTGCTTGATTCACTTCCAAAACCACTCAGTCATTCCGAACATTTAGAAACACAAATGGCAGAGATGTGCACATATCTACTGCTGAACTCTGTGTTGTCCAAATCCGGTAGAATACTTAAGGATGTAATTTTGAACAACTACAAATAGAATGATATTTCTGCATTGAGCTCATCAACATTTACATGAGAAGATTGTGAGACTTGTAATTTGAGAACATGATGAGATACTTAGCAAGGGGATAATGACTCACAACAGACCTAGGACAGGACAGGAACCAGGTAGGGGTCACTTTTCAACTACTGTTGGCAAATAGTTTTACCTGGTATCTAGTGGTGGAGAACTTGTAGGTATTAGTCAGATTATGTTATATTTCTAACTCCATATTATTTATTAAAAATAGCACTAATCGTTAGCATCTATAAAACCCTTAATATGCTACAGTCATTGTGTTAATGAATTTGCATTTATCAATGACTCTCAAATTGCTCACTGGCTACTTACATCAAAATCACTGTGATTCTTAATAAAAATTGATTTTATATGTATCCCAAATATCCTGCATGAGAATTTTTAGGCTGGATGCCAGTTCTGCATTTTAACATGTGTACCAGCTGATTCTCATTCAGACTAAAGTTTGAGAAACTTTGGTACGTTATTTCATTAAGTTATTACAACAAAATGAAATAGGTAGTATCATTCCTATTTATTAAGTGAGGAAACCTATGAGAAAATAATGTAACTATAAATTCAAGTGATAACTACTCAATAAATAAAGCCTTATTTAGTTATTTGAATACAGAAATAAAAAACAAATTATAAGGCTAATACTTAAGTTCTTAAGTTCTTTTTTTTTGGTGTTTACTTGTTTATTTAGTTGGCTTTCTGAGTTTATTTTGCTCTATACTGTGAATTAAGTCCCAATACTTTCATTGAATTAGTAATATATGATATGATATTATAGAGAGAATATTGATTGAACATTGCTAAGAGACACTGCATGTTTCCCCTTGTCTAGGGCACAGGTTTCTTCTTATCTTACCCAGGGAGAGGAAGAGCTGATCCTCACATGTACCAGCCTGGAGACTAATAAGGCTGAGGAGAAAAGCCTGTCATGGGAATGGAAAGACTTGGATTTAGGTCATGCAGCCAAAGCTCAAACAGAAGACAAAACAGTGTTGAAGGCAATAGATACTTCTTTGACTTGATCTGATAGAATAGGAATATGGCAGCTGGAGTGGTAGTTGCATTTCTTGGCTGTAAAACAAAAAGACCCTGCCATTTCTGATCTGTACTAATCAACCCTGGGCAAGTGGCTGTATTAGCGATGTAGCTTTCCAAGCAATTTAAATGATGAAAGGACAAGTGAGACAGCAGCTGTAAACACAGGAGGATTAACGTCTATAATAATAATAGGGACTTGATGGGCACTTTGGCTGCAAGCCTTCATCAAATAAAGTCTGCCTGGTGGCTTGCACCCATTTTGCCTGCTTTGTTTAGTTGTCAAATGATGTTAATCCCTTATTATGTGGAAGGTGAACAACTTCTGCTAACATGTAACATGTTTTACTGACATGAGAATTAAATAGGGAGGAAATTCATTTTTTTTAATTCAAACAATTATTTAATTCAAATTCATAAATTTGAATTAAGCAGACCTGGCAAAGAATGAAAGCAGTCTTCTGCTGGTGGTGAGCTTCTGATATAAAGAGGTTATTCATCTGGATATAGGTGATAGTAGAAGGTTCTCTTCCATTACTAAACAGAGCCAAGTGCAGCAAAAACAAGGCTGTTCAAGCTTTGGAAACAAACTGATGATTTTTCCCCTTTTTAATAATTTCATATATTAGGATGGAAATATTAAATGTTGAACAGACAATGCTTAATCTATGTTAGCAAAAACTGTTCCTTAATTTAATAAATTAGTTATAATATTTAAAGTATTACCCACTGTACTTGTCCAAATGAATAGCTGTGATAGAAAATATGTAAGTAGAGAAAATTAAAACAAAAAATGGGTATGTGTCACCAAGGATGAGAAATGGCCATAGGTTATTTGTACTTTGAGTCCAAAGGGCAGATACATGGTACTATTTAGAGAAAATGGCCCATTTGAAGCAGTAAATGCAAAGCCAGGTTCACTTTTTGAAATAAGGTTCAGATTCACAACTGAAAAGGCTAACATTTATACAAAACCTCCTACCTGAGGAAACAAAGATTAGCAACCCAAAGCTGAGCCAGAATGATAACTCAGATACTGCATTTGACTTTGGCCCAGTATCACCTTATGACAAGTTTACTAATCCATCAAACATAAAGGGCCTTGGAAGCAGAGTGGAAGATATTGCAAAACAAGAACTGTGTAAGGAATGCTTCCTAGAAATTAAGAGGGAAAAAAAATCTAAAATGCATGAAGAACAAGAATAATATACTCTTATAAAACAATAATCTGGAAATTGATTCAGTCTAGACAGTGTGAAAATAATAGTGGAATTTGAGAATGAATTGAAATTAGTATATGTAGTCTCTAAAATAAAAGAAAGCCTATAAAGTATAAGAACTAAATACAAAAAGGAAAGAAGGAAGGAAGTATGATCAGATGGGTATGAAAAAACAACTGTAAGTCTCAAAATGGAAAAAAAATCATTTCAATAAAATAAATATCTCAATTTCTAGTCCATATAAATAAAGCATAATAAATCCAGCCAGACTCATAATGAAACAAAACTGTAGGACATCATCATGAATTAGTATTATCTCAGTGAAGAAGATACTAAATTTGAGTTAAAGCAGATTTCTCCTTAGCAATATTAGATTCCAGAAGACATTGATTAATATGAAAGACTGAAAGATAGTGAAAGTCTATATCTTGGAAGAGAGCAGGCTAAAATTAAAAGTGTTTTGAGGCATATAGATAACAAGTGACCTGAGTACACACCAAACTTCATTGAAAGCACTATTAAATGGTTAACTTTAGTAAGTGGAGGTGAATTCATTCCCTAAAAAAACAATGTAATGAATGCATCCATATTAATAAAACATGCTGATAAAAATTGTTAGAAAAAGGGTGACTCAAAAATTTTTAATAAGAACAAAGAATGGGGGAAAGGCTTAGGAAAAGAATACTAAATGACTAAGAATTTAATGACTTTTTTTCTTAATTGGGAGTATGGTAAGCTACTTAATAATTTAGACTTCAAAATTAAGTATATATATATAAAAAATAAAGATAAATAACATTAAATAATAGGACAATGAATTCTTCCAAATCTCCAAAATTTTGTAAGAGTGAAGAGTATAGATAAAACAAATTTATCAGTGAAACAGAAGGTAAGGAAATAAATAAAAAAGAAAGAAATCATGATAAAGAGAAACACAAGGTGATGTTATAGTGGATTAAGTAAAATAAATTAGTTATCATAATAATTCTAACAGATTAAATATTATTAAAAGGCAGAGGCATATAAAAAATAGATTTTAAAATCAGTTTTATGCTACTTACTAAGACCAAAAGATTCAATGAAACATAGTAAATGAGTGGAAATGATATAATTTATTATATAGTCTTGGGAATTCATTTTTCCAAATGACTTTTAAGAACATTTTATTAAAATATTTTTAAAAACTGGCAATTTAACAACAAAAAATGACATTTATATATTAATTTTAGGAATATTTATGTCATGAGATGATTCCATTCTGAAATGTCTTAGGTCTTTTCGATTATTTGAATTTTGTTTTGAATCCTTCAGTACAATTTCACAATGTTTGTGGTAGTAAGTTATGTAACTTTCTTATTAAATGCGTTATGAAGTACTTTAAAGTTATTAAAAGTGATTGTGGAGTGTTATTTTCATTTCCAATCAAGGTGTGTTTGCTAGGGAATTTTTTAAAACTATTATATTTTGCTTATTTAGCTTTTATCTAGCCTCTTTACAGCTTTGTAATGACTATTCTTTTTCTTTTTTTAATAGAGTCTAGATGGTTTTCTTCTTTTGTTAATAGGGCCTAGTGGGCTTTCAAGGTTTTTTTTTTTTCTATTTTTATTTATTTATTTATTTTTTTAAAATAATTTATTTTGGCATTATTAATCTACAATTACATGTGCAATATTATGGTGATTAAACTACCCCCTTCATCAGGTCCCCTGGCTTTCAAGGTTTAAACAAAATCATAGGATTAACAATTAGACAATTTTATATCTTTTTCCCAGTATTTTTACTAATCTGTAATTTAATGCATTTTCTAGAGTCCTTAATACAATTCTGAGTAATAATAGTCACCTGCGGTGCTCCTCCCTTTTCCAGATTTTAATTGAATTAGTCTTAGTGGTTGTCATTTAGGAAAACCTTTTTCTAAAATAAATGGCAAATGTTTTGTCATATTTTTGTATTTGTTTACTATCCTTATTTATTTTATTCTAAAGTTCTAATAAAATGGAAATATTGCAACCATTTTATACCATAGATTATAGGAAAAGGAAAATCATTTGAGAAAATTCAAATTTTTTAAATGATGAATGTAAAATCCAGCAAACTTACAAATGCTGGTATATTGCTTAACTTGATAGTATCCATTGGAAACTTACAGAAATTATAATAGTAAGCAAGAAAACTATGAGGCATTTTCTTTTAAATTCAGTAACCAAAAAACACTCTGGTAACTAGTATTTAGTGTTTTCATAGAGACCCTAGAATGAAAATATGAACACTTAATAAATCAGGATTGGAAAGGAAGATATAAAAGTATTGTTAGTCAAAGATGCTACACTATTTGCCAAGAAAAACCGTTAAGGATTTACAACCAACCAAAGATCTTATGAAAGTCTGTAGAATGGTAGAAACAAGAAAAACATTCATTAATCAATAATATTCCTATACATCAGCAAAATCAACTGGAAAATACGAAAGAATAAAATCCCGTTAGAAAGTATCAATGATAAATATTTCACTGTTCCTAGAAATGTGCAAAAATATAGAATGTTTATAAAACATTTTCTGAATAATAAAGTATACCTTAAAGAACAAGAATACACCATGTTTATAGATAAGATGACTTAATTCCCTAATGCTTTTGATTTTACTAAATTTTTTCTGTAAATACAATGTTGTTTCAGTACATCAAAAAATGTTTTACTTTTTTTCATCTTAATTTTTCCCAACTTCTTAAGGTTGAGTAAATGTCCAAAAATAGTCAAAATCATTCTAAAAATGTATAAGGAGGAGTAATACACTACTAGGTTTTGAAACTATTATAAACTTATAAAATCAGAACTTATTATAAATAAGCCAGTGTGCTGTTGGGGAATTTATAGGCACATAAAATAGAAAACTCAGTTTCAGATTCAAACATATGGGAGGTTTTGCATATCATACAAGAGATACAAAAAAAAAAATCAGTAGGATATATTATGGGATGTGATATAGACTTGTTAGGTGTCACTAATCTTCAACATCTAATTCTAATCACATCAAAGTCTATTATTTCTCTGCACTTTTGCCATTAGTGAGGGCCATGACAATGGGTTATGGCCAAAGAAATATGAAATGAACTGGTCTGAAGTAGTCAAAACTCCACAGAAAATCCTCCAGTTCCTCTCTTCTAGTGCTGAAGCAATCACAGAGGGCCTCTGAATCATTACATGAGATACATCTAACTTGGAGAATTATAGGAAATTACTGAAACCTTTATGTGAATGGGAAATAAAATGTTCGTTGTATGAAAGCACAATGATTAAGGAATTATTTGATCCAAACAGAGCCTATTCTTGTTACTCAAATAGCCTGTTATTGAGGTTGATTAATAAATGCATACATTTATAAATTTGGGGGGCAGAAAATAGTTTATAGAGAGGTGGGACTGATACAGGGAACAACAGGGCTCAGCAAAACACTGTGATGATTGAATAGCTGAAGGAGATTTTAAGAAAGGTGATGCCTGATATTTTGAAATGGCTTATATTAAAATACATCTCCTTTTTGTTCCCCAATACATTGGTAAAATCTCCCAAGTTTTGGCATAAAAATCATAGAAAAGACTACACCTCATCTGAGTGCCCAAATAGTAAATATAAAAACAGTATTGTTGAAGCAGGAGGATCGAAATCTTTGAGGAATTCACAGAAATGCGGAGATCTTTGGATTTCCCTTGGCCATGATGATGGGAGTTATGGGAGAACTTTGAATACTTGTTTCTAGATCTTGAGGGACACTCAAGTTGTAGCTGGCAGTTACTGAAATAAGACAACTGAAAAAGAAGAAACCGGTTGTGTTTTTAAGTGATCAACTCTGTAGCAACACGGTGACCCGGACCAAGACATTCAATTCCGTTGCCCTCTATCATGGTTTCTAGCCTCTCCCCTGCCGGCCCTACTCACCGTCAGGACTACTAGCTCTTTCAGTGACCCTCCGAGCCAGCGGAGGGAAAGGAAAGGAGGGAGAGGCACGCCCTGACAAGGCGAAGCAACGGAGGCAAGAGCCAACTATCTGCCCGTTCCGCAGCGTCTGCCGTCCCCAGAGACAATCAGACACAACAGGCAACTCAGTCAAAGCAGGAACTCGTTTATTGCAACTCAGAACACAGAATATATAGGGTGTGGTCTCTTCTGATTGGTTACGCCTTATGCTAATAAGGTGATTTTCAAACTTCCAATCACGCACAGAGTTGTGTGCATGTGCAGTTGTCTCTGACATAAACAGTGGACCTTAGTGAGAACACTCAGCGGGAAGCTGTGGCGCAGCAGAAATTCAAAGGGTTCTCAGCGGCCATCTTTGTGGCGCAGCTGAGATCCAAAGGTAGTTCCCCACAGCCCTCCCCTGACTGAGGAAAGAACAAGCTCAACAGCAAGTGGAGCCAAACCATGATTCATTTGCGTTTGCTGAGTGAGCGGACTTTAGTTTTATTCTTGGCAGTCATCCTAAACTCACCGTCCGTGCAAAGAGAATATTACAGTGTGGAAGTCAGGAGTTCCTGGTGTAATACTGCTTATCAATTTATTTTATAGACAATGTCATCTTAATTGGTATCGCTAACCTGCATGCCTGTGCTTACCATTCCTCCTTAGATGTCTTTCTGAGTTATTCAAATTTTCATTGATGTTTCCCAATCTGACTCTTCTATGAACTAATATTTTTATTTCTGTCAGATAAGAAGTTAGACTGATATTTTTAGAGAATAAGTTACAAAAATATTCAGTAAGTTTTTGGCAGTTTCAACTGAAAATGATTCTGAATCCAATGAATTGTCTAAATTAAAAAAAAAAATCAAGAAAAAAAACTGCCTGACAATGTTTTTTGAATTCAGTTTGTTTGGAAAAAGCATATTAATCTCTGAAGTATAATTTATCATCGTTAAGGGAAACCACTTAGATTATCAGTTTCTTGTATTAATTTCAGTTTTTAAAAACAGAAAAGCACACTATTTAATTATGTCTATTTATTTTTCTCCTTAATTGATTTTTCAGAGGAGACTCCCATCAGCATGAAAAGCTTTAGTCTCCATGCATTAAACCAATGCTGTGAAATACACACTTCCTCTTTTAACTGCTTTCACTAGAGGAAAATTTACATTGATCATTGCCTATCAAATTTCTTTGATTCGGAGGGTGCTCTTTGCATGGATGAATAAAGCATTAATGACACATCATGTATGTTTAAGACCATTTTCTCACTTCCCTTCTCTCATGATCTGGTTTTTAAATGTAACTCATCTCACAGAGGTTTGTTATGGGTTTTTCCAGTGTCATTCGAATGTATCCACAATTTTATAGAAACCCCATCTGGAAACACTTGAAATCTTAAATAATTATTTAATGTTTGCCTGTGACAACAAAAGTTACTTTTGCGGATTGACTTGTTCCCCTGAGTTTTTATTTTAACACCACAGAAGGCCGAATTAAAGTTGTAAAGTTAAAATATGGCTTTCTTTGAGAGATAAATTAGATGAACTGTTTTTGTAATTTCAGTAATATATTTAGAAGTCTGTTTTTATCCCGATTAAAAACAAATGACCAGGTAACATTGCTCTCTGCTAATGAAAAAAAATATCCATTTACTTTCACTTAGGAATCAAGCATGAAAATCAGTCTGTTAGGTCACATAAAATGCTAAGGCCTATCATTGCTCACCCAGTACTCTAAATTGTATTGCATCAAATGCTTTGAACTATGTTGACATAAATTTGTATCTGCTGTTCTCTATGGTCTATCATTTTAATTTATGTTTTCACATTTAAAAAATTTCCAGCTTATGAGCTTTTTTCCTTATAACCTCACAACATTCAACCACTAATAATTTCATGATAACGATCATCTATAGTTCTGTAACATGATTACCTATCGATTTTACTTTTATCTCTTTATTTAGAAAGATTATTAAAATTAATTTAATAGACTTGTGGTTAAAAATAAAACTTTGAATATATAGATTTATTTAATTAATCTACGGATCCCTTGTTTAAAGGAGCAACATGTCTTTGGTTGATATCCTAGAAAATCATTTTGATAGTCATTCAGGACATATACATAAAAGTTCTATAAAATCCAATATCTGTCTTTCTTACATTGTGACACTTCTCAGATGAGTCAACTGTAGCATAATGATAGGAAGCATGGACTCAGGAGTCAGATTGCTGACATTTGAATGCTGGACCTGTCAAATCCTATGTCCATGCTCTAAACTGAGTCACCTAATTTCTTCCTTTGTAATTTTTATTAGAAAACTATGTATCTTTTTTATTGTATTTTATTTTATTATTTTATTATTTGTATTAAGGTATCATTGATATACAATCTTATGAAGGTTTCACATGAAAAACTGTGCGGTTGCTATATTCACCCATATTATCAAGTCCCCCCACATACCCCATTGTAGTCACTGTCCATCAGTGTAGTAAGATGCTATAGAGTCACTACTTGTCTTCTCTGTGCTACACTGTCTTCCCCATGCCCCCCCTACATTATGTGTGCTAATCATAATAACCCTTAATCCCCTTCTTCCTCTCTCCCCACCAACTTTCCATTTGGTAACCTCTAGTCCCTTCCTGGAGTCAATGAGTCTGCTGTTGTTTTGTTCTTTCAGTTTTGCTTTGTTCTTATACTCCACAAATGAGGGAAATCATTTGAAACTTGTCTTTCTCCTCCTAGCTTATTTCACTGAGCATAATACCCTCTAGCTCTATGCATGTTTTTGCAAATGGTAGAATTTGTTTTCTTCTTATGGCTATTCTTTATCCATTCATCTACTGATGGACACTTAGGTTGCTTCCATATCTTGGCTATTGTAAATAGTGCTGTGATAAACATAGGGGTGCATATGTCTTTTAGAATCTGGGATCTTGATTCCTTTGGATAAATTATTAGGGGTGGAATTGCTGGGTCAAATATTTCTACTTTTAGTTTTTTGAGAAACCTCCATATTGCTTTCCAAATGGTTGAAGTAATTTACATTCCCACCAACAGTGTACGAGGGTTCCCCTTTCTCCGCATCCTTGCCAGCATTTGTTGTTGCTTGTCTTTTGGATTTTGGCCATCCTAACTGGTGTGAGGTAATATCTCATTGTGGTTTTAATTTGCATTTCCCTGATAATTAGTGATGTGGAGCATCTTTTGGCTATCTGAATTTCTTTTTTGGAGAAGTGTCTGTTCAGATCCTCTGCCCATTTTTTAATTGGGTTATTTATTTTTGGGTGTTGAGGTGTGTGAGCTCTTTATATAATCTGCATGTTAACCCCTAATGGATATGTAATTTATGAATATATTCTCCCATGCTATAAGATGCCTTTTTGTTGTTCTGATGGTGTCCATTGCTCTACAGAAACTTTTTAGTTTGATGTAGTCCCATTTTTTCATTTTTGCTTTTGTGTCCATTGCCTGAGGAAGATGTGGTCAGGAAAAAGTTGATCATGTTTATATTCAAGAGAGTTTTGCCTGTGTTTCTTCTAAGAATTTTATGGTTTAATAACTTACATTCAGGTCTTTTATCCATTTTGGTTTAATTTTCTGTATGAGGTTAGACAGTAATCCAGTTTCATTCTCATGCATATAGCTGTCCAATTTTGCCAACACCAGTAGTTGAAGAGGCTGTCTTTTCCCCATTGTTTATCCATGGTTCCTTTACTGTATATTAATTGAACATATATGCTTTGGTTAATATCTGAGCTCTCCATTCTATTCCATTGATCTATGGGTCTGTTCTTGTGCCAGTACCAAATTATCTTGATTACTGTGGCTTTGTAGTAGAGCATGAAGTTGTGGAGCATAGTTCCCCCTTTTTTATTCTTCCTTCTCAGGATTGTTTTGTCTATTCGGGATCTTTTGTGGTTCCATATGAATTTTAGAACTATTTACTCTAGTTTGCTGAAGAATGCTGTTGGTATTTTGATAGGGATTGCATTGAATCTGTAGATTGCTTTAGGCAGGGTGGCCATTTTGACAATATTAATTCTTATCCATGAGCATGGCATATATTTCCATCTATTTGTGTCTTCTTTAATTTCTCTAATGAGTGTCTTGTAATTTTCAGGATATAGGTCTTTCACCTCCTTGGTTACGTTTATTCCTAGGTATTATATTCTTTTTGATGCAATTGTGAATGGAATTGTTTTCCTGATTTCTTTTTCTTCTAGTTCATTATTAGTGTATAGGAATGCAACACATTTCTGTGTGTTGTTTATGTACCCTAAAACTTTGCTGAATTCTGTTATTAGTTATAATAGTTTTGGGGTGGATTCTTTAAGGATTTCTGTGTACAATATCATGTCATCCGCAAATAGTGACAGTTTAACTTCTTCCTTGCCAATCTGGATGCCTTTTATTTCTTTGTATTGTCTGATTGCTGAGGCTAGGACTTCCAGAACTATGTTGAATAAAAGTGGGGAGAGTGGGCATCCTTGTCTTGTTCCTGATCTTAAAGGATAAAACTTTCAGCTTTTGACTGTTAAGTATGATATTGGCTATGGGTTTGTCATATATGGCCTTTATTATGTTGAGGTACTTGCCCTCTATACCCATTTTGTTGAAAATTTTTATCATGAATGGGTGTTGATTTTGTCAAATGCTTTTTCAGCATCTATGGAGATGATCATGTGGTTTTTTTTCCTTCCTTTTGGTGATGTGGTGGATGATGTTGATGGATTTTCGAATATCATACCATCTTTGCATCCCTGGAATAAATCCCACTTGATCATGTTTGCTGATCTTTTTGAACTATTTTTTATTTCTACTTGTAAATATTTTGTTGAGTATTTTTACATCTAAGTTCACCAGGGACATTGGTCTGTAATTTTCTTTTTTTGTTTTGTCTTTGCCTGGTTTAGGTATTAGAGTGATGCTGGCCTCATAGAATGAATTTGGAAATATTCCTTCCCCTTCTACTTTTTGGAAAACTTTAAGGAGGATGGGTATTAGGTCTTTAAGTGTTTGATAAAATCCAACAGTGAAGCCATCTGGTCCAGGAATTTTGTTCTTGGGTACTTTTTTGATTAGCAATTCAATTTCATTGCTGGTAATTTGTCTGTTCAGATTTTCTGTTTCTTCCCAAGTCAGTCTTTGAGGGTTGTGTTTTTCTAGAAAGTTGTCTATTTCTTCTAGGTTATCCAATTTGTTAGCATATAATTTTTCATAGTATTCTCTAATAATTTTGTATATTTCTGTGGTGTCCATAGTGATTTTTCCTTTCTCATTTCTGATTCTGTTTATATGTGTAGACTCTCTTTTTTACTTGATAAGTCTGGCTAGTGGGTTTTATGTTCTGTTTATTTTCTCAAAGAACCAGCTCTTGTTTTCATTTATTCTTTCTTGTTTTATTCTTCTCAATTTTATTTATTTATTCTCTGATCTTTATTATGTCCCTCCTCTTACTGACTATAGGCCTCTTTTGTTCTTTTTCTAGTTTCATTAATTGTGAATTTACACTGTTTCCTTTGGGATTGTTCTTCTTTCTTAAGATAGGCCTGAATTGCTCTATACTTTCCTCTTAAACTGCCTTTGCTGCGTCTTTCAGAAGTTGGGGCATTGTGCTGCTCTTCTCATTTCTCTCCATGTATTACTTGATCTCTGCTTTATTTTGGTCATGAGCCATTAATTATTTAAGAGCATGTTGTTAAACCTCCACGTGTTTGTGGGCCTTTTTGTTTTCTTTCCACAATTTATTTCTTGTTTCATAGCTTTGTGATCTGAGAGGTTGGCTGGTACAGTTTCAGTGTTTTTGAATTTACAGAGGATCTTTTTGTGGCCTGGTATGTGATCTCCATGTGCACTTGAGAAGAATGTATATCCTGTTGCTTTAGGAAGGAGTGTTTTTAGATGTCTGTCAGGTCCATCTGTTCTAATGTGTTGTTCAGTGCCTCTGTCTCCTTACTTATTTTCTGTCTGGTTGATCTGTCCTTTGGAGTGAGTGCTGTGTTTAAGTCTCTTAAATTGAATGCACTGCATTCTATTTCCCACTTGACTCTGTATTTGTTGCTTATTTTTGGGTGCTCCCATGTTGGGTACATAGATATTTAGAATGGTTATATCCTCTTGTTGGACTGACCCCTTCATCATTATATGATGTCCTTCTTTGTCTCTTTTTACTTACTTTTTTCAAAGTCTATTTTGTCTGATAAAAGTACTGCAACTCCTGCTTTTTTCTCCCTATTGTTTGCATGCAATATCTTTTTCAATCCTTTAGCAACATACTACGTAGTCTCCTGGCTGATGTAATGGACTCTCTAGCATCCCCAAAATTGTGGAATCCTGCCATTTCTGTTCTAAATAATTCTCTAGGTCATCCATTTATTTCTTATTTCACTTACAAACAGAATCAGAAATGAGAAAGGAAAAATCACTACAGACACCACAGAAATACAAAGAATTATGAGACAACACTATGAAAAATTATATGGTAACAAACTGCATAAACCAGTAGAAATGGACAACTTTCTATATAAAAAAAAACCTTCCAAGGCGGACCCAGGAAGAAACAGAAAATCTGAATAGACCAATTACCAGCAAAGAAATTGAATTGGTAATCAAAAAACTACCTAAGAACAAAATACCTGTACCAGATGGTTTCACTGCTGAATTTTATCAAACATTTAGTGAAGACCTAATACCCATTTTCCTTAAAGTTTTCCAAAAAGTCAAAGAGAAGGGAATACTCCCAAACTCATTCTACAAGACCAGTATCACTCTAATACCAAAACCAGGCAAAGACACCACAAAGAAAAATTATAGACCAATATCTCTGATGAACATAGATGCAAAAATACTCAAAAAAATATTAGCAAACCAAATTCAAAAGCACATCAAAAAGATCATCCATCATGATCAAGTGGGATTCATCCTAGGGATGCAAGGATGGTACAACATTCGAAAATCCATCAACATCATCCACCACATCAACAAAAAGAAGAACAAAAACCACATGATCATCTCCATATATGCTGAAAAAGCATTCAACAAAATTCAACATCCATTCATGATAAAAACTCTCAACAAAATGGGTATAGAGGGCAAGTACCTCAACATAATAAAGGCCATGTATGACAAACCCACAGCTAACATTATACTTAACAGCGAGAGATTGGGAACAAGACAAGGATGCCCACTCTCCCCACTTTTATTCAGCATAGTTCTGGAGATCCTAGCCATGGCAATCAGACAACACAAAGATGTAAAAGGCATCCAGATTGGTAAGGAAGAAATTAAACTGTCCTTGTTTGCAGATGACATGATATTGTATATAAAAAACCCTAAAGAATCTACTCCAAAACTACTAGATCTAATATCTGAATTCAGCAAAGTTTCAGAATATGAAATTAATACACAGAAATCTGTTGCATTCTTATACACTAATGGTGAACTAGCAGAAAGAGAAATCAGGAAAACAATTCCATTCACAATTGCATCAAAAAGAATAAAATACCTAGGAATAACCCTAACCAAGGAAGTGAAAGACCTATACTCTGAAAACTACAAGATACTCTTAAGAGAAATTAAAGAAGACACTAATATATGGAAATTCTTCACATGCTCTTGGCTAGGAAGAATTAATATTGTCAAAATGGCCATCCTGGCTCCAGCAATCTACAGATTCAATGCAATCCCTATCAAAATACCAACAGCATTCTTCAATGAACTAGAGCAAATAGTTCTAAAATTCATATGGAATGACAAAAGACCCCGAATAGCCAAAGCTATCCTGAGAAAGAAGAATAAAGCAGGGGGAATTACACTCCCTGACTTCAAGCTCTACTACAAAGCCACAATAATCAAGACAATTTGGTACTGGCAGAAGAACAGACCTATAGACCAGTGGAACAGAATAGAGAGCCTAGATATAAACCCAAGCATATATGGTCAATTATTATATGATAAAGGAGCCTTGGATATACAATGGGGAAATGACGTCTCTAAAACAGCTGGTGTTGGCAAAACTGGACAGCTACATGTAGGAGAATGATAATGGATTACTGTCTAACCCCATACACAAAAGTAAACTCAAAATGGATCAATGACCTGAATGAAATCATGAAACCATAAAACTCTTAGAAAAAAATATAGGCCAAACTCTCTTGGACATAAACATGAGCAACTTCTTCATGAACATATCTCCCTGGCAAGGGAAACAAAAGCAAAAATGAACAAGTGGGACTATATCAAACTAAAAAGCTTCTTTACATTAAAGGGCGCCATCAGTAGAACTAAAAGCATCCTAAAGTATGGGAGAATATATTCATAAATGACATATCGATAAAGGGTAGACATCCAAAATATATAAAAGCTCATACACCTCAACAAACAAAAAGCAAATAAGCCAATTAAAAAATGGGCAGAGGAGCTGAACAGACACTTCTCCAAAGAAGAAATTTAGATGGCCAACATGCACATGAAAAGATGCTCCACATCGCTAATCATCAGAGAAATGCAAATTAAAACCATAATGAGATATCACCTCACACCAGTGAATATGGCCAACATCCAAAAGACAAACAACAACAAATGTTGGCGAGGATGTGGAGAAAGGGGAACCCTCCTACACTGCTCGTGGGAATGTAAACTAGTTCAACCATTGTGGAAAGCAGTATGAAGGTCCCTCAAAAAACTCAAAATAGAAATACCATTTGACCCAGGAATTCCACTCCTAGGAATTTACCCTTAGAAGGCAGCAGCGCAATTTGAAAAAGACATATGCACCCCTATGTTTATCGCAGCACTATTTACAGTAGCCAAGAAATCGAAGCAACCTAAGTGTCCATCAGTAGATGAATGGATAAAGAAGAGGTGGTACATATACACAATGGAATCTTATTCAGCCATAAGAAGAAAACAAATCGTACTATTTGCAACAACATGGATGGAGCTAGAGGGTATTATGCTCTATAAAATAAGCCAGGTGGAGAAAGACAAGTATCAAATGATTTCACTCATCTGTAGAGTATAAGAACAAAGAAAAAACTGAAGGAACAAAACAGCAGCAGACTCACAGAACCCAAGAATGGACTAACAGTTACCAAAAGGAAAGGGACTGGGGAGGATGGGTGGGAAGGGAGGGATAAAGGGGGAAAAGGGGCATTATGATTAACACACATAATGCAGCAGCAGGAGACACAGGAAAGGCAGTATTTATAGAGAAGACAAGTAATGATTCTATAGCATTTTACTACGCTGATGGACAGTGACTGTAGTGGGGTATGTGGGAGGGACTTGATAATAAGGGGTCTAGTAATCATAATGCTGTTCAAGTGATTGTACATTAATGATACCAGAATAAAAATAAATTAAAAAGTTTTAAAATCACCAAAAAAAAAGTCTCAATTTAAAAATTCTTCTAAGTTGAGCTGGATATAAATTAGTCAACAAATACAGCTTGAGGACTAATAGGTGGAAGTGTCTTTAGAACCCAGGATGAAACGAACAAATACAAGACAACACAAATCTTTACATGGCATTCAACTAATTGGAGAGATAAGGCACATAAAACAAATAGAAGTAAAAAACAACAAATATTCACCAAACTAACTGTTAAATAGAAGGAAATCCAGCCACAGTATCTATACATTTTAAACATGGAATTTTCTTCATTTTTATATTACTTTACTTTATATTGTATATGTGTATATGTATACTTTATATTGTATATGTGCATATGTATACTTTATGCTATACATATATATGTATGTATATATATATGCATAGTTTTCTCATAACTCACTGATTCTCAGATGATTTATTGAAATTCAGAAGATTCATTTTTTTGTCTTCAAAAGGATATAAAGTTAGTTGAACCTGGATTCACATTCTGACTCTACTGTTTAATAGCTATGTCTTACATTAAATGAAATATAAGGTCACTTAACCTGTTACCTCATCTGCAAGAGGTGATAATGATAAAAAGCTTAGAGCTAATTAGATAACTCAGATAGTACAATGCTTGGGCCATAGTAGCAATTCAATAAATTATCGTCCATGCTATGCTAAACACTGCTAGACCTTGATTTCAGGATGAATAAGCCATTGTGAAGTATACAGTTTCCATAGGTGAGATATATGAGATATATGTAATGTCGTTAGGGAAAACATGCTGGCTTTCCCTATATTGCTCTGTAGAATTATGAACTTTTGTTGAATAAGAGAATTCTGCTGGAGTATCTCCAGCTATTACCCTGGAGCATCACACAGAATCACCCGTGAATGAAGGAGCTGTTCCACAGATCAATGCCAGTAAGTTCTTTCAATTTGTTAGTAATTCCTTGAAGCTCTGTCAGAGTATCTCAAGTGAATTTGTGTGTGTGGGTGTGTGCCCCATGTAATGCATTGTTACTTTTAAAGATGCTATAGTAAACAGAAAGGCAGATTGAAACTCATTTGTTTTTAGAGGGAGTGAACTTACTTAAACTGGAGTCTGTCCTGGGAAATTTGACACTTATGGTTTGTGTTTCTAACTATAGGATACTGGAGGAGAACCAAATATCCGTGAGTGTGGTGAGCTTCTATGAGCACTAAACGGGATGGAAGTGGGAGAGAGAATTTAGAGAGTTTAGATTGCCAGTAAGAAGGAATCAAAGTATCTTCTGGAGTGGGTAGAAATCTGTCTTTACTTCAAGTACTTACTGAATGGTTAATGAATAGCTGATGGTGTGCTAAGTACTGGGATTATAATAGTTGGAAAAAAATACTGCACTTTAGCGAAAATGAGAGATAAATTTGTAATTACAATATCAAGAAATAATACTTTCATGGGTGACAACAGTTGGAGTGTATTTCACATGGTGCTGTGGGATCACATGGCAAGAGATTTTAACCTCCCTGTCAGTGGTCATGGCAACTTCTATGGGAAACAAGTGTGAAGGGATGCATATACACATAAGGACAGCATGGCCAGTAAATGAACCACATTTTTAGTGGGGCTGAGTATCTCTTTGGGCACACTGTAATGTGTGATGAGATGCTTATAACTTCATTTTTCTGACGCACTTGACTTTTTAAGGAAACAGTCTTTTAAATTTTTGCGGTTTTTTTTTTGCTTTTATAGCTTGCAATAGTTTTCTTTAATGATATTCTTAATTATGAAAGGTACTGTTACAGTCATCATTGCCCCTTATTAAATAATAGAAGATAACTATATTGGTATCCACCCCGAGATCCTGGCACAGAACTCGTAAGATGTTTGTAATTTCCCAAGTCATAGGAGTGCCTGACACAGAGTTTCTAAATCCCTTGGTATTTTCTGGATGATAGGCATGTCTGTGTTCTAATGAGGAGACTCTTGATGGATTCTTCTATGAGAGCCAGTCACCAGAAAAACCAAGCCATGACTAGAGGAGAGAGGGGCTGGAGGTGAGAGAGGCTGGAGATTGAATAATTGATCATGCCTACATGATGAAACCTCCATAAAAATCCCTGAAGTATAGGGTTTGGAGAGCTTCCATGTTGGTGAATACATCCACATGCTTGGAGGGTGGTGCACGCCAACTCCATGAGCTTGGGACCCTTCCAGACCTCACCTCATGGATCTCTTTTGGCCATTCATCTGTATCCTTTATCCTACCTTTTATAATATACTGGTAAACATAAATATTTCCCTGAGTTTCATGATCCATTCTAACAAATCATTGAACCTAAGGAGAGGGTAATGGGAAACACACAATTTATGGCTGGTCAGTCAGAAGAACAGGTGACAACCTGGACTTGAATTGGCATCTGAAGTGAGGGCGGTCTGGTGAGACTGAGCCCTTAACATGTGGGGTCTGATGCTAACTCCAGGTAGATTGTGTCAGAAGTGAATTGAATTGTAGCACACTGAGCTGGTGTCACAGAATTTCTTGATGTGTGGAAAACCCACACATCTGGTGCCAGAAGTGAAGTGAGGTGTGACCATAGTGTGAGAGTGAAGGAGAAATAGGAGTTTTCCCCATACACTTTCCAGTCTTTTCCCATCACCCATCAGGGATGGTCCTCTCATATGTTCGGCGCCAGTAAAGTTCCTCAACTAGTTGAACTAGCTGAGCATGCAAAGCCATTGTACAATTATCATCTAGATTTTATCTAGGCCTTTTATTAGAGTTCTATTTTTAAGCATCATTTCATTCTCTTTTATAGCTTTTCTTAATGCCTACAACAAGGAACCTTTGATTTACCACTGCTCTGTGCATATGTGAATGTTCTGAAACACAGGTCAGATGCAAAGCATTATTTAAAAGTGTTCCGTGTACGTTAATGTACAGGAGTAAAGAGTGAGATAGCAGCAGAGATATTACTCAGTGAAGAGAAATTACTTTTATATGAGTAAGTGCAATAAATTCTTAAGATCCTCTACTCATAAATGATTAAATAAATGAGTTTCTCAAATCATGAATAGAACATCTTAACTCAGACAATTGCACTGAACTTAGAAAAATAAATAAATTTACTGTAAAAATCCAAAGAGTTAGTGAAGTAAATGCAAATGTTCAACCAGATGGCCCAAAGCATAACTACTATTTTTGTTTTACTTAAATGTTCTTCATCCTTTAAAATACTACCATATTCCAATACACGTTATAGTAATATCAGAGGTGTTTTATGGAGCATGGAGTACTCCATGTTGCTATTTAAATTTCTACTTGGTTTAACATTAATCCTTTAGCTACATACTACATAGTCTCCTGGCTGATGTAATGGACTCTCTAGCATCCCAAAAATTGTGGAATCCTGTCATTTCTGTTCTAAATAATTCTCTAGGTCATCCATTTATTTCTTATTTCACTCCTACACCCTTTTTTTATATTTCTCATCTGGATTGTGGGAATAATTTACAGACTCATGGCTATCAGAATACTGAGCAAAGTTGTGATTCAGTTCACCAGATTTGTCTTTCATTTGCTGAAGCAAATGAAGAATACCTGTGAAATGTTTTGAAGGAAAGTGATTTACTCCACCATTTCTGTGGTTTCAGTAGGACTAATTTTGCTAAAGAATATGAAAGATGGAAATAAAATGATAAAAGCCTATTTAAAAATTTTCAAGCCTCATTCTAGGGGCTTTATATGCATCATCTCATTTAATCCATACCACAACCCTCTCAGGTAGGCAGCTACTAACCCTGGTTCACACGGGACAAAACTAGAGCTCTAGGGCACACAGTGAAGTGGTGGTGCATTTTCCCTTTTTCTTCTCCAAAGGGACCTTCTAACACAATGTTTGTGAACATGGGATTTAGAGTCATGCAAACTTGTATGTAAGTCCTGCTCCACTGTTTAGCATGGAAACTTCCACTGATTCAAATATTCAGTAAATGTCCAAGAAACAAACAAGCAAACACACAAAACAAAACAGTGTGTATTGTTATTGCTATCATAAGAAAGAGCATATTTTTATCAACTTTAGAAACATTCCTTGGTAAGGGAGGTTGGCCAGTACAAAGGTGAAGGATGAATACAGGGACACATGGTAGGTGTATGAATAAATGAGTGTCTTAATAAACATTGGTCTTTGACCCGTGTCCCTTCAGTGTAACACATCTAAATGTAATCACTAAGAAGTGATTTCAGGGAGACACAAAGTCATTGCACATAATACATAACCATGACCATTTAATCCCCACGATCAGAAATCAGCTAGTGATTTTACCTGCTTTAGTACAAAGCTGAGTCTAAATTACTGTTTCTTCTCCTTTACTTCCCTGTCTTCTTTTCACTAGTCACCTTTGTAAGGGACCTTATTTTACTTTCACTTATGCACAGTTCCATCAAATGCTATTTTAACAGTATCATTATCTTTTACTTAAAAGTTTTTCTTAAAATTTCTTTCTTATTCTTACAAATTAGAGGTTCAATTTGTCCTACATATTTTAATTAGATGAATGTAAATGCTCAGAACTGCAATGTTGCTTGAAACCCTAAAAGGATTGAAAGCAAGTGAGTGCCTAAAATGTCTGTGTTTATGCCCAAATGGACTTGGCCATTGAGATGTTTCCAGTTTCCATTTGGTTGGTGTGAGACAAACCTGAACTGTTGACTAGAGAATATGAGATAACTTATTTGCAAATCAGGAAATCTACAAACTGGGAGATATGAACATTTCTTATGATTTTCTACATTTTCAGGTTATAAACATTCAATCTTTTTTAAAGTCAAGTCTAGAGCTTGGGAATTGCTCTTGCCCATTGGAAAAGTCTAATGTATTTTCTCCAAAGCATAGATTTAATTTTCCTTTTTGTATCATAATCATATTTTAATGTTTTGGTGGTAATTTTTTGGTATATTATGAATGTATTTTGAAAAGTTCAGATGGCATGAAATCAATTAATTTTGAATTTCTTAGTTGACTTTGCACTATTGATAGGGTGTCCTACATATTTTTAATTAATTTTTATATAAAAGTAGAAAATATTTAATAGTAACAGGTTATGTTGAGTGGAATACAGTGGAGTAGAAATAACTAGGAAATGCCAATTGAAAACAGTTTTTGTTAGTGAAACAATGAGAGCTTATATAATTTTTAAGTATGGAATGGTAATCTCATATTTCATATTCACATACAAGAGTTACTTACCTTGTCTTCAATTTACTGAATATTATTACTAAGCTAATAATATTTGTTTTCCAATACTTTATGGAGTCTTATTGGGACCTGTTCTTTAAATACTAGAATTATTAGAATAGAAACTATACTAAAAATATAGTAAAATACTAAAAATATAGTAAAGAACTTGAATATCTAGAAAAAAATGTAAGATCATGAAATAAAACTCTGTCTTACTGACAAGGATTTATAAAAAAATGATTCCACTCCAAGGTAAAACTGACATTCATAGTTATAGTCTCAAAATGTTATATAGAAAATGATATTAATAATAATAATTTGAGACCAAAGTAGTCTAGGGAAGCATCATTAATTTTAACTATATAGACAACTGATTAGATAGCTTGCATTGATGAATACCCAAGGGCCTTTCTCTGAGATTTTATTTTATTGAATTTCTCTGGTTTATAATGTACCTACTTTCAAAGTAATTCTTTTAAATTAATGAATTTTCTAGGGATGTCCCCCTACTTGGGAGGGAATTTACTCATATTCCTTGGGAGATCTGATATAAATTGCACTCCATTAATTTAATAAACTCTCCAGTTTTTGCAAAGGTGCCTTTTGGGAATGGAATATAAGATCCTGGTGTAGGGAGGAAGAGTACAAATGGAAAATATTATCATCTTAAATAGAGTCAGGAAGGGCAGTACTATGTTGGGAAAGGCGCTGAATATCAAAGAGATATAGTCTAATCATGAGAGATTATAAAGAGATGGCCTAATGATATCTAATGATATCACAGAAATGGAGAATGGGAGAAGACATAAAGTAGGTAAATAAATTTCAACAACATTTTCATTTGGGAATGGCAGAAGGCAGTCTTTTCACCATTAGGTAGATAGCTCTGTGTGTGTGTGTGTGTGTGTGTGTATGTGTGTATGTGTGTATGTGTGTGTGTGTGATAAATAGGTCCTATGGTATTCCTCACACTAAACTACTTATTCATATGTTCTCTATATCCTTTGAATCATGCTTGCTTTCAGCTACGCAGCACATGGAGAGGCTGTCATCTGGGGAAGTTTCAGAAGGAGCCAGTGGTCTTTACACTTTGTACATGCAGTGATTCTCTACCACAAGTCACCTTGGCTCTGTTCCTTTAAGAGATAAACCCAGGACCAAGGGAATATGCTATGCTATACATGAATATATCAAAGACACACTCCACTAGACATTTATGTTAAATAGCCATGGAATCGAGGAACACAATGTGGCATTTTTCATGTGTGAGCCTTGTTGCGTATCTCGTCTTTTTTGCCCTAGTAGATGTGATGTTCTTGCTATCAGTTGATTCACTGCAACATTATTTATATTAGCTTTCTAGGCTTCTATAACAAAGTGCCACAGTCTAGGTGGCTTAAACAACAGAAACTTGTTTCCATAGCTTTGAGGTAAGAAGTCCAAGCTCGAGTGTTGGCACACTTGGTTTCATTCCCAAGCTTCTCTCCTTGACTTATGGCCGTTGTCTCGTGTCTTCATAATCTTCCCTCCGTGCAGGCTCACTGTCGGTCCTAGTCTCTGCTTATAAGGACACCAGTCAGACTGGATTAGGGTCCAACTCATTTTCTTTTAAAGCCTTTTTAATTAAGGCCTTATCTCCAACTACAATCACACTCTGAGACTCTGAGGGTCAGGACTGCAACATATAAATTTGTGGTGGGAAGAAAAATTCAACCTATAACATTATTTTCCAGTATTTCCTCATTTGAATCAATTACTTTCTCTCATGTGATTGAATTCTCTGATGTGGTATCATATCGACTGTTAGGAATACTGCTTCTGATCGGGGGACAATGATCTACAAGGCATTGGCTCCATTATAAAAAGTTCCTCACATGCTGGTCTCCTTTTTCATTATACCTCACTCCCTTTTTGTGGATTGAGGCAGAAGCTATTTATTCAGTAAGATTTTAGGCAATTTGAGTAGCTTCTTAGCATTATTCTTGTCATGGATGTCCAGCAATCTGTAGACAAAATATCCTGGATTGTTCATTGTGTGAAAAGCCAGTCACCACGTGATGAAGAGACGCAAATATCTGTAGGAATGTCAAGGAAAGATTCTGAATAAATGAGAGGTGGAGTAAGATGGGGGCGTTGGAATGCAGTATGGTGTGGAGAACAAGAAGGTGGGGGTGGCAGGAAAAGGAAAAGGAGGCCGACTGAAGAACAACTGATGGGGAAATAGATACTTGAAAATGGAGGAGGGGAAGCAGGGAGAAGAGTAAGGAACACATTCCCCAAAACAGGAAAACTGGATCAAAGCATCCTGTTTGCATTTGTGTTTAAATAGCCTAAAATGAATCATTATAAAATTTTATGTTATCCTGCAGTTTTAAAGAATCGTTACTTCCCCAGGGGGCTCCTTGTAATCTAGATCTCAGTCACTATTTTATAAAGGATGTAAGGAAATAATTATTTTAATTTTAATTACCTTTTTATTTTGTCTATTTTTTAACACAGAGAAAGAGAATGATTGAGAGAGTGACAGAGAGAGAAAGGAACTCTGAGAAATTACTGATTTGTCCCCTGCCTAAGCCTGGGAGAGTATTACAGGGCACGGCTCTCTAAGGACTTGCAGGATGAAAATCTTCACCTCAGTGTAGTCATTGGCCTCCCATAGTTAAAGGAAGGGCTGGCTGCATCATTAAATACCCAATGTTTGTTGGATGAATGCATAATACATGTACATAAAACATGTACATAATAAATTTTAAATAAATTATAGCTTCCATTCTTTTTTTAATTTAAATTTTTATTGAGGTATTATTGATATACACTCTTATGTACATTTCACATGAAAAAACAATGTGGTTACTACATTTACTCATATTATCAAGTCCCCACCCATACCCCATTGCAGTCACTGTCCATCAGGGTAGTAAGATGCCACAGATCCACTATTTGCCTTCTCTGTGCTACACTGTTTTTCCCATGATCCCCCACACCATGTGTACTAAACATGATACCCCACAATCCCCTTCTCCCTCCCTCCCCACCCGCCCTCCCACACCCCTCCCCTTTGATAACCACTAGTTCCTTCTTGGAGTCTCTGAGTCTGCTTGATAGCTTCCATTCTTATCAACAGATTTTCCTATCGAAGCTATCTGTAATTAAATTCATTGACAGAATACATTTTACAATGGGTGGCGTAAATGAGGTGAAAAGTGTATCTCAATAACCTTTTAAAATAAGTACATAGAGGGAAAAAATACTACAAAATGTATCCCTAAGATGAGTAAATGTCGATTGTTTCAATTAATTAACCTGTGGAATAAAGTAGTAGGTAACATAACTGTGACATCCAAAAAACGATCATCTTTCCTTACTCATTTATTTCCCACAATAAAAGCTAAGAATGTGCCTGATATATGTATGGCTGTTCACCAAATGTTTTCTGAATGAAGAATTACAGGTGCATGTGTGTGCGCTTCTGTTTGTGTGTGTGTGTGTATGTGCATGTAACTTCCAAAGATGAGTTAAGTGGCACTGTTGGAACAAAGGCAATAAAATCCTTTTAAGTACCCCTAGTTGCAGCCATTTCCTTAAAGAGAAAAAGCTCCCTGATCATCGCAAAATATCTCATGGTCCCGTCCTTTTTTTCCTCTTTTCTGTCCCTAGCCACACCCCATCAATGACTGTAATCATAATACATGGGCTGATGGGAATTTGAGGAGACAGGCTAATTTCTGTATTTCTATAATTTCAATGATCCACAGATAACAGCAGTGATTCCAAGGTGGTCACATCATCTGGGAAATAGCCATTTCCCTCATAGTTGAGTCTCCTTATTTTATGTACTCCTACATAACTGATACCTAGAGGTTTGCAGATCTCAGACAGTGCTCTTATTAATTTCCTGCCGGTGTTCTGACGTGCTCACCAGTAGCAGTGGACTTCACACTGGTGAGCTCTTGAAGGGTCCATTAGGCTCAGAGGGGTTCCATTCAGAACCTTCTGTCTCCTCTTGAAAATTCAGAGTGGATTGAATGCAGGAGAAGAGAGAGAGCCCTGAGAATGAGTACATATTATCATATGTTTGAGGGAATTATTTTCATATTATTATTTATTTTTCATTCATTCATCCTGAAATAGATCCAGGGCTAGACTGAGTCCATACAATACTAGTAGTAATTAAGATAATGCAATTACTTGATTTCCACTATTTTTTGACTGACCTGTGTTAGGAGTGTCCTGTTAAAGAGCCATAGTGGCAGCCTGTCTTCTTGCTTCAGTTTGACAGATCGGATACATGCTTTCCTAGAAGAATTAGATTTGGTTGACTTGGATTCTTCAGGGTAGCGTCATCTACCTCTGTTATTTATAACTAGGGACAATTACTGCTTTGAGAGACACTGCCCACTCATAAAAAGGTCTTCTTTGGATGGTAGCTTGAGAGATACTTTATGAAAAGCAATTTGGTTTTTATATAATATATTAATTCAGGTGAAATCAGAACTCAGCTTCTCAGTATTCAAGCTACAAGTACAAAAATTTACAAATCTAAGCTCCTTTAGTCCATATTCATTGAATTTGCACAATGTTGTACAAATTAAGAAACTTCCTTCCAGCACAGGGCATTCTAATATGGAGGTTGCAGGCAAGGATGTCATTTTCTCCTTTGAGATAATTTCTTTGTACCTCATTTTTTTTCTATAAAATGGAAATGCTTTAATATATAACTTGCCAATTCATATGTATATTGAATGAATAAGAAATATCTGAGTTTTTTCTTCTTCATAAGGAAAAGACATATTGAAAAGACTAGATACTGTTGTTGATTTTCAGTACTACAGTGATTGTGCATTTTTAAAATTACTGTAATTTAGATCGTTCTTGATTTATTCCTTCATCTGGCTCAATAATCTAATCTAAGTTCTTCTATTTAAATAATAAAAATCCTACTTAGCTTTAATTTTTCTGCTTTTATGAGAGCCTCAGAGGTACATACCACATATATTTTAAAAAGAGGAAAACTTGTCTATCATTCACACAGGATGGGAGGGAAATTTTTATATTGCTGGCCAGACTGTCTCACTGAGTCCAATTTCACAAGCCATTAACACTCTGAAAGGGGAAATTAATTTCAGTGTCTGTCATATTCTAGAAAGGGGGACAAAATATTTGGGAGTGTTATTTAATTGACCTCTTAAGAAGGACAGATGAATGGAAAATGAATTCATATTTTTAATAAGTAAACTGGGGGGATTTGTCACTTAATTATTCTGTAAGAATTTTTAAAGTTTCCTCATTGTTCTTGGTGCAGTACTGGAACAAATCCCAGAAAGCAGAAAGGCTGCACAGTGAGCTCTCTAATGAACTCAGAGATAAATTAGAGTATGCACAAAATGTGGAATGGGATTCATGTAAGTAAAAGGAAATTCAAAGAGGTGTTCAAAGAGTTTCTATTTTCTATTCAAAGAGTTGCAAAATTAGCATCAAGAATGTTAATGAACAGAAATAATTACCCTTGTTTGTGTTCATTGTCAACGACCACAAATTAAGTGTATTAGGTAAATAAAAATAGCAACTGGACAGGAATAGAGTAGCTGCTACTTCTGGCAGTTGTTATTCAATAGATAAATGGAATATCTATTAGCCATTCAAAAACCAATGTGACTTCCCTGCCTCTTTATCAAATCAATAAAGCTTATGCAAAGTGAGTCTGCATTAAAAGAACTTAAATGTTAAGTACGAGGGCAATCATAATCCTGCTTTATTTAGCAGGCTGGAGCAAGCTGAAATGACTTCAGAAGGGGCTGATGTAGATGATAAGACTCTCAAAATCATGCCACATAGGAAGCAGGAAGAAAATGAGTATGTTAAAATGATTGAAATTGTGTACATTAAGTGAAATTCAATCCAACTGAATTATACAGGATACATAATTGAGAACTGATCTTTTTTATTAATGAGAAAAGTAAATTTGCCCCGGCCCTGCTTATATCTGAATTCAAGAACTCATTTTGAAGGCTTAGGTTGGTATCTCAGACATACTGGTTAGACACTGGCTGGTGATAGATGGGATGGAGCTGGTGAAATCCCGTGACCCATCATCGCAATGCTGCGGCACTAGGGGTCAGCCAGAACGCAAGCGCATCCTAAAAGGCCAAGCCCTCTGCCTTTGTCTTGTCACACTTTAGCTGCAAGTCTGCTCCTGTCTGCCTCTCTTTCTCTGGTGGGCTACAAACACCTATTTCTAAACCCTTTCAAAGAACGCAGTAGCAGAATTGACGAAAACTTGACCTAAAGGCCTCTGATCACAAAAGTGATACACTGATATTCACGCTGCTAGATGAAAAGACGCTGGCATGTTTTTAGATGATAGGCCTATAGATTAGGGTCAGTGTGCTGCATTTTCTCTCTGCTCTAAGACAGGACAGAGTGAGGGGACAGAAAACAGTCCATAGGACAAAAACAAAGTCTCCACCCTTCCATGCTAAAAGCCTGAATTCACATCCTGCAAATGTCTCTATCACATTTCCACATCTGTCAGTTAATTAACCTTCAGTATACAGGATACCTGGAAGGGGAGTTCCCATAACAACAACAAAAATACACAAAAATTTATGAGATTTTTAAAATGTTATTATTAAAATATATTAGCAAAATATGGTTTTTATTAAAAAATAAGCATGCTTTTAATGAAGATGAGCACCTCAATATGAGAAGCCTGCCCCATCTGATAGGCAATTTTGCTTGTTTCCATTAGGGGAGATGTCCTCATATTAACAGCAATTGGAGCATGATTTAAACCACAGAGGCTGTGCTCATTTGAGGCAAGATGTGCTCTCAAACGCAGTGGGTGATCAGTAGGCCTTCCCTTCCTGCGTGATGCAGAAGGAGGGTACTACTCAACGTTACCCTCTCCACACAATTCAATTTACACAAAAAAGTTTAATGGGTTTAAAGGTATGGAACTTCCTGCAAACAAACAGTAAGCATCATCTTTAATTTAGATCCTTGTAACATGTTCTCTTTCCTCTTATTTATATTTTCTCCATCCTATTGAGTAACTTTTTTTAGTTCAATGTCTAGGTCTCAGCTTTCCTTCCGATGCTTCCTGTCTATGGACTGTAATCCTTAGCGAACTGAGCCTTCATTAATTACAAATCATAATTTACAGCAGGTTATTACAATGGTAACATGGAAGGTGATAATTCCTTTGGATTTTTTCACTTTTGTATGACCAATATTTCCAAAGTGATATAAACTACAGGATGTTGATCGATTCTAGTTCTAAAATACTGTAATCAGTGAAATACTGTTCATAGTTTCTGGGAAATTGTTTATTCACCATTACATACAAATGAAAGCTGTTTACATTTTTCAGTTTTCTTTTTTGTCAAATTTTATTGTGTTATTACTAACAATCAAAAAACAAATATTCATATTAACATTATTAATAGGTTAGATGATAGTTACTACAGCATATAACAATTCCTCTAGGTAAATTGTTTTTTGCAATTATTTTTAAAAATCTGTGACTGGGAGGGAAATTTGCTCCAGCAAAATAAGTTTCAGGTCAGAAGATGTTTCTTGCTATATACCTCTCTCAAGTCAACAGTGTTTTATAATTTTTTTAAAAACTGTTTATTTTTATTTAATTTTCCATGTCAAGAAAGCTCAGGAAAATTTCCGATAAAACATGGACTTATACAAGAGAAATGTATGCATGCACAAATAGTCACATACAGATAGACTGATAGATACAGATTTAACATGAACATTTGTTCCTCTCTAGCATCCATAAATGTCTGAGCAAATCTGATGTATAGTTGGACTGGGTTGTCTACAGCTTTCAGTTAACTGAGTAATTTTCTTGGGTGGACAGAACCTGTGTACTATGTTTGGGCAGAGAGTCACTAGAGGCTGATAAGAGAAGCTTGATCATCTGAGACCCCAGGAATTCATTTCTGAACCTTATGAAGGGTGCAGTTACCTGTGCAAACTGAAGAACTTGTTTCGATGTGCTTTTTCTGAGAGATATTGTATGCTTTTATGTGTCTCTGCTGCATAGTCCAGGAACTGAAACACAGCAAGAGTTTAATAAGTTTTGTTAATTAGTAAATTAGTAAATTAGAGGTAATTAAATGAACTAGATGTATCCTTAGTGAATGCCTTCATACGTTAAATATTTTAGATGGTGCTTTGTATGATTGAATGTTGTCCAAGGAACCGAGCATCTGCTGAATGCAATAACAGCAATCTACAGTCTTCAGGTGTTGGCCCAGAAGGAAAATGTTGAACCACTCCAGAATAAACATTGACATACTGTCTAATGATCTGGTCTAGTGGTGCTTGCCTGGAGTCAACAAGATTGAACTCAGGTGTTCTACACCCTGCTCTTTCAGGGGGTCTCCATGAGCATCAGTACCTGTGTATTGGAGATACTAACATCTTCCATTCTCTCTGGAAATTAAAAAGCATTTGAAGTGTAACATAACATAAGGTGCAACCTCCTGTGTCTTGCAGTGTAATCTTGAGAGTGTATAACCTTGAGGGCAATCCAGAAAACATGATACTTAAGCCCCAGAGCAGAGGAAAACATTGTAGCACTCAGGTTTTGAGATAAATGTGAGGGTGTTCTGAAGGACCGAAAAAATCTACTCAATATTTCTCAAATGGTAAATGGCAGTTTACTTTATCAGTATGTAAATCAGGCTGTGGGCTAGGAATCAGGGTCATCTGCCCAATTAGCTTATCTTTCCTGTCTCTGAGAGACCAGTCTGTGCTTTTTGCTAAATGATTAAGACAGTAGTCTTGCTATGGAGTAGATTTTGTGTTGTGTCATGATGTTGAATATGTTCAAATAATTGACTCAACAATTTCTTCCAGCACCTGCTCTTCCCCCCTCAGAGAATAGCCCTTTACAGAAAAATGAATAATTAATATAAATGGAGAGAAACTGACTTTATTATTACAGTCAAATGAATGTGAGAATATAATTCAAACCCTATTTAGACCTTTTGGGAATAAGGAAAATATAAGCAGCAAATCTTTAACAAGATTTTTGATGTGGTTTGTGTAATAGTTTTTCTTTCAGTCAGTTAAAAAATGATGAGAATTACTTCCTTTCTATATTCTTTGCCTACAATCAACTTTATGACCTTAGTTCCCCTAGGCTTTAGTAGCCAGTGATTTTTAAAACATGAGTCACAGTAATAGGAATAATCTAAGTTTCACTGTCTTCTTCCCCTATTCCTTCTCTTAAGACTTCAGTTTTGCAGTGAGGATGCAAATTAAAATAATGCATATCAAACACATCTACTAGAATGCCACCCTCCTCACTTCCAGCCAGGCCTATTAGAAAGTTCCTCACATATTGCAGATAGACATGTATGGTAATATGATACCATATTGGTTTGCAGACATATATGTTCTTGCCTCTACAAAATGCATGACCAACATACATCACTGCCAATCATCCTGGAATTTAAGGTAAAATACACAAGGAAAATGATACACTCTTTTTTGGTGCATTATTCTCAGTGTTGACAAACATTTACAGCTTATCTTTTCAACCTACCTATATCATTATGTTTGGAGTGAGTTTATGTGAATTTTTACACATTGCATTGTTTTTCTTTCTTATCTGATATTCCAAGCTTTGTTCTATCCCCATTTCCTTTCTGTTCTGAGAACTTCCTTTAGCCTTTCTTTAATGGTATGTCTGCTAGTGGAAAATTCTCTTAGCTGTCTATTTTCCAAGAATGTTTTTATTTCCCTATTTATTCCTGAAGAATGTTTACATTAAAGAATTTGCAGGAGACATTTCATTTTTTTCTGCACTTGAAAAATGTCTCTTCTGGATCCATAGTTTCATCTTAGAAATCTATTAATATTAAAAGTACACTTCCCTATAAGTAATGTGTTATTTTTCTCTAGTGTGCCTTCATTATTTTTATTGTGCCATTAGTTTTCAGAAGCTTAATGATGATATTTCTTTTTGTTATTATTAAGGTATCCTTGATATACAATCTTATGAAGGTTTCACATGAGCAACACTGTGGTTACTAGATTCCCCCCCATTATAAAGTCCCCACCACATACCCCATTACAGTCACTGTCCATCAGCATAATAAGATGCTATAGAATCACTATTTGTCTTCTCTGTGTTATACTGCCTTACCCATGCCCCCCTACATTGTGTGTGCTAATCGTAATGTCCCTTTTTCCCCTTATCCCTCCCTTCCCACCCACCCTCCCCAGTCCCTTTCCCTTTGGTAACTGCTAGTCCATTCTTGGGGTCTGTGAGTCTGCTACTGTTTTGTTCCTTCAGTTTTTGCTTTGTTATACTCCACAGATGAGTGAAATCATTTGATACTTGTCTTTCTCTGCCTGGCTTATTTCACCGAGCACAATACTCTCTAGCTCCATCCATGTTGTTGCAAATGGTAGGATTTATTTTCTCCTTATGGCTGAATAATATTCAATTGTGTATATGTACCACCTCTTCTTTATCCATTCATCTACTGATGGACACATAGGTTGCTTCCATGTCTTGGCTGTTGTAAATAGTGCTGAGATAAACTTTTTGAATCTGGGATCTTGTTTCCTTCAGGTAAATTTCTAGGAGTGGGATTCCTGGGTCAAATGGTATTTCTATTTTTAGGTTTTTAAGGAAACTCCATATTCTTTCCACAGTGGTTGAACTAATTTACATTCCCACCAACAGTATAGGAGGGTTCCCCTTTCTCTGCATCCTTGCCAGCATTTGTTGTTGCTTGTCTTTTGGATGTTGGCCATCCTAACTGGTGTGAGGTGATATCCCGTTATGGTTTTAATTTGCATTTCCCTGATGATTAGCAATGTGGAGCATCTTTTCCTGTGCCTGTTGGCCATATGATATTTCTTATTGTGAATTTCTTTGGATTTTTCCTGTTTTGGATTTGTCCAGCTTACTGAATATATATGTTTATGTTTCTTTTGTCAAGTTTGAGAAATACTCAATCCATAGTTCTTTGAATACTTTTGAATTTACTCTTTATCCTTTCCTTTTGGGATTCTGATGCCATTTTTATAAGACATATTTTTTGCTATTGTCCCACAGGTCCCTGATCCTCTGTTCATTTCTGTTTTTCCTGTTTGGTTTGTTTGCCAGATTGGATGATTTCTATTGTTCTACATTTCAGTTCACCAGTTCATTTCTCTGTCTATTCATTCTGTTATGAAGTTCATCCAGTGAGATTTTTATTTCAGTTATTTTATTCATTAGTTCTCTAATTTCCATTTGGCCCTCTTTTATATTTCCTATTTCTCTAAGGATATTTTCAATTTGCTTGTTACTTTTAAAGATATTTATCATTGATCAGTGCAGCATTTTTCTTATGGCTGTTTTAAAACCCTTGGAAGATAATTCTTGCACCTGATTCATCCCAGTGTTGTTTGCTGGTAATTTTTTTTTCATACTCAAGTTATTTTTTGCATAATTATTGGCATGAAAAATGATTTTTTATTGCACCCTGGATATTTCTTCTATTATGTTAGTGTACTCTGGATCCTATTAAACCCTTTGTTTCAGGTGGTGATCACTTCACTTTGTTGAGTTAGCACATGGGTCCTGGCCTAATTTTGTGCACTCTTGTTCCAATAGAAATTTAGTACTTGAAGATATTGCATATCTTGGAGTAAGTATTTGGTAACAAATTTGTCTTCACAAATTTCTCATATTTTATTGACTTTCCTTTTTAGTGAATTGCATGACTATAACAAGTCTGTATAATATCAGAAAAGTGTCTACCTGAAACCATTCATTGTTATACACTAAATGGTAAAATAACAAACAAGCAAACACAACCTCAAGAATTGGGCTCAAGAAAGACAAGGCCTAGTTGAGTGACTGGAGGTGAGGGTTATAAAAAAAAGTCAAGAAAACTACACATGTATATAATCCCAGGCATGTATATCAAAAAGATTAGAATAACAAGTGAAATAGTTTTCTCTCTAGATTTCCAGTGAATTTGAAATTCATTAAATGTTAGTTTGTGCTAAAAGACAAAATTAAATATAACATGAAATTTTACTGAATGGTAACAATGACTTCATGTGTAAAAAGTCAAGGATGGATTTACATATACCAGAAAGCTTAGCTAAAAATATGTAATGCAGAACCATGGTTTTATGTTGTTGGGCAACAGATTGAATTCTAATGCTCTGAGGATTCAACTAATTTCAGTTTTATTTATTGTAGATACAACTATTTAAAAAATCAATTCAAGTTTCATCCTTGAACCTCTTTTGTTGTGTCTCACTTCCTTCCAGTCTGCTACTTTGTATTTTTAATAACTAATTCAGGAGCATTTTCTATTATAGATTGTCTGGTAGACACTGTCTGGTATAACACTCTATTATTCAGAAAGAGCAATGCTTCATACTGGCCTATTGAACTTAAAATTCCTTGAATGGCACAGAGAAAAATGAGAGAAGTGATGGGATATTCACCTAAGACAAGTTGGCTTCCCTTCAAACTCAGTTTGGGTTCCTTATTACTCGTTTCTTCTAGTTTTCCTCTTCATTTCAATAGTAGACAGCAGGAAGAAAGATAATAGCAGGTTTAGAATGTCGTTTTGATATTTAAAAAGGCATTAACCAACCCTACATCAGGTTAATGAAACATTATATTTTTTCTCTCAAACGTAGATATCAAAGCAAAGAAAGTTAGCTACCTTTTATTAGCTCGCTCTTTAGATGACACAGTACCTTCCCGGGGGTCTATTTGGAACCCAAAGTGACCCAATTGGGGATACGCTAAGAAATTGTATTCATGTGAGAAAATTGATGTCTTGCCTACCTAAACCCCAATGCTGAAAGGAATAATTTTACTTTTTCTCTTATTATTATAATCTGCATAAATAGTCTGGGGGACCAGAACTATTTCATCTGAAAGCAGGACTACTTTGAAATAACCACTATATTAAACTTACAAAAAAGTATTTGAAAACATACATTATCATAATTAGACACTTGGTCAAGCTTCATTTCTAGCAGTGGTGTTTAATATGATGCTGAATTATATCCACTAAGGTTGCCTGATTACCTTCTTTTCTTGCAGAATCTTAAAAAAATCAAATAAATATACAGACAAAAAGAAAAGTAATGCTATTCCACAGAAATAAATTATTTTAAAATCATGCTCTATACAGAGAGCAAACAAATTGTTCTACCAATGTAATGTCAAAGCAATTTTGTTACTGCAGAAACACCATCAAAACTAAATACTTCCTGACCTTGGTACTGTCAGAGATTTGAAAAGGAGATAAGTCATTTGTCTTTCAGAAACCTGTTCATTAAATCTAAATGAAATATAAAATTTAAAAATTTTCTATTAAAATGGACTATAGGCTATGGATAACATTAAATTTTATAACATTTTTAGTGTAGAAGTGAAGAGAAAATTTCAATTTTAGAAGTATTTTGTAAATATAAAAATAGTTTAAAGCATAAAGTATATGCTAAGTATGTTACTTTGCTTATCTGAGAGGATAAGTTAATCATATATATATGTCCTTTCTACTCTATATATCAACTTAAAAATTCATTATGTGCTTTATTGTATATGTTAATTTTATAAAAGATAGCCTCATTCAATTCTTAAATTGTTATTAAATATTCTGGTTAGATTTTGTTGGCAATTTAACCTCTAAATGTGTGTATATATATATATAAAATACTTTTTCCTCAGGTACTGTTCTCTTTGCAAAACAAATTTTAATTTATAAAATTAGAATTGCATTGTTAATTTTTTATGAGTGAAAGAAGTAATGTAGCCTACAGTACAGTTTGAATTATATTGCTTTCAAGTACTATATAGAAATACAAAGAAAAATGAAAGGGAAAAAGTAAGTCTCATGTCTATTTGGAATTCAGGAAGTGTTCTTTCACTTTGAACATGTATAAATGTTTCCTTTAGAACTCACATGTTTGAAACAGTGAGCTCTGCCAATGCTTCACCCCAAAGGAACAAATCAGTTGATCCTGAGAAATGAGACTTGCTATGACACTCACTTGTAAGAGTATGTAGATCACCTCTCTAAGACTTCTCCATGCCAAATGAACTATGGGGTGGACAGAGGAAGAGAGTTTACCTGCTGAAAGTACAGTTGACCCTTGAACAGCACAGCTTTGAACTGCATAGGTCCAATTATATGTGTTTTTTTCAATAAATACAGTACAATACTGTACATGTATTTTCCTTATAATTTTCTTAACTTTTTTATTCTAGCTTATTTAATTTTAAGAATACAATAAATATACAAATAGAATAAATATACAAAATATGTTTTAATTGACTATCTTATCAGTAAGGCTTCTGGTCAACAGTAAGCTATTAGTTGCTAAGTTTTTGAAAAGTCAAAAGTTATATGCAGGTTTTCAACTGTACAGGGATCACGACCCCTAACCTCCACATTCAGCGGTTCAAGGGTCAACTGTACATATGTATTTTTTGACAATATTTGTGGCTGACTTGGTACCACCTATCTGCCATGGGCAAAACATTAAATATTGTGTAAGTTTTAAATACCTTCTACAAAACTAAGTGCTCATACAGATTTTAGGAGTTACCCTGCGACTTCCTCAATAATATGATTACAAAAGGAGTCAAATATACCTATAGAATCATAAAGAAAAAAATCTGCAGGGCTATAGAAAATCTTCTGTCAGACAAACTGTTATTCTTTCACACATTTATTCTGTGTAGAATATTGAAGGGAATATTTCTGAGGCTATTTGTGTTGATCTTCCCATTCGCTTTGTAATGAATCTTCTGGAAAAGTATATACTGCCAGTTGGATTAACTTCATGGAAAGTTTGAGGAAATGAGAAAAAGTATCTGGAGTAAACAAGTCAATTCAATTGTGCTTTTTCCACTCCTGGAAACTTATTTTATCAAGACATACTCAAATGAGAATAGTTCCCGAGGCAGAGCGTTCCCGTTAATCAAAATGCATAACCAGGAGGATTAAAGATGGTGGCATGAGAGTTGAGACACAAACCTCCTCCCAAAACCACATAAAATATGAAAATATAGCAATACATCCGATCCTGAAAGAGCAACAGGAAAGAAGGCTACAGCAGACTGCCTACACTTGGGGAAAACAGCAGGCCTCAAGGAAAAGGGTAAAGTACCAAAGCTGTGATCTGGAGGGACCCAAGCACTTCCCCCACCACAGCTCACTGGAGGAAGGAAGAGAAATGGAACGGGGAAGGGGCAGAGACCTAGGACTGCTGAACACCCAGCTGTGGAGATCTGCTCTGGGAGCACAAGCCTACATTACATGGTGCTCTAAAGATTAGTGGGGTTGGAAAATTAAGACAGGTGGGATACTTGGAGAGACTGAGATTACAGCTGCTTGTGGAAAACATGAATCCACAGCAGGCTGCTCTGGGACAAAAGAAAGGTGGGCAGGATGAGAGACTTCCTAACAGCGAGAGTGCTGGTAAAGGGGCAAGGATTGCAGAGCTTTCTACTAATGAGAAAGGACAGGTGGACAAAATTGTCCAGGCATACTCTGCCCAGCAGGTTCAGAACTTTCAGGAGTTCAGGCACTACATCCCACTGACTGGCAATGCAGCTACTAGTCCCCCCACTGCGATACAAAGCCTGCTGTGCCTTCCTCCAGGATGGCACCAGCTTGCAAACTGGCTGTCCCTGCCATTGTGCCACGCCAGCCAGAGGGAAACCCCACCTATGGCAGCTACAAGTGCAAAGGATAGAGGCCTCTCCCTGTGTACTTAGCCCACTAGCCCTGGCAGTGGAGGCAAGCACTGCAGCTGGGGAACAAAGAAGAGCTCTTTCCTCCCAAAAGGTACCACCACCACTCACCTGCAACTCCTACTGTCACTCCAGGGGCTGAGCAGCTTTGGAGAGTAGAGCTTCTGGGCACTAGAGGGTGCCACCTACAAATATGAAATGTCAAAGGAACTTGGTTCAAACCAAAATCCAACAAAAAACCAAAATAAGGCCAAGTGAAACTGAAACTCATCAATTTTCCTGAAAGAGATTTCAAATAAAAATCATAAACATGCTCACAGAGCTACAGAAAAATATTCAAGAACTCCAGGAATTCAGGAATGAGATAAAAACCTTGAAGAATTCAGTAACTGAAAAGAAACACACAATGGAAGGAATTAAAAGCAGATTAGATGAAGTAGAGGAGATGGGAAATAAATAGAAATTAGAGAACAGGAACACAAAGAAGCTGAGGCACAGAGAAAAAGGATCTCTAGGAATGAAAGAATATTGAGAGAATTGTGTGACCAATCTAAACAGAACAATATTCAAATTATAGGAGTACAAGAAGAAGAAGAGAAAGAAAATGGGATAGAAAGTGTCTCTGAGGACGGAATTGCTGAGAAATTCCCAATCCGGGGAAGGAAATATTCTCTCAGGCCAAGGAGGTGCACAGATCTCCCAACACAAGGGACCCAAGGAAGACAACACCAAGGCATATGATAATTAAAATGGCAAAGATCAAGGATAAGGAAAGACTATTAAAAGGAGCCAGAGAGAGAAAAAAGATGACCTACAAAGGAAAACCCATCAGGCTATCATCAGATTTCTAAACAGAAACCTTACAGGCCAGAAGGGAGTGGCATGATATATTTAATGCAGTGAAGCAGAAGGACCTCAAACCAAGAATAATCTACCAGGCAAGATTATCATTTAAATTTGAAAGAGGGATTAAACAATTTCTGGATAAGCAAAAGCTGAGAGAATTTACGTCTCACCAAACCACCTCTACAGTTTATTTTGGAGGGACTGATATAGATGGAATTATTCCTAAGGCTAAGTAGCTGTCACTAGAGGAAATAAAATCACAGTAAAGAAAGTAGAACAATTAATTACTAACCAGGTGCAAAATCAAATCAACTACCCCAAAAGTCAGTCAAGGGATAGACAAAGAGTACAGAATATGATACCTAATATATAAAGAATAGAAGAGGAAGAAAAAGGAGGATAAAAAAAGGAACCTTTACATTGTGTTTCTAATAGCATACTAAGTGAATTAAATTAGATGGTCAGAAAGTAAGGAAGTTACCCTTAAGCCTTTGATAACCACAAATCCGAAGCATGCAATGGCAATAAGTACATACCGATCGATAATCAACCTAAAAGTAAATGTTGAATGCACCAATCAAAAGACATAGAGTCACTGAATGGATGAAAAAAAAGATCCATCTATATGCTGCCTACAAGAGACTCACTTCAAATCCAAAGACATACACAGATTAAAAGTGAAAGTATCGAAAAAGATATTTCATGCAACTAATAGGAGAAAAAGGCAGGAGTTGCAGTACTTGTATCAGACAAAATAGACTTCAACAAAGAAAGTAACAAAAGATAAAGAAGGACATTACATAATGATAAAGGGGTCAGTCCAACAAGAGAATATAACCATTATAAATATCTATGCACCCAGCATAGGAGCACTTATCTATATGAAACAATTACTATCAGAATTAAAGGGGGAAATAGAATGCAATGCATTCAAGACTTCAACACACCACTCACTCCAAAGGACAGATCAACCAGACAGAAAAGAAGTGAGGAGACAGAAGCACTGAACAACATAGTAGAACAGATGGACCTAACAGACATCTACAGAACACTCCATCCAAAAGCACTACACATTCTTCTCAAGAGTACATGGAACATTTTGAAGAATACATCATATACTAGGCCACAAAAAGAGCCTCAGTAAATTCAGAAAGATTGAAATTGTACCATTCAGCTTCACAGACCACAAAGGTATAAAACTAGAAATAAATTACACAAAGATAACGAAAAAGCTCACAAACACATGGAGGCTTAACAACATGCCCCTAAATAATCAATGAATCAATGACCAACTAAAAACAGAGATCAAACAATATATGGAGACAATTGACAACAATAACTCAAAACTACAAAACCTGTGGGATGCAGTCAAGGCTGTACTAAGAGGAAACTATATTGCAATACAGGCTTACCTCAGGAAAGAAGAACAATCCCAAATAAACAGTCTAAACTCACAATTAATGAAACTAGAAAAAGAAGAATAAGGCCAGAAGTCAGTAGAAGTAGGGACATAATGATCAGAGAAGAAATAAAATCAAGACAAATAAAACAATAGAAAGAATCAATGAAAGCAAATCTGGTTCTTTGAGAAAATAAACAAAAGAGATAAACCCCAAGCTAGTCTTATCAAGAAAAAAAGAATCTACACACATAAACAGAATCAGAAATGAGAAAGGAAAAATAACTACAGACACCACAGAAATACAAACAATTATGAGAGAATACTATGAACAATTATGTGCTAACAAACTGGATAACCTAGAAGCAATGGACAACTTTCTAGAAAAATACAACCTTCCAAGGCTGACCCAGAAAGAAACAGAAAATCTGAACACACCAATTACCAGCAACAAAATTGAATTGGTAATCAAAAACTACCTAAGAACAAAACAATGGGACCAGATGGCTTAACTGCTGAATTTTATCAAACATTTACTGAAAACCTAATACCTATCCTCCTTAAAGTTTTCCAAAAAGTAGAAGAGGAGGGAATATTTCCAAACTCAATCTATGAGGCCAGCATCACACTAATACCAAAACTAGACAAAGACATCACATAAAAGAAAATTACAGACCAATATCCCTGATGAACATAGATGCAAAAATAGTTACCAAAGGGAAAGGGACTGGGGAAGATGGGTGGTAAGGGAGGGATAAGAGGGAAAAAATGGCATTACGATTAGCAGATGTAATGTTGGGGGGGGATGGGGAGGGCTATACAACTCAGAGAAGAGAAGTAGTGATTCTATAGCATCTCACTACGCTGAGACAGTAACTGTAATGGGGTTGGTGGGGGGGACCTGATGAAGGGGGTAGTTTAATAGCCATAATATTGCACATGTAATTGTAGATTAATGATACCAAAATAAATTATAAAAAAATATACTCAACAAAATAATAGCAAATCTAATTCAAAAATACATCAAAAAATCACCCACCATGATCAAATAGGATTTATGCCAGGGATGCAAGGATGGTACAGCATTCGAAAATCCATCAACATCATACACCACATCAAGAAAAAGAAGGAAAAAATCCACATGATCATCTCCATAGATGCTAAAAATAATTTGACAAAATTTAACATCAATTCATGATAAAAACTCCGAATAAAATGAGTATAGAGGACAAGTACCTCAACATAATAAAATAATAAAGGCCATATGTGACAAACCACAGCCAACATCATACTTAACATCGAGAAGCTGAAAGCCTTTTCTTTAGGAACAGGAACAGGACAAGGATGCCCACTCTCTCCGCTTTTATTCAACATAGTACTAGAGGAGGTCCTAGTCACAGCAATGAGACAACACAAAGAAATGAAAAGCATCAGATTGGTAAGGAACAAGATAAACTGTCACTGTTTGGAGATGACATGATGTTGTACATAAAAAACCCTAAATAATCCACTCCAAAACTGCTAGAAGTAATATCTGAATTCAGCAAAGTTTCAGGATACAAAATTAATACACAGAAATCTGTTTCATTCCTATACACTATCAATGAACTAGCAGAAAGAGAAATGTGGAAAACAATTCCATTCACAATTGCATCTGAAGGAATAAAATACCTTGGAATAAACCTAACCAAGGAGGTGAAAGACCTATACCCTGAAAACTACAAGACACACATGAGATAAATTAAAGAAGACATCAATAAATGGAAATACATACTATGCTCATGCATAGGAAGAATTAATATTGTCAAAATGGCCATCCTGCCTAAAGAAATCTACAGATTCAATGCTATTCCTATCAAAATACCAACAGAATTCTTTGACAAACTACAATAAATAGTCCAAAAATTCATATGGAACCACAGAAGATCCCAAATAGCCAAAGCAATCCTAAGAATGAAGAATAAAGCTGTGGGGGATTACACTCCCACCTTCAAGCTCTACTGCAATGTCTCAGCAATCATGACCTTTTGGTACTGGCACAAGAACAGAGCCATAGATCAATGGAATAGAATAGAGAGCCCAAATATTAACCCACACATATATGGCCAGATAATATACGATAAAGGAGCCATGGATACACAACGGGGAAACAACAGCCTCTTCAACCACTGTTGTTGGCAAAACTGGACAGCTACATGTAAGAGAATGTAACTGGATTACTGTCTAACCCCAAACACCAAAGTAAACTAGAAATTAATAAGACCTGAATGTAAGTCATGAAACCATAAAACTCTTAGAAGAAAACATAGGCAAAATTCTCTTGAATATAAACATAAGCAACATTTTTCTGAACACATCTCTGGCAAGGGAAAAAAACGCAAAAATTAACAAGTAGGACTACATCAAACTAAAACACTTCTGTACAGCAAAGGACACCATCAATAGAACAAAAAGGCATTCTACAGTATGAGAGAATATATTTGTATACAACATAACCAACAAGGGGTTAACATACAAAATATATAAGGAACTCACACACCTCAACAACCAAAAAGCAAATAACCATATTAAAAAATGGGCTGGGGATATGAATAGAAGAAGAAATTCTGATGGCCAACAGGCACATGAAACGATGCTCCACATCACTAATTATCAGGGAAATGAAAATTAAAACCACAATGAGATATCTCCTCACACTGGTTAGGATAGCCAGCATCGAAAAGACTAGGAACAACAAATGTTGGCGATGATACAGAGAACGGCCCTCCTCCTCTGCTGGTGGCTATGTAAATTAGTTCAACCATTGTGGAAAGCAGTATGGAGGTTCCTCAAAAAACTAGAAATAGAAATACCATTTGACACAGGAATTACTCTCCTAGGAATTTACCCAAAGAAAGCAAGATCTCAGATTCAAAAAGACATATGCACCCCTATGTTTTTCGCAGCACTATTTACAATAGCCAAGAAATGGAAGCAACCTAAGTGTCCATCAGTAGATGAATGGATCAAGAAGAGGTGGTACATATACACAATGGAATACTACTCAGCCATAAGAAGAAAACAAATCCTACCAGTTGCAACAACATGGATGGAGCTAGAGGATATTATGCTCAGTGAAATAAGTCATGCAGAGGAAGACAAGTACCAAATTATTTCCCTCTTTTGTGGAGTATAACAACAAACTAAAATTAAAGGAACAAAACAGCAGCAGACTCACAGACTCTAAGAAGGGACTTGTGGCTACCAAAGGGGATGGGTGGGGGAAGCTGCGGGGGGAGGGAGGGAGAAGGGGAATGAGGGGTATTATGCTTAGTACACATGGTGTGGGGGATCATGAGGAAGACAGTGTAGCACAGAGAAGACAAGTAGTGACTCTGTGGCTTCTTACTACACTGATGTACAGAGACTTTAATGGGGTATGGGCAGGGGACTTGATAATATGGATAAATGTAATAACCACAGTGTTTTTCATGTGAAACCTTCGTAAGATTGTATATCAATGATATCTTAATAAAAAGTGCATAACCAGTTACATGTTATATTACCCTGTACTTTAAACATATATTCACTTAAGAAATATCTACTTAAAACTCAGGGTCTATTGATGTCCATTTTTATACCATGATTCATTTATTAACTTTACTGACTTCATTCCTCCTTTTATTTTCTTCATATTTATCAATTGAGGTTATGTTTATTTCAATATTAAAATTAAGTCATCAGTAGAATAATCCTGTTAATTATGGCTTGAAGGGAAAAAATTTTTTTTTAATTGAGAATAAAACTGAAAAAATGTCAAAATAACCTCTTCAGAGCCCTGGAAACTGATTAAAGGCAGAAAACAAATAGAGAAGATTTTATTTTTGAAAACTTCAAGAGTATCATGTAAACAAAGAAGGTGTCTGAGGATTTCTTACTTGAGACTGCTTATATTTACTCCCACAACATAACAATCCCACCTTTGGAAGTACTGTCTAGAGATATTTCCTTCCAACCTGATGACTTCTTTAGTATTTCTTGTAAAGTAGGTCTGCTAGTTCTATATTTTGTTTGTCTCCAAATGTTGTACATTTCTGAAAGATAGTTCCACCTTGATAAATAATTCTTTGTTGAAAGATTCTTTTTTTTTTCCTTAGAACTTTGATTATGTCAACAAGATTTCTAGTATTACTAGCCTGAGAATGGATTCAAAGATAGGAATTTTTCTGACAAAGAGTTTAATTTTGTGAAGAAGATATAAATATATGACTTGGACCCCTCAAGGTGACTGTCTCATTTGGAAATGGATGGGAAAAACCCTCATGTTTGCTAACCTGAGGTTGTATAGGATGACCAATGGAACAGCAAGAAATGTAATAGGAAATACTAGAAATGAGGCACCCATATAAGGTCTGAATTAGTTTTTCACATATCTCAGGCTGAAATAAAACTATGCAACAAATGAGTGAGACGAGAGAAAAAATCTAAGGGAGTCTTGAGAACCGATTACAACTCTGTGTTCTCCAAACACCACAGAGCAATTGGCTGAGAATAGAGGCCTTATTGCTTGAGGGGTTTCAACACAACATCTTAAGCTATGTAAACAGGCTTAACTCCTAGGAAACCAGGATTTTACATATAAAAATATAAATTTTAAAATGGAGCCAAAACATCAGTGACTGCACAATAAGAAAAGACCATTTCCACAACCAAAAAGCAGCAACCTTAAGAAAAATATAATAGATTTCATAGTTGCTAAAATAAACTATCAAAAAATGTCCCATTTTAAATCAAACATTAGAGCCACATGAAGCAAACAGGAAACTCTGACCACCTATATTCAGATATAAATAGATAAATACAGTCAAGAGGATATGATTTTGACTGTACTCAGATACTGGATTTATCAAGCAAGACTTCAAAAGAAACTCCTATAATTGTTTCTTAAATAATTAAATAATGCTGTGATAAATATCTAAAATAAAATATGCTAACAATGAGTCAACAGAGAACCTCAATAAAGAAATCATAAAAAATAACTAAATCAAAATGCCAGAATTGAAAAGTTCAACAATTAAAATGTAAAATCCCATTGATGAGCTCAACAGCAGATTTGAGATGTCACAGGAAGAAATCAGTAGACTAAAAGAAAAAAAGAGAATGGAAAAAAGATGGTAAAATAAAATAACAGAATCTCATGACCATGTGGGACATCATATATTTTACCATCCCTGTAATGAGAATCCCACAAGGAGAAGAGAACGAAAACAGGGAAGAAAAAGTAATTGAAGAAAAAGTAATTGAGGAAATGCCTAAAACTTCACAAATTGATGAAAACGCTAATCATTTATAGATTACAGAACCTCTGTAAACCCTGATTAAAATAAACATTTAAAAGGACAACAAATAGATACATCATAAACTGTGGAAAGACAAAGATAAAACACTGAAAACAGAAAAGGAAATAAAATGTGACTGATGACTGACTTCTCAGTTGTAATAATTGAGGTCAGAGGCAGTACAATAACATAAAGTTCTGAAAGAAAAAAATACTCAACTAAGAATTCTATATCAATGTGAAACTTAACCTTCAAAAATGTACAGTATTTGGAGACAAACAAAATAGAGAGCTAGCACACCTGCTTTACAAGAAATACTAAAGTCATCAGGTTGAAAGGAAATATCTCTAGACAGTAATTCCAAAGGTGGGATTGAAGGCCACTAGAAATGGTAAATATGTGGGCAAATATAAAATACTTATAAAAATAGTTGACTGGAGCAATAAACACTATATTGTTGGGCTTTTGACATACGAAACACTATATTGTTGGGTTGATGCTATATCTAGATGTAGCATGTGAAACTATACTAGCACTAAGTCGTTATACTTTATTGAAGTATTAGCCTACGTGAGTTGTTTGTGGGTAGGACCAACTCAGCCTCTTAGCCTTGTCTGTATATTTTATATGCAATTCTGAAATTTTATATGTAATTTTACAGAGATTTCTATCCAAAGAAACAAGACAGTGTTGAGAAATGCAACAGTTTTGGTCTTCTGAGTAAGTGAAGGTCTAGGTAAGGGTAGGAAACAGCTTTTTGTAATGATAATGAAGAAATTTGTTCCAGTATGCAATATGGTAACAGTGAGAACTTTTGTATTTACTATCATAATAAACTCTAGAAACATTACATTATTACTGCCTTGCAGACATGAATAATATAATTTTGAGCACTTGAATCCCATTAAGTACTTTTTTCAAAATTCTGACATTCATAATTGTCTTCAAGGATTAAAGAATGAGAATCATTCTATAACATCCTATCACAAAGTGCACTTTGTTCTTGATTTGAGAGAAGTTTTCACTCAAACTGTTTATAAATAGAACAGTTATAAGCTGAAGATTCAAGATATGTTATTACAAATAAAATACATCTTCCACAAAGCAAGCATTATCACAAAATGACATGTTAAAAGGGAAATTATTAGCTCTCTAGACATCATTAAGCATAACATTACCTTAACCACAAATATCAGAAAAAAGACATTTTAGGACCGTAGGTAAATTTGCCATCACGCACAATAGATAACATTCACGTGTGCAGTGCAAGCCAATGACATTCTTAAATTTTCACCCACATCATAAATGAACCTCATAATTGTTCAAGTATTGGTTTTGCACATACCCTGTTTTCATCTACTCAGAGAAATTCACAAATGGAAATGAAAAATAATGCTGTTACAGACAGAATTGAGAGTCATCTGTAACTAATATTTTTTAAATAATCCATTTATACACTTTCATATTTATTACATCTATTATTAACAAGTTATTTGTGGCACAAATCAAATTGACCATGAGAACTGCTGGAGTTGACGATAATTATTTGAGAATTTAAATTAAGGTAAGCAAGAGTGTTGTCATGGTGTAAATATAAAGGCAATGATAATCTCACATCTTTGTGGCCAAATGTAAAGTCACAAAAGAAAGGGGATAAAAAACCTCATTTAATGGAGAGGGAATAAATGGCACTTAAAGATTATGCCTATGAGTGGAAAAACTTCTAGCATATATTAGGGAAAAATATAGCATCTCTTCCAAAAGCATATGGGGAAAGAGGATTAGATAGCATTCAAGTTTTATATATAAAAGTAAACATTGTTTTTGTTAAATATGAAAGCAAAACAATAATAATATAGATGAAATGAAAAAAGCCTTCAGCAATAGAGTCACGGTGATCAGAGGATCAAAGTGAGTTAGAAGCTGATTATAAAGGTCAAGAAAAGGAAAAACCTATTAACCCATCAGAATTTCCATTTACCACTCTTGTATGACAACATAAACTTTACTATATCCAGGTCCTGTCCTAGCAAGTCCTTTTCTTTTGTCAAGACTATTTCTTAAAGCAGTTTTATGTTCATAGCAAAATTAAGAGGAAGATACAAAGATTTCCTTTTACCTCCTGCCTGGGTACATTCATAGCCTCCCCTATTATCAGCATCCCCCACCAGGACGGTGCATTTGTTACAGTTGATGAGCCTACGCTGATACATAATCACCCAAAGTCCATAGTTCATAATGGGGTTCATTCTCTGTGTTGTACTTCCTATGGGTTTGGAGAAATGATTAATGACACGTATCCCCACCCTTATAGTATCATAGAGAGTAGTTTCACTGTCCTAAAATTATTCTGTGTTCCACCTTTTTATCTGCCCTAATCATGCTCCACCCTGGACAACCACTGTTTTTTTGTTGTCTCATAGTTTTGCCTTTCCCAGAATGTCACTTAGTTGGAATTATACAGTATAGTCTTTTGAGATTGGATTCCTTGACTTAATAATATATATTTAAGATTCCACTACATGCAAGGCCTTTTAATTTTTTCTTTGATCATTAGTATTTTTATGTAGGCATTAATATCTCCAACTATTAAAAAAATAACCTAAAATGAAGGGAGTTTAGGGAAGTAATACAAGAGATAGAACTTTTAGACTCAAAATCATCTTTAAAAATGACCTATAAATCAAATATAAAAAGACTCTAAGGGTTTTAAAATATTTTTTGTAATGAACAAGGGAGGTTAGGAAAGGTAAGATATTTAGCCACCACCATCACTCAATAGTAAAAAGAAAATTTGGAGTGTGTATTATATAGTCCTGTCTTTCATTTCATTCTGAGTTTATGATTAGAAGTAGCAGGAAATAGAACTGAGTTCTAACAGGATATTTTTCAATTAAAGATAGGGGAGAGTTCTTTTAAAATTAAAACAAAAATATTCTCATTCTGCTTCTTTTCCTGGAGACACTTTCAACTTGTTTTTGAGGGATAATTAAAATAATCAATCCCCTTATTTTTATTTTTATTATTCCCAAACTGCAAGGAAAACACAATTAGAAAAAATAGATTACAATCTTTCTTAATCTATTTTAAGTCATTAAAATTAGTATGAAAGATGTTTTTAATGGTTTAAAATAGATTAAGAAAGATTTTAATCTATACTTCACTCAAGAAAGCATGCAATTTTAACTCTATTGAATATTGCTTAATAGCAACTTTGATAGGCTATGGAAAACCACTTTAGAAGGAATTATTATTTCTTATTAAAAATGACAATATTCCCAGTTTTACAATCTTCTTTTTATATCTGTTTCCTCTGGAATAGGACATAGCTTTTAACAAAACTGTAGCACAAGTCAAATGATGCTGGCATTTTCTATTGGCAATAAACTGAAAATAACTACTACTTGGGTTTGTATGTATTATGTATGTATGTGTGTGTGTGTGTGTGTGTGCGTACATGTGCATTTTTAATTGATTTGGAAGAAATATAATCCAAGAAAATATGGAACAGTAATTCTATGGTGTGAGTCCCCTTGTGAAATTATAAATAATAAATTGCCTTGTAATTAACTTTAGTAAATATTAACCTACCTTTAAAGAAGGTAGTAAGCTCAGTAGGTCAGTCTTGCCAAGCATCCCTCTCTTTTATCAAAGCTCTGAGGGTGAATGATCTGGCCTCTGGGCTCCAATTACTAGAGTAAAATCAGTCTGGCCTGCACAAGTTGGGGAGATATGGGTGTTATTTATCTGTTGATATTCTCAGTGAGATTCTTTGATGGGACAGATCTGTAGTTCCTGAAAAACTGGCCTAATGTTGCCTAAACAGCACGCTCGTCCCCTTCACACTCTTTGCAAACTTCAAGCATGTTACAAAATCACTAATGCAAGTGCACCAATAAAATGAGTTATTTTTCTGGAAATTTAGAAACTCTAATGGAACAAAAGTTGGTGTTGTATGGCAGCATGAGAACTAGAAGAAAGTCTAGATTCTTCAGAAACAGAATTTTAGGAAAAATACAATAAAGTGTTTTTGTTGTTATACCTTTATGAAATATTTTTAGCTTGTAAATGCCAGTTCATTCAGCAAAATGTCAGGGATGTCTTGACATCATCATATAAAGGATGTGTCTATATGTGTTTGCTTTTGGGTGTATATGTAAATGTAACACCTTTATATTTCTATGCACTTATGCACATATATATAAGAAATCCATTTTTTACTATAACACTTTAAATTTTGGTAATGATAAACATTCTTCTTCATTTTATAAAGAAAAAAGTCCTAAAAATCAGGGAGTCAGGTTTGTAAATAGTCTGCAGAGAAAGCAAAATTTTCCTCTACCCTCTTAGGATTTTTTGACTGGGTCAGAGTATTAAACTGACATAAAACAGATTAACAGGAGAAAAATCACACATATCTTTTAAGTTTTGTGTAACACTGGGGGGCCTCAGAAGGAAATAAAAACCCAAAAGAATAGCAGAACCTACATGCTTTTATAGTAGTTTCAACAAAGAAGCAATTGGGGAAAAGTAAGTATACTATGTAAAGGAAGATGAGAATTATTTTAACAAGGTCTGTTTGTATAGAATTCTCTTGGTCTCAACTTCTTAACCTTTATGATAAGAATGTTGCTTTGCTTCTTGTACAGGGTGGTATCTTTGACATGAGAATTTTTCCCCTGCCTTTAAGAAGAAAGGTAAGCATGTTTTCAAGAACCTTTAAATGCAAAATAATCCTTATGCCAAAATCTCATATTTTGGAGTGTATATTCTGTCAATTCAATTGCAGACACACACACACACACACACACACACACATGCACACACACCCTATACAACTTGACCAACTTTTCTTGGGACTAGTTTGCCCTTTATTGATCTGATTGCCTTCTAAATAGTACAGCTGATACAGTTTAGACACTGAGGCTCCCTCTTCATTCTACTATACGTGTCATCTGTTTCTTCACGTATGATACTACCTTTCAATATTAAAAGATGTAGAAAGATTGTGTATTTTTCTTTTCAGTTAAGGGACATTGTCCAATGTACTCCTTCTTTTCTTTTGGTATCTTTATGTTGATAAAAGATAGGTGCCGTTTTTCTGGCCATTCATTTTAATGCAAATACAACTGTGAAAGCCCATAACATGGTTGCCAAACCAGTTTAATGCTCTGCATTGCCAATGACCACTTTTTAAATTTACTTAAAAAAAAAAGAAACCTACATTTGATCTCATACAGACGTATTTGGTTAATTGAAAGGACAGAGCCTGCAGGATATGTGAACTTGAGATCAAACAAAAAAGGATATTCCAACTTATTGTTGACAAATGTCTCTAAACCCATTTACGAGGAACAGTGTCAGTTCTCTGCACGTGGAAAACCTAGGACTGCTATTTCCTGACAAATGAAGAGCAGGAATTATAAAATTATAAACCAAAACCAAACAAACCTATTTTTTCCCCAGAGCCCTCACCCTTGTCCTTTCAGAGGCTTTATTTTTATTTATCTCTCTGTAAGCCATCAGATATATGCTTTTTATATATGGTAAAATATATGGTAATTACACTTAGCGCATGATTCTGGCAATGGTGTGTGTGCGTGTGGGCATGCATTTGTAGCCATATTGAAGGAGTCATAAACGAAACGTCTACAAAGTCAAAGAACAGAATAGTTAGACAACTGGCTAGAATATATACATATTTGGGTGCTTTATGAGTAATGGAAACTGTAGTAAAGTAGAATTCAAAAAACATCAATGCCTGTGCCACTTGAATTGGGGAACCCCAGATACTTCCATAGTTGATTGTGGGTACTATGTTGCCATATATTACACTTCATCAAGAGACCCTAAAAATTAGTGTTTTCCTGAAAAATATCCTTGTTTCTAAATACTGACCTAATTCTTTTTGCAAGGTACTATCTGGGCACATAAAATGTTTCTGACTGTGAAATCCTGCCAGAAGTCAGACAGTTTAATTGATGAGGAAATACTCAGAAAGTTCTCAAATCCCTCCCCGTCTTGGCAGGTGTAGTGGGAAGCCAGGGAAGCCAAGGAAGCCAAGGAAACAGGGATTCTGTTGAGGCTTCAGGAATGTAGAGGAATCACAAGGTGCTTGGGTGCTTGAGATTAAAACAATGTAACAATATATTCCCCCCCCCCCGCCAACCAGGACTCAGTGGTATGGAACAGCTTGTTAATAATAGTCATGGAAGCCCATTAGTTTATAATATGGTGTCTGGGTAACCTTTACAGAAATAGATTAAAATGTAACTAGCAACCTGAATACACCTATAGTGACCCAATAGCTACCACTGCAATGGTTCCTGGATGCTGACTCCCCTCTAGCTTTGTAGAAAATGTATAAAGGGCATGGCTCTGCTGTACTTGGGTCTCAGACCTTTGGAGAGAACTCTTCTCTGAGCCCATTGATGTAAAATAAACTTCCACCCTCCAAGACCTCCAAGTGACACTTGCTTCCTCTGTCAGCGATCCAGTCCAGGTTTTCCGGTTTTCTGTAACATAATAACTGTAAAAAAAAAATAAAATCATATTCATATCAAATTAGTTTTATAAATTTAGTGTTATATACCAGTGTATAAAATACTCTCTTTTTATTGCTTAATAGAGCTGATTATTCTAGGCCTAAAGAAATTAGTAATGGGAAAATTGAGTAATTTCAACACCCTTCCAGATCATTCAATAAGAATGACTAATTGTTGTGGTATTCTTAAGGCTAGGACACAGTCTGTAAACATGAGACTCTACTATAGACTAATTATAAAAGAAAAATAGCATTCCTGCTTTGGGCTGATAGGTTTAATGGTATGCTACAATGACTAATGAAAATAGAAAGCTTTAAGTCTGTTTATTTGTTCCTTTAAATATAATAGTCATAATAATTGGATTATATTTCAATTGGTGGTTTATTGATATAAGGAAATACTTATTTAAATCTTGATAAAATTATTTCAGGATCCTCACTTCATGCGTGTTATGTGTCCTTATTTTGTAGCAGTGAAAGATTACTCTTAATGAAACTTGATAAGATTGTAAACCTTATTAGCCAATACGACACAGATGTTGCAATTTGTAATTAGTTCTGATTAGTTAGCACAATAGAGTTTTCCAAAATGGCAGTTACAGTTTTCAAATTCTTAGACAAACCATGATGCTTTTATAAATGTTATAATTACATATATAAAATCCCTTTATTAGTAGGCCAAGTTACTATACTACCTATTATTATAACCTATACTAAACATTTTGTTTAAATGAATCATTTTCCAACAAAGATTTTCCTAAATGCTAAAATTCTAAATTGATTTTTCTATGCGTTTTTTTCTCCATGAAAATAGCAATTGTAAAATTTTCATTCTTATAAATATAATTCAAAATTTTGAAAGAGTGAAACTTCCTGAAAGTTCAAATTAAATCTTTCATTATTTACTTGTAATTATAATTATTTAATTTTTATTTTTCTCATATTTATTTTAGAAAACTGCATCTGTCCTCAAAGTATTTATTTATTTATTTTTATCAATCAGAAAAATTCAATATTATTTAGTTGTTGGAAGAGTGGAGTAGAAGTTTGATGAAAGATAAAATAATCAGTTATCATGGATGTGCAGTGATTAAACTATGGAATAAAAAAGTTAATATAGATAGAGAATATCTGGGAAAATAGTGTAGTACCTCATTATTGAGAATGTAGGTGAAAAAAAGAAAATCAGTTTTTTCTAATTAGCAGCAAAGCTGTTTTATCTTGTTTGTAATTTATTTATTTATTCACTAATTTTAAAAGTCTCTTCCCAAAATCTGTGTTCAAACAATTTAGTGGCTTTCCATATATTCTGACTATACCTGATAGTGCAAATTAACAAAATAGTTTGGCTGAAATGCCCAGTCACTTGAGCTACAAGAATCCAAACATTACACATTTGAATGCTTCAGTGGATTTGCTAAGATCATAAGCAGAAAAGGTAAAATGAAATTTTTTCTACTTTAATTGACAAATGCAATTTTAGAACTTTGAGACAATGCAACTGAACTTTGAACATTTTTATATTAACTACATTAAAATAATGATGATGCTCTAATTTCACAATGTAAAAGCGGACATTTGTTAAAGCAGCCATTCTACAGTGAGCTTGAATATCAATGAAGAGTGCATTCCAGCCACAAACAGAACTACTTGGTAAATGCAAAGAGAGATGCAAGGCCACCGCTTAGAGATGCTCTTGCTAGGAACTTCACATGGCCTCCTTTCTCCTCTTCCCAATTTTTTCTCCTCCTCCTGTTTCAAAACTTACCCAGTCACTGCCTTCTTCCTTGGGACTGTACCTTTGGACCTTTACAACAGCAAATTCTTTAGCAGTTCCTCTGAATTTTTGTCTCCAGTAGGCAGCTGCTCATTCTACAACCATCTGCAAAAGAATCTATTCAAATAGTAGCACATACTCTTAGCTGTTTTCACTACATTTTGATGTTGTCTTCACCACATTTGAAGAACACAGTGACAGATATTGTAAGAAACATAATGAATTTAATCACACATCACTGTCTGGGAAGCCCAACAGAGATTTCTTAACCAGGTGGCTTGCCACCAGAGGTAACTGTTTGAGACTAGATGTATGGCTGCTTCAGTGGCTGGAAGGGATTATATTCTAAATTAAAATTGAAATCCACTCACTGGACATCTGATCTAGGCACAGTCTGAATTTAAACATACGAACATTACTTCTGAGCACCCTCTGTCTTAATCTGCTTGGGCCTCCATAATAGAATAACTTAAACTGGGTATGTTAAAAAAACAAATTTATTTGCCACAGTCCTAAAGTCTGGGAAGTCCCAGATCAAGAGGCCAGTTGATTCAGTCTTGGAAGGGCTCTTGTTCTCACTTGCAGATGGCTATTCTCTCTCTGTGTCTCCACATGACAGAAAGAGAGAACCACATACTGTCTCTTTAAGGGCTTGGATCCCACACTGAGAGCCCCATCCTCATGGCTAATCACCTCCCAAAGGCCCCTCATCCAAACACCATCACCTTGGGGGTAGGGCTTCAAAATACAACTTTTGGAGGAATACAGTTCGGTCCATAGCACCATCTTTAAACACCCAAGTTATGTCAAGGAAAACTGTAAGTTATGCATAAATATTGGCCCATTGAATTTTGTGTTTTTTTCTTTGTTATTTAAACTTTTCTTCTTTCTATGACTTTTTCTGTCTTTTGAATTCATAATTCCAGTCATGAATTTTCATATGAAAAATAAGTAGTTTCGTATTGTCAGTGAGTTTTTTAAAATCTTTTTTTTCCATTGGAATGAGTTGATATCCAATATTATGTTGGTTTCAGATGTACCACATAATGACTCAATAATCAGATTCATGACTAGATGTTTGTCACAATAAATGTGGTTAGTAACCCCATTGCCACACCAAGATATTACAATAGTATTGGTTATTTCTCTATGTTGTATTTTGATGCCTATGAGTAACTTATTTTACAGTTTGCAGTTTGTACCTCTTTATTCCCTTAATGTAGTTCACCCATCCCCCAACTTCATCCTTTTGATAACCAGCAGTCTGTTGTCCATATTTATGAGTCTATTTTTTGTTTGTTTATTTTGTTTTTTAGATGCCACATATAAATTAACTCATGTTGTATTTGTCTTTCTCTGCCTGGCTTATTTCACTTAGCATGGACCCTCTAGGTCCATCCATGTTGTTGCAAATAGCAAAATTTCCTTCTTTTATGGCTGAATAATACTCCATTCTGTATATGTACCACATCTGTATCCATTCATCTATTGATAGGTGCTTGGTTTGCTTGCATATCTTTGTTTTTGTAAATAAGTCTGCAATGAACATAGGGTGTATATATCTTCTATAATTAGTGGTTTTGTTTATTTTGGGTAAGTTCCCAGAAGAGGAACTGCTGGCTTATATGGTATTTCTAATTTAGTCTTTTGAGGATCCTCCATATTGTTTTCCACAGTGGCTGCACCAATTTACATTCCCACTAACAGAGTAGGAGGGTTCCCTTTTTTCCACATCCTCACAAACACTTGCTATTTCTTGTCTTGTGGATAGTAGCCATTCTGACTGGTGTAAAGTTATATACCTCATTGTGATTTTACTTTGCATTTCCCTGATAATTAGTGATATTGAGCATCTTTTCATGTGTCTGTTGGCAATCTCTTTGTCTTTTTTGGAAAAATGTCTATTCAGATCTTCTGCCCATTTTTAATTGGATTATTTCATTTTTTGGTATTGAGTTGTATGAGTTCTTTATATATTTTGGATGTTAGCCCTTTATTGCAAATATATTCTCCCATAATGTAGGTTGCCTTTTTGTTTTATTGAAGTTTGCTGTACAGAAACTTGTTAACAATCTGTAGTTCCACTTCCTTATTTTTGCTTTTGTTTTCCTTGCCTGGGTATAAGGATGTATCCAGAAAGAAACTTTTCATGCTGATATTCATAAGATCCTTGCCTATGTTTTCTTCTAAGAATCCTGTAGATTCATGTCTTACATTTAGGTCTTTAATCCATTTGGAGTTTACTTTTGCATATGTTATAAGACAGTGACCTTAGTTTCATACTCTTACATGTAGTTGCCCAGTTTTCCCAATATAATTTATTGAAGAGAGTGTAATTTCCCCATTAAATATTCATGGCTACCTTATCATAAGTTAATTGACCATATATGCATAGGTTTATAGCTGGGCTCTCTATTCTATTCCATTGATCGATGAGTCTGTTCTTGTGCCAGTACCATACTGTTTTGATTACTGTAACTTTGTAGTATAGGTTGAAATCAGGGTGTGCTTTGTTCTTTGTTTTCACAATTGCTTTGGCTATTTAGGATCTTTTGAGGTTCCACATAAATTTTAGAATTATTTGCTTGCTCTAGTTCATTGAGAAATATAATTGGTATTTTAGTAAGTATTGTATTGAATCTGTAAATTGCTTTGGGCAGGATGGCCATTTTGACAATGTTAATTCTTCCTATCCATAAGAATAGGATATATTTCCATTTATTCATGTCTTCAATTTCTTTCAATCTGTGTCTCATAGTTTTCAGAGTACAGGTCTTTCACCTCCTTGGTTTATTCCTAGGTATTTTATTCTTTTTGATGCCATTATAAATGGAATTGTTCTCTTGATTTCTCTCTCTGCTACTTCACTGTTAATATTTAAGAATGCAAGAGATTTCCATATATTGATTTTGTATCCTGCAACTTTGCTGAAACCAGTTATTAGATCTAATATTTTTTTGTGGAGTCTTTAGAGTTTTCTATATACAATATCATGCTATCTGCAAATAGAGACAGTTTAATTTCTTCCTTACTAATTTGGACACCTTTTATCTCCTTTTCTTGTCTGATTGCCATGGCTAGGACTTCCAGTACTATGTTAAATAGAAGTGGTGATAGTGGGCATCCATGTCTTATTCCCGAATAGAGGAGAAACTGTAAGCTTTTCAACATTGAGTATGATATTGGCTGTGGGTTTGTCATATATGACCTTTTATTATGTTGAGGTATGTTCCCTTTATGCCTTCTTTGTTGAGCATTTTTATCATGAACAGATGCTCAATTTTTTCAAATGCTTTTTCAGCATCTATAGAGATGATTTATTGTATGCAGATATTGTACCATCCTTGCATTCCTGGAATCAATCCCACTTGGTCATGATGAATGATCCTCTTCATGTATTTTTGAATTTTGTGAATACTTTGTTGAGGACTTTTGCATCTGTTTCATCATGAATTTTGTTCTTTACTTTTCTTTTTTGTAGTGTCTTTGCTTTTGGTATTAGAGCAATGCTAGCCTCATAGAATGAGTATGGAAGTGTTCCCTCCTCTTCTATTTTTTTAGAATACTTTAAGAAGCATAGGTATTAGCCTGTGCTTAAATGCTTCCTAGAATTTACCTGTAAAGCTATCTGGTACTGGCATTTTGTTTGTTGGGAATTTTTTGATTACCAGTTCAGTTTTGTTACCAGTAATTTGTCTATTCAGATTTTCTATTCTCCCTGGGTCAGTCTTGGAAGATTATATGTTTGTAGGAATTTATCCATTTTTTTCTAGGTTGTCCAATTTATTAGCATATACTTTTTCATAACATTATAATTCCATGAATTCCTGTAGTGTCCATTGTACCCTCCTTTCCGTTTCTGATTTTATTTGTGCCCTCTCTCTTTTTTTCTTGATAAGGCTGTCTAAGGGTTTGCCTTTTTTTTTTTCTCAAAGAACCAGCTCTTGGTTTCATTGTTTCTTTCCTTAGTCTCTATTTTATTTATTTCTGCTCTGATCTTTTTTAATGTCCTTCCTTCTGCTAATTTTTGTCTTTGTTTCTTCCTCTTTTTCTAGTTTCTGTAGCTGTAAGGTTAGATTATTTGACATTGTTCTTGCGGTAGGACTACATTGCTATAAACTTCCTCCTTAGAACCACTTTTGCTGTATCTCATGTATTGTGTTTCTGTTTTCACTTGTTTCCATGTATTGTTTTATTTCCTCTTTGAATTGTTCCTTGATACATTGATTATTTAGAATCATGTTGTTTAGCATCCATGTGTTTGTGTATTTTCCAGTTTTTTTATTGTAATTGATTTCTAGTTTCATACCATTGTGGTCTGAGATAGTTGATACAATTTCATTCTGAAATTTGTTGACACTTGTTTTGCACCCTTATATGTGATCTATTTTGGAGATAGTTCCATATGTACTTGAGAAAAAATATGTATTATGTTTCTTTGGGGTAGAATGTTCTGTATGTATCTGTTAAGTCCATCTGATCTTATCATTCAACATCTGTGTTTCCTTTTTCATTTTTTACTTGGATGATCTATACAATGATGAAGTGGGTTTTAAAGTCTCCTAATATTATTGTGTTGTGGTCAGTTTCTCCCTTTAGGTCTCTTAGTATTTGGTGCATATATTTAGGTGCTCCTATATTGAGTGCGTAGATGTTTATAGTTGTTATATCCTCTTACTGGACTGATCCCTTTATCATTATGTAATGTCCTTCTGTGGGTCTCTTGTTACTTTCTTTGTTTTGAAGTCTGTTTTCTCTAATATAAGTATTGCAACTCCAGCTTGTTTTTTGTCATTCCTATTTCTATGGTATATCTTTTTCCATCCCTTCAGTTTCAGTCTTTGTGTGTCTTTTGGTCTGAAATGAATCTCTTGTAAGCAGCATATAGATGGGGCTTGTATTTTCATCCATTCAGTTACCCAATGTCTTTTTAATGGAGCATTCCAGCCATTTAAATTTAAAGTAATTACTGATTATATGTACTTACTGCCATTTTGTTAAATGTTTCCTGGTTGTTTTTGTTGTTCTTATCTGATTCTTTCTTCCTCTCTTCCTGTCTTGTCTTGTGTTTTATAACTTTCTTTGGTGTTATGGTTGGGTTCCCTTCTCTTTCTTTATTGTGTATCTACTATGTTTTGGTTTGTGGTTACCATAAGTGTTCTTATATGACATCCTATTAATACCATAATCTGTAATAAGCTGATGGTCACATATGTGAATATATTCTACCAGCACTACATTTCTTTCTCCCCCTCCTTCACTTTTTACATGTATAATATCTTCTTTTACATCCTTTTACTAAGCAATTCCCTCAATTGATATTTAGATGTAATTGCTTTTCCTACTTTTGTCTTTTTGACCTTCATACTAGCTTTTAAGTAATTGATCAACTACTCTAGCTTTATGTTCGCTTTGTAGTGGAAATTACTCCCTTAAATTTTTTGCTTCTATTTAGACTCTTTTTCTTTAAAAAAAAAAAAGTCCCTTTAACATGTCTTGTAAGGCTTGTTCAGTAGTAATGAACTCTTTTAGCTCATGTTTATCTATGAAGCTTCTCTCCCCTTCAATTCTGAGTGATAAGCTTTCTGAGTAGTTTATTCTTGGTTGGAGATTTTTATCCTTTCAGCACTTTAACTAGATCATGTCATTCCCTTCTGGCTGTAGAGTTACTGCAGAAAAATCAGCTGATAGCCTCCCCGGGTTTCCTTTGTATGTCATTTGTTGCTTTTCTCTTGCTGCTTTTAAGATCCTCTGTTTGTCTTTGATCTTTGACATTTCTATTACACTGTGTCTTGGTGTGGACCTCTTTGGAAGGAGCACCCTGTGCTTTCTGGAGCTAGTAGACTGTTTCCCTCCCCGGGTTAGGGGAGTTTTCAACTATTATCTCTTCAAAATGTATTTTTTACACCTTTCTCTCTCTCTTTTCCTTCAGAGATTCCTATAATGTGAATATCAGCATGTCCCACATTGCTCTTACCCTATCCTCATTTCTTTTAATTCTTTCTTCCTTCTGCTGTTCAACTTGGGTGCTTTCCGTTATTCTATCTTCCAAGTCACTGATCCATTCTTCATCCTCTAGCGTGTGTTCATTCCCTCCAGTGAATTTTTTATTTCATCTGTTGAATTCTTCATCTCTGGTTCCTTTTTAGACTTTCTCTTTCTTTAAGTCCTTCTTGAGTTCTGCTATTATTTTCTCACTTCTAGTTAAGTATATAACCATTGCTTTAAACTCTTTTTTATCAAGTAGAAATAGAGTTTTTTTCTGTTTTTTTTCTTTTATTGTTTTGTCATTTGAATCATATTCCTCTGACTCCTCATTTTGTATAGCTTTGTGTGCTTGGTTCCTTGCATTGTTGAAAGGGCTCACTCGCTCAGTCTTGAAGCATTGGCCTTATGTAGCAGAGTGCTCTGTTTAGCCTTGTGCTCTTGGCAGGCTGGAGGCCAAGTAAGTGTGAGATGGGCTTTTCCTAGTGCTGGGGTTCCCAAGGCATAGTCTCAGGGGCATGGCCTTCTGGGAATATTGGAAAGACTCCTAAGTGGACACCTTTGTGTTCTGCACTGGTAGGGGGAAGGTGGTGGCCCAGCAGCAGGTCAAGCCACACTCCAGGTAATTCCTGGATTAGCATCCGCTGAGTCACCTGTGGCTCCTTACCCATATGTCCATGCACTCTATGCTGCTTGGGACCACTCGAGGTAATTCCCACATTAGATGCCCACTGGATGGCATGAAGTCAGGCTCTGTGCACTTCCCTGTTGGACCTTGCAGGCTCTGGGCTGCTCCTGGGAATTATTGCATCAGCATCTGCAGACCTGCTGGTGTCTGGGATCAGGCATTGTGCACCCTCACATTTCCTTGGGGCCCCTGTGCACCTGAGCTACTCCAGGGAGTTCCTGCATCACTGGCTTGGATCAAGCATCATATATGTGTGCATTCCCCCACGGCCCTCGCATACCTTGGGCTACTACAGGGAATTCTTGTGTTGCCACTTTCTGGTCCTGCTGGTGGCCATATATTCCTGCAAATGCATTCCCCTGTGGCAATCTGGGGAGTTGCCTTTTCAGCACCAGCCCACAGATTTGTGCACCCTCCCTGTGAGCTGGGGAATTTTCCAGTCCTACTGATGGGGCCTGGGCCAGTGGATAACAACATGCAGCAAGGTGAGATTGCTGGATATCCTGCAGGCACCCCTGGGTATAGGTAGGGGGTAAGGCAGCTGCCTAAACCAAGTCTGAGATTGGCCCAGATCCTCTTCTTGGCTTCACTAAGATTTGAGGAAGGATTGCAAACAATGGCACTGGCTGGCTTCTCCAATCCCAGATTGCCTCCAATGGTTTCCTTGACAAGCAATAGACATTTATTTCTATAACTTAGGTTCTTTCACTTATGGTCTAGTTTCACTTCAACCCACTAGGCGTTTTTCCTGCACCTGAGTGCAGGGAATCCACACCCGGCTCTCTCAGGGATATCCCTTCCATTCTTCTCCACTGGTTGTGATGGTGAAGGGGCTTCCACAGTTACCATGTCTCTCCTTCCTGTCATTTTTTTTTTTAATGTGATCTTTCCCTCTTGTATTGAAGGTGTTCTATTTGGTCTCCATTCTTCTTCAGGGTGAAATGCTCCATGTGTAGGTATAGATTTGGTGTGTAGGTAGAGAAGGTCTATTCAGGTTCTCTTTAATCTGCCATCTTCCCAGAATCCTGTCAGTGAGTTTTTAAAATGCAACTCTTTTTTAAATTATATGCAACATAAATATTTCAGCTATTTTCTGTTTCAACACATTTAGTTCTTGTATCTGAGTTATACGTGTGTGTGTGTGTGTGGGGGGGGGGGTGCATTTATGTATGTCTGTGTGCATGTGTTTCCTAATATGTAGAAACAACTGAAGCTAAGCTTGTAAATTTCAGGTAAGTCCATTTTTCATATCCATTTCTGTGGGATTTGCCTGAAAATACCAATTTACTACATATAAGAGATTAACTAGAAGATCCACTAACCCATCTATACACAGGGTCTAACTCTTCTCTTGATAGGAAACATATAAGATGGTTCTTCCACTTGAAATAGTCTATGCTTATTTCTAAATTAATATTTCAAAATGTAATTCATTATTAACCTTCTGTTTGAATGTAGTATTTCTAAGTATTGTATCTGTAATGCTGCATTCTTTTAAAGTAAGTGACAGGTTTCCCAACCTTAAGACATTTTAATAAATAGTGCAGGACTTCAAATCATAAAATAGGCATTTCTTTCCCAAATAACTAATTATGAAAATGGCTAGGAAAAATATTTATAGGTCTTAAATTGAATTACATCTCTGTAATAAAGCTTTCATTTATTTTGTTACCAAACTAATTTTGATATTATTTTTTCCATACAAATGATTTTCCAGAAAATTTCTTTGAAAAGAATTTAACTGTCAGATCTCAGTTTTCCAATGTTATCTTTAACCTAATTAAATTAAATAAAAAATAATCTCAACAATATAGTTATAATTATTATGAGGGTGATCTCATTGATGCCTTGGTATAAAGTATATTCTAAATCCAAGGTAATAGTATATTATCTTACAAGTGACTTTTTTTTGCATATTCTCCATAGCTTATCATTAAAATTTTAGCTGTTTCAACACCCCCAACTCTCAGATTAAGCATTTGACTAAGACAACATCTGATTCTAAATATCTAAACATTGTGTTGGATTTTCTTATCATCAACTTGATTAAGATGGAATTGTTTCCTAAGACTCTTTATCATGTATGTTTCTAGTTGATTAAATGAGGAACTTATGCAAGTTTTGAGAGTTGTAAGGAGAGATCTTTATTCACAGAAGATCTCTGTGATCAAGTGATGGACAGGTACAGAAGTGATTCTCCCTGTTCAGTCCTCAGGTTCCTGACTTTGGGCTTTGCTGACCAACAGCAGCCCCAGACACCATGGACACAAACCACTTGGTTCAATAAAAGCAAGTTGGATAAAAATTAAAGCACTTGCTAAAACTTGGCAAAACCAACTTTCACTTTGGAAAACTCAATAGTTGCCCTGTGATTGTCAATTTTTTATTTATAACATAGGAGTAGCATAAGTACCTTATATTTTCTTTGGAGATTAAACATGAACCATTTGAGAAAGAAGTTTATACACTCCATATATGAAATTTATGTAATTAGAATACTCCAATATAAATAGTCTCTTACCCAAAATAAAGCCAGTTGTTTTGACTAACTTGGGACCTTTTTGATTCAAGTTTCCCAATTTGTATTATTTGCATTGGGGTCTATTCATTTATAAAAGGTCATTCTCTGAGTTGAGACCTATCATTTGACTGACAGCAGAAGACTTATTCCCAACATGTGTCCTACAGTGCCGATCTCCATAAGGATAAAAGTAAAAACAACACAATAAACAAAAGGCAAGAATTTCTTGAGGCAGGGGGAGTGATAGAGCCCACAAATATATAGTAGTAATAATTATAATATGAAAATATAACTTTAGGCTAGTGCTGTTCCCCCTAAAAAGCTATGTTGAAGTCCTAACTGCTCGTAGCTGTGTATGTGACCTTATTTGGAATTCGGGTCACTGCAGATGTAATCAGTTAAAATGAGGTCATACTGGATTTGTGGGATGCTAATACAGTGACTGGTGTCTCCATACGAGAAAAAAGAGGGATAGTTGACACACACAGACACATACACAGGGCAGATGACTAGGTGAAGATGGAGGCTGAGATTATAATTATGTTTCCACAAACCAAGGACCTCGTTGCCAAAGACTGCCAGTAGCCTCCAGAAATGAGGAAGCATTGTTCTCTAGAGTTTTCAGAGGGAGCATGACCCTGCTGACACCTTGATTTCAGACTTTTACCTTGTAGAACTGTTTGAGAATAAATTTTTGTTGTTTAAAGCCACCAGATTACTGGTAAATTTTTACCACAGCCTTAGGAAACTAATACAGCAAGTTTTTGCAAAACGTGCACATTAAAGTACTAAATCAGCAGCATTAAAATAGATTATCTTGTGGGGGGAGAAAAGAGTTCATAATCAAATTTGCAATAATCTGAATTTTATTTGTAAAATTGGGGGATGTGTTTAATTATGGTGATATGGTGCATGTGTGTATTATTAAATGTATGTAGCATTTTCAAAGCCATTTGGAAAAGGAAGATTTGAATGTAATATTTCTTATGATTGGGTATTTTTTGAATGACAAACTTCAGAAAATACTGCTTATAAGCCAGTCTATATTCTACAAACAGAGTATTTATATCCAAAACATTTCAACATAATCAAGTCTTGCTCTAGAATTAAAAATTTATGCTAGAATATTAAAAATATATTACTGACATAAAATAAATATTTGAGTAAGATAATATCCATGTCATAATCATAGATACAATGAAGAAACTCAACAGAAGTCTCTAGTGCATGAATTATAAAGAAGAGTTTGCTGATTAGTGGTGCCTGTGCTGTTTAAGGGGCAAGATATAACTTTGTATAAGCCTTACGGAAGTGTCTTTCCCATTTTCATCCTCTTTTCCCCCTCATGTTTCAGCTGTTTTCTATGTCAGGATGACAGGAGTAAAATGGTTGGGCATGTTCAGGCTTAAGAGCAAATGTGAGCCTGACTCTGAAGTGACTGAGCTGGGGCTCTCCTGACTGGGCAAAGGATCTTGATGGTGGTACACAGGAGAGGTGTCCTTATGACACATGGTGGTGGGGGTTGGGAGGCAAGGATTCAAGTGTAACCAAAATGTCTACCCAGGAAAACAAGTTTCACAATCAGCACCCCAGTTCAGGGAACTAAGGTCTGCTGTGTGTTTAAGAAACCAATGAACAATTTTGGTAGATTACAGAAGAAACCTTTGATAGTGTTTTCATTTGTGATAATGTAACCCAAACCCCTAATCTGATTTCCTGCGAGCATCTTGGGGAGGGTGGCTGTCTGGGGTCTTCCTGATTCACACATAGAATTGCTTAGGGTTTTCCTAGACACCAGTTATTTCTTCCTTGGCCAAGTCCCTTGAATAGGAAAACAGTCTCAGACAAAGATATAGACATATCTGAGATGTCATAAGTATGCAATAGCATTATGTCTTAAAAACAACATACATACCTTAACTTAAAAATACTTTATTGCTAAAAAATGCTAACCATCATCTGAGCTTTCAGCAAGTTATAATCACTGATCATAGATCACCATAATAAATATAATAATAATAATAATAAAGTTTAAAGTATAGTGAGGATTTCTAAAATGTGACACACAGAAACAGAGTGACCAAATGCTGTTGGAAAGTTGGCCCCCATAGATTGCTTCATGCAGGGTTGCCACAAACCTTCAACTTATAAAAAAAAGGAAATATTTGCAAAGTTCAGTGAAATAAAGAACAATGAAACAAATCATGCCTGTATTTTCATGGTAATGTACATGCTGAAATTATGCACTCAAGGTCGATGATAAAGTGGTCAGGCACATGAGTTGCCAACCGAGACCTGAAACTTGGACTGCAAAAATGCTTGTGCCTCTACAGCTGGGGTCTCTTTGGCATGCTAGTTCCCAAACAATCACAAATACTAGTAGTCTCATCTTATTAACTTGCTAATACCTATACAGCTTAAAAACATTGGTAAAAGAAAGGCAGAGTAAACCAAAAGAAAGCAGAAGTAAGGCATTAATATAGATAAAGACAGACATTAATGTTATATAAAGGAAAAATAGAAGTTAGTTCTCAGAAAACAAAAACACTGAATAGTGCAACCATTAGTTTGCCTTATCAAATACATAAAGATATGAAAAGGGGTGATAATACTTAGAGAAAGACATTTAAATCATGAGAGGCCAATTTATACAACTTTATGTAAATATATTAAACTCCTAGATTGAAGGAATCCTTTTTCCTCAAAAAAAATAAAACATTCCAAAATAGGCTCTTATGAAGAAAATAAGTCTAAACAAGTTAAATATAATAAAAGAAAGAGAGAAGATTATTAAATGCTAAATAACTCTTCATCAAGAAAGGACCAAGCTCAAATTGTTTCTTTTTCTTTTAAAGGCCAGATAATTCCAGTACTACTTAACTATTCCAAACATAAATTGACAATTTCCATTTTAAAAGATTGATATTGGTCCTCAAAATGAATAAAGATCATATCAAAATATAAAACTATTGCCAAATTTTCCTCAAGAATATTGATATAAAATCAAAATTATAATATTTGCTATCAAAAATCAAACCAACAGCACATTAAAGAATAACAAACCATGAAAAAAATGCAGTGTATTTCATAAATGCAAAGATGGTATAATATTAGTAGATTCATTCACATAATCTATTTATCAAAAGAGCTAAGAAAAAAAATCATGTAATTATTTCCTCAGATACCAAAGGTATTTGACAGAATTCAACACCCATTCAATATTTTTTCCTCAGCCAAAAATATTAAAATTATAAAAAAGATAATAAGATAACTCTCTTTACTACTATTTATCTCTCTGATGGATATATTAGCTAAATTAGATTAAACAAGGTAAAGTAATTAGAGTTATAAGAAATGAAAAGTGCAACTATATCTTTTTGCATAGCACATGATTTTATATTTAAAAAACTGAAAATAATCTATGGGAACACTACTATACACAATAAAATTATTTAATAGAACATTATGAAGTAAACATATAAAAACCAAGCCCTCAATGTGTAGAAACAAAAACTATTCTGGAGGAAGAAAGCAGTAGAATTAATGTAAAAGAACGTATTCCTCACCGCACACACACCACTTAGCAAATATAAACAACAGCACACAGTAAAAACAAAAACAAACAAAAATTAACAAGAAAAAACTATTTTGAAGCACAGGAAAGTAAGTGAAACAGTGGAAGCCCATATTATGATCTTGGATGAGAAAATGCAGATCATACAGATATCATTGTTTTCCTGAAATAATTTGTTACTTGAATGCAATCCCAACATAACACAGCTCTGTTGGTTCTAGAATTAGATAAGAAAACTAATGCTTTGGAAGAAAAACACAAGCAAGACTAATAAGAGAAATAGTGAAAAGAAGGTTAGCCCTATTAGTGCTAAATATAGACAAATATTTTGATATTGAAACCATTTTTTCTTGCTTCAATGGATAAACCAATTAGAATTTTTTTAATTGGGAAAAAACACATTTGGAAATCTAGTTAATGATGATAACATATTTCAAATCATTGGGAAAAGATGAAGTTTTAAATAAGTGTATAGAGATAACTGAACAGCCATGCACAGAGCAACAAAATTCTTTTTGCTTTAATTTGTGCTGTTTCTGAGTCATGGAGCATTTTGTCCTCCTACCTCCTGTTTGATCTCCTTTATTTCTCCATCCACTCAGTAACCAGCCCCACTGCAAGGTCCCAAATTGATCAAATCACATGCCTAAGTATATTACTCTTCTCAGTATGGGTTATTACTATGTTAAAAAGTATGCAAATGTAGAGTAGGTGAAGATTAAAGATGGTGGCATGAGAGGTGAGACAGAGGCTTTCTCCTAAAATCACATATACTATAAAAATATAATTAATACAACTAATCCTGAAAGATCAACAGGAAAGAGGACTGCACCAACTGCATACACCTGCAGAAAAGAATAAACCGCACGGAAGCGGGTAATGTACCAAAACCATGGCCCAGCGGGACCCAAACCCTTCCAACACCCCAGCTCACAAGCAGGAGGAAGAGAAACAGAGCGGTGAGGGAGTGGAGAATGCTGGGACTGCTGAATACCTAAATTCAGAGATCTGATCTGGGAGCACAAACCTACATTTCATGGTGTTTTCATGGTACTATCATGATTAGGGGTATGAAAAGCTAAGACAGGCAGAATACCTGGAGAGACTGAGATTCTAGTCAGTTGTGGAAAGCAGGGATCTATATCCAGCTGCTCTGGGACAAAAGAAAGGTAGGCAGTCTGAGAGACTTCCTAACACCAAGAGGGCTGCTAAAGGGGCAAGGGTTGCACAGAGCTTACTGCTCAGGAGAAAGGACAGGTAGACAAAATTGTCTGGGTGCACTCTGCCCAGCAGGTTGAAAACTTCCACTGTCTTCAGGAGCTCCAGCTCCCTGGCTGGCTACAGAGCTCCAAGGACCCCCTCCATGATATGCAGCCTATTGAGCCTTTCTTCCCAGCCAGCTCCACCTGGCTAACAAATTAGCAAACCCTACCCTGGCTTAAGGCCAGCCAGAGGGAAGCCCAGTCTATAGAAACTACAAACGCAAAGCATAGAGGCTTATACCTGTGTGCTCGGCCCACTGGTTCTGGCAGTGGAGACAGGCAAAGCAGCCGGGAAAAAGGAAACAGCTCTTTCCTCCCCCAAGGCATGAATACCACTCCCCCGTGACCCCCGACATTGCTACAGGGGCTGAACAACTCCAGAGAGTAAAGCTACTGGGTACTAGAGGGCGCCATACACAAATATAAAATGCCAGAGGAACCTGGTCCAAAGTAAAATTATGAATACAACCCCTGAGAAAGATACAAATGAAATCAACCTCATGAATATTCCTGAAAGGGATTTCAAAATAAAAATTATAAACATGCTCACGGAGGTGCAGAAAAATATTCAAGAACTCAGGAATGAATTCCGTTTGGAGATACAATCATTACAGAACACAGTATCAGAAATGAAAAATACAATGGAAAGTTTTAAAAGCAGATTAGATATGGTGGATGAGATGATAAATGAAATAGAAATTAGAGAAGAGGAATACAAAGAAGCTGAGGCAGAGAGAAAAAAAGGATCTCTAAGAATGAAAAAATATTGAGAGAACTGTGTGACCAATCCAAATGGAACAATACTCACATTATAGGGGTACCAGAAGAAGAAGAGAGAGAAAAGGGATAGAAAGTGTCTTTGAGGAGGTAATTGCTGAAAACTCCCCCAATCTGGGGGAGGAGAAAATCTCTCAGGCCATGGAGGGGCACAGAGGTCCCAACACAAGGGACCCAAGGAAGACAACACCGAGACATATAGTAATTAAAATGGCAAAGATCGAGGATAAGGACAGACTACTAAAGGCAGCCAGACAGAGAAATAAGATCACATACAAAGGAAAGCCCATCAGGCTATCATCAGACTTCTCAGCAGAAACCTTACAGGCCAGAAGGGAGTGGCATGATATATTTAATGCAATGAAGCAGAAGGACCTCAAACCAAGAATACTTTATCTGGCAAGGTTATCATTTAAATTTGAAGGAGGGATTAAACAATTTTCAGATAAAAAAAGCTGAGAGAATATACCTCCCACAAACCATCTCTACAGCGTATTTTGGAGGGACTGCTATAGATGGAAGGGTTCCTAAGGTATAATAGCTGTTACCAGAGGCAATAAAACCACAGAAAAGAAAGTAGAACCATTAATTACTAACCAAATGCATAATTAAGTCAACTATCCCCAAAGTCAATCAAAGGATACAAAAAGTCTACAGAATATGATACCTAATATACAAAGAATGGAGGAGGAAGAAAAAGGAGGAGAAAAAAAGAACCTTTAGATTGTGTTTGTCATAACATATTAAGTGAGTTAAGTTAGACCCTTAGTTAGTAAGGAAGATAACTTTGAACCTTTGGTAACCATGAATCTAAAGACAGCAATGCCAATAGGTACATACCTATCGATAATCACCCTAAATGTAAATGGACTGAATGCACCCATCAAAAGACATAGAGTCACTGAATGGATAAAAAAACAAGACCCATCTATATGCTGCCTACAAGAGACTCACTTCAAATCCAAAGACATACACAGACTAAAAGTGAAGGGATGGAAAAAGATATTTCATGCAACTAAAAGGGAGAAAAGAGCAGGAGTTGCAGTACTTGTATCAGACAAAATAGACCTCAAAACAAAGAAAGTCACAGACACAAAGAAGGACATTACATAATGATAAAGAGGTCAATCCAACAAGAAGGTATAACTATCTGCCCAACACAGAAGGTATAAATGTCTATCTGCCCAACACAGAAGCACTGACATATGTGAAACAAATACTAACAGAATTAAAAGGGGAAATAGAATGCAGTGCATTCATTCTAGGAGATTTCAACACTCCACTCACTCCAAAGGACAGATCAACCAGACAGAAAATAAGTCAGGAGACAGAAGCACTGAACAACACATTAGAACAGATTGACCTAACAGACATCTACAGAACTCTACACTCAAAAGCAGCAGAATACACATTCTTTTCAAGTGCACATGGAACATTTTCAAGAATAGATCATATCCTAGGCCACAAAAAGAGCCTCAGTAAATTCAGAACTATTGAAATTGTACCAACCAGTTTCTCAGACAACAAAGGTATGAACTAGAAATAAATTATGCAAAGAAAATGAAAAATCCCACAAACACATGGAGGCTTCACAACATGCTCCTAAATAACCAATGGATCAATGACCAAATAAAAACAGAGATCAGGCAATATGTGGAGACAAATGACAACAATAATTCAGCACCACAAAACCTGTGGTACGCAGCAAAAGCCCTGCTAAGAGGAAAGTATATTGCAATACAGGCCCACCTCAGGAAAGAAGAACAATCACATATGAACAGTCTAAACACACAATTAATGAAACTAGAAAAAGAAGAAAAAATGAGGCCCAAAGTCAGTAGAAGAAGGGACTTAATAAAGATGAGAGCATAAATAAATAAAATCGAGAAGAATAAAACAATAGAAAGAATAAATGAAAGCAGGAGCTGGTTCTTCCAGAAAATAAACAAAATAGATAAACCCCTAGCCTGACTTATCAAGAATAAAAGAGAGTCTACACACATAAACAGAATCAGAAATGAAAAAGGAAAAATCACTACGGACGCCACAGAAATACAAAAAATTATGAGAATCCTATGAAAAACTATATGCCAACAAACTGGATAACCTAGAAAAAATAGACAACTTTCTGGAAAAATAAAACCTTCCAAGGCTGACCCAGAAAGACATGAAATCTGAACAGAACAATTACCAGCAACAAAATTGAATTGGTAATCAAAAAACTACCTAAGAACAAAACTCCTGGACCAGATGGCTTCACCACTGAATTTTATCAGACATTTAGAGAAGACCTAATACCCATCCTCCTTAAAGTTTTCCAAAGAGTAGAAGAAGAATGAATACTTCCAAACTCATTTTATGAGGCCAGCATCACTCTAATACCAAAACCAGGACAAAGACACCACAAAAAAAGAAAATTACAGACCAATAACCCTGATGAACATAGATGCAAAAATACTCAACAAAATATTAGCAAACCTAATTCAAAAATACATAAAAAATATCCATAATGGTCAAGTAGGATTTATTCCAGGGATGCAAGAATGGTACAACAATCGAAAATCCATCAACATCATCCACCACATCAATAAAAAGAAGGACAAAAATCACATCATCTCCATAGATGCTGAAAAAGGATTCAACAAAATTCAACATCCATTCATGATAAAAACTCTCAACAAAATGGGTATAGAGGGCAAGTACCTCAACATAATAAAGGCCATATATGAGAAACCCACAGCCAACATTATACTTAACAGCGAGAAGCTGAAACTTTTCCCTTAAGATCGGGAACAAGACAAGGATGCCCACTCTCCCCACTTCTATTCAACATTGTACTGGAGGTCCTAGCTCAGCAAACAGACAACACAAAGAAATAAAAGGCATCCAGATTGTCAAGGAAGAAGTTAAACTGTCCCTGTTTAAAGATGGCATGATATTGTACATAAAAATCCCTAAAGAATCCACTCCAAAATGAATAGATCTAATATCTGAATTCAGCAAAGTTGCAGGATACAAAATTAATACACAGAAATCTATGACATTCATATATACTAACAATTAGCTAGAAGAAAGAGAAATGAGGAAAACAATTCCATTCACAATTGCATCTAAAAGAATAAAATACCTAGGAGTAAATCTAACCAAGGATGTGAAAGACCTAAACTCTGAAAACTGCAAGACACTCATGAGAGAAATTAAAGAAGATATCAATAAATGGAAACACATCCCGTGCTCACGGATAGGAAGAATTAATATTGTCCAAATGGCCATCATGCCTAAAACAATCTACAGATTTAATGTAATTCCTATCAAAATACCAACAGTATTCTTCATTGAACTATAGCAAATAGTTCAAAAGACCCCAAATAGCCAAAGCAATTCTGAGAAGGAAGAATAAAGTGGGAGAATTATGCTGGCCAATTTCAAGCTCTATTACAAAGCCACGGTAATCAAGACAATTTGGTACTGGCACAAGAACAACCCATAGACCAACGGAACAGACTAGAGAGCCCTGATATAAACCCAACCATATATGGTCAACTCACATACGATAAAGGAGCCATGGACATACAATGGAGAAATGACATCCTCTTCAACAACTGGTGTTGGCAAAACTGGACAGCTCCATGCAAGATAATGAAAATGGATTACAAAAGCAAAAATAAACACATGAGACTACATCAAACTACAAAGTTTCTGTACAGCAAAGGACAACATCAACAGAATGAAAAGGCATCCTACACTATGGGAGAATATATTTGTAAATGACATATCCAACAAGGGGTTAACACCCAAAATATATAAAGAACTCACATGCCTCAACACCGAAAAAGCAAAAAACCCAATTGAAAAATGGGTAGAGGATATGAAGAGACAATTCTCCAAAGAAGAAATTCAGGTGGCCAGCAGACATGAAAAGATGCTCCACATCACTAATCATCAGGGAAATGCAAATTAAAACCACAACGAGATATCACCTCACTAGTAAGGATGGCCAGCATCGAAAAGACTAAAAGCAACAAATTCTGGCATGGATGCAGAGACAGGGGAACCTGCCGGTGGGAATGTAAGCTAGTTTAACCATTGTGGAGAGCAATATGGAGTTTCCTCAAAACACTATAAATAGGAATACTGTTTGACCTGGCAATCCCACTCCTTGGAACTTACCCAAAGAATACAACTCCTCAGATTCAAAAAGGTATATGCACCCTTATGTTTATCACAGCACTATTTACAATAATCAAGATATGGAAGCAACCTAAGTGTCCATCAGTAGATGAATGGATAAAGAACGGGTGGTACATATACACAATGGAATACTATTCAGCCATAAGGAAGATACAAATCCTACCATTTGCAACAACATGGATGAAGCTGGAGGATATTATGCTCAGTAAAATACGCCAGGTGGACAAAGACAAGTGCCATATGATTTCCCTCATTTGTGGAGTATAACAACCTAGCAAAATTGAAGGAATAAAGTAGCAGACGACTCACAGACTCCAAGGGACCAGTGGTTACTAAAGGGGTCGGGTGTGGGAAGGCAGGGTGGGGGCGGAGGAAGGGGATTGAGGGGTATTAAGTTTAGTGCACATGGTGTGGAGGGTCACGGGGAAAACAGTGTAGCACAGAGAAGGCAAACAGTGAATCTGTGTCATCTTACTCCACTGAAGGACAGTGACTGCATTGGGGTATGGGTGTGGACTTGATAATATGGGTAAATGTAGTAACCACATTGTTTTTTCATGTGAAACCTTCATAAGAGTGTATATAAATAATACCTTAATAAAAAAAGTTAAAAAAGAGCCACCAAATTTTCAGAAAAAAAAAGGAAAATATGCACATGTATACTTTTGTCTTTGTAGGAAATTTTATTTCCATACCCTAGAATAAAGTGATTTATTTACCAGGATCTTCAGGGTTGAATGAACTGTTGCAGTTTCTGGATACTGTCATCATGTACCATGCTGTTTAATTTTGCATTACATTTTTTTAAAACAGGCAGGATTGTCTTTGGGCTGTCTACTTTAAAAATAGTGAATGGTTGAGGAAACTGGAATATTGGGACTTGTAAAATTATTAATGTAATTATCCAGTTTTTAATGTTTAAAAACTTTCTCCTGCTTAGGGCCCTAGGAAGCACAAACCCATTTATTTTTTTAAGAGATCTTACCCATCTTTGGGTTATTTTAGCTTCAAAGGAGCTTTCACTCTCAAGGTTAGCATTTAACAATGTTAGCTCTCTTCCATTCTGCATCTTAGACTCAATTTGCTCAGCAGGCAGTTATCTGGATGGTTTTCAGACCAGCAGGAGGCATCATTATGTTGCATTGAGTGAGACCTCAAACTATGTACAAAAAGTAATCTAACCTAGTGTTACTAAAATAAAGTACAGAGGGGATTTAAAAATTCCTCTCCTGAATTCAGTATAACAAGCTTTAAGGTGATACAAAAAGTACTTGCAATGCATAAACCCAGTGGGTCTTATTCAGTGTAGTTAAATTCCATGAACAGACTGTTATTGCATAAAAATAATGCTGTACCAACACTAAGCATTGTACTTTATTCTAGCTTTGTGTGTGTCTTTTTGTTCAAGAAACTGTGTCAAAAATATGCAAATACCTAAATACTTTCAGCAATTTTATAAAGACTTTATAATGCTGCAGAAAGTAAAATATACTGACTCTTGAATACAGTGCATTTTCTTAAATGACAGTAACACACAGCATTAAAAAATACTCACATTGAATGTTACACCACCATCACTGAAACTAGGGAGAATTTAAAATCATAAAGTGAACTATCAATTGTAGAGGAAATTCATTTTAAATATCAATGTGTGATTCTGATAAGTTTATCTTTAAAAAATGGAATGTCACATAAAACAGCTTTGTAGAAATCAACTGATAGTGTGTTTAATAACAAAAAATCCAACCAAGTAAATTTGAAAATCCAGTTGGCTTTCTTCAACAATTAGTGATTAACATTTGGGCAGCATTTCATCTAAGCAAATGGATAGGAGCTCCAAAGAGCTGTACAAAATGGAAGGATTTTAAAGGCAGAGAGGGCATGGGATAAAGAAGTCATAAATGAAAAAAAAGATTGTTTTGGGCAAGATCACCTTCCTGTGGGGGACAAAATTGCCTATCAAGCAGATTACCTCACTGGTGCTGACCAAGAAATTCCACACTTACTGGTTCAGACTACATTCCTGGGGAAGGTTGAAACTGCAGTTAGAATAGGTATTAAGCCTTAGTTTGGCCACGTGGGCCTAGCACAAGTGACTCCATTTTGGGCCTGTTGTTCCTTTTTAACACCATCCATATGGTAATTTTGACCTGTATGTAAACTGTAATTTTAGGAAATTATAAGCCACACTGAAAAATGTATGTGCTATTTTCTTGTTTCACTGGATTGTATGTAAAATTTTAACAACTTCAATATAGAAAGTCTTCCTTTTTTATTGGCACCATATATCAATTTTAAACTTTCTCTGTGACTAAATACTCTTCCTATTAGAAAGAGCCATTTCACCACAACTCCACTACCATCCTTGGAATCTCACTGTTAGCTGTTATCTTTTGTGACCCCCCCAAATGAAAACTTGTGGTATTTTTCATTTCTTTGTATATTTTGGTTATTCTGATCTCCAATATGTGTTTCAACACCTTTCCTTTGATATTTGATACAACAATTAGAAATTAGGAAGTAGAGAGAAGACTGGAGCAATTCTGTCAGACAGCCTAACTGACACGACAATGAAATATAAAATAAATATAAAAATGTAAAATAAAATAAAAAAAGCAAAAAAGAATAATTCTTCTAAAGTACACATGACATAACTACCAAAATGATTCTAATTATGTCGAAAATTTAAAACTGGGCAAAAGTCTTTGGTGGAGGTTAAGATTCTTTATTTCTCTTAAAAGAAGACATCAAGTGGACTTATAAGCACAAGAAAAGGTACTTGCCATAATTAATCACTGAGGAGGCACAAATTAAAGACATAAGGTGATACCTCTTCACATCTATTAGAATCACTATAATTAAAAATCCTGAAAACCCCAAAGAAAGATTAGAGTAGGAATCAATTTGCTCTTATAGCTTACTGCTAAGAGTGTAAAGTGTAACTGAACTTTGGAAAATGGCTGGACATTTATTATAAAGTTAAACCTGCACTTCCCTGGTGCCCCAGCAATCCTAATTATTTACCTATCAGAAATGATTAGATGGTTCCACATAAAAGCACTTGTTAAAGAATATTTATAGCAGCTTTATTCATCATAGTAAAACACTTGAAACAAAATTTCAAGAGAATCGATAAATACATTTTTAGTATGTTCTTACATTGAATACTCCTCAACAGTAGTACTAGAGTAATAAATAATACATGAAATCTGAATAAATCTCGAAAACATTACACTGAACAATTGAGAATAGACACAAAGGAACATACAATGCATAATTCTATATATGTGAAATCTATGTTTAAGAAGTAAGAATATTGTTTGCTCAGATGGAGAGCATGGATTGTCTGGGAAGGGACAAGAAAGAATTTTCTAGGTGGATAAAAATGTTTTATCTTGAAAAGGATATGGGGTAGATGGAAGTATATATTTATATCCAATTGTAAAATTGTGCGTTAAAGATCTCTGTCATACTCCATCTCAATTTTTAAAAAAATGATAAAGTAAAAAGGCTCCACTTCATGTTGCATTATCCATCTAATGAAGACATGGGTTGGTGGAAAAGATAGACACTCCTGCAGAAAATTATAAACTCAATAGTATTGTTCTATCATATTGTTTTACTTTCTCTTTTTATTTACTTTTTATGAAAATCGGTTCATGTAGGAAAATTGTAAAATATAACACTATTTTTGCTTTTTCTCAACTTTCAATATAAATGTTTGTATTCTAAAATTGTTACAGAGCAAGAAACAATTTAAATATAGGAAGATGAAAAGAATTTGTTTCAGCAATCAATACAGCAAATACTTGGCTGTCATTGCTAGAAATTAAGTCAAACATTTATTTCATGTTAAGATTCATATCTTTCCCATATTCGTGACACATTTGATTTAAAAGTTTTGGGACCTATGTGTTTGTTTAGAGTTAAATTTCCTTCCAGAACTTTCTCATAATCAAATTAATTTCACAATATTAATTCATCCTGAGCCAATATTATAACTATCGCTTATGTGTTTCCAACCTGTAAAATGGTTTGAATCCCTGTATGAATCCGTATAAGTAAAATCCTACTGTATCTTTTTTTCTTTTCCACTTAGATAAATACGTGATCAAAGCAGGTGGCACAATCTACTTATCAGTATTTGACACACCAGGTTAAAAAAATGCAAACTTTTGAGCGCTTTTGAACAGTATGAGGCAATTGTCATTCTGGCACCTAAGGAATTAGCCATGTAATTCCCATTAATTTTAAAGGGAGTAGTGTGGATAACCCATAAGCCAATTAATGTATCCTTTTGGAAATTTTCACAATGGATCAGCACAACGTTGCACAGCACAGGTGTTTAATTGGTGATGGATGTAATATCAGAGCTGAATGCATTAATACCAAAGAATAAAAAATCAATTACTTACCAAGATAGTAAAGTCTGGAAAATGAAATGGTTGTTTTAAATTTGGCAGAGATTTGAAATTTGTTTCCAACAGAACAAGAGGTGACTCTCAAGTGAAGCTAATCTGCATATATTTGGTGGGTTTGGGTCTGGATATGTCTCCTTTTTGCTTAGCAGTGATTCCGGGAAAGACTTAAAAAAAGTCTATTGGAAGTATTTTGCCATATGTCTGATTCAATTTCCATGATAATTAATTTACACTCCAATAAATCTTATATAGAGTCAAAAAAGCCCTCACAAATCTCAATTTCAGATATTCAAGCTCAAAACTTTCACCACTCTAATGTCAACAATAAAGTATTCCCAAAACACGTTCAGGAATAGTGAATGAACAGTTGGTTTTTATGGTGTGCAGTGAGGTAGCAGGGCCATTATCTTGTTACATGGGAGCTAAGAAACCAGAGCTGCCTAACATATCTGGTTTATCTTTCACTAATCACCTTTGTCCAATGATCTTTCACTCTCTTCTAGACCAGGAGTATTATGCAGATGTCAGTAAGACATATGAAAATACTTTCTAATTACTCCAGTTAGAAACTTTTAATCAATTGTGATTTTAAAACATCGTAATAAGATGTATCCTAGTGAATTTTCTACTTCTGAATTTCTTGCTTACACTGTTATATGATGAGTAGGAAATTCTAATCACTTTATTCTCAAAATTTAAATGTGACTGCATTGTTTATTTTCCTCATTTGTTTGGATGGTTATATTCACATGTGATTTATCACAACCATCAATGAACTTAACCATTTAAAAATTTATTTGGATATATACAGTGTGCATTGGGAATGTGCAATTCCAATTTGTGGAGTGAAACTAATCTGGTCATTCATCCAAATACTGGTTTTTCCACTTTGAAATATTTTGTGACTGTGCATTGTGTGGTTAAATAATCTCTGTAGCTGGGTAAATGTGATCTTAAAATCACATTTATGTCTTATTAAGAGTCATGCAATATAAGAAAACAATCTATTCTATCTGAGCTTTCATTAAATGATCAAAGAGGATAATAATAGGTGTATTTTAAATATGTAAGATAGAAGATAAACAGTACATGGCATTTGAGTACTCCATAACTCCTGAGTCGTCTTCTGTTTGTCGCTCCTTCTGGAGCATAACAATCACGTGGGAAGACTGTTCAGTATACGTATTGTAGTGTCCCGTCCCCAGAGATTCTGACTGAATAGGCCTTAGGTGGGACCTGGAAAACTGCAAGCTTAATAAGGGCCCCCAGTGTTTCTCTGATGCGTGTGGTCACCGCATCACAATTTGAAAAATGTTACCCTGGGACTGAGATGCTGCTTTTGTTCAGAGGCAAAATTTTAGTATAGATTCTAAGAAAGCTGAGAAAAGTCTAATAACTTGGAAGGCAGAAAGAAAAACAGACCTATTTAAAATCTATTTTTATAATACAGTCTGTTCTCACTTATTAATACCGTATCTTGCATCCTTCTTACATTCACCAATTTTGCAATTAATGAAAGTACAATCAGCTTTACATCAATATGAGAATCTATAGTTTTTTGTTATTTTGGTATGGTGTCATGTGTCTAAAGACATAGTCATTTTTTAACTAAATAAAAGCTAATTTGTGTTTTGTGAATTTTTTTACATATAGTGAAATAGTTTTGTTTCTTAATATATATGTAAATGAAAATATAATACCCTTGTTCCCAAGTAAAAATTTTACATCATGATTGGGTTTACTGCTAAACATTACTAATAAATTGTGTACAAATAAAATACAAATAGATCAAATACAAATAAATAAATTATATGCAAATAAGGCTGTTCTCACACACACAATACAAAATAGAATAAAGTAGAATTTAAAATTATCCAAAAAATATTTCATGGAAAAGTTTCCCTAAATTATAGTATTTATAAAAGTATAAGATTTTCATTTTTCCTATTATATGTGTATTAATGAACAAATTTAGCAGGAAAATAAAAGACATAAAATTTTTGTGGTTTCTTTATAATTAGCATATCCAAGATAAGAATTTTACCATGGAGCATAAGGTCCATTATTAAAAAGGCTAATATTTGAACTAAACAAATGTTCATATTAAATACTATTTCTTTTTTTTTAGACTGAACAACCAGAGTGTAGAAATTTTGAAGTTATGTTCATTTTTAAGATATTTTAGCACCACTAGTAATTCAAGTCATTTGCAAACTCTTAACATTAAAATTCTGCTTTGCTGACAAGAAGAATTTTATAAATAACAAACAAGTACCCAGGCTGGAATCGTATTAAGAGTAGTTATGCTAAATGAAAAAAAGAGGTTTATATTATCTTGCTCCTTTAACAAGATAAATTAGGAAGTTGTGTTTGTCAAGAAAACAAACTCAGAGATTCTTTTTAAAAGTAAAACAAAAACGTTTTTGTCTATATTTGTGTAACAAAATGTTAAGAACCTTTTTATGCTTATTTTGTTATATAGCTACATTTTAATGTTTTGATATAGTTTGATTGACATCCATTTCTGCAAGGCACATGAATTTATTCCTTACCATTTCCATTTTGGTACAGACCTCCCATATATGACTTTCCTTGGTGTGAGACTTCTAAAATGGGTATGCAAGGAGCTTGGCAAATCTTTTCACCAGAGAAGCAGCAGTAAAAATGTTTAAAATATTCAGATTCATTACAAAATATCTGATATTCATTTAAAGTCTCTGAAAATTTACCAAAAAGCATGTACTACATTTAAAGAATTTATTTGAAAATATCTATTGAATAATGATAAGGACAGTGGGAGTCTGTGATTTTCAAACCACATGCTGCATCTCTCCCATTTCATCTATGTTGCGGTTCTGTATGGGCCCCTGATAATGGCCATCTCCTGGGAGTTTGCTCTCGTAACCCCGCATGGCTCCAGCTCCATGTTGCAGAGGTTCTGCCCAGGGCAGACATGTCAGACCATGAAGACTGGTGGTCTGTTGTGTTGCCTGAGGGAGTGGACTTTAAGGAGGGAGAACGTGGAAAACTCCATGTGCAGAGTATACACTAGAGATCACAGTGTTAAGAAACCTGGGAGGACTGAACTCTCTATGACCATAGTAGAGGCACAATAATGGCAGTCTATCCGAAACTTAGTGAGACAGCCAAAAAAGAAACTTTTATAATCTCATCCATCTCCAGTAGCCCAGAGACAGCATGCGTGTGCAACAGTCCATTTGTTTAGGAGCAAACAAAAAAGTACTAACAAGCTGCTGATCCCTGGCTGAATGTGCAGCAGATTTATAAACCCCCTCAAATATAAGCATATTCTACAGCAACACACAGATACAGAGACAAAGCATGAGAATCTGACTTGAAGTGCTGCCTTGTCTTAAACTAACTTTTCATACATCCTAGGGTAATTTTTTTTTAATTTCTATTCAGTGGAACTGTTTTTCTATTCATGCTCCAGTACTACATTGCTTTAATTTTATGTTTTTACAATTTTAATGTTTAGTTGTATTAGTCTCACTTGTAGATTTTTTTAGTGATTTATGGCTATTTTACATGGTTGCTTTTTGTCTAATATTAACCTAACATCTTTATTCATTTAAGTTATGTTTAATTTAATCAATTTACTTACATATTCATCTTCCTGAAATAACTCTTATACACCACTGGGAAAGTAATGAAATGTGTACACTAATTTGGCAACTTTTTATTTTACCAACGATCAAGGGAGAGAGATTAGACCAGGATTTGGCAAACTTCCCGTAAAAGACCTGATAGCCAGTCTTTTAGAAGTTGAAGACTGTACAGTCTGTTACAATCATTCATCTCGGCCCTTGCAGCATAACAGTTTTTAAATATGATACATGAAATAGTAGGCATGGCTGTTTTCTAATACCTTCTTATTTATAAAACAGTCTGGCCCACAGATCATGTTTGTTGATACGAGGTTTGGACAAAACCTGTCTTAGTAAATGCAAAGATCAGCTCTTACTACTTGTCCCATGGACTCACTCCTATTGTAGCTTTGTAACATACCTGTCTGCCTTCAGTTTCATGTCCTTACAGTCACCCTACATGTTCATCAAACTCTGGCCCATGCTACAAATCTGCTCAGTACCTCTGTGCATCTCGGCAGGGATAAAGGGAAACTTTAGGATGGAGGAGAGTTAATTTTGTTTTTCAGATGGAAGAGAAAAATAAAGGGAAAGGGAAAGATTAGAGTAAGAAAAAAATGTCTAATTACCAGATCAAACTCCTGGGTGGTAGGAAAATGTATTAATTGGGAACCTCTATATTATGGACGAAGAAATCCAAATTAAATCAATTCAAGCCAAATCTGAAAAATATACATATATAAGAAAGAAACATTTTGACTCATAATTTCCAGGTATGAAAGGAATTAAGATTTTTTACAATTAGAAAAATGGAAGAATGATGCTAATAATCAGGAATGTCAGCCAAGAAATGGGACTAAAGTATAAATAGAATAAACATCTGGTGTAGAACTAAGAAGTTTACATACTGGCTGATATCCCACCCATATGCACTGGATCAGCTATAGTGGCCGTTAAAATATTTAAATGTTTTTATTCTCTTGGTAAAAGAAAAAAGTTACTGCTTTCCCCAGTCTGCCAAGGTCCCTTTGTTGCTAAAACCTCCCTGTGTCTCTGTGGTAACCTCCTGATTCGACAGGATCCATTAATTCAAGCTTCCTGTGAAACCGGGAGCCACTAGGTCCCCAGTTCCAGCTCTAAATTCTGTGCCATTTTGATAGATCCATATTGTGTACTGAAGTTTTAAATGTATTGAATACCATCCTTGATTTCTCCAAGGCAAGAAACAACCATACAAACTTAAAATGTGGCTGTGACTCAGGGACATTAACCAGCTCATGTGGGGCACCGTGACTCAAAATATAAAGTTGACTTCAGGAAAATAATCCAGTTTAGACAGTGGCCAGACATGCTGGGATCGTAGAGATTAGAGGAACCAGATGAGAAGTGATATAATATATTACTAGGAGGGTATAGGCAACTTCTAATCACCAATTCTTTTCTGGCTCCTGTGGGGTTACTGATCAATGTGGCAGTAACCTGCTCAAAGCTGTTAAATGCTTCTTACCTATAGAATATTAACCAACATGACTTCCCTGTCTTGACCAACTTCAGGGCCCCCACATTTTAACTTCTGTTAAAATTACAAAAAGACACTTCTGGGGGAATCAAAAACCAAAAATCATCCTTATTTAGATACCAGAGACAAACCCCCCTTCCTTCCTCTTAGTCTGAAACCAAGAACTTGTAAAACGGAACACAGTTTTGATTGCAAGGCCTGCCTGCCACCACCATCCCCACCATCCCAGTCTTTTCCAGGCACTTCCACACTTACACCTTGATACACAACAACTCCCATTTTATTCACAGCAATCAGTGTTTGGCTATACTGAATTACATTAATTGGCTATTTTGGGAATAGAATAATCCAGCCTACGATAGCTGAGCAAAGTGTGCAGAGTTCAGGGCAGAATTCACAGTATCTGAATTCATATCTCATATTTTTCTAACCACACAAAATTACTCATCTTGTCCTCATTTGTTTTGTGCTGTTTTTAGTTTCACCATCAAATAAATGTGTGTGAATGAATCCACAACCTTTTAAGCTTTGGGCAGAGAGGTTTCAAACTTATTTTAAAGTTAAAAACATTTCCCTATATTATTTCTTCCCCCTGGTAGTTCTGAATTCTCATGGAGACTGTTTTTCCTATGCTCATATACTGCTTTCATAAATCTCCTGTATCATAATCACACTTCATCTTGTTCATTGTGTCTGCCCTTTACTGTAAGCTTCTTTCCTCCAAAAGTTAACTAAGTTTTTATATATATACATAATGCAAGCAAAATGAATTATTTATGAATTTGGATTGCCTGATATTATAGCTATCACAGGCAGTCAAAGCAATCTTAAAATTCTTAGGGAAAAAAATTGATTTTATTCTTCAAATAGGCCCATGGCCTGGCTTTAGAAATGCATTCTTAGATCTTCAAGCCCCTGTGAAGGTGCAATATGTCTCCAAGGATATGACTCTCTGGTGTTCTATTTCAATACATCACTGGTATAGCAATATTAAATAATATATTGCCAAGTGTCATACATCAAGAGACCACTGTGGAGCAGAGAAGTCACTTTTTTATTTATTGGTGCTCTGTATCATTGGAGAGTCACCAACCGGCTGATGTCTAGGGTCATGAACCCAGATAGTGGATGCTGTATCTTTACTATGATAAGCAATATCTTTAAGGCCACATTCAATATAACTGAGGTTACCTTGAGGATCCTAAAGGAATAATTGTGATAATTTTGATGGGGAAGCAAACATTGCAAGTGCCAAGTAGAAATTTTAATATGAATTTCTTTTAAATAATTTGTAGCTGTTATTTGTAACCCTATTCACACACCGTAATTATTGTTAGACTCTGGGGTATATTTAATTATGAATTATGACATATATTTCTTAATGATTTCAGTTGGTATGTTTATTTCTTTGAGGAAATTTTATATGCTGTATAAATGACACATTTTTGCTCATTGGTACTCCTCTATCTTCTACCTAAAAATATCACGTATCTTTTCTCCTAAGTTTAAAAATGCAAAGCCTCTGTAGTAACTTGTCTTTGGGAAAAAACTCATTTAATTGATTTATATTATTTGAAGAATAGCTTTTCTCTATTTAGATATTTATTTATAGTTTTTCTACATTACTCTTTCCAAAGTACCAGTTTTCATCTTATGTAGTCCTATAAAAACCTGCCTTAGAGAGTAAAGAAGAAACTACAATGTTTCAATCTTCCACTGAGAAGATATTTTATGGTATTTTTGTTGCCTCCTCCTGAGACCAATATAATTATTACTATTTCATCTAAAGAGTGCTTAGAGAAGATATTACTCAAAAAACTGATTGAAAGAAAAAATCATTCAAGTAAATAATACTTATCTTTGGTAAGCAGGACACATTCATTATTCTGAGAATAAAACTCTCCGTGATACTCTGACTTCTCTGGCATTAAACAATTGTGTATAAAAATTATGATAATAATACTAATATAGTAGAGGAAATTGTATTTTAATTGCTTCATATTAATAGCAATAAAGCAATAATTTCATCCATTGAGATTCAGTATGGTTTTGAATAGTGTTGCTTAAACTGAGGTCCATATATTTACTGTTGCAAGGTACCTAATGAAAGGTCACCTTCTTTTCCTTCCTCTCTTGCCCAGGAGTAATGTTGTTGAGGTTCCAAGAAGTTTTTCCCAGGTGTTTAAAGATTGTGTATACCAATGACAAATACCCTTTCTAATATTGATATTACATTGCAGAACCATATTGTTTATAGCATTGGCTAAATGTGTGTAACAAGCTTATGCAAACTAGGAACCAGAAAACACTGCACACTGTGAAACAAAGCTTTTCAGAACAACAAAATGAGATAAAGTAAGAGGAGCAATACTTACCCTCCTACCTTACTAGCCAGACAAACAGCCAAAATATATGAAACAATGATTTTTCAAACGTTGGAAAACAGGTGACACACGGATGTGATTCCTGAAAAAAGGGAAACAAGAAAAGCCTGTAGAAAGCACCAACTTAATGTCTTGAAGCAGTTCCCAGCATGAAGTTCAGGACAGTGGAATCCAAACAGAACCCAATATTCTTAATGAGACTTTTGATTCCAGAGGTCCGAGAGGGCAGGACAATTAGAATTTGTAGAGTAAAGTACTTAAGAGAAGGGAGCAGCATAGAAAGTGAGCTCCAGAGATATGAATAGGGATATCCTTCAGTATTTGTCAGTAACTAACCACTCTAGGCCAGGCACAAACACAAAAAGAAAAGGCAGAGCAATTTCTGGAGCTCACAGAAGGCTGGGAGTACTTCCTTAAATCAGAGCAGAAAGAAGTACAACATCGGAAAGCAGTCAGCTAAAGCCCTCAGAAGCATATGGTCTAAGTAGGCTGCTCTATAGCCATCGTAACAAAGGTCAGTAAAATAAACCTCACAAATATCTATTTCCAAGTCACCTGATTCAGTGACAGAACAAAATCTACTACTCTTTAAAGGAACACATCAAAACTAAACAAACAACAGTATATGATTCACAATGTCTGGTGTCTAAACACATACTATCACTCATGCGAAGTAAAAGTGGGAAAATAGGACCAGTGATTGGGAGACAATTGATAGAAGCAGATACAAAAATCATAGAAATGATGGAACTAGCAACAAAGGCATTCAAAAGCTAATTGAGTCATTATAAATAGACTTTATATGTTTATAGAGGGAAACTTGAGCAATATGAGAAGGGAGATGGACGATTTTTTAAACAAATGGAAATGCTGAAAATGAAAAATACAGTATCTGAAAAAAATTCACTGGATAGGGATTAAAAGAAGAATACTCCAGAAGTAATGAACCATGAAATTGGAAACAGTGGTAGTCCCATCCAAAATAAAGAACAAATTTATTTTTCCTAGTCACTTTGGACTTAAGAAAGCATAGTTGTTAAACAGGTTTTAGTAATTGCTTTATTGAAATGTAGAACATTTGTTCAAAATGTGACCGATTAATGTTAATTCCAAAATTAATCTTTATGAATAAAAAGTGGTTTCTCCTCTCAATTATTATCAACATAAATCCTATAACACTTAGTCTCAATTTTATGTGTATATATATATATATATATATATATATGTATATATAAGCAAAATTTGGA
>JAQQAC010022981.1:55849975-55898749 GCA_029783875.1 Phataginus tricuspis | reverse complement strand
CAAATGTGATTCTTTACTTTTTCTCACCATGTTATTTTCTCTTTCCTTAATTTTATGCCTTTCAGTGTAATATGTTTTATTTCCTGACCTCTTACTCTCACTCCTCTATCTCTCTTACCATCTCTTCTTTTCTCTGCATCCATCCCTAGCTCTAGCTGTCTCTCATTGCTTCTGCTAATTTCTCTTTGAATCACTCATACTTATTTTCCAGAAAATATTTTTCATTTGGTAAATAAGCTCCAGAGACATTCTACACATATTTTTTTTACCTGTTACTGTGCCTAAATTTGAAGGCTATTGCTACCACCAACTAGCAATGAGACCTTATTAAGGTAAACAAATATTGTTTAGAAAACTGGCAAACACTTACTTTACAAGAAAACTGGCAAACATATTACATCCTGTGTGTTTTCAGAATGTAATGAAATTTTTGAGAAAAAGTTCGTAACACAGGGTTCCATCGTAGGGATTCAATACATCTAACTTTGAATGTTGAGGTTACATTTTTCCCAGTTCTGCCTCAAGAAACCTCTTTCCCAAGCAACTCCACTAGCTAAATAGTAACAGTGAATAATTTTCCCAATATCAAGGCACTGAAGCTACCCCTAAATCCAAGTAGAGCTTCCAGTAAAATGGGACAATGACAAATGGGAATGAGTAAGTCTAAAAGGATTGTGTGCCACTTCAGTAATAAGAAGCAGTTTTTAGTCCAAAAGGCAATGAGAACCAGAACATATAGTGTCTAGGGTGACTGGGGAATAATATTAATTAGTGACACTACTACTACTATTAATAATAATAATAACTGGAAAATAATAATAATACTGGGTAAACATTCTATAATTAGTATGTCCTACAATGGTGAACCACTAAACAGGTTCTTTCACTTTAGTTGACCTGTCCTTTCCTTGTCTTTCCCTGTCTATCTCAAGGACTGCTTTCCCAGTCTTTGTTCTTTTGGCTACTACCTAGTACCCTAAATAGCTTTCTCTCTTTACTGGCTCATTACAAATTATTACCTATTCCCTACCTTTTCTGTTCCTAATGAAGCATGCAGTCCTTTTGAAGCTTTCTAAGGATATTTTCTTCCTGAGCAAAAATGTACAATTACAGTTATAATTGTGCAGTTAGCCTAAGATATATATTTTTCTAGATGACTCAGAAATCAAAGACCACCCAAAGATGCTAATGAGGAAAAGGTATATTTAAGAAATAATAATAGATGTCTAAATTAAGAATCAATTTCAACTGAAACTGCTTTCAGTTTCTCTGTTCTAGCTTTCCTACATATTTCATTTCATTTGTCTAGAGGGAGAGTTGTGTAGTGACAAGTGGAATGGGCCTGAGGCCGTGGAAGGGGACTGGCTGTGTGATACAGATATCAGGAGGATGTGTTGGAGAAGGGGTTCAGGAATATACTCTATCTTTGTTGCCTTAATGTTACCATCCTGTCACTATAGCTGTCATGGTACAGTAGCCTCATCTCCAGCTATGTGGCAAGCAGGTTCAGGTCCAGAGATCAGGGAGAAAAAAAGGTTTTGGAAGGTACAGCTTAAATTAACTCTAGTTTGATTAGTCTTTTCAACAGAGCCAGAGTCAAGGATTTGGGTTCATTTAGTTCCTTTGGGACTTTATCCAAAGAAGCAGTAAAGAAGAAGTTAAAAGAGAGTTAAAGAGGAAAGGAGAGTGCATTATGGAGGACACCATAAAAGGCAACCCACAGAAGTTATGCCAGGACCTCTAAGAACTGTGCAAACTGTCTGATGACATGTCTGATGAATGATCCATCAAGTTTTTGGGTAGTTAAGAATTATCCCTGGTTAACTGCCCCCATTTCCAACCTGTGCTTTTTCATATCTTGAGCATATCCATGGCATCAAAAAAGCCATGCATCAGAAAAATTACATCTTTTTTTTATTTCATCAGTACAGACGCATCATGGAGCGAGCCATTGTCAGGAGGAATCTAAGTGTCCATCTCAACTGTAGCTGACAAATGAAAGGAGCCAAGAGGTGGTGACTCCAGCTATGCTGAGCTGCCCTGAATTAGGAATTGTCTGTAATTTGAATGCCAAAGGATGACAAGGTAATAGAAATTTAGCCCAATTTATGTTTATTTATTTATTTATTTATTATTATTTTTTAACAATTTATTTTATTTTAGTATCATTAACCTACAATTACATGAGCAATATTGCGATGATTAAACTACCCCCTTCATCAGGTCCCCCCCACCAACCCTATTACAGTCACTGTCCATTAGTGTAGTGAGATGAGGATCACTACTTGTCTTCTCTGGGCTGTACAGTCCTTCCCGTGGCCCCCCACCCTATGTCTACTAATCGTAATGCCCCTTTTAACCTCTTATCCCTCCCTTCCCACCCATCCTCCCCAGTCCCTTTCCCTTTGGTAACTATTAGTCCGTTCTTGGGTTCTGTGAGTCTGCTGCTGTTTTGTTCCTACAGTTTTTTTTTCTTTGTTCCTATACTCCACATATGAGTGAGATCATTTGATACTTGTCTTTTTCGGCCTGGCTTATTTCACTGAGAAAAACAATTCCATTCACAATTGCATCTAAAAGAATAAAATACCTAGGAATAAATCTAACGAAGGAAGTGAAAGACCTGTACTCTGAAAACTACAAGACACTCCTAGGAGAAATTAAGGAAGACACTAACAAATGGAAATGCATCCCATGCTCTTGGCTAGGAAGAATAAATATTGTCAAAATGGCTATACTACCTAAAGCAATCTACAGATTCAACGCAATCCCTATCAAACTACCAACAGCTTTCTTCAATGAACTGGAACAAATAATTCTAAAATTCATATGGAACCAGAAAAGACCCCGAATAGCCAAAGCAATCCTGAGAAGGAGGAATCGAACAGGGGGAATTACGCTACCTGACTTCAAGCTCTACTACAAAGCCACAGTAATCAAGACAATTTGGTATTGGCACAAAAACAGACCCACAGACCAGTGGAACAGAATAGAAAATCCAAACATTAACCCAAACACCTACAGTCAATTAATATTTGATAAAGGAGCCCTGGATATGTTTATTTATTTAACGCATATTTATCAACTTTTTAGTATGTGCAAGGCATTGTTGTTTGGCAATAGTAAAAGATGGGCAAGCCTTACTTTCTCTGTGTTTGTAGTGTAATGTACGTAAGGGAGAGGGACGAAGTCTATAAATCACATGTGACAAATGTGATAGTATGGACCAGATAGTGTATAAATGTAACAAAGGTAGGCACTAAAATGATTGACATAGTGATTTATTGGAGGAATGATTTCTAAGCTAAGCACAAAGATTCAGTTGGAATTGCATAGGCAGTAAAAGAATAGGATACTATCTAGCTAAGAAAAAATAAAACTTTCTAATTCTTGCATGATCAATACAGGAATACTTTTATATTTTGTAGGCAGCCCTGAAGTGGATGGAGAGCTATTTACAATAGGGTCTAATATACATTAAATCTTCAATAAATATTAACTTTATTAACACCACATCATTATCGTCATCATCAATATCTTGTGTGCCTTAAATAATCCCAAGTAATGCCAATGTCTCAGAACCCCTTTGCTAGTGGGGTATCCCCAAAATATGTAAAATTGGAGCTAATAGTTATAGCAATTGTCAGGTCTTGAGACCTGTGTGAAATTAATGCAATGAGAAGCATCTGAGGTTTTTATAAGAAGAAACTTTAATACTAGGAAATGCATTGTAAGAGAATGGATAAGAATCTAAGGTTTGTCATTAGAGAGATTTTGTTTTATCTGAGTCTCCAGTTATTAACTTTGTGAATTTTAACAATAAAGCCTCTATATACCTTGATTTTTGAAACTGCAAAGTGGGTACATTAATTATACCTAGCTCATGAATAGTTATGAGAGTTAAAAGGCACCATTTATGCACAGTATTTAACATAGTGCCTGACCATCTTCAGTTGTCAGTAAATGTAAATTATAATTTCCTCCTTGATTTTAAAGACTGAAATGAAGCAACTATTTAGCCAAACTAATATAAATATTTTCAAAAATGGTATTTTCCAATGGTATTAAATAGGACTACCCACTATTCTAATAGTTATAAGACAGATATAGATAGTTATAAGAGCTGCCTTCCTGCAAATTGCTTTCAATAATTTGGACTCTTTTCCTGTTGTTTTCTTTTAAGGCATGAGCACTGTATACATCAATAAAATTGAATGGATATGGGCTTCTCATGTTGAAGCAATCAGACAGATTGTCTCTTTCACAAAGAGACAGAACATTCAGTTGGATTTGACCAAGTCTACTGTGGTCCTAATATTAGAGCTAAGTAGAGATAATATTAGTCCTATGGTCAAGCTAATGTGAGCCACCTCCTCTCATCACAGGACTCCCCCAGGTCAGGGACAGCTTACGTTGTGTTCCCTGGCGCTCACAGTCCTGATGGAAATCAGGCAGCAGGATCAAGTAATGATGAGACATAATTTGATACTCCCATTTACTGGGGGGCTAACTTTGTTGTCAGTGTGCATATGCTTATGAAAGGAGTGTACAAATGTGCTCTTTAGGCCACATAGATTATGTGAGGGTAGAACAATCATTTAATTTTAATGCTCTGCTGACTTCGGAGAAAATGGTTCTGCCAATTCATTTCATTGTAGGTCAAGGTTTGTTACTTTGTTACTTTGAGTATTCATTTTCAAATAAAATTCTGCCTCATAGCTGACCTCTTAGTTTTGCTCTCAGCAACTTTTGTCTGAGTAATCTCACCACAATAATCAGATAAGTTTATACATCTGAATGCAGATAATGCTGTTCTCCTGTTCAAAGTGCTTTAAAACTTCCTGAAATAAAATTCACATGATTGAGGCTGGTGTTCACGATCCTTGATAATCTGTGCATACCGAACCCACCAATCTTCTCTCCCCGTTCCTCATCTTATATCTTACATATGGTACAGTCCAATGCTTATTTCTCAACTACACCATTTAACTTCACACCTTTGAACTTTTCCACATGCAGTTTCTTATACCAAACACTTTGCACCTTAATTTTCTGTACCTGGAAATAGCCTGCTAGTCTTTGGAACCCACCTACAAAGATCACCTTCTCCCTATAAATTACCTTGACTGCCAGAGGCAAAAAACTATTCCCTCAAAAAAGTGCTGACATCTTTTATTACAGTACAAAACGTATGCCCCATATAAGCAAATTTGGTACATTTCAGCCTAAATATTTCATTTGATTATAAACCATTAATGTCGGAGACTGTATCTGATTCATTTTCTTAGAACATTTCTGCAGCCTAACGTGCTACTTTGCACATATGAGGCACTCCAGCAGCAACAAGTGTTTGCTAAAATAGTTCATCATTTAAAATAAAGTGCTAATTCAGATTATATCCAGCTGACCTTTAATATAGGTACACATATTGAAAGGGATCATCTGAGATATAATTGTACATGGATTAATTCTTTCTGGCTCTAATAGATTAACAGCTCCTCCCCTGTCCAAGCAGAATACTAAATACATCCAAAGAAACCCTGCCCACAGGACACAGAGATCACACACACAGACCTTCAAGGATTTTTAACTAACAGAGAATTCTTGACTATTATCATCCTGAAATATCTAAAAGTAGACATTTAAGATTTTATTTTAAAAATTATTTTCAAAAAGTGTTTGTAGGCAATGTGTCTAATTGACCTCTTGCTACTTATGTGAAATGTGAAAAATACATTTCATTCCCTGAGTTTAATTTCACATATCTCTTATTCACCTTAGTCAATAGAAGCTTTGTCTCACACAAAAAAGAAGCATCTTATGAATAAGATTTCAGTAAAATCAATACCATGGCACTTGGAACAAAAAGAATGCTCTTTAATTTCCTAGGAAAAGTTATTATGAGATTTAGGCATGTGAATTTTACCTAAAAGGTAGATTAAAAAAAAATGAGGAAGAAAATTACAAGAACCTATTCACCTTAATGAACCTCCATCTCAGATTTTAAGATCCTAGGTGCCTAGATTATTGTTTAAAGTGTCATGATATTTGTCACTAATACCGAATTATGAAGTTTGCAAATGGTATATCTTTTAATAAATAAGAACCAACAAAAATCATCACTAAAATGATTTGTTTATAATTTCAAGGGCAAAATTAGTGTGTTTGCACATAAATTGCAAAAATTCTCTACTTTCTCATAAAAATTATGGAGAAATACAGATCTTTTAAAATTTAATTCCTTTTAGGAGACTACTTTTGTCTGCACAAATTAGTAGAAAATTACTGAATACTTTGCAGATAAGGTAATTATTTCTTTCACATAGAGTTGAAATAATTGAAGTATCTTCCTTTTCTTACATAGTTTATATAGAGTTGGAAAGATGGAAAATCATACATTAGGAAATAACATTATAAATGTAAATAACACACTAAGGAAGATGTTATACTTCCTATATTATAAATAACTACATAATTATATTTGTATATGTATGTATACAGTAAATAAAATATACTTTGAGTCAGAATAAGTAACATACCAAAGACATCTGGGCCAGCCTGATCAGTGCCCAGCCATAGTTAACAATGAACAAACAATAACAACAACAAAAACAAGAGAGGAGGGAAAAGAAATACAGAATTTTTGTAACTCAATATGTTTTTCTCCAAATAAATCATAACTGCTTTTAGAACATTTAAAAGATCTCTTCTCTTTAAAATGAGAGCTTTATTATGACTGGGATGGTAAATATTTTAATTTCCTTTGCGTGGCTAAGAACAATAGGAATAGATATAAACCACTGTTGAATGAATAGATTTTTTAATAAATGATTCCCTTTACTGGCCTTCCTATGAATTTAAGTTCAACTGTTCTCTTGCTTTGATTGCATTATGCCTGGCCTGGCCAGTACGCAAATGTTGAGTTTGGATTCTGTTCAACCCAATTTATTCTCTAATTTCATGTAATAAGTAGAATCAAGTATGTACACGGAGAGTTTCCAGTTAGACTGGAGAATCAACAGATTTTTTTTTTATTATTTCTTTCCTGTAAATAGTCCATTCACCTCCAAATGCGGGGGATGATTACCTCAGCAGTAGTTTGATTTTCCTCTATTACTTAGGTTGTAGTCTAAACTAAAATCTATATTTAATCATCAATTGTTGCTAATACTTAGATGTAATCTCACTAGTGATTTATATTTCCCATCACCATAGCCATTCTTGTATGATTGCATTAGGTGATCATTTATCAAAACTTCTATGTAAGAAAAATAATCCAGACCACATGCTACAGCAGGTAGAACCATGCACATGCGGCTGTAGAGCATCCACCATTTCAAATTTCAAGTTCAAACTCATTTAATATCTTCCAAAAATGATGCTTTGAAATACTGATTTTCATACGTATGAATTACTATAAATACATAGAATTTCATACTGTGAATTACTGCTACAATATTAATTATTATGCTCTAAGCAAGACAGGAACATCCAAGAACAATTAGAAAAAGCTTTACTTTTAAGTAACTTGGTAAACAGACTAATTTAGGTGGCACAATAAACAAACTATGAAAATAGAACATACTGTGTGATGATAAAAGTGTATGAAAATTTTTAAGGAAAATGAGGAAAACAAACAGACCTTAACTACACTAATCTCATCATTCCATAAGTTGTTTTAAGCACACATTTTGTATTAACTAATTAAATAATTAAAACTATAATTGAAAATATGAGGTTAAACTAGTAAGAGAAAAAAATTACATATTTCTGTCCTCCCTAGATTGTATTTTAATGGAGGACAGACTATAATAAAATAGCATACAAATAAAGCTAATTTACAATTTTGTCACATGCTAAGAAGGTCAGTAACCTTTTGCTATTACAGCATATCATGGAAGTCTGACATAGGACTGTCAAGGAAGTTTCCATAAAAAGTAACAGTTTTTGACTGACAGTTTTTTTACTTTCTCCTTTCTTTTCCTCAACTATAAAAATTATTTTGATGTTAGATTCCCTTGAAACTAGACTGTCCAGCTGATAGTTCTAGTAAATGAACTGAGAAATAAGTAGAAGTCAAACAGATACTACCCATTCTTTCTTTTTATCATCTGGAACACAGATTTGATTCCTGGGGCTACAACAGCTATTTTGCCTACATGAGTTAAACACACACACACACACACACACACACACACACACACACACACACAGAGACCATATTGGGGATGACACAATGGAAAGAAAGATCTTGAATTTAAGTATATTATTTATCTCCTGTATCAGTCCCAGATTGCTTACTTCCCTATTTGTTCCTTATGAGACTTTTTTGATGTCCGACTACACAAAGCACTGTTAGTTGAGTTAGTATCATCTGCAGTTTAAAACGCTGAATCACGGATAAGAGGCATTTGAGCTGATAGGCAAAGGCAAGTAGAAGTCAACAAAGCTAATGAGGTGAGAGAAAGCGTATTCCTAGGAAAGAATATTCCCACTTAAAAAAATGGCCTTTTTCTTATATTCCCTGGCTTTCCTATAGCTCTTCCCAGTATAATCAGTATATGTGAAAATATAATATATTCTTGTTAAATGCATTGTTTTTTTAAAGATATTAATAAATTTAAAACCTAAATTAGAAAAACTTAGAATAATGTGAAACAAATTTTTAATCATATCAGACACTAGTACTTGATAAAAGTTATGGTAAATACACCTTAAAAAAATGTGCATGGTTCTACATGCACTACAGCATATTATCTGCACAATTATGCAATATGTGTTTAAGGCCTTAGGAAGGAAGGACCATGACAAATTTGAAGAACTATTCCACAAGGATGAGTACAGATGGTGAAGGAGCAATAATATGAATTGACTGGTGAGATGAGTAGGTTAGAAATAAGCAGTTTCCCGAAAGCTACATTAAATGTCTAATAAATCAAGATCTGGTATCCCAGGAGTGACATTGACAGACGTGTATTTAAAAAATATCACCCAGGGTTTTTTTATTCCATCTGTAAGGAGCTTGGAAGGCACCACTCCTTACTAATAACAAGCAAAAAAATGTACAGACTCAGACTCGAAAATTAACAACTCTTCTTGTGTCCCTAAGATAGAGGAGGACACAGTCTCTCTTTATAGATTAGAGAAATAGGCAGATAAATATAGGGAATAATGGCTTATAGGGAATAATGGCTTACCTGGGTAGAGACTCAAGAGCTGAAACCACTGCAGGAAACAGAGCCAGGATAGAAAAACCTGAATAGCTACTGATGAATTCCTGGAGGCTCATTGTGAATAACTCTGACAGTTAAAAACTCCAAGGGGACCCAGTCATACGGGGACTCCCAAAATATTGTTGTATTTACCTCCAAGAGCTTGACCAGTTTCCCATAGTAAATATCCAACAAAAAACCTCTACTGCTCTGGTAAAGGAGGGGAAAGGAACCACTTGAAATACTGCAGAGCACTCTGTTCTTTGACAAAGATCTGCCCTCAGGAGGAACTTGTTAATAAGAGCCTAACTGACTTGAGAGGGGGAGGGAAACACCCAACTGCAGTCCTCTGTAGTGATCCTGTCCCATCAAAGGTAAAAGAAAAACCGAGAAACACTCATGAAGTGGCACTCATGAATAATAGCCAGTGGCATAGGCTCCCTAAAGGAATGAGACCCAATCATAGAATGCAGATAATTTCCCCACACCCCCAACTCACCAGCACATTACAAAAGGCTTGTTTGCAACAGTTTTTTTTACACCCTAAATCTGGTCCAGGTATCAAAAATTACAAGGCATGCCAAAAGGTAGAAAAAAAAACATTTTGAAGAGATAGAGCAAGGATTAGAATGAGACATGGCAGGAATGTTGGAATTATCAGACTGGAAATTTAAAAGTATGATTAATATGCTAAGAGTTCTAGTAAATAAAGTAGGCAGTGTGCAAGAACAAGTAGCCAGTGAAAGCAGAGAGGTGGAAATCCTAGGAAATAAGAAAAGAAATGCTAGAGATAAAAACCGCTGTGATGGAAATAAAGAAGGCCTTTGAAAGAATTCTTAATAGACTGGACACAGCTGAGGGAAGAATCTATAAGCTTGAAGATACATCAATAAAAGACTCAAAAATATAAAAACACAGCAATGACAAAAAAACTCAATGAAGTAGAATATGCAAAGACTTTCAGTCAACTAAAAATGGTGTGACATATACAAAATGGGAATACCATAAGAAAGAAAGGAACAAAAAAAAAATAAGAGAAACAATAATGACTGAGAATTTCCCAAGTTATTGTCCGACAGAAAACCACAGATACAGCAGCTATGAGAACACCAAGCAAGATAAATACAAACTGCTGAAAGTCAAAGACAAAGAAAACACCCAGAGAGAAGCCATAGGTGGAAACACCCTAATTATAGAGGAAACAAATGTCATCATTGTATCTGACTTCTCAGAAACCATGCAAGAAGAGAGTGGAGTCAAATTTTTAAATTTTGAGAGAAAAAGAAAATCATCAGCCTAGAATTTTGTACCCTGAGAATTTATCCTTCAAAAGTGAAGGAGAAGTAAAGACTTTCTTAGGAAAACAAAAATAGAGGGAATTTGTTGCCAGTTGTCAGTGCCCTGCCTTGCAAAAAAATGTTAATAGAAGTTCCTTAGAAAGAAGGAAAATAATATAGGTAGGAAACTCAGATATACTCAAAGAAAGGAAAGGCATTGAAAAAGAAATAACTTAAAGTAAAATAAACACCTTCATTTTTCTTTTTCTTAATATGTCTAACAGATAATACAGTTTGTTAAAAACAATAGCAACAATGCATTCCATTTTGTGTGTACATATATATACACACACAATCTTTCCAAGCTCACATGGAACACTCACCAAAATAGACCACATTCCGGGCCAAAAAACACACTTCAATAAATTTAAAAGAATAGAAGTCATACAGTGTCTGTGGTGAGACCACAGTGGAATTAAACTAGTAATCTATAACAAAGATAACTGGAAAAATCCCAAATACATGGAGATTAAATAACACACTTCTAAATAATATATGGGTCAAAGAAAAAACCTCAAGAGAAATTAAACAATATTTAGAACTAAATAAAAATGAAAACACAGTTTATCAAAATTTTTGTAGGATATAGCAAAAGCATTGCTAAGAGGAAAATTTATAATATTGAATGTACATATTAGATAGAAGAATGATTTTAAATTGTTAATGTGTTTTTACCCTAAGAAAATAGAAAAAGAAGACCAAAGTAAATCCAAATTAAGCAGAAGAAAGAGATAGTGAGATGTAGAAAACAATAATATTGAAAACAGGAAATTAGAAGAGAAAATTAATGAAAAGAGAATCCAGATCTTTGAAAACACCAATAAACTCAATAAGACTATAGCCAGGATAATTAAGAATATAAGAGATAGGACACAGATTACTAATATCAGAAATGAAGGAGGAGACATCCTATGGACATGAAAATTCCATCCTTGGTCTTAATTCTTATTAGAAAAAGTTATCTGGAGTGTAAATTCCATAATAATAATAATAGTAGAATGTGATTGTAACCAGAGACTGGGAGGATCTTGAATGCTGGACTGAGTTTGCGAAAGGTGAAGAAGTGGCACCTACAAATAAAGCACACAAAACTGTAAAAACTAAAATTTGAAGTAGGGTGACTATAAAAGATATTACAACTAAGCTTATGTCTTCAGCAATACGTTAGGCTTGTATTTCAGTATTAAAAAATGGGAATAAGAATAAGGTATTTAGTGACCTACGTAGTTTCAGGATTATCAAAATTGTTGATTTCCTATAAATAACATCATTTATATTGGGAAGCACCCTTCAGAGTAAATATTATTTTCCCTAATTCATGAAAAAAGCCTAAAGGGGAATCATATATTTGTAATGTACAGGCTAATTAATCTTATGTCTCTGATCAATACCCACATCTACTATTTGACACAAAGTCCACATCCTTGCCATACCATACATACCCTGCTTCACAATGAGGTGGGGGCAGGGGCAGACTTCCTTTAGTTTTTGTTGTTTTACAACAATATATGAGTAAATTTTTTTGTGCGGATATCACTAAAAACAAGCCTCCTATACACAGTATAGTAAGGATGCTATGAAAAAACAGTTCATTTGATTGGAATAGTTACTGGATGTGGAAAGGATGTTGAGGGATGAACCTGATGTATAATCATGAATATAACTGTGAATCATGAATCCAGGAATATAACTGTGAAGAAGTTTTAGTATGTTGTTTATAAAAATTTCATTTACACTCACACATACAAGTAAAGTGTTTTGAATATATCATTAAGTAGTAATATCAAAACTCCTCTTATGAGTTGAAAAATAAGGATTATAGATATTTAATGAATGCTTACATAAATTATTTTATTGACACGTTTTAAACAAAATGAAAAGAAACCTGTCAAGTTTCTATTTTATAAAGCAAACCCACAATAAAAATTTATATTGAATTTTTCTTCCATATTGTAGAGAACATAAAATCATTTTCAAAAAAATCTACGTTTATTGCCTCTTACTTGTTTTCTTATATCTTTTATTTTAATTCCCTCTTAGTTATAAAATTACAGCAAGTTTCTTTTTCAAGAATAAAGCAACAGCCTGTAATTTCTTAGTGAGTTTCATAAGTGAAAATAGACAAGTTGGAGAATGTTTGTCTGTTGATTATGGTTTGTTGAACATTCAGTAGTTAGGAGCCTCCTAGAGTGTTGCAAGTAATAGAAAAAATCCTCCCCTATTCCAGCTATTCATGTTATAGAAGCCCTTTAAGCCCACTCATACCCAAGAACAGAGTCCTAAAACATTCTTTTAAACATTGAGCCTGACTGAATTTTTGTTATTTTGTTTATGCTTTCTAGCACATGTAGCAGTGAAAAATTTTGATTATTAAAAAAGAAAATAATACAAGTAAAGAATAAAATATGCCTGATTATTGCATAGTTTTAGACCACTAGAAGAGGAGGTTGAGAAGAAGAAAAAAACAGAATGAGGTATAGTGTATAGGACATCTTTGGTTTTAGACAGACTTGGAGGAAAACTCTAGTTCTTTCATTTTGGTTGGAATTTGTGAAAAAGGGAAAATCATAGTCCACATTCTGTGAATACCCAGGATGTTAGATAACATCTTTGATGGCCTTATGAAGTGCTTATTTTGAAAAATGCCTTCAGATATGTAGAGTATTATGGTAAACAGTATGTAGTAGAGTTAATTAAAGTTACTTTATGAAGCCCCTCTCAAGACATTCTCTTTTTCTTATACCAAAACTAAAGCACACAGCAATAAGCTTAGGCTAAATATGAACAAGTAAAATTGATGCATAGTATAGAAATCCAAACACTAGCAATTCTAATCAATTAAAACTACTATATAAGTTAATATACATTAATGAAGAAGAAACAATGAAATATTGGGTTTAAATTCTCTTAGCTGATATCCCATAACTTACAATATATCCTCTATCCCTTTGATTTGGCCTATTTTTCCTTCATAGAGATGTCATCATAAGATATTATTACATAATTTTATACTTATTTATTTATTATATATTTGCCCACAAGCATCTATACTATGTGAGAGGTGGGAATTTATGTAAAAATATCCCTGGCTTATAGAAGGCAGTTGATATAAATTTGTGAAATGATGGAAAGGAAGAAAAAACATTTATTCATCCCTTTAAAAAGAGATAAACTGAGTTTATAGAAAATTAGGTAAGATGATAGAATTAGGTTTTTTGGAAATTAAGATTTTAATAGAAATTGTTTAACCTTAAGAGCCTGTTTCTACCTCATGTATCCATAAAGCAAATAGTTATAGTAGATATACAAAAGGTAAATGCAAAATTCATCAAGCATACCACTACTGAAAATCAACAAACCACAAAGGAAGACAGCAACAGGAACAAAGGAACAAATAACTTACCAAACAACCAGAAAAAAAATGAGCAAAATGGCAATAGTAAGTCCACATCTATCAATGCTTACTTTAATATAAATGTTTTAAATTCTCCAATCAAAATGCACTGAATGACTGAATGAATAAAAAAATAAGACCCAACTATATGCTGCTTACAAGAGACTCACTTCAGAATTAAGGACACATATAAACTGAAAGTGAAAGGATGTAAAAAGATATCCCATGCAAATGGAAACAAAAGAAAGCATGAGTAGCTATATTTATATCAGAAAAACACAAATATTAAACCAAAGACTAACAGGAGATAGAGAAGTAATAAGTAATGCAAGGGGGATCAAGTCACCAAGAGGCTATAACATCAGCAGATATTTATGCAGCCAGTATAGGAGCATCTAAATATATAAAACAAATATTAACGAACTTGAGGGAGAAGTAGACAGCTACACAATAATAGTAGGTGACTTCAATACCTCACTTTCAACAATGGATATATCACCCAGGCAGAATATCAATAAGGAAACATTGTACATAAACAACATGTTAGATGAGATGGACCTAAGTCCACCTACAGAACAATCCATCCAACAGCTTCATTATACACATTTTTTCTTAAGTGCACGTGGAACATTCTCCAGAATAGATCATATGTTAGCCCACAAAACAGGTCTTGATAAATTTAAGAAGTTTAAATCATGTCAAGGAACTTTTCCAACCACAATTATATGGAACTAGAAATGAATTACAAGAAGAAAATTGGGAATTCACAAATAATATGGAAATTCACAAATATAAACACCATGCTACTGAATGACCAATGAGTCAAGGAAGAAATCAAAGGAGAAATTTTTAAAAACTCAAGGCAAATGAAAATGGAAGCATAATACACAAAATTTATGGGATATAACAAAAGCCATTCTAAGAGAGAAGGTTTTACCGATAAACCTTGAGATTAAGAAAGATTTCAAATGACATAACTTTATACCTCCAAGAACTAGAAAAAGAAGAACGAACTAAGCCCAAAGTTGGTAGAGAAAAGGAACTAATAAAGATCAGAGCAGAAATAAATGTAGTAGAGACTAAAGACACAAATGAAAGATCTGTGAAACTAAAAGCTGATTTTTAAAGATAAGCAAAAGAGACAAACCTTTAGACTGACCCCAGCAAAAGAATACTCAGATAAATAAATTATAAATGAAAGAGGAGATATTACAACTGAAACTACAGGAATACAAAGGATAATAAGAGACAAAGGATCATGTATGCCAACAAATTGGATAATTTAGAAGAACTGGATAAGCTTCTAGAAACATACAATCTACCCACAGTGAATCATGATGAAATAGGAAATTTGAACAGACCAAATACTAGCAGAGATTAATTCACTAATTAAAAACCTTGCAACAAAGAAAAATCCAGGACAAGATGGGTTCACTGGTGAATTCTACAAACCTTTAAAGAATAATTAATAATAATCCTTTATTGTTGAATCCTTCAAAAAAGAAGAGAACACTTCCAACTTCATTTTATAAGGCCAATGTTACCCTGAGAACAAAGGCAGGGAAGGACATTAAAAGAAGAAAAATTTACAGGTCAATATCCCTGATAAGTGTACAAATAAAAATTCCCAACCAAATATTAGCAATCTGAATTCTACAATATATTAAAGGGATCATACAGCATGATCAAGAGGGATTTATTCCAGGGATGAAAATGAGGTTCAACATCTACAAATCAATGTGATGCACCACATTAAAAATAATATCCTCAAAAATGCAGTCTATGGAATGGAAAAAATATTTGCAAACCATATATATGATAAGGGTTTAATGTCTAAAATATATAATGAACCCTTGTAACAATAGCAAAAAAAAACAGTACAATTAAAAAATGAGCAAAGGACCTGAAAAGACATTTTTCCAAAGAAGATATACAGATGGTCATCAGCTACATAAAAAGTTGCTCAATGTCAATAATAATCAAGTAAATGTAAATCAAAACTTCAATGAGAAATCCCACTACACCTGTTAGTATGGCTATTATCAAAAAGTCAAGATAAATGCTGGGGAGGATATAGAAAACAGGAAACCTTTGTATACTCTTGGTAGAAATGTAAACTAGTACATCCATTATGAAAAATGGTAGAGGTTCCTTAAGAAATTAATAATAGAACTAATATGTGATCTAGCAATTCATTTCTGGGCATATTTTCAAAGGAAATGAAACTTTTATTTCAAAAGAGATATCTGTATTCCCATGTTCTGTTCATAGCAGTATTATTCATAATAGCCAAGGTGTGGAGATAATCTAAGTGTCCATCAACAAACGAATAATTCAAGAAAATGTGATACATGTATTTGCAACACCGTGGATGAGCCCAGAGGGTATCATGCTAAGTGAAATAAGCCAGTGAGAGAAAAGCCAATACTACCTGAGTTCATTGGTAATAGACATGTTAGAAGTGTTAATGAATAAAGACATGAAATGTTAAGTAAGATAAAAAATTTTATTTAAGACGATGTTAAAGAATTTGACCTAAGTGATATTAAAGAAGTTTACAGATGTCATGTAAGAAATGTTAAAAGATTTCCATGCAGAAGGAATATATTACTTCATGGAAATTTTGATCTATATAAAAAAATGAAGGGGACATAAAAGGTAAAAAATGAAAGTTAATTTAGGAATTATTTTTCCTTTAACTATTTTTTAAAAATTGTTTAATTTTCAGCACTACAGCCATTTAAAAAATCAGACTTCTGGCCCTAGAAGTTAAAAATGTTTTTGACATTTTTAAACAATCATAAAAACAAAAGCAAAAAATGAAGGCTATTCACCTAATATCACATGTGACCCACAATGCCTAAAATAATTACTGTCTAGCCCATTTGAGAAGAAATTCCCTGACACTTCCTCTAAAGCAAAAATGATAGCAATGTGTTGTGGGGTTTATAACAAGTAAAGCCTGCAAGTGAAATATATGACAGTTGTGACACAATGATAAGTGAGAAGAAATGGATATACAATGTGAATTTCCTTATTATAGACAAAGTGGTATAATATTATTTACACATAGATTCAGATGAGTTATATATGTATATTGAAAACCTTGTGCTAAGACCAAAAAAGAAAAAAAAAAGGAGAGAGGAAAAAGGGAGAGGAAGGGAGGGAGGAAGGTGTTTAATTAATAAGGCAATAGTGGAGATGAACTGGAATCCTAACAGTTGATTTAAATGAAGGCAGAAATGGATAACGGAACAAAGAATGGATGGAAAAAAATAGAAGACAGCTAGACAATGGTAGATTTATATCTAACCATATCAATACATTTAACATAAATGGTTTGAACACCTAATGATCAGTCAGAGATTTCAAACAAGATAAATAATACATGCTGTCTACTAAATACCAACTTTAACAATACAGATAAAGATAATTTAAAATTAAAAGATTAGAAAAAAGCATCCCATGCTAAAAGTAACACTTTTTTAATACAGCCGTATTAACTGTATTACTATAGCACAAAGTAAACATTAGATTTAGGAATATGATCAGGAATAGAGGCAAAACATATTAATAAAGACGTCAATTCACTAAGAAAACATACCAATTTTAAACAGAGGCACAAAATAATATATCTTAAAAATACATAAAGCAACACTAATAGACCTGAAAGGAAAAAATAGAAACAAGGAAAGAATGTAAACTCCCTCAATATCTTTTACTTCAACTGTATGTTGAAATGATAATATTTTAGATGTATGGTATTAAAGAAAATGTATTATTAAAAACAATTTTACCTGCTTCTATTCACTTACTTTAGTATGGCTACTAGAAAATTTAAAATTATATCTGTGGCTCACATTATATTTCTATTTGACAGTGCTGCATTAGAGTAACTAAATAGGTGCATTATAGCACATTTGGCCAGAGCATGTGAACAATAATCTAATTCTAAGGGAGTTTCTTCACTTGGTACTCACTGCCTTATACTGTAACTCCATTTATACTTTCAAAGAGGTCATAATTCAAAAATGTGGAAAACTTCTTTGCCTAGGTTACATCAATAATCTGTTAAATTACTCTGTGATAGCCTTGCTGTTCTTCATATTTCTCTATAAACAAAACTCAAATGTCATTGAATGAACCAACTAAAACTCTTCCAGACGGGATTTGAAATGACTTGAATTACATACTTTTATATATTTTTTTATATTTTAAAAAGATGGGAGAGTGAAGTAAGTTTGTATGTTTATTTTTAACTTCTCCCTTATTTCAAAAATTGTTTTCTGGGTTTTAAAAAAGAAAAAGAGAACAATATATAAATAGTTTATTTGTAGGTAAGGCATGAAAGACACAAAGAAAATATAGATGGAAATATCAAATGAAGCTGGAAATAAAATGTAGCACTCAAGGCCATGTCAGGAAATCCTGTAACTTGCCAATATAGGTCAAAATTGGGCTTTGTATTTCCTTCCTGCCCTAGAAAAGAGAAAAACATTGTTTTCCAAGACCCACAGTGTAAAAACAAAAATCATAAATAAATAAACAATAAAAATAAAACTTGCTCAGGAGAACCAAAACTTTTACTAAGAACCAAAATGGGATTTTACCTTCTTTTTTATACGGTGTTATGTAATTAGGAAACACGACAAGGGTATTCTTACCATAAATACAAAAACCCAAGTCAAAAGGTTTGTAAAGTATTTGCCATTATGCTCTTCAATGCATGTCTTTTATATGACAAAGCCCAGTTTCATAAATCCAGTGAACAGGAAAACTAAATGATTCTTTCTGACCACAGGTATCATGATCTGGCATAAGGCAAGGATACAAGGCAAACTACTTACAGAGAATGATGGATTTCATACCTCAGGTAATCTTACATTTGTTTATGACCTAAGCTTGTGATTGGTATTCAACAGCACAGAATTTATAGTTAAGAATTGCTAACAGATAGCTAGGAGTGGTGTCATTCAGTTTGCCATTTTATTAAAATGAATGTGGAATTAAAATTCTCTACTGGAAGTTGGAGACATCTTCTGGATAGAGTTCAAGCCACCTCCACTAAAGGAAGAAGAATGAATTGTGAATACTAATGCTTATGTTCATTTGCAAAACACTTACTTTCTGCTGTCGGGTTTTTAGCCCTCCACAGAACCCCCCTGAACCTTCAGAGGAGTGAGGGGAGAGCACACCCTGGCAAGGCGAGGTCGGGAGAGGTAAGTGCCGGCTGTCCACCCAATCCCCAGCCCTCGTTCCAAGGACAAACAGACACAACAGGGAGCTCAGTCAAAGCAGGAACTCGTTTATTGCAGAAACAGCAAGGTATATATAATACTCATGGGCCAATCAGCACAAAGGTCAGGCAGTCACAAGCCCTTCACGCAGGAAGGCACATCATACAGGTAAATGGTGTCCATGAGCTGATCACGTTCATGGAAGACTTGAGTCGCCAATCAGGAGCGGGAGGCAGGCCTAAGCAGAAAATCACCTCCCTTTTGAAAGCAGGCAGAGCACCACCCTTTGTGCATCCGGCGGGCACCATCTTAACAATTATTCAGCATTTCAGGCATTTTCTTTTGGAGTCTAGAATACCCTACATTCTGCCAAACATTTTTCACCATTACATAGAAATTATCTTAATTAAAAATACTATTGTTCTAAATGAAAGGGAAATAGAATGCAGTATTGTTTTCTATTGATACACCCATTTTAAAATTGTCAAAAAGTTGAAACGCACATGGTCTACCTGTCCAGAGTGAGTACTGGCTTATAATTGCATTGTGGGAAGATGAAAGAGGTAAATGAATAACTTGAGCAGAAAAGAATGTTCTGAAGACAGTCTATCTAGTACCTAGATAGAATATATAGTTAAGTATGTATATTATATATATGGTATATACATAGATGTGTATGCCATATATATATATATATAATTATAGTTATGGTATTTGGAAAATCATTTAAATTTTTAAAGCACCAGTACAGATTATAGTTGAAAGCAGTTCCAGGCCTTTGAATAAATAAAGCATGATAGATCATTTGTTGCAAATAAGTTTTGTTGTGTTTCTTCATGTTAAATAATTTTAACAAGTGTGTTATCATGGATCTCTAACTTCAAATCAACAAGTAGCCCTTGACTGTTCATATATTAATGTATTTTGCTTTGAATGATTCATTTTTGAGAAAATGGAACATGTGGAACAAAGATACTGCTATGTGATAACACATTTTAATATCTAGTTTACATTTTTAGCCAATCACTATGCTCAGAGAATATAAATGATTGAATTACCAAAATACAGAAGTACACTATGCCTCTTTTTGGCTTCTGAATAAGTGATAAACCATTTTGACTATCGACTGTAGTGTTTTCATGGGAGTTTTATATGCATCCCTTGTCGTTGTGGAGATCTGGAGATTCTGATCAACAGAGCTTATCTGTGTGATCAAGGTCAAACCAAAGCAGTGTTACTTGATGGAAAAATAGGAAATATCTTCACAAAAGTAAATTAAGTTGGGTAGAGAAACATAATGTTCCTATGAAAATATTCATAATATTTAGAGGCTAATTATTTTCCTCCCAAAAATGTTTAATAAAAAAAGTTTTAAAAAATGTTGCATCAGACATCATGATTTTAGGTTATTTGAGTACCAAAACATTTCTGTGATGGGTTTTTCTTTTAAAAAGGAGACAACTAACTGATAGGAAAACTTTTGATTTGACACTGTGCTTGAAAAACACATGTAGCTGACAGAATAAAAATGGGAATGTTCATATTTTTACCATTGTTAATAAATAATTTTAATAATATGTAGGTATATTATATCAAATTAATAATCATCCATGCTTGTCTCATATTAGAAGTACTGGGGGAAAATATTTTCTATATGGCCTGCCAGTGTTTCTTGAACACTTAGGACAGTGCCCAGCACCAAACCCATAATAATTGTACATTATACTTATCTACTGAATAAATGAATTCATTGTTTTTTTTATAACCAATCACTCACCACTTTTTAAAGAAGAAGTATAAAAGTATACCATATAGATGACAGATAGATATATAGATAGGCACAGTTATAAAGATACAAATATTTGTGTACATATGTGTGTATGTGTACATATATCACAAATCATTTGTACATTTTCACAAAATAAACAGATTGCTGTTTACAGCACCCAAAGCAAGAAATAGAATATTAGTGCCCAGAAGCTCTTGTCCTCTTTCAAGTCACTTCCAAAAGTAATTTCTATTCAGGCTTCTAACTATAGATTATTCTTGCAAGTTCTTGAGCTTTATATAAGTAGACATATAGTTACTATGATGGTGTCTTTGGCTTATTTCAATCAACATTATGTTTGTGAGGTTCATCCATGTTGTTGTATATAAAAATATTTTTGTACTCATTATTACATACAGATTAAAACTATAAAAATTTCAAAATTTAGCTAAAATATCCTCTTCTATTTTATGATTTATTTTTCACACTTTTGATGTCTTTTTATCAAGAAGAACTTTAGTTGAATAAAATCTAGTTTATCATTATTTTTCCTTTATGGCATTGCCATTTGTGTCTTAGGATATCTTTGACCACCCCTAAGATTTTGACTATATTTTTCTTTTTTTTCCCTAAAGTATTTTTATTTTTCTGTTTCCATTTAGATTTATAATATATTAAGAATTAGGCTATAATGTAAGACAGAAATTCAAAAATATTTCCCCCTGTATGGACATCCAACTGAACCTAACACCGTATATTAAAAAGACCATCATTTCTTATACTTATACAGTTCAATCTGTGTCTGTACATGTGTGAATCCATTTCTGGACTCTGTTCTTTAACACTGGTCTATTTTCTGTACTTGCACCCACAGCATATTTTCTTAATTAATTTAGGTTTAAAATATATCTCAGTATCTATCTGATAATATAAATATCAAGAATTGTTCTTCTATACGTTTGTTGAACTCAGTCTTTCTACTTTGAAAGTGTAGATAATACAAATTTATTTGTACTTTTTATTCATAAATAAAAGCTAATGTAGTTTTTAATTGGAATTCAAGTGTATATAGATAAATTTTGGAAGAATTTCCATCTTCATAACATGAAGTATTACAAATCACTCCAATGATTTAGGTCTCTTTTGCTTTATATTTTTTACAGTGTCTGCGTCTGTCCCATATATGTCTCAGAATTTTTACAAATATTATTAGGAGAAATTCACTGGCAAGATGAATTCAGTTCTCTATCTGTCTATTGTACTGAATTTTTACTCATTAAACCCTCTATTTTTTGTTATTTTTCCATCCTGTAAGACTGAAAATAATTCTATTAGGTTTCCCTGTCTCCTAATGCAGTTCTCTGGGGTCTTTGCCTAGGTAGAAAAAGAAGAGAAAGGTCAGCAGAAAGAAATTAAGCAGAAGAAAATAAGTAAGATTAGAGTAGAAATCAATGAAATTAAGAACCGGAAATCAATAGAGGGAAATGAGTGAAACAAAGATCTTGATATTTGAAAACATTAATGAAATCTATGTTCTTGCCAGGATAACTAAGAAAATAAGAGAAAGGACACAAATCGCTAATATTAGAAATGGAGGAGGAGAATCCTATGGACATGAAAATGATAATTGGAGAATGCTCTGAACAACTCCATAACTACAGATTTGATAACCTAGATGAACTGGTCCAATTTCTTGGACATAATCTGCTAAAACACACAAGAATAGACAGTATGAATATATCTGTATCTATTAAAGAAATTGAATCAGTAATTAATAACCTTCCAAAACAGAAATAAGCAACCCCATATGGATTCTCTGGTGAATTCTACCAAACATTTAAGGAAGAAATGATACCAATTCTATACAATATCATTCAAAGATTAGAAGAAGATGGAAAACTTCCTAACTTGCTAACCCATTCCATGAGGCCAGTATTATCTAATACCAAAACCAAAGACATTACAAGAAAAGCAAATTATAGACCAATATCTCACATAAACATAGATGCAAAAATGCACAAAAATATTAGCAAATTAATTACAACAATGTATAAAAATGTATACACCATGACTAATTATGATTTATCTCATGTATACTAGCTTGGTTCCATATTTGAAAATGAATTAGTGTAATCCATCAAATCAAAAACTAAAGAAGAAAAATTATATGATCATATCAATTGATGCATAAAAAGCTTTTGACAAAATCCAACAGCCATTCATCATAAAAAAATCTCAGTAAACTATAGCTAACATCATATTTAATGATGAGAAACTAGAAGCTTTCTCACTAGGGTAAGAAATAAGACAAGGATGTCTCCTCTCACCACATCCATTTAATATTGTACTGGAAGTTCTAGCTAATGAAATGAGACAAAAAAGAAATGAAATAAAGATACAAGTTGAAAAGGAAGAAATAAAACTTCCTCTTTTGGCAGATGACATAATTGCTTATGTAGAAAATTTGAAAAAATCAACAAAAAACTTCCTGGAAATAATAAATTATTAGAGCAAGATTGCAGGATACAAAGTTAATATTGAAAACTTAATCACTTTCCTCTATACCAGCAATTAACAAGTAGAACTTGAAATTAACAAACTCAATACCTTCTATGTTACGACGCCCAAAAGTAAAATATTACACTAGGATTTGGAGCAGTAGGAACTCTCATTCATTGCTGGTGGGGATGCAGAATGATATAGCCACTTTGGAAGGCAGTTTGTCAGTTTCTTACAAAACTAAACATATTCTTATCATATAATCTAGCAATTGTGCTCCTTGGCATGTATCTAAAGAAGATGAAAACTTTTGTCCATGTAAAAACCACATAGAAACCTGTACACAGACGTTTATAGCAGCTTTATTTGTAATTGCCAAACATTAGAAGCAACCAAGATTTCCTAGAGTAGGTGAATATGATAAGTAAAGTGTGGAGCATCCATACAATGGTATATTGTTCCGCTCTAAGAAGTAATGAGCCATGAAGCCATGAAAAGACATGGAGGAACGTTAACTGCATATTAGTAAGTGAAGTAAGGCAACATAAAAAGGTTACATACAGTATGATTATAATCACATAACATTCTAGAAATGTGAAACTATGGAGACAGTGCAAGAATCAGGGGTTGGAGAATGGGCAAAAGGGATCAACAGGTGGAGCACTGAGCATTTTAGAGCAGTGAAAATACTTTGTATATTGTAATTATAGATACCTTTATTAAACATTTGTCCATAACCATAGAATATGCAATACCAGGAGTGAACACTAACATCAGCTATGGCCTTTGGGTGATTGTGATATGTCAGTGTAGATTCATCAGTTATAACAAATATGTCACTCTGGTGGGTTGATAAAGTGTATATGCATGTGTGGGTCAGTAAGTACATGGGAAATTTCTGTGCTTCCATTCATTTCTTCCATAAACCTAAAATTATCTTAAAAATAGTCTTTGTAACAAGTAGGGACTCTGTGGAATCTTACTACACTGATGGACGGTGACTGCAATGGGGCATGGGGGTGGACTCGATAATAAGGGTGAATGTCATAAGCACATTGCTTTTCTTGTGAAACCTTCATAAGAGTGTATATCAATGATACCTTAATAAAAAAAATAGTCTTTGTAAAAAAGTAAATCAATCATTAAAGAACAAACAACAGAACACCGGTCATAGACAAGAAATGATTACTAATCCTAGATAATTGTGATTTTTTTACTGAGTCTGAATTAGAATGAGTTCCTTTTTAAAACTTTTTCTAAAATGTTGCTGCTCTTTTTCTCCCTTAAATACAGGCCTCAAAATGGCTAGTTGCTATGGCAGGACTAATTACTTTTAATGACTTGGAAAACCTGTTACTGACCTTTCGTTGAAGTGTGACAGAGAAAACAGCAGCTTAAATTCACTCTCAGCTTATTTTGTTTTTTCACTGTAGGGTTGTCGTTTCTCATATACAGCTTGAGTTCTGAGCCAGAGACAGGTTGAAAGACATCCAATCATCAGTTCAGGGGCTCTGAAGCAATGGAGACTTATCAACCAGTGTAAGGAAAGGAAAGGAAAGGAAAGGAGACCTTCTTCTCTGAATAGAACATAATTCATCATCACACACTATCACAAGCTATCTGTTCATAAGAAATCAATTCAGTCCTCTGACCAATACCTCCTAAACCTTATCTCTACTCTCTCTCTCCCAGGAAAGAAATTACCAGGTACTATGATGACTCAATGGTAAACTCAAATGATAAAAATAAAGGAAATTTCACATGGGAGAAGACACTAGTTCATTTAATTCATTATTCTGTTTTTATAATACTGTAAAAGAGGCCAGTTTTGAGGAGTGTGTGATAATTTTTCTTTGATGCCCATATAAAAATATTAATTCTTAAAGGTAATTGAATTGGTTTGAATGTTCTGTTTATATAGCATGAACAAGACAGTGGACTACTGTCTCCCTGATCCCCAGAAAAATACTGTCCCTCAAAATTTTTTATGAATAAAATCGAAACTATAAATAAATTTTCATTATATTCTAGATTTAGTTTTCATTTTCTGATAATTCTGCTTCTAGAAAGCCCAGTCATGGCTGATAAGAATTATAATTTTTAAAGGAAAGATAAGCCAGATGTGGTATTAGTCTCTTTCATTGGAGGAAAAAGGAGGCCATCTAATAAGCTTCTTATGTTTTAATTTATCAAATTAAATAATATAACAATGTAACTTTAATTATACAGAAATAGGTATCATTGTATGCAGTTCAAAAATATAAGTACACAATAGAAAAAAAGTAAAAGACTTGAACAGATACTTTACAAAAGATATCCAAATAACCAGTAAACATAGAAAAGGTGCTCAGTTTCATTAGCAATCAGGAAAATGCCAATTACAACTACTAAGTTGATATCACTACAAACCCAGAAGAACAGTTCACATAAAAAAGACAGAAAATGCCAGAGTGATAGCAGGTGGAACAACTGGAATTCTCATAAATTTCTGGTGAGAAATATGAATTAATGCAACCAAAACTGAAGACTGTGTGCCAGATCTACCAGAAGTGCACAGCTAATGCATTCCCTATACGTGGAATTCTATTCTGAGGTTTATATCCAACAGAAATACACACGTATCTTCACCAAAAGAAATGTAATAGTGTTTGTAAAGAAATTTAAAAAATAGCAATACTATTTGTAATTACATGAAACTAGAACTTACCAAATGTCTACAGACAATAAAATGTATTAAAAAATTCCATGATTACACAATGGAGTACTATGCAGCATTAAGAATGAACAAATTACAACTATGACTAACAATATGGATAAAACACACAAGCATAATGTTGAATAAACAGCCATGCACAAATGAGTAATGATTCCATTTTCATCGTTCAAATGCCCGGAGTCATTCAAAATGATTACAGTACGATTCCATTTATATAACATTCAAAAACAGCATGTATAGTATTTAAATAGTCAAAATAGTGGTGCCCCTCAGTGGAGGGAAAGTGAGTGAAGGGTTCTGGGCTGCTGCTGGTAATCTGGGTGTTGGTTACATGAATATACAAACAAGGTGTGTTATTGCAGTTGTTCCCTTTCTTCATGTATATTACAAGGACATAAGTTATTTAAAATATGTAGGCATCAGGCAAAAATAAAGCCATTTACTTTTGTATGGAAACAGTTGTGTTCTCAACACATTTTATTTTGCATAAAAAACTTAGAAAAGGGGAGGCTCGGCAAGATGACAGCGTGAGCAGGGTGGCGGATCTCTCCTCCCAAAACCATATATACTTGTGAAAATACAACAAATGCAACTACTCCTAAAAGAGAGGCCAGAAGATACAGTACAGCTACATCTGCGAGAACTCAGCGCCTCACAAGCGGGTAAGATACGAAGCCACAACCTGGTGGGACACGAGCACTCCCCAAGCCCAGCTCACTGGTGGGAGGAAAAGAATCAGAGTGGGGAGGGAGTGGAAGCGTAGGACTGCTAAATAACCAGCCCTGGTGATCTGCATCGGAAGCACAGACACACATTGCATGGTGTACTGGATATTAGAGAAATGGAAGAGTAAAATCTGAGATGGAGACTGTGAGTGGGTCCCCACAACCAGCTCCCCTGGGACAAAAGAAAAGTGAGTGCTTTTTTTAAAGTCTTAAAGAGAAAAGGGCCCAATAACGGAACAAAATTGTCCCAGCACACTGAGCCAAGCAGGCTGGGAACTTGGGGCCCCCTAACTGGCTGCCAGGTAAAGCAACCGCACCGAAGCCCCTCACGACGATAAGGAGCCTGCCATTCATTCCCCCCAGCCAGTGCCGCAAACGGTCTGGCAGATCCACCACAGCTACGGATCAGCGGGAGCGCGGCTCCACCCACAGCAGCCACACAGAATCTCTTCCTGGCAGGCGTGCAGCTAACCGGGAAGGGCCACGGAAGCCAGAGCAAGGTCAGGAAGGCACCAAGGAGCACAGAATGCACCCGGCATGGCTGCAAACCCCCACAGTGCTCTAGGCTAGCCTGAGGACGGCCCTGCCCATGGCAACTCAGTGGATTATCCCAGAGATTGCGTCCTGGTGTGCGGGTAACCAGCACAGGCTATGGAAGCCAGAGCAAGGTCTGGAAGGTGTGAAGGGGCACCAGGTTTGCTGCAATGCACCCAGTGTTGCTGCAAACCCCCGCAGTACTCTAGTCTAGCCTGAGGGTGGCCCTGCCCACAGCAACTCAGGGGATTATCCCAGAGACTGCCTCCTGGTGTGCAGGTAACTGGCACAGGCTGTGGAGAAGGGCAAGGAGAACAACAAGAGAGCAGGAAGGGACTTTGTTCCCCCACATGACACACGTGTCACTTGCCTGCAACCACTTCTATCACCATGAAAAGACAGAAGAATCTGGGGCAGTCAAAAATCACCCAGACAACCCCAGAGAGACAGCCTGGTGGAATATATTTAAACAATCTTCCTGAAAAAGAATTCAGAATAAAAGTCATAACCATGCTGATGAACCTACAGAGAAATATGCAAGAGCTAAGGGATGAAGTCAGGAGGGACATTACAGAAATGAAACAATTGATTGATGGGCTCAAGAGCAGACTGGACAAGGTGCAAGAGACTGTTAATGGAATAGAAATCAGAGAACAGGAATACAGAGAAGCTGAGGCAGAGAGAGATAAAAGGATCTGTAGGAAGGAAAGAATATTAACAGAACTGTGTGACCAATCCAAACAGAACAATATTCGCATTATAGGAGTACCAGAAGAAGAAGAGAGAGAAAAAAGGATACAAAGTGTCTTTGAAGACATAATTGAGGAAAACTACCCCAAGCTGGGAAAGGGAATAGTTTCTTAGACAATGGAAGCCCACAGATCTCCCAACACAAGGGACCCAAGGAAGACAACACCAAGACATATAATAATTAAAATGGCAAAGATCAAAGACAAGGACAGAATATTAAAGACAGCTAGAGAAAGAAAAAGATCATCTACAAAGGAAAACCCATCAGACTATCATCAGACTTCTCAACAGAAACCTTACAGGCCAGAAGAGAATGGCATGATATATTTAACACAATGAAAACAGAAGGGCCTTGAACCAAGAATACTGTATCCAGCACGATTATCATTTAAATTTGAGGGAGGGATTAAACGATTCCCAGACAAGTGAAAGTTGAGGCAATTTGCCTCCCACAAACCAACTCTACAGGATATCTTAAAGGGACTGCTCTAGATCGAAGCACTCCTAATGCTAAAAAGATCTCACCAGCAAAAACAAAATCATAGCAAAGAAAATAGACTAACCAAATACTAACTAAAGGAAAAAAATAAAATCAACTATCCACAAAAACAGTCAAACAAAATGCAAAAGAGTACAGAATAAAACACCTAGCATATAAATAATGGAGGAGGAAGAAAAAGAAAGGAGAGAAATAGAGAATCATCAGACTGTCTATAGTAGCTTAAGAAGAGAGTTAAGTTATACTGTTAGATAGTAAAGAAGTTACCCTTCAAACTTTGGTAACCACGAATATAAAGCCTGCAATAGCAATAAGTACATATCTATCAATAATCACCCTAAATGTAAATGGACTGAAAATCAAAAGACACAGAGTAATAGAATGGATAAAAAGGAGGACCCATCTATACGCTGCTTACAAGAGACTCACTTCAAACCCAAAGATGTACACAGACTAAAAGTGAAGGGATAGAAAAAGATATTTCATGCAAACAAAAGGGAGAAAAAAGCAGGTGTTGCAGTACTTGTATCAGACAAAATAGACTTCAAAACAAACAATGTAGCAAGAGATAAAGAAGGACATTACATAATGATAAACGGCTCAGTCCAACAATAGGATATAACCATTATAAATATATATGTACCCAACACAGGAGCACCGACATATGTGAAACAAATACTAACAGAATTAAAGGAGGAAATAGAATGCAACGCATTCATTTTAGGAGACTTCAACACACCAATCACTCACTCCAAAGGACAGATCAACCAGACAGAAAATAAGTAAAGACACTGAGGCAATAAACAACACACTGGAACAGATGGACCTAACAGACATCTACAGAACTCTACACCCAAAGCAGCAGGATAGACATTCTTCTCAAGTGCACATGGAACATTTTGCAGAATAGACAACATACTAGGCCACAAAAAGACCTCAATAAAGTCAAAAATATTGAAATTCTACCAACCAACTTCTCAGATCACAAAGGTATAAAACTAGAAATAAATTGTACAAAGAAAACAAAAAGGGTCTCAAATACATGGAGGCTCAACAACATGCTACTAAAAAAATGAATGGATCAACAACCAAATTAAAACAGAGATCAAAAAATATATGGAGACAGATGACAAAAACAGCACAAAGGCCCAATTTCTGTGGGATGCAGCAAAGGCAGTTCTAAGAGGAAAGTATATTGTAATCCAGGCCTATTTAAAAAAGGAAGAACAATCCCAAATGAATAGTCTAAAGTCACAATTATTGAAATTGGAAAAGAAGAACAAATGAGGCCCAAAGTCACCAGAAGGATGGACATAATGAAGATTAAAGAATAAATAAATAAAATTGAGAAGAATAAAACAATAGAAAAAATCAATGAAACCAAGAACTGGTTCTTTGAAAAAATAAACAAAATAGATAAACCCCTAGCCATACTTATTAAGAGAAAAAGAGAATCTACACACATAAACAGAATCAGAAATGAGAAAGGAAAAATCACGATGGACCTCACAGAAATACAAAGAATTATTAGAGAATACTATGAGATTCTATATGCTAACAAGCTAGAAAACCTAGAAGAAATGGACAACTTCCTACAAAAATACAACCTCACAAAACTGACCAAGGAAGATACAGATAATCAAAACTGACCAATTACCAGCAACGAAGTTGAATCGGTAAACAGAAAACTACCCAAGAACTAAACCCCTGGGTGAGATGGATTCACCACTGAATTTTATCAGACACATAGAGAAGAAATAATACCCATTCTCCTCAAAGTTTTCCAAAAAATAGAAGAGGAGGGAATACCTCCAAACTCATTCTATGAAGCCAGCATCACTCTAATACCAAAACCAGGCAAAGGTCCCACCAAAAAAGAAAATTACAGACCAATATCCCTGATGAACATAGATGCAAAAATATTCAACAAAATATTAGCAAACCAAATTCAAAAATACATCAAGAGGATCATACACCATTATCAAGTGGGATTCATCTCAGGTATGCAAGGATGGTACAACATTCGAAAATCCATCAACATCATCCACCACATCAACAAAAAGAACAAATGCCATATGATCATCTCCATAGATGCTGAAAAAGCATTTGACAAAATTCAACATTCATTCATGATAAAAACTCTCAACAAAATGGGTATAGATGGCAAGTACCTCAACATGATAAAGGCCATATATAAAAAACCCACAGTGAGTAGCTGAAAGCTTTTCACCTAAGATCAGGAACAAGACGATGCTCACTCTCCCCACTGTTATTCAACATAGTACTGGAGGTCCTAGCCATGGCAATCAGACAAAACAAAGAAATACAAGGCATCCAGGTTGGTAAAGAAGAAGTTAAACTATCACTATTTTCAGATGACATGATATTGTACTTATAAAAATCCTAAAGACTCCACTCCAAAACTACTAGAACTAATATTTGAATTCAGCAAAGTTACAGGATACAAAATTAATACACAGAAATCTGTTGCTTTCCTAAACACTAATGATGAGCTAACAGAAAGAGAAATCAGGAAAACAATTCCGTTCACAATTGCATCAAAAAGAATAAAATACCTAGGAATAAACCTAACGAAGGAAGTGAAAGACCTGTACCCTGAAAACTACAAGACACTCTTAAGAGAAATTAAAGAGGATGCTTACAAATGGAAATCCATCCCATGCTCTTAGCTAGGAAAAATAAATATTGTCAAAATGGCTATACTACCTAAAGCAATCTACAGATTCAATGCAATCCCTATCAAAATACCAACGGCATTCTTCAATGAACTGGAACAAGTAGTTCTAAAATTCATATGGAACCACAAAAGACCCCGAATAGCCAAATCAATCTGAGAATGAAGAATAAAACAGGGGGAATTATGCTCCCTGACTTCAAGCTCTACTACAAAGCCACAGTAATCAGGACAATTTGGTACTGACACAAGAACAGACCCACAGACCAGTGGAACAGAATAGAGAGTCCAGACATTAACCCAAACATATACAGTCAATAAATATACAATAAAGGAGCCATGGATATGCAATGGGGAAATGACAGCCTCTTCATCAACTGGAATTGGCAAAACTGGACAGCTACATATAAGATAATGAAATTGGATTACTGTCTAACCCTTTACACAAAAGTAAACTCAAAATGGATCAAAGACCTGAATGTAAGTCATGAAACCATAAAACTCTTAGAAAAAAACATAGACAAAAATCTCTTGGACATAAACATGAGCAACTTCTTCATGAACATACCTCCCTGGGCAAGGGAAACAAAAGCAAAAGTGAAGAAGTGGAACTATATCAAGCTGAAAAGCTTCTGTACAGCAAAGGACACCATCAGTAGAACAAAAAGACATCCTACAGTATGGGAGAATATATTCATAAATGACATATCCGATAAGGGGTTGACATCCAAAATATAGAAAGAGCTCATGCACCTCAACAGACCAAAAGCAAATAATCCAATTAAAAAATGGGCACAAGATCTGAATAGTCTCTTCTCTAAAGAAGAAATTCAGATGGCCAACAGGCACATGAAAATATGCTCCACATTGCTAATCATCAGAGAAATGCAAATTAAAACCACAATGAGATATCACCTCACACCAGTAAGGATGGCCAGCATCCAAAACACAAACAACAACAAATGTTGTTGAGGATGTGGAGAAAGGGGAACCCTCCTACACTGCTGGTGGGAATGCAAATTAGTTCAACCATTGTGGAAAGCAGTATGGAGATTCCTCAAAAAACTCAAAATAGAAATACCATTTGAACCAGGAATCTCACTCCTAGGAATTTACCCTAAGAATGCAGCAGCCCAGTTTGAAAAAGACATATGCACCCCTATGTTTATTGTAGCACTATTTACAATAGCCAAGAAATGGAAGCAACCTAAGTGTCCATCAGTAGATGAATGGATCAAGAAGATGTGGTACATATACACAATGGAATATTATTCAACCATAAGAAGAAAACAAAGTCAGACCTTTCAACAACATGGATGTAGCTAGAGGGTATTATGCTCAGTGAAATAAGCCAGGCAGAAAAAGACAAGTATCCTATGATTTCACTCATATGTGGAGTATAAGAACAAAGAAAAAAACTGAAGGAACAAAACAGCAGCAGACTCACAGAACCCAAGAATGGACTAACAGTTACCAAAGGGAAAGGACTGGGGAAGATGGGTGGGAAGGGAGGGAGAAGGGGGAAAAGGGAGCATTACTATTAGCAGACATAATATAGGGGTGGCACGAGGAGGTCTGTACAACTCATAGAAGACAGTAGTGACTCTATAGCATCTCACTACGCTGATGGACAGTGACTGTAATGGGGTATGTGGGGTGGGACTTGATGATGTGGGGAGTCTAGTAACCATAATGTTGCACATGTAATTGTAGATTAAAGATACCAAAAAAAAGAAAAAAAAACTTAGAAGAAACCAATCATGTCATCTGATAAATTTATTATGTTAATATTAGAGTTTAAATGAATTTGGAAACACTAGCATTTTGCATATTATCTTCTGTGTTCATTCCAAGAAAATCCCCTGTGATATGGCAGTACAGATTAACAACAGGTTGCAAAGAACTCACTGTTTTCACTTACAACTTTGCTGTGAACAACACTCTCCCAAGTAGTCATTGTACATTGTTTCATTAAGATAGCGAGTTGAATACTGATGGGTTGTGAGCTGGTGAATGATGTACATTGGTGAGTCCTGCGCTCCACAGCTGTGCTCACCACTATATTATACACGTGTTTGTTGACACAGTTGAAGTGCCTGTGGCAAGTGACGGTGTGATGATTTGTCTCATATAATTTATTTTCAATACCAAAGGCTTATTGCCCCAAGGGCTATCCATGTATGATGCAAATACATATTTTGCTTGGCTTTTAAAGGGTATTAAAGTAAGTGTAGGAAGCCTTTTTACATCTGGATTGTTCACATTTTTAAAAAGTCATAGTTTTTCTCTCTTGAAATAGTTTGACTCACTAGGCCTGTATTCTCATGAAGCAAAGATATGTTTAATTTAAGTGAAGACTGCCCTCCTAAGAAAGTGCAACATGAATTTCCGTTCAAATCACTCTTCAACATTCCTTATTAAATCCACAACAGTGATGCTAAATATCAGTCATCACCTGTAATTTTTCTTGAACAAGTATTTTCTAGAAGAGAGAAAATATTTATGACAGAATCCCTTATCACAATTGGGAAGGTGAAATACTTAGAGGCTGCATGTTTCAGGGAGGACTGGTCGAGCATTCACACTTTTTGTGTTGTTTCAAGTGAAGACTATTTTAAAAATGTAATATGCAAAAAGAAAAAAGTGCCATTTATCTTAAACTCAGGTTGTTTCACTTACTGTAACCTGCTTGACCCCTAGGGAGAGTCAGATTTTGAATTTTTGCTCTGAAAAAAAATCTTATATACCTTGCAAGGGGTGCCCTTACTCCGGTTCAAATGAGTTTGTTAAAAAAATGAAATATGGGTGTGTGTGGAGGGGAAATGACATACATGTCAAAGTCTCCTTTTAAAAAAGATGAAAAATAAGGTGGGTTCCAGAGCATTCCTAAGAGATATTAAGAAAACCGAAACATAACCACAAATAACTATAGAGAAATAGTGGTTTCTGCCTACATTTGTCTTACTGAAAAAAATCAAATGGAAATACTGGTACTGATAGGAAATTTACAAAATCCTCTGCAGGCGAACAAGAAGAAAGAGAATAAGTAGACATGAAGTTTTCCAAGTGTTTGTCTTGGAAACAGCTGTACAGTTTTGTCTGCATGTAGGGGTGAGGCAAGCATTTCCTGAAATACTTACTTTGACCTAGAATTCCTTCCCAAATCAACTGAGTGTGAAAAGGGGGTCTGATGATCAGAAACCTGTCAAAGGTCTATGCTACAGGGTTCCATATTGGCCTTAATTAAAAGCAATCTGTGACCCACCCTAAATATGAAAATTCTTTGGCTTTGGGGCCAGACTGTGTAAGGACCCACTGTTTAGGCACATGCCATCTACAAAGAGTTACTTTTGATGCAGCAGTACCCTGAAGCCTGAAACTACTTTTCCAGTTGTGTTTAAGCAGATGTATGAATCCAAAAGAAAAAAAAAGTATTTTGTTATCAATGAATAATTTGTTTAAACAGTGCAAATGCTTTATATCATAGTTTTCTGTAACAGTTGATTAAATCCTATTTCGCATGATTTGTGCTGGTAAAAAGTTAAACCTTGCCGAGGATTACAAAGCAAACATTCAGTAAATACTCTCTACTCTAATGTAGGAATTTATATTAACTGGTAATTGCTTTATTGGTATTATTTTCGGTGCTTTTACATTAGCTGTATAAATAATGGGGTACACAATGGCAGTGGAATACAAAGAGCAGTTTTGTCTTTTGACCATGCCTTCATCTAGATTCCCATGGAGGAGGAAAACAATGACTTCTTACTGAGGGCAGAGCTTAAATGCTAAATTAAAGCTTTACTTGGGCAGTAGAAGAAAAGCCACAATGGTGGCAGAGCTAAGAAGCTTCACTTGCTTGCTTTGATTCAAGTGATGGGAAAATTACTTTGAGACCTGTGGGAGAAGTGAACTTGGCTTTAAATGTGATCAAAACAAAGCAAAACCAGCATTCATAGGTCATTCTCTGCTGATTAAAATGGACAGAATCCTTCCAAATTAGCAGAAATCCCATTTGATTCCAAGATCTTATTTGGATTTACCTCCTAAAGCATTTATTAATCTAGGATTAGGAATTGAGATTTGGCTTGTCAAAATAGAAATTGCAATGGACAAATTTAAACAGGCATAGACTTTATTCAAGACTATTGCAATAAGGAGAGAGGCCAGGCTGAGTTTGAACACAATGCCAAGGAAGCAAAAAGTAGTAGGTTTTTTTTTATTAAGGTATCATTGATATATGCTCTTATGAAGGTTTCACAAGAAAAACAATGTGGTTATGACATTCACCCTTATTATCGAGTCCCCCCCATACCCCATTGCAGTCACTGTCCATCAGTGTAGTAAGATGCCACAGTCCCTACCTGTCTTCTCTGAGCTACACTGTCTTCCCCGTGACCCCCACACACACACCATGTGCACCAAGCATGATACCCACAATCCCCTTCTCCCTCCCCCATCCCTCTCCTTTAGTAAAAGCTAGTCCCTTCTTGGAGCAGTAGGGTTTTTTTAAATCTGGGGTGAAGGGGAGATTGTAGGCCTTCTGTGTTAGCCAGTTGGCCTTATGCAAAGTAAAAGTAAGCTTTTTCTAAATGAAAGGAGGTAGTTTTACCAATTGGAGCTAGAAACCTACTGGAGTTAGTCTCTTTCCCTCCCACAGAAACTGGGAGGTAGATTCTACCTTCCTTGAAAACTACATTTCAAAAGGATGGCTCCTAAATCCCTGAGAAAGACAGTCCTGGATGTATTGTGGCAACAGGCTTTTAAAAAGGTTTATGTTATCAAAGGCAGAGAAGGATTTACAATTAGAATTTTTCTGAAATAAATCTCTCAGAAAAGGGATGTAAGGGTCCTAGAGTCAGGAAGAAGTCTGCCTAATGTTTAGTCACTAAAGGAACATTAAGACCATCTGGGTCAGAAGCACCCAGTTTCAATTTTTATTCTTTTTACTTCATACAGCCTTATTATTGTTTATCTCATTATTTATATGAACATATCAAACATTAAGGCATCTATTGCATATTTTTAAATGCTCATAACAATGCCAAAGGGGCCAGAGTTCATGTTCTCAATGTATCACAATCTAGGTGGTAAAACAATATTTTCACTGGGATTTGAAAATTGAGGACTGGATTAGAGTCTTTGGCTCTGATTTTTACTAGTCAAGAAGCTCTGATCAATCTAGTAAGCCAGTATAGTTTTCTCATGTGCCAAAGGGATTGTTGTAAAAATTAAATTGAAAAGTTGATACTCCCCACACCTTATATATTGAGAACTTTGATGGACAGAATCTATGGCACCATCCCTCTGGCCATAATCCCACCTCCTGGTATCCATGATTTTGTGTAATTCTCCTTGAGACTGTCTTTGCTGGTTTGATGATAAGTGGCAGATGTCAAGGACCTCATGGCCTCTAGCTGCTGAGGGCAGCCTGCAGTGGCAGAACTGGATTTTTAACTCAGGCTCATCTTTCTACTAGCTGTAAGACTGGGAAGTGACTAGCTCTCCTAACCTCAGTTTCCACCCCGATAAAATGTAGGAGTGATCCCCAAACTCCCATTCAGTTCAAAAGACCAAGGGCACTATAAACAGAAAGTCATAGTTTCAAAAGTTTAGAAGCATAGCACTTTTCTGTGTAAAGTTTAATTGATGTAAGTGATTTAAAATCATTCTTTTACATTTATCCGTATGTCTCTAGTGTTATTTACTTTTTCACTATTTGGTGCTATGTGACTTCTTTGATGCTTAGTATTGCACTAGACATATGGAAGAAAGTATTGCTTAAAAACAAAAATGGGCAGACTGTAAATCATAACATTTGTTCCTGCACAAAATGTGAAACAGAAGTGTATAATTAACTGAGCACATTTAAGCATAGTTAAAGGGGAAGTTCCCAGAATGTGAGGCTTCTCTTACATGAAGATTGAGAACATCACCTTCTTGAAAACTGTTATCAGAGTAGCAAACCCTCTTTAAGTCTTCTATGATTCTGAAATGACAGTCTTTGCTTTCTACACCAGGTCATTCAAAATGTATTTGAATATATATATATATATATGTGCGCACATACACACACACACACACATATATATGTTTTAAATATATATATTATTTTATTTATATTAATTTATATATTATATTACATATAATACATATATTTGAATATATCCAGAAACTCAAAAAATGTTTTGAAAAACCATGTGTATCCTCTTTTAAGTTTAAGTTGGCATCTAAAACTTTTTAACCACAAAATTAAATAATTTCTAAGGTTATAATTCAAGTAATCAATATTTTTAAGAAAAACAGCTACATTTTTCTTTTAAAAATATATAACAAAATACAAATGCCATAGTAGTTTGATGCTTCTATTTAAATTAGAAAATAAATGGATGAGATCTTTACTAGCAATTAGAAATATTATATCATTCTCTAATTTTCCTAGAATCATAATTCTATTCCATTTTCTATCAATGTTTCAATAAACTTTTTTATTTTAGAGTAGTTTTAGGATTATAGAAAAGTTACAAATATAGGGTCCCCCTGTATCTCTTATAAAGTCTATCTTATCTTTGATACCTTAAGTTAGTAATATAATTATACTAATGAAATAATGACACATCATTTAGTTTTTATTGAAATATCATTGATATACAATCTTACATTGGTTCCAAGTGTACAACAGAGTGGTTCAATAGTTGCCCACATTATTAAATCCTCACCCCAACTAGTGCAATTACTATCTGTTAACATAGGAAGATGTTACAGAATCATTGGCTATATTCTCCATACTGTACTACTATCACTGTGACCAATTTATATTCCGATTGAGACTTTTTGTGCCCCTTTATCTCCCTCACCCCACCATTCCATCCCAATCCCTCCCCCGTGGTAATTAATGACCAGTCACTTCTCAGAGTCTATGACCTACTGCTATTTTATTCATTTTATTTTGTTTTTGGATTCCACAAATAAGTGAAATCTTATGGTATTTGTCTTTCTCCACCTGGCTTTTTTCACTGAGAATAATACCCTCTACCTCCATCCATGTTGTTGCAAATGGCAGGATTTCTTTCTCTTTTATGGCTGAGTAATACTCCATTATATATAAGTACCACATTTTCATTATCCTCTCATCTATTGATGGACACTTTAGTTGCTTCCATATCTTGACTATTGTGAATAATGTGCCAATAAACACTGGTGTGCATATATCTTTTCAAATCAGGGATTTTGCTTCCTTCATGTAAATTCCTAGAAGTGAAATTACTGGATTGTATGATATTTCTATTTTTAGTTTTTTGAGGAACCTCCATACTGCTTTCCACAAATTGACCTACACCAACTTGCAGTGCCACCAACACTGTAGGAGGCTTCCCTTTTCAGGTCCTCTGCCGATTTTTTAATCAGGTTATTTGTTTTTTTGGTGTTGAAGTGTATATGTTCTTTATATTTTTTGGCTGTTAACCTCTTATCAGATAAATTGTTTACAAATATATTCCCCCCATACTGTAAATTGCCTTTTTGTTCTGTTGATGGTGTCCTTTGCTGTACAGAAGCTTCTTAGTTTGATATAGCCCCACTTGTTCATTTTTCATTTTGCTTCCCTTGCCCAAAGATATGTATACAGGAAAAAATTGTTCATGCTTATGTTCAGGAGATTTTTGACTATATGTTCTTCTAAGAGTTTTATGGTTTCATGTTTTACATTTAAGTCTTTGATCCATTTCAAGTTTACTTTTGTGTATGGAGTTAGACAGTGATCCACTTTCATTCTCTTACATGTAGTTCAGTTTTCCCAATACCAGTTATTGAAGAGACCGTCTTTTCCCCATCATATATTTATGGCTCATTTGTCATGTATTAATTAACCATATATGTGTGGGTTTATTTCTGGGCTCTTAATTCTGTTCCTGTGCCAGTACCATACTGTTTTGATTATTGTAGCTTTTTAGTACAGCTTGAAGTCACAGAGTGTAATCCCCCAGCTTTGTTTATTTTTCTCAGAATTGCTTTGGCTATTTGGGGTCTTTTGTGGTTCCATATGAATTTTATGATTATTTGCTCCAGTTCATTGAAAGTGCTGTGGGTATTTTTATAGGGATTTCATTGAATCTGTAAATTGCTTTGGGCAGAATGGCCATTTTGACAATATTACTTTATATTCATAAGCATGAGATAGATTTCCATTTATTTTTGTCTTCTTTAATTTCTCTCATGAGTGCCTTACAGTTTTCATTGTATAGGTCTTTCACCTCCTTGGTTGGGTTTATTCCTAGGTACTTTATTCTTTTTGATGTAATTGTAAATAGAATTGTTTTCCTCATTTCTCTTTCTGCTATTTCATTGTTAGTATATAGGATTGCAACAGATTTCTGTGTCTTAATTTTGTATCCTGCAACTTTGCTGAATCTGGTTATTAGTTCTAATTGTTTTTTTGATGGAGTCTTTAGGGTTTTCTATATGTAGTATCATGTCATCCTCAAATAGTGACAGTTTTATTTCTTCCTTACAAATTTGGATGGGTTTTCTCTCTTTATCTTGTCTGATTGCCATAGCTAGGACTTCCAGTACTATATTGAGTAAAACATCCTTATCTTATTCCTGGTATTAGAGGGAAAGCTTTCAGCTTTTCATCATTGAGTATGATGTTATCTGTAGGTTTGTCATATATGGCCTTTATTATGTTGAGGTACATTCCCTCTACAACTATTTTGTTGAGTTGTTACCGTGAATGGACATTGAATTTTCTCAAGTGTTTCTTCAGCATCTATTGAGATGATCATATAGTTTTTATCCTTTTTTGTTGTTGTTAATGTGATATATCACATTTATTGATTTGCACATATTGTGCTATTCTTGCATGCCTTGGGTAAACCCTACTTGTTTGTGATGAATGATCCTTTTGATGCATTTTTTAATTTGATTTGCTAATATGTTGTTGAGGATTTTTGCATCTGTGTTCATCAGGGATATTGGTTTATAATTTTCTTTTTTTGTAGCATCTTTGATTTTGATATTAGTGATGCTGGCCTCATAGATGCATCATTTTTAATAAATTATATACTCTAGGTATTTAGTTTTTTTTTTAATGGAAGTATAGTTGATTTACAATCTTATATTGGTTTCAAGTGTGCAACACAGTGATTCAACAATTACCCACATTACTAAATCCTCACCCCCACTAGTGCAGTAACTGTCAACATAGAAAGATGTTACTGAATCATTGGCTATACTCTCCATGCTGTACTACCATCACTGTGACCAGCTTATATTATGACCGAGAATTTTTCTGCCCCTTTATGCCCATCACCCTCCCAGCACATCCACTCAATCTCTCCCCCATGGTAAACACCAGTTACTTCTCAGTGTCTATGAGTCTAGTGTTATTTTGTTAATTTTGTTTTGTTTTATTTCTAGATTCCACAAATAAGTGAAATTACATGGTATTTATCTTTCCCCACCTGGCTTATTTCACTTAGCATAATACCATCAAGCTAAAAAGCTTCTGTGCAGCAAAGGACACCATCAACAGAACAAAAAAGACAGTCTACAATATGGGAGAATATATTTGTGAATTATATTTCTGATAAAGAGTTAACATCCAAAATATGCAAACATCTCATATGACTCATACCAAAAATCAAGTAACGCAATTTAAAAATGGGCAGAGAACCTGAAAAGACATTTTTCAAAGAAGAAATAAGATGGCCAACATGCACGTGAAAACATGCACATCACTAATCATCTTGTTTTTATTTAGCATCCTTTTATGCTGTAGTGTCCCATCCAGAATACCATATGACATTTAGCTGTCATGTCTCCTTAGGCTTCTTTTGGCTGTGACCGTTTTTAAGTCTTTTTGGTTTTGATGATCTTAACAGTTATGAGACATACTGGGCTCATATTCCATGCAATGTCCCTCAATTCGGATTTTTTTGATAGGTTACTAATGATTAGACTGGGTTTACTGATTTGTGGGCAGAAGACCACAGAGGTAGCCATTCTCATTATATAATATCAGGGCTGTATAATAGCAACATGGCTTATCACTGCTGACCTTGGCCTTGATCACTCACTTATTTTGTCATACTTTTCCACTATGAAGTTATTCCCTCTACCATTCACCATGCTATGGAAAGTAGTAACTATCACAGCTAACACATAAGGAGGAAGAATTAATTCTCCATCTCCCGGAGGGAGGAATATTTACATAAGTAATTTGGAATTCTTTTGTATAGATTTGTCTCCTCTCTTCATATTTAAAATTTTTCCAATCCATTATTTATATCAGTATGGACCTATGGATGTTTATTTCATATTTTAGATTATAATCCAATACTATTTATTCATTTATTGCTCACATTGTTCCAGCTTTGGCCTTTGGAAGCTCTCTGAGATCATTCTTATGTGCTTTATTCATACTCTCATCACTGTAGGCTTATTTTTCTTATTTTCTGGCAAAATAAGATGCTTCTTAGCATAACAAGGAAATATGTGTATGCTAGTCTATGTGTACATACACATGTCTATATATTCTATACATATCCATTTGAACCTACATTAAGCTATACATCAGTTCATGCTGATGTCTCCAGCTATAATCCCTTAGTGCTTAGATCATTCTAGCTTTCTTGCTTTGATTGTCTGCAAATTGCCAGTCTCATAGTGTTAAACCTAGTTCCCACATCCACCATCAATTTACATAATTGTTCAGTACCAGAGCATATGTACAGCAGTTTCAGATTTGTTAATCTGTGTGTCCTGTGTTTCCCAGAATATGTTATTGTACTTTCTCATAGTTGTTCATCTGGTAAATTTATTTCCTTAAAATAATTCAAGCCCCTAACACCCCCATGCTGGTAAATGTTTAATAATCCCCTCTGGGAAGGGTAGGGCCCTGATTAAGTGTTCATTGATATCCATGGAAACCATCAATGTGATGTCACTGAACATGGACATGAGGGACACTAGCATTCAGCTCTCAAATCCACTGTGTTATGGCTCCAGCCACTACACTGGATTACAACAATTTGAAGACAACAGATATATAGACTACCCTGACCTTAGTGTCACATGTCTGAGTTCTAGTCCTGGTTGTAAATAGTTTCTTATATAACCTTAGCAAGTCTTTAGTAAGAATGAATCTCTTTTTATCATCTGTAAAATAAAGGGATAGAACTACCTGACTTAAAATCTCTCTAGCTTTGACATTAAATAATATTCTTTAGAATCATTTTCCAACAGTGCAACACATGAAGAGGAATGGAGTTAACTACTTAATTACGATTCCCTATATAGCAAACCATTAGTAAAATACATTTAGAGAAGTATCATGGAAGAATTCATAAATAGAAAATACCATGTTTTTTTTATTATTCTTTTTTATGGTAAGAGTTTAAGGGACTCTGAACTCAATCTGCTGGAGTGGGAATGGGCTGTGGTGTACAAGGGAACACATTAAAGCAGCTGTCTTTTTTTCGTCGTATCAGTTTATTGGGGAATATGTTTTAGGTGTTGTTACAGGTTGAATTGTGTCCTCTACAAATTCATATGTTGAAGTCTAAAACCCTCATACCTCTGAATGTGGATTTATTTGTAAACGGAGTGATAGCAGATGTAATAAGGCCACTTTGACCCCCCATCCAATATGACTAGTGTCCTTATAAAAAGGAGAGATTTGGAGATAGACAAACACACACACACACACACACACACACACAGGTAGAATACCGTGTAAAGGTGAAGGCACAGATGAGATGATACTTCTATGAGCCAGGAGGAGCCAAAGCACCAGAAGCTAAGCGACATGGAACAGATTCTCCCTTCCTTGCAGCCTTCCGAAGGAAGTAACTCTGCCAGCAACTTGATTTCAGAATTTTAACCTTTAGAATTGGGAGGCAATAAATTTCTGTTATATAAACCATTAAATGTATAGTACTTTGTTATAGCCTCTCTAGCAACTAATACAGATACCCAAAGGAACAAATTGCCTGTATGTTTTTTTGTTCTACAGGTACATTTATAAATATAAGAAAGGGAATTAAAAAAAAATAAAACTCAGGAAAAGTTCTTTGCTTTCATCACTAAAGTAACTGTTTAGAAACATGAAACTTTCACCTTATGTACTACTGATCATAGTATCTCCTGTTGAAAAAATAAGAATAGAAATAAATATTGTCAAGATATCAATTTTTTCCCAGTATGACCTATAGATTCAATGCAATCCAAATAAGAATCCCAGAAAATTATTTTTATGGATATCAACAAACTACTTCTAAAGTTTCTATGGAAATGCAAAAAACCCAGAATATTGAAAGAGAACAAAATCAAAGGACTGACACTAGTCAAGTTCAAGACTTAGTATACAGCTGTAGTAATCAAGACACTATAATGTGGCAAAAGAGACAAATAGATGAACAGAACAGGATAAAGAGCTTACAGAGACTACGCAAATATAGTCAATCTTTGACAAAGGAGCAAAGGTAATACAATGGAGAAAGGATTTTCAACAAATGGTGCTGGAATAACTGAACATACCTATGCAAAAAAAGAAAGAGTCTAGGCACACATCTTGCACCTTACACAAAAGTAACTCAAAGTGGATCATAGACCTAAATATGAAATCAAGAACTATAAAACATAGAAGATAGCACAGGTCAAATTCTAGCTGAGCTTTGGTTTCATGATGAACATATGATTTTAGAAGCACAAACCATAAAAATAATAGAAAAGTTGGACTTAATTGAATACTTAAAAAATTAAAAACCTCTGCAAGACATTGTTATCCATAATATATTTTTAAAAATCTTAAACTCATTTCACTCATCTGTGGAGTATAAGAACAAAGAAAAACTGAAGGAACAAAACAACAGCAGACTCACAGAACCCGAGAATGGACTAACAGTTACCAAAGGGAAAGGGACTGGGGAGAATGGGTGGGAAGGGAGGGATAAGGGGGAAAAAGGGGCATTACGATTAGCGCACATAATGTAGGGGGGGCATGGGGAAGGCAGTACAGCACAGAGAAGACAAGTAGTGACTCTATAGCATCTTACTATGCTGATGGACAGTGACTGTAATGGGGTATGTGCTGGGGACTTGATAATGGGGGGAATCTAGTAACCACAGTGTTGCTCATGTTACAGTATATTAATGATACCAAAAGAAAAAAAATCTTAAACTCCACAAGAAAATGAACAATACAATTAAAAAATGGTGAAAGATCTGAACAGATGCCTCACAAAAAAAAAAGATACACAGAAAATAAGCATATACAAAAGTACTCAACATAATATGTTATTAGGGAATTGCAAATTAAGACAATGAGATACCATTACACAACTATTAAAATGTCCAAAATCTAAAATAACACAGATGCTAGTGAGGGTGTAGAGCAACAGGAACTCTTAGTCATTGCTCATGGGAATGCCAAAATGATACAGCCTTTTTAGAGGACTGAAAGTTTCTTACAAAACTAAATATACTCCTCCCATACAATTCAGTAATCACACTTCTTGGAATTCACCCAAAGGACTCAAAAACTTAGGCTCACACAAAACCTGGACATAGATGTTTATAGCTGCTTTATAATTGCCAAAACTTGGGAGTAACCAAGATGTCCTTCAATAGGCAAATGGATAAATAAACTATGGTATATCTAGACTATGGAATACAATTCAATACTAAAAAAATAGCTATCAAGCCTGGAAAAGACATGGAGAAACCTTAAGTGTATATAATTTAGTAAGTGAATGAAGCCAATCTGTAAAGACTACATATTGTATGATTCAAACTATGTGGCATTCTGGGAAAGGTAGAATGATGGAAATAGTAAATGGATCAGAAGTTGCCAGGGTTAGTTGAGAGGAATGAATGAATAGGTAGAGCACAGATGACTTTTAGAACAGTGAAGCTATTCTCTATAAAACTATAATGGTAGATACATGTCATTATACTTTGTCAAAACCTATAGAATGTATAACACTAAGAGTAAACCTTAATGTAAATTATGGACTTTTGGGTGATAATGATATGGCAATGTAAGTTCACCAGTTAAAACAAATGTACTACTCTAGTACAGGATGTTGATAGTTGGGGAAGGAGGGGGAGGCTGTGCTTTTGTGGGAGCAAGGGTTATATGGGTGATCTCTGTACTTTGAACTCAATTTTATTGTGAATCTAAAACTTCTCTAAAAATTAAAATCTATTTAAAAAATGAATAGGACTTATTTGCCCAAAGTGGAAGCATTTACTTGGAGTTCTTTCCTAAGTTTTTCCAAAAGAAGATATTCAGAAGTTGGTTAATTAAGGAAAACCTCATCTTCAAGAAAACACAAAGATCATTCAAGTAAGCATTGAAATTATGCCTTAGATGGAATGAAAATTAAGAGGTTTGAAATGTGTGAAGTATAAAGATGGGATTGGTAATACTGATCAATAGGATTAACCATTTTCTCTTAAGACCCAAAATCCTGCCTTCTCATTTCCTAAAGTAATCACAAGGGTTTCGGAACTTCGAATCTAACCTATCTCATGTATTCATTTATTCATCTGTTTTAATTTCTATTTAACTTTTAATTGATACATATTAAAAATCTGGGAATTGTCAAGTTTTGTGCTGGGAGTTGGAGATAAAATGATGAGAAAGAGATGAACCCAATCATTAGACAGTTAAACTATTTTATAGTGTGGAGGAAAATATAGGCAGGCATCTCACCTTTCCTCTTCTCTCATTTCCTATGACACCCTGGATTGGAGTGTATTCATTCATGTCTGTCTAGGTAGATAGATTAGATAGGTGATAGATAGAGATAGATGATAGATAGATAGATAGATAGATAGATAGATAGATAGATAGATAATAGATAGATATCATATAACCAAGCCCATAGTTTTACTTTCTTCATATAATTATCCAAAGCAGTTCCAATAATGTGTCCTAGTTAAAGGCAGGGACAGTAGTCAATACATGCCCTTTCTCTTTCCTTTAAACTGCTTTGTTACAGGTATGAGTGGCATGCAGAAAGCTGTACATATGTATACAACTTGATGAGTTTGGAGATAAGTATAAACCCATGGAACCACTATCACATCATGGCTGTAAACTTATCCATCACCTCCAAAAATTTCCTCCCAACTCCTTCAATTTAAAAAAATTTTAAACTAGATCTTTTTATTTTGTGGTAAGAGCACTGTATTAAATACTTAAAAATTTACTAAGAGGGTAAGTCTTATGTTAAGTGTTCTTACCACAAAAGAAAAACCAAACAAGCATGGACTTTCTTTTAATCAGAGGCTCTTTCAAGGAGCTGCCAGCGTGACATGCCATGAGGCCTGGTCTAACGTGTATATAATGTGTTTGTTGGCTTTTCAAAGTAATTTCTAACCTATTATTCCATTGCCTTATCAAAGCAATCCTGCCAATTTAATAATACAGTAATTATCATTTCTCTTTTACCTGTAAAAAAATCTGAGAACAGAAATTAAAGGGATAGTCTAAGATCTCTAAGGTATCCATAGATATGAATATAAGCAAAGCCCTATGCATTTTCAATTCAATATTCAATATATTCACCTCACCACTTCTGAGGTATAATTAAACCACCAATTTTTCACCTTTGTTCTTGTCTGAGAATGTATACTTTTTGATGGGGTCATCTTTGAAATTAAATTAATGATCTAATAATATTTAAGGACTCTTTAACTTTCAGGTAATTATTTTTAATCACCAGTGATGCATTCAAAATCAAGTAAAATATTTGACAAGGTTGAAGAATGATGGGATGGAGTGTGAGACATTTGCTTTTATGGTGTTCTACTTTATGCCTTCTAGTATATTCTCATTTTTTTCTTTTCTTCTTTGCAATATAAAATTGAATATATTTCTGAAGTTTGCTCTCTCTTATTTGTATAATATCTTCATACAGAATTAGTTTTTATTCCCAACCACCAACTGTATGAGATAGTTTAGATCACCTCACACAGCATGCAGTGCTTCATAATGCAATACTCTTCTACCTAATGTTTCTACAGTTTTCATCTTTGTAATTTACTTTAAGTCAATCTCAGTTTTCATAAATAAAAAACACTTCTCTTAGTACATCTATAGCATCATCTTCCTTCTTAGTCCACATACTCCTTTTGCATTCTGTTTCCCACCTTAATGATTCATGTTTACTTACTTTTCTTACAGAAACAGGGAACTAATAGTATGTGCAAATGGCTGGGAATGGATAGTTAGAGATGTAATTCATTTAAAACTTTATTCAAGAGTGAACACTAGGTAGACTTGTGAAATAGGGCAACTTCACTTCTACTGGTTAAATTAAGGAAAAAGGGGCTTTGCATGTAATTTCTCATGGAAATTCCTTTAGATTACTTTGAAGATCGCTGCCTTGAGATTGGTTCAGATTCCAGCTTTATTATCCCATTTCTGCTGGAGCACGTAGCAGTGAAAAAGTCTCCATCGATTAACTTGATAAGAATGAAATTTACATTAACCAGTAGCTGTTACAATCACACTAAGCTAGATCACCCAGTACATTTATTTAATAATCAAGAGCCCGTGCATATCTTTTCCTGTAGAACTGGAAATTAAGCTTGTGCAATAATTTTTTGATACTCATAAACTAGTTTTAAACTGGGATTTTAAAGATGTTTTACAAATACTAATCCTTGTAACACTTCAACAGATAAGGATTATGAGTGGTACTTTCTGACAGCAACTAAAAGATCATCAATCGGTGCCTCAAATTGCCAGAACTTGAAGCCACCATAAATAGATTTTCTCTGCTCACCATTCTCTAGCGCCCATTCTAATCAGTGAGATGCATTATTCTCAGTGAAAACCAGCCACTAGTCTGTGATTCTAATTCAGAAACAAACCTTGAAAAATCCAACATTTCCCAGAAGTAAAGCAGATAATATGTGAAAGATAAACAAAGAAATATCCTCTCAACAATACAGGAGTGCACTGTGGTAGATTATTTTGAGAGGTGTTTATTTTGTAGAATGTTTAACAAACCATTTAGTGTTTTCAGAAATCATTGTTGTAGCATACACTGATGATTTTATTTTGTCATGTAATTATCATAACAAGGCAGTGAGTTATGTCCATTGCCATTTCACAGGGAAGAAGTTCAATTCAAAGACATAAAATGTTTTTCCAGGTGTCTCAGTAAGTAGTGGTCAGGTCTGCTGACCCCAAGATTTGGGCTCTTTCATTTAACCATTCTGCCTTTCTATGGAAATATACATTGTATATTAATTCCTTAAAAATTTCCCAAGCACTCAGAATTTTTATTTCTTTACATTCTCAAATTTGATAGCTTAAACTGAACAGGCAAAAGCAATCACAACTCATACTCCATGCTCAGAACCATTCCAGAATACAAAATTCAAAACTTATG